>CM060963.1:39730116-40330116 GCA_030765045.1 Tenodera sinensis
TAGTATGATTTGGTCTATCTCTAACGGTTTACTAGTTATGCAAAAGTTGTCCAGAGTAAATACGCCTACAGGGGCTATAGCCAGAAAATTCAGGATATACATTTCATTTTTCATCAAAGTATCTCAAACATATGACATTTTAATCAAAATCGTTAGAGCCATTTTCAACATAATCAACATTTTCGAAAAGTTTCCATGTAAAGGGTAGTTTAGGGTGGGCGACACACAGACACACACACACACGCGCGCGCGTGCGCGCGCGCGCGCGAACCTTGTTCTATAAATGCTTTTTTTTTTTTTTTTTTTTACTCAGGGGGTCTCAAAACATATTTCCGGGGAAACCTAGACATCGAATTTTTGGGTGCAATACAATACTTCCCCTACTTACCAGTAGTGTCATACTTTACAGAGGCGCATTCAGAAACCTCTGCTTTTAACTCTTGTAAGGGCATTTTCCATACACTTAGATCTCACCACATCATCAGCAGAAAATTCACTCTCAGACTTAGTTTAATCACAGAACGTACCATTCCAGGAAACCAAAATCAATTGCCCCCAAGGCGAACTTTCGGATAATCCATTGGTTTTATCTTAATTACAAAGTTTTCCAACCGGGACCCTTTCTCACTCACTAATCAACTCTCTCTCTTGGCATTTGTTTTTCTTCCTCTTCTTCTGTAGAGGACAACGGCGCCTAATTTGGTAGGCGATCCCGAGAAAAGGCGAATCAATAACCTGGGTCCCTGAATGACACAACCGGATTTGTGTTTAGGACCTCACCTCGGTGGTGTAGTGGTTAGCGTGACTGCCTTGTGAACCGGAGCGCTGGAACTCAGATCTCTTAACCGCGTGGCTAACATGATTTTCTAAGGTTTTAAAAACGACTCTTTGGACCCTAGGCTCATTTGAGCACGTGCTGTCAGTTATTATCTGTGTAGACATAAAAAAAAACATTTTCTCATTTTTCTCTCCCCGAGGGTCAGCAATTTTTGAGAAAGTGTCGGAAACATTTACATGCAAAGGGTGGTACTGGGTGGGGGAATGTCTTTTAAGATGTTTTAAGTGGCAATTTTGGAAGATATTGAGCTTAAATACGAAAATAGGTGTTTATCTGAACTATTATTTTTCAGTTGTGCTGTTCAGAAGCGTACTGATACACATTTTAGTAAAACGCCCTTTATTGGATTTAGGCAGTCGATAAAAATGTCTAATGGTAGAACATCAAACTATCAAAAAATTGGGTTATGGGGTAAAGTTACACACGTTTAATTATGTTTTAGATCTGTGCTGGTCTACTTTGGGGGATGCTTTTCTCTCGCGTAATCTCCCCTCACGCGTTTACCTGTGTTATTTACAACCCCCTCAAAATTGGGTTTAGGTTCTGATGTTCGCAATTTCGCTTTGTGAAATGAAGTCGTATATAGTGCGAAGAAATGCAATATCGGAAGGGTTCTTACTGACAGTTGAATGCCTTCCATAATGGCTGCGTGTGGTGCTGTCTTATGAGACAGTTGTGAGAGACTTAGCTAAAATTTGCGAGAGTGTGGGTACCTAATGTCGATGAATATCTCACAAATGGATATTACAACGATGTGAAAATTTTCACACGTTTAAGACTTTTTCAAGATTAAGTTAGTGTCTTAAATTTTCTGGGTATAAAATATGAAGTCCTCTTCATTGTGTTTAAGTCTATTCTTAACGGACAAAAGACCATGAATATGTAGATTTCTAAGATATTCGCTGCTATTGATTTGGATTTGCGTTATGCTTGTTGATGTTTTACGTTGCTACTCATTTGTTTCTCGTGATTTCGTAAAAGAACAAGGAATTTCATCAGCAGAAACGAGTGACTGGCTAGTAAACGTTTAGCTGTCGAAACGGATGCACACAAGTTACGAGAGGTCTGAGCGTGAAAAAGAGTTAGGTAGGAAATATTTTTGCTCTTAACTGTACCTGACAAGGAGCGGAATTTCATTCTGTTGTAGACATAACTGTTTGAGGATATTCCAATGAATCTAAAGAACATAAAACCTCACCGTTGTTCAAAGGAATACGCAGGTATTCGGAAAACAACGTTCAAAACAAACAACAAGCACGAGACATGGCGTAAGAATGCTTTTCCCGGCGGGAAGAAATGAGGAGAAGTTTTCCAACGATAAATTCCGTGTGCCACGTTTAATGGCTACCCATGTGTGTGTGTTCGGAACCCGCTGCTATCTTAGCGCCAGAACTTGGGAACAGTTTTGTTTTCCACGACCATATATCACAACACAGAGACAGGATAGAGATATTTGGCGTTCTTCGGGTGGCGAGCAATCCATTACTGTACCTCCGGGCACAAATTGCAAGCTTGCGAGAGAGTTTAATTAGTAAACAAACGGGTTCACATCAGTTCAGCAAATTTCCCAAAGAGCGCGTCGTTACGCGGTACTCTGATTGGTTAATTGCCTAATGCTTCATATGTTACCAGTTAGCGTATGCAAGTGGCGCCAACTTAATGTTTTAGGCACTAAATATAGTGACTTCTGAGAGATTAACACACGTAATTTATGATAATATTTCACAAATAAAATGAAATAATTTACTTTATCAACTACTCCCGTTTGCCTCTCGTTCCTAACAAGCAAAAATACTGCTTTTAATCACAGTAGCCAATTAAAACATTTTAATAATTACTGCAATATTTTTTAATTTATGTCTGAAATACATATTTTTAAACAAAGAATGGCATAACTACAATGAGCTTGGTTTGCACTTAGTTACAGAACAATATCTTCGTGTTTTTTCCACTCACAAAATGACTTAAACTACCACTAGGTCTGGGTCCAGAGTTCCCAAGTTCGATTCCCGTCCTCGCTACAGACCAAAAGTGTGAATTATGGTATAATTAAGTTAAATTTGAATTATTTGTGAAAAGCTTCTAACGTGAATAAATGGAATACATTAATATGCAAATTCAATGCTATTGCGAATAGAAATGGGATTTTTCGCCCACTGGGAGATCTGGCACGGGATGCACTCAGCCTCAGGGGAGACAAATTGAGGAGCTACTTGATGGAGAAGTAGCGGCCTCAGTTCGCGAAGATCACATAACTGACTCGAAGGGCTCAGGGCGCTGACCACGTCCCAACATCCAGTACTGCACCCAACCAATGACGCCTGTAGTGGGAAGAGGTGGGGAACGCAGCTGCTGGGCGCAACCCAGGGCTGCAGCGGGGTTTAGTTTTTAGTTAAGTGTGCAATATATCGACTTCTTCACTTCTTTGTCTGCCTCTAGATGGCAGTGGCGCCTCTATGCAATACAAACAGCAAACGCTAGATGCCATTCACATGGTGATGATACTTCATATAACGCATATGTTAAGTCACGCCTTATTTCTGTGAATCAATACAATTTTGCACTTTGTTTACATTGCAACCTAAAGTAAGGTCAGCGAAGGTGTACCAATTTAAGTGATTTACATACTTCCGGAAGCAAAAGCAAAGCGAAAAAGATCAACAAATGAAGAACACTACACTCCATGATAGATACTAATTCAAAAAAGTTTAGGTGGCGCATTAGACCAGAAATTGAACCACGTATACTCCTATTCCTGTGAACTGCGTTATTTAAGTAGAGTTTTCATTTAGAGCCAACAGTGGATATTTTCTTGGGATAAAATGCAGGTAGAGTGGAAGGTCTGCCCACATAATGACTGGTACAAAGGCAGGAGTTTCACGCTTCGTCAATCTGTACAAGAGCTGTTGATTGAACGCGGTTTTGTCGTCGGCCGGCCGTTAATTGCGCAGTCTGTCGGCCTGCTTGGGTACTACTACCTTAAACTCGCTGGTCATGCGGGTCGCTTCTGTTTTACAAGGATTTCCTTTCAACGTGTTCTGCCATCGCTGGAGTATCAAACCCAGCATTTTTATTCCTCTGACACCTTCCAAATGATCAATATCATATTTTAGCGCAATATATATTTGAGGTTCCCCCAATGATAAAGAAAAGAAAAAAAAAAAAAACAAACTATTCCCTAAATCGGAAATATTTCATTATTTTGGATTTTCTCAAAAGTGGTTCTAAGAATTTCAGTTAAGATACCATATGTTGAAGATATTAACGAAATACATATATTGAATTTTCTAAGAATATCTCTTGTAGATCGTTTCAATGGACCGAGATTTATGTGTTTTGTTTTCCTTTGAAGCGATGTAGAATTCACAGTACAAAATAACATTTTAAATAATATGTTCTAAATTGGGCAAATACGATAAAACAAATATAAAATTAAAGAGGTTCTAATGTATAAAACTATAGAAGACAGCAAGAAAGTCACTTCTTTATATCTTCTGCCACTTAGTCTGATTGTGTGATAAAATAAAAAAAAATCTGATGTATTGCACTCACATGACTTTCTCTACTCTTGTACTAACCATTCCTACAAGTTCTGATTCTTCTATCTTCTTCGTGTTAGTTAAGATAAATATTTGCAGAAATTACCTAATTGGTCTTTTTTTGCAACGGGAATGTGAGAATACAGTAGCCTTTGAGCGATAGTCAAATCTTTTAAAGCTTTCAAACTCTGTCCTCTTTGCACGATTAACATAAAAAATGAATAGCGATGTTTCATTGGATAGAAGTACAAGTTCTCTAAAACTCAGACATAAATTGTGTATTTTAGCAAGATATAATTATTTGTGTAGTAAGATTTGATCTATGTCTTACAGTTTATCGGTTATGCAAAAGTCATCCAGAGTAAACAGCCAGAAAATTCAAGATATACATTTTATTCATCATAAAAATATCTCAAACATATGGCATTTTAATAAAAATCGTTAGAAAAATTTTCAAGAAAACCAAAATTTTCGAAAACTTTTCCATGTAAAGAGTAGTTTTGGGTGGAAGATTTTTTTTTTCAAAGCATTCGTGTCGCATCCTTGAAAAACATTCAACTTAAATACTAACTTTAGTTTATGACCGACTTTTCGTTTTTGAGTTATGCTGTCCACAGACTGACAGACACAGATATGGACCTTTTTCTACAAGTGCTTATTTTATTCAGGGGCCTCAAAACATATTTCCGGTGAAATATCGACATAAAATGTTTGGGTGGAATGCAATACTTCCTCTACTTTACTATACGTGGCAGAGAAAGTAAAAAACGCAAGCGTTTTGACATACAAAGGCAGGTGTTGATGAAGATGTTGCTACTCAGGCGTTAGTGTGAAAATTTGTCAATTTATAGCAGATTCATGATTTATTTCAAAATCAGGGCGTGAAGGATGCTGCAGAAGTGTGGTGCACGTAAAACCTTGCCTTTTCCACCGCCCTATAAAGTACTGCAAGAACAAAATCCTTATGGGTGGACTCGAAGTCGACACTCGACACCGAGTAAGAGTTACGAGGTCAAAACAAACACAGTGTTCTCTCTGTGCTAGCAGATTTAGGGCGGAGTGTGCGAGACTTCTTACCTGTCACTGTGTAGTGTTGGTAACACTGCATCCCAGAATGGGGAAACTACCACGCAACAACGTGCTACAGATCCCATTCGTAACGGTAATTACAATGCTGTTACACTCACACGACTTTCTCCACCCATTTTTTTTTTTTTTTTTTTTTTTTTTTACTTTCCCTGTTACCTAGCTAGAAGAGGAATTACATCTAAAAAGTTTATGACGAACCTTCACTGAGGCTCCTTGAATCCAAAAAAAATATTTCTATCACGAGGCATTATCACTATTCTTGCGGTTCCGCCAACCTAAACATTTTCTTACGTTTTTGAACATCTGAAGTATCCATGCACAGTAAAGTCAATGAGTGGGCCATTGAAAAGTAGCAGACAAAATTATTTGGTGAATTTTCTAATGAGGACATTGATATTTCAATTGAAGGGACGAAGTCAAAAAAATATGGGAGAACGTTATGTGCATTTGTTCTTCATTTATCTGAAATAAAAGCCAAAATTATTGTTGTTTTCACAGCCTACTAGATTAGTTTTAGTACCAACTTTGAAAATAAATCTTAATTAAAATTTGTGAATGTATGAATGTTTACTTTTAATTTAATAGGTAGAAAGAGCTTTGCATTCCACCCAAAAATACATAACGAGATTTTACTAGAAATATATCTTTGAGAGGAGCATATTACTTTCTCTACTACGTATAGTAAGTGGGGGAAATATTGTATTCGACCCAAAAATTCGATGTCGAGATTTTACCGGAAATATATGTTTTGAGGCCCCTGAATAAAAAAAAATTAAAAAACGTCTATGGGTCTATGTGGCAATAGAATAACTCGAAAGCGATAGTTGGTTCAAAACTAGAGTTGGTATTAAAGTTTAGTGTCATTCAAGGATGCAGCACGAAGACTTTGAACAAAATTCCTCCATACTAAGCTATCGGGAAATTTTTCGAAAATTTAGATGGCAGGCTGTTATTCATTTTTTATCCCTTGGTCATGCGAAGAGAACGGAATTTCATAGTCAACAGTGACCACTTTTAAAACATTTGACTGTCGCTTAAAGCCGCACGAAAATGTACGATGAAACAATTTCTACAAATGTTTATCTCGATTAACATGTGTACATAGGCCAATATGGTTACACTTTAAAGACTGGTAGATAAAGTTGAGGCTTGAGTTAATGAATATAGCTCATTGTTTGACAATGATCGTGGCAGTTGGTACCGTCATGGGGAAGCAAGAATAATTTTATCATCGTTTAGCAACTAAAGGTTTGCAAAGTTTCCTCTAATACACCCACAGGAATGATTAGCTATTAAAGCTACGAGACGATTGCGACCCCTGACCTCTGTGGAGCATAACCCCAAGTTACTTCTCTCTCGTATTGATTCAGGATACTTCAGACCGGAAACTGAACCACACAGCCTTGCCGGTATAAGATTTAAGACCTGGAAAGGGGTTGGGGGAGTAATATCCCGTAAAGAGAACAAACCGCCTTCTCCCTTTTTTAACGAAAAAAACGTTCCACAACCGAACCGCTAAACTCTGCGATTTATTTGTTTCGCGAAGGAAGTAATACCAATGTGTACTATACTGGTGGAGATATCGCGGTTCAATGGACTTGCTCTAAGATTTACGTTAAGGCGTGGCTTAGACAGATAGAATACTGCTTCCTGGTTATTTGTTGCGAATTAATATTTTAATATATGTGACAAAAACAACTGAGGAATGGGTTTAAAATATATCCGTTCTACTTTTGAAGATGAGTTACCAAGAACAACAACATACAAACGGTAACAGCTGCTCAGGAATTATATTACGTTCAATTAGTGGCTACCCTGGCACTCTACATATAATTTCAAATTAACTGCTCATCTACAAGTATACGTTCACTTTGTGCGCATAACAGGCTGCTTTGTTTACGTTGTCGCTACCCGGCATTTCGTGTGCGCTAAACTTGAAATGTCTCGCTCTGGTAATTCAACATTCAGCGATAAAATATAAGTGAACAGGAATAAGAGAGATCGGAGGGTGTTAGACTATGAAGCAAAGCGTATTGAACCTTGAGTATGCCCCCGGAAGAAAGAATGAGGTGAAGGGGGACACCGAGCGGCCAGATCCAGATTAAGGGTTGAAGCCGAAATTGTGAACGCCATAATTGTGGATATAATACTGCATCACATGGCGGAATTAAATAATCAGAAAATGTTAAAATTGTTACGTGTATAAATGTACGAGATCTGGGAATATTAGTTGTGACTAAAATTGTCAAAAAGTACGAAATGGTACAGACAAGTCATTAGGGGCAAGCTTCAGGTAATCCAACGAGACCTGGTAAGACCAGTTTTCCTGGAAAACGCTCAGCGCAGGTGTGAGCCTGAAAAACAAGGGATGGTCGTTTCTTCGAAACCCTGTCGCTAATTAGGAAGTGAAAGGTACAGAGAGGGTCATAACGCATAGAGACTTGCCTGCGAGAGCCCGGAGAGAAAGGGTCGTTGAGAGTTGCCCTCCAGAACCCGGCGGGTCACTACACTCGTCGCCCATATCTTCAGTTACGGGACTTGTATTCCGGATCCTCAAGTGTGAGGACGCATTATAGTTAATATTAACGATTTTCTGTCTTAGTAGAGACACGGTAACGACTCAACTAATTTAATAACGATCGGCAAAACTCACGATTTCTTATTTTGGTGAGAATAAAAGTGTTTCAACGAAGTTCTGGTTTTATTCGCAAACACTCACGCATACCCTGATGTTAAGATCACATGCCAGAGCAGCCGCAGCAGAAACCATCAGAAAGCAGCAGTCGGCGTAGGAGGGTGGAAAGGAGGACGGACGATTCGACATCAGGGTATAGACATTAACAGAGTCCCTAAGGTTTACCAAGTCTGACGACACCTTGGAGTCCTTTTAGATTTTCCTGGGCCTTCAAGGGGGATCCAACGCTCCGAAATGCCGCTCCCTACCACGGACAACGAGAGACGGAAAGAGTTCTATATGTATATAATTCCTGCCAATGCGTTCGCTGACGTTTGCGAGCCGGAAAGCTTTCAGCGGGCTGAACAATGAATTAAATGAAACGAAATGGAAGTACAGCAAGTTCGGGAGGTGCAATACAATACAATACAATACTTCCTCTATGTTACGTAGTAGAGAAAGTAATAAAGAGCAGTATAGCTTGAAGATAGATGAATAAATTTGAAATTTTGGATACGTTTCCTGTATTTAACACACAAGTACCTCTTCCTTCCGTCCCAGACTGATCCGTAGGGAGATACCACTATCTTAAAGAAGACTATCTGTTGCCAGCCGGGACCAGTGATGGAGTGCCGCAAGTCAGTCAGTCCGTCCTCTGTCTGTCACGCTTGAAGCAAATGAAGACGGATGGGCGTTTCCTTAAGCAAACCTGAGACTTCAGCTTGGAATTGCATTAACATGGAGAAAGTCGAAGTTAAACCTCAAATTACTGGAAAGATTTAGCTTCACTATAAACCTGCCCTCCGAAGATTTAATAATAATAATTTATTTATTTGTAAGTTTTAAAAAAAATCGTGTTTTTTCGGAGAACATACTTATTTAGATGTAATATGTTCAATTTATATTTAAACTATAGAAAACTATGATTTGTTATGTTGAAGGGCGAGTAGACAAGTATATACGTGTTACGTAAAAGAAACGTGAATAGAAAAAATCTGATGTGTTGCACTCACATGACTTTCTCTACTCTTGTACTAACCATTCTTACAAACTCTTATTCCTATATCTTCTTCGTGTTAGTTAAAATAAACATTTGTACAAATTATCTTATTGCTTATTTCCTTGTAGGTACAAGGGGAATATTGGAATACAGTAGGCCTTGTGCGATAGTCAAATCTTTTAAAGCTTTGAGATTCCGTTCTCTTTGTACACGTAACATATAAAAAATGAACGATGACCCATTTCACGAAAGTTCGAAGTTTTCCGAAACTCACACACATAACAAGGTATATCTCCGAAATGGTTCACCCTACAAGAAAGTTTATTGAGACATAAATTGTGTATTTTAGCAAGATCTACATTTTTTGTATAGTATAATTTGGTCTATCTCTAACGGTTTACCAGTTATGCAAAAGTCGTCCAGAGTAAATACGACTACAGAGGCTATAACCAGAAAATTGAAGATATACATTTCATTTGTTTTAAAAATATCTCAAACATATGACATTTTAATCAAAATCGTTACAGCCATTTTCAAGAAAATCAAAATTTTCGAAAAATTTTCCCTGTAAAGAGTAGTTTGGGGTGGGGCTATTTTCTTCAAAATCTTCGTGTCACATCCTTGAACGACATTAAACTTAAATACCAACTTTGGTTTTTAACCGACTTTTCGTTTTTGAGCTATACTGTCCACAGGCTGACAGACTGACACACAGACACACACATGGACCTTTTTCTAAAAATGCTTTTTTTTTTTGGATTCAGGGGGCCTCAAAACATATATTTCCGGTGAAATCCCGACTTCGAATTTTTGGGTGGAATACAATACTTCCCCTACTTACCAGTAGAGAAAGTAAAAAACATGTGAAAGTAATATATTGTATAGTAAAATGGTTAGCATAAGAAAGTTCTTATGAAAAACTATCGATGATCAGTCCAGTGAGTTTCGACTTTAAAGGTTACAGAAACATTCACCCATCGATTTTATCAATTGTTTGTAGAAGAGTGAGTAGAAAAGGGATGTGAATGTGTTACATAAAAGTGACTAAAGAAAACTGTGAATGTAATACGTAGCGTTTCTGTTTCAAACATACAGAAAATTGTATGAATCTTTCTAGAAGAGGGAATAAACTTTTTTGTGTAAAATCTTGTTTTTCAGGAAAGACAACTCTATAGAAATGCCAAACCTTTACTATTGCCTGGCCACTGCGTCCCTTTCTGCCCACCGTGGGCGTCATGACTGAGGTGCAGTACTGGAGGGTGGGACGTGGACAGCGCCCCAGGCCCTCCTGCTTGGTATATGCGGTCTTGGGAATTATGGGCCGTTACTTGTTAATCAAGCAGTCCCTCAGGAACCTAACCTAACCGGGAATCGAATCCGGTTCTCCCACTTGGTAACCACAGCACTACCACTGTGCAAAGATCGATAGTATTACTGGAAATAAATGCCAACTGGTGAAAAACCACACATCAGTTAACAGTTACTGTTTACCTGGACCTAACTTGGCTTGTATTCTTCCCGAAACATTGGTACGTACGTGTCTGCGACAGGCAAATGTCTCTATCAATCAATCGAGCATATTTTAAAACAAAAAACGCGAGAACCTCCGGCGGAAGTTACGTCATCCAGTTCGTCCTTGGCGCTTCCTGCCTGCCCAAAATTTCTAAAGGCCCGGCTTAGGAGGATGTTCCACGGCGCTTTGCAGATATTATCTTAGCTTGGAAGCGTCACGAACATCCTATTATCAGCGCCCATTTCCAGACACATCACTAAACATGCCGAATAAAAGATCGTGTCGTACATTCACATTACCTTCTCTACCCACTATCATTTAGTTTTATCTCTCCTCTGCAAACTATCCTTTCAACAGCTCTTTACTTTCTCTACTTCATACAGCAAGTAGAGGAAATATTCTATCCCACCCAAAAATTCGGTGTCGAGATCTCACCGGAAATACATGTTTTGAGGCCCTCTGAAGACAAAGTCCGTCTGTGTGTGTCTGTTTGTGTCTTCTTTAAGCGAAACGAGATAAACCTTAACAGAAATAGTTTTATGAACATTTTATTAGTCAGAGCGACGTGCGGAGAGTGACCTGTATTTGTCTCAAGGTTACAATACAACATCCGCATTGTTGTAAATTGTTTTAACGATAAAACTGTGTTATGTGATTCAGTTTTGGAAGAGAAATAAAGCGATTAAAAGTAACTGGACCTGGCATTTGATCAGATCATTAGAACCAGTTTTGGAAAGATAACATTTCCAATAAGGGGTAATTTGAGGTTGCAGATTTCTTTGAAAATATTCGTATCACATCTTATGTACTTTGACGAAAGTAAAATGGTAAGTTTGATATTTGTTTTATTTTTAAGTTTGTTCATATACACACGAAAAATGTATTTTGGATTTAGGGGACCACAAAATATATATTTCCTATGAAATATCGATATAAAATTTTTCAATGGAATACAATATCTTAGTTACTTACTGATACAGAAAGTAATAAGTACCTATAATCAATTTTAGATATATACCCGTCATAATTAAATCACTTTGCATATTTATGAACGTGTTTTCATAATAAGCTTATGACTACAGGTCATATATTTCATAAATTCGTCTTAACCACAACTTGCAAAGTGAGTAATAAATCTGTTACGGTGACGTCAGCTAAGTAGTACGGGAGACCATGAAGAGGTTGTTTTGCTTGCATTTGCATGCTGATTGACTTATTTGCTAAGAGGTTTACTGCCGGGCCCTTCAGAGTGGACTTGAATAATCATCGTCTGACAGACAAACTTTCCCCTAACGTTCTATCAGAGTAGACAAGAATAAGGCACTTGTAATGTTTTCAAGAGGTAAACTAATATATATATATATAACCAAGAGTTTGATTAAGAATATTAATTTGCAAGAAGAGCTACCTTGAATTTTACTTTCTCAACTGGTAAGTAGAAGTACTGTATTCCATCCAAGAATTCGAAGTCGAGTGTGTTTGTGTGTCTCTGTGTGTGTGTGTGTGTGTGTGTGTGTGTGTGTGTGTGTGTGTGTGTGTGTGTGTGTGTGTGTGTGTGTGTGTGGGGACAGCATAACTCAAAAATGAAAAGTAGGTGAAAAACCAAAGTTGGTATTTAAGTTTAAAATCTTTTTAGAATGCGACACGAAGATTTTGAAGAAAATAGCCCCACCCTAAACTACCCTTTACATGGAAAATTTTACGAAAATTTTGATTTTCTTGAAAATGGCTCTGACGATTTTGATTAAAATGACATATGTTTGAGATATTTTTATGAAAAATGAAATATATATCTTGAATTTTCTGGCTATAGCCCCTGTAGTCGCATTTACTCTGGACGACTTTTGCATAACTGGTAAACCGTTAGAGATAGATCAAATCATGCTATACAAAAAATGTAGATCTTGGTAAAATACACAATTTATGTCTGAATAAATTTTTTTGTAGAGTGAGCCATTTCGGAGATATTCCTTGTTATGTGTGTAAGTTTCGAAAAACAACACTTTCGTGAAATAGAACATTGTTGTTCATTTTTTTATATGTTAACCGTGCAAAGAGAACGGGATATCAAAGCTTAAAAGATCTGACTATCGCATATTTGTTGTGAAATTATCTTACGTATACTGCATTTTAATGAAAATCGAGACGTTTGGAGGAAAATTAAAAATGTGCATAAGGTGTGGTTTGGTTAGGCGCACTTTTAAGTCGCATGTTATACTCAAAACGTGTATTTCCAATGAAATCCCAATCTTTTAGGGTTATATGTTTCTGCATATCGTCATGGTTTGGACTGCTAGTTTACACTACACAGACGAGAACTTTTTCATGGTTAAAATTTTGCTCATACGTAAAACAAACCTTTGTTTGATGATAAAATTCATTCAGCCTGAATAGCTAGGATTTTGTTGGTTTTTTTCCCCCTCATGACCTAGATTATATTGAAATTGGAGAGACAAATGAACTTGTGCCTCTGTCACGGCTCACAATAAAGGAGTCGAAACCACGTCCAAATTCACCACGAGAATGCACTAATTATCTTCGCTTAGCAGACAATTCGGCCGCCAGATGTCTCTCGCGTTTCGACGCCGACGTTCGTCTACCCTGGGGAGAGTGAGATAGGCATTAAAAAAAAGAGGGTAGCTTAAAAGAATAATTAAATTAAACTGTCGTTCTTTTAGCATCTCCCTGAAGGTATGAAAAAAGACTGCCGCTAAAATACACTACACAATGTGGACGTC
Organism: Tenodera sinensis; assembly: GCA_030765045.1. Lineage (NCBI taxonomy): Eukaryota > Metazoa > Arthropoda > Insecta > Mantodea > Mantidae > Tenodera > Tenodera sinensis. Next base: position 39,743,508 of record CM060963.1, read on the forward strand.
TCACCTGAGTTAATTACATTGCACATCAGATGTAGCAGTGTAGCTGGCGCTGCTGTGATAAAAAAGAATTAAATAAGTTTGCTTCTGATGCTATTTTATCACACATTTAGCACACCGCTAAAATGCCCGTGACGTTGGCATAACTATTCGATTCATACCTACGCCGTGTATGTGATATTGACTGGGCAGTGCTTCAGGTATCGACTAATCACGATCGATTATCCAATAATATGCTGGGAACAAGGTCTCCTAATCTGTGTTGCATTCATATGACTTTCTCTACTCTTGTACTAACCATTCTTACAAACTCTTATTCCTATATCTTCTTCGTGTTAGTTGAGGTAAACATTTGTACAAATTATCTTATTGGTTATTTCCTTGTAGGTGCGATAGTCAAATATTTTAAAGCTTTGAGATTCCGTTCTCTTTGCACGCTTAACATATAAAAAAATGAACAACGGTGATCCATTTCACGAAAGAAACAAGTTTTCCGAAACTCACACATATAACAAGGAATATCTCCGAAATGGTTCACCCTACAAGAAAATTTATTTGGACATAAATTATGTATTTTAGTAAGATCTACTTTTTTTGTACAGTAAGATTCGGTCTATCTCTAACGGTTTACCAGTTATGCAAAAGTCGTCGAGAGTAAAAACGACCACAGGGGCTATAGCCAGAAAATTCAAGATATACATTTCATTTGTCATAAAAATATCTCAAATATATGACATTTTAATCAAAATGGTTAGAGCCATTTTCAAGAAAATCAAAATTTTTTAAAAATTTTCCAGGTAAAGGGTAGTTTAGGGTGGGGCTATTTTCTTCAAAATCTTCGTGTCGCATCCTTAAAAGACGTTAAACTTAAATAGCAACTTGTGTTTTTAAGCGACTTTTCGTTTTCGAGTTATGCTGTCCACAGACTGACAGACACACAGACACGCAGGTAACATACATTTCCGGTGAAATCTCGACATCGAATTTTTGGGTGGAATACAGTACTTCCCCTACTTACCAGTAGAGAAAGTAAAAAATCTGCAGTGTTCTTCAATTCTGAAATGTCAAGATTATGTATTAATCAGAGCACATTACAACAATGCAAATTTCTTAACTTTAAGGTTAAATGTTTGCTCATTCCCACTCTTAATAACGATGATTAGTTATCACATAATATATTCGATGCTTTATTTAGTTTTACTTTCTTTTCTACTGAGTTAACAGTAAGTAGAGGAGGTGTTGAATTCCAGCCAACAATTAAATATCCAGATTTCACCACAAACACACGTTTTGAGACCCGTTGATCTAAAAAAATGATATTTATAAAAAATAAAACGGCTGTATGGTGCCTCTGTGAGCAGCATAACTCAAAAACAAAAAGTCGGTTGTTATTTAAGTTTGTCACTTCCAAGAATGCTATGGAAGATTTTCAAAAACTCCCCTCAAACTACCCTTTACATTTCGAAAATGTTTATTTTTTTAAGAAATGATGACAGTTTTCATTAAATCACTACATTTTTAAATATATCATAACAAAAAAGGCATAAATAATTTGTAATAACTATAGCGGTTAGAGAAAACATTTGAATGTAACCCAATTGAACTTTTTGTTTTGTTTAGAAATGCATTTCAGCACAAATTAAGCATTTTATTTGCGACCATAATAAATACGCAGCAAAATAGAAAAGTTCTTGTTTAAGACAGCCATTTTATGCTATTCAATTGTTCATGGTCAATATGGGCCATAAACCTAAATTCATAGTACGAGAGCACTTTATCTCGCAAAACCGTTTATTGTAAAGTGTTTTATGGTTTTCAAATAAAATCACCTGCCCAACTTGAACAACTGTCATAAAAATCCCACAAGTTGCGCAAATATCTATCTATTACTTAATATTATAACATTTATTAGTTTATTAATGTCCAGAAAACTTAGATAATTTGATTCCGACATATATCACTATCACTTGTTTGAATTGAATCAACAGCTGACAGTCGTGTGTATTTAAAACCATTCGAGGCACGCTACGATATATAAGCAACACATGAATCTATCACTTCTCATGATTCATGATCCATCGATCAGTTAGTTCCGAGTAGGTATCAGTGAAAGGGATTTTCCCCTTATATATATGTCCCTCCATACGTACGTGCTGGGAGCTTTTCCTAGAATTACGTGGGCTTAAGCTGGCTAGAACTTGATAAATTTCTCTTCCTTATTAATGTGCACGTCCATTATCAATCAACAGATAAACGCAGTTCTCAGTGAACCTGTCAAATGATGGGATAATGCCCTTTTACGTAGATTACAGAACCATAGAAACCCTGATATGCTTCCCCTACAATAGAAAGGAAGCGCATCTTTTGTTTTCTACTACTCAGCTATGCTAGATATAGGAAGTTCGCATTTTACCCCTGGCATTTCACCTCAAATAATTGTTTTGAGGTCCCATGAATACTGAAAAGTGTGTGAACATCAAATTAAAAACAGAAATTTTTAATTAATACCAAGCCAATATAGTTAGAAAACATTCCCTATACCAGAAATGTTTTAGCAAGCAACTTTGGAACAACACGTAAGAAACCTTAAGAAAAACGCTATTTAAAACGTCACGTAATTCATCCAAGTATAGAGTTAAATTATTATATGTACAAATAAAGAAACGTTTGTCGAAATTTTTCAAATTTAATTGACATTGGTACAATATTTAAGGCAATTTTTGAGACGTGATACATTGCAGCGTAGGTACTTAAAATACTTTATTATTATTTTTTCTTGTCACACTATTTTCACTGGCGTTGTAAAAGCATTATAAAAGTCAATACTTTAGTTTTATTGCTTGAAAAATTTTATTTTGTAGTTTTGGCTGATTTTGATTCATTGTAGACCCTTCTGAAGATTTATCTCTAAGCTACTTGCAAGAATTAAGTCATCTGCAAATATCATTACATCCGAAATAATATATATATATATATATATTTGTAATGTGTATCTAAATTACTCTGTCATTCTCTGACTATCTCATCAGTATATAAATTGAATAATATAGGTGACAACGGGCCCCTTGTCTAACACCTTTATTTATTTCTGATGTGTTCCTTTAACCTAACCTAACCTAACCTAACCTAACCTAACCTAACCTAACCTAACCTAACCTAACCTAACCCAGTAGACCACAGTCTAAAGCCCGGATAGTATGTAAAATCATTTCTTCCTATACTACTAGCGGTATTAAATTCTCTATGTTTTGCATGTGAAAAAGTATGAAGAACTACGTAAGGCGTTGAAGATCTTCAATTGAACAGAAAAACATAAGCAATATCGCAATAATTGGAGAGACCATGTAGAGAAATGGATAATTTTCGCATTTCCAAATTATTCATGGCCTACATACATACAGCAAAAAGGAAATATAGCTAGGCCGAGAAGAACAGTTTGATATATGAGCCCGGAACAAGCCTAAATGGCTTAAACCCTATTATTGTTGTTGTTGATATTGTTGATTATGATTATTATATGTAGACCGCCTCCTACAATTTTTCAATTTTTTAATTTTTAGGTGAGCCACTCATATTTATGAGTTGAAACGTTCTAGACCGGAACAAAGTTTGCCAATGTTTTCCAAATTTGGTTGAAATGCGTGCAAAATTATGGCAACAAGTAGAGGATATAGCTGAATATTTCGCAATTGTGAAACTTTGCTAGTTAAAATGTTACTGTAATCAAATGTATCGTGCGTCTGAATACTATCGCATATTTTCTGCCTCAGCTATTCGTTTTTCCCACGTGATCATCCAAAAAGCATGGAATTTCATAAACCATAACAAAGCGACCCGCATATTAAAAATTTGACTATTGCTTCAACCTACTGGGTCCTTATGCCTCTAACGAAACGTCTAAATTGATCATGATTAAGAAGTACATAAAATAAGCGTTTGTAAGAATAGTTTGTGGAAGGTGAGTAGAAAAAGTCATGTAGATGCAACATAGAATATGTTCCTCATAACTACAACTAAATGTGTAATGAAACTATCTCTGCAAAGATTTATGTCAACATAGAAAGTAAGGTTATGTAAGACTAGTTTGAAGAAGCAATGTAAAAATAAACGAGACAGTGGGAGAAAGTCTAACACATAAGATTGTATCACTGTTCCCTAAAATGTCTACTAACACCAGGCACAAAATGTTACGAGTGCAGCTGAGGTGTAACGCTTCGTATACATTTATGAATTTGTTAACGTATTTTATTTCCAAGGCTCTGTAGCTTGCTAACTGTGTAGCTGTGTTAAATGGAATATTTAGCAGATGCTGTGAAAGAAGAGTGAACACGTGTGGTGTTTTCACGCCTCTTTGTCCGACGTGACTCTGGTCTCATTAAGGAAATTATCAACAACTTCTAACACAGGTGATAACATAACCTTTAAACTTACATTTAGCTCTGCACTGTTAACCATGGCGACGTACCTGCGAAAGAGCAGACAAAAATAATTAGATAATAGCTTCAACCAGTTTACAAGCTTGAAGAAAAATAACAGTCTTACAGTGAAATCTGTATTTACACTCTATAGTAAGTACAGTAGCATTTTATTCCACTCAAATAGTATTTTGTGCAAGCTATCTAAAGTTATTCCAAGAAAGGCCCCTGAAATGATTCTGCGAGAATAGAGGTAGCGTTGGCTGACTGATTTTGTTCCACGTTCAATAACCAAGAAAAAGAATGGATACTGATCGACAGTTTAAGGGTGAAAATATTAAATCTACATTGTGAAGTGAAAGGAATTCTAAACGAAACTGCTTTGCAATTGATGTTAATTGAAATCAATTATTTGCTGTGAGTTTTGCAGGTAATATTGACTTTCTGCGATGGTTATTTATGGCAAGCCATTTTTCATTAGCGATAAAGTCCGCCATTGTTTAGGGAAGAATTTTGTAAAGTGATTTATATGAAGGCTGGCAATTTCTGAGTGCAAATAAAGTGTTTAAGACATTCTGGGAAGTAATCTTGATACTTTCATCAGTATAATACATGCATACTACCCCTGTGATTAAAATATAACACTCTTCAAGCTCTCAGAGCTTGAGGGATAAAATACGCTTAGGATTTCATATACAAATACCCTGTCATAGACATACACTCCATTAACGGATTATAAGAGAAGCGAAAATTATGTTCTACTACTCAAAACGTTTACATTCAGAACTTTGAGATCCCTTATTCCAAATTACGCACCCGTCAAAAAATGAAATAAACATTTTCGAAACATTTTGCACCTGAAGGGCAGTTTAGGATAGAGGAATTTTCTTCGAAATCTTCGTGTGTTATCCTTGAAAGATATTAAACTAAAATACCAACTTTTTAACCGACTTTTCAATTTTGAGTTACCTACGCTGTTCACAGATGGACACACAAACACAAGGAACCTCTTCTAAAAGTGCTTTTTTATTTAGGGGACCTCAAAACATGTATTTCCGGTAAAATATTGATATCGAAATTTTGGGTCGAACACAATACTTCCCCTACTTACTATATGTGGTAGAGAAAGTAAACATCAATATTTAAGTCTGCATTTCCCGAAGATGCGACAAGAAGATTTTAACGAAAATATCCCTTCCCCAAACTATACTTTATATGCACATTCTTGTTATTTTTTATGTTTTTAAAATAGATCTAATGATTTTGATTGAAGTACCATATATTAACCATACGTAATTTATTAGTATATATATATATATGTTGAATTTGTATGAGCATATCTATGCATGCGATTTTGTTTTCTCCTATTTTTCTTTGAACAATGTCATATTGGGTACAAATCCGTTTTCTCAGAAGCAATTTCTATAGCCTTGTATCCCTTCCTTACTCATACGTCCAAACTAATGATCCCTTCAACATTTCCAGCCTTGGTCAAATGGCAATATTGTAATCAAATCAAATATTAAGAGGGTATAGCAAACACGTGCGCCAGGTTGACACGTGTCACGTTAAATTTCCCCAGTGAGCGGGTAAATTGGTGTTATGAAGGTGCCTGCACAGCTGTGCCCACTTTCTCGGTTTGATGGCCGCAAGTTGAAACTCTTTCCCAAGAGAGCTTCATATCTAACGTGCTATTATAACTTATACAGAGGGATCGGCGAGTCAGAGGTCACAGGGGGTTCTTGGCACTGCCTAATCTTGGCTACACTTGGGCAAGCCACATTATAGCTTACAAACTCTGCTACCTATTTGACACAACTATCACTTTATTCTTAATGGTTTCATACGAGTTCATATTAAATCCTTTTTGGTACCCATTTTATTCTAAAGATTAAAGATTACGTGCATTCTTCCTTTTCTTCTTTTCGACCAAATGGTGGGCGAAAAATAATATTTAAAAATCTGATGTGTTGCATTCACATAACTTTTTCTACTCTTGTACTAACCATTCTTACAAACTCTTATTCCTATATCTTCTTCGTGTTAGTTGACATAAACATTAACAGAAATAATTTTTTTGCTTATTCCGTTACAACTGCAAGAGGAATATGGGAACACAGTAGGCTTTGAGTGATAGTCAAGTATTTTAAAACTTTGAGATTCCTTTCTCTTTGCACATAGGTTTTTAACCGACTTTTCGCTTTTGAGTTATGCTGTCCACAGACTGACACAAGGCAGAAATCTGGACATCAAATTTTTAGGTCGAACACAATGCTTCCGCTACCTACTACACGTAGGAGAGAAAATAAAAATTGAGCGATCCCATTTCAGTCTTAAAACCAAATATTCAATTTCTGCATTTTTCGAAAATTTGCGTTGATAGAACGATCTTAACACTTGACTGTGCTGCTTAAAATAAACTTCTATCATAGCTTGGCCAAGCCTACGCAACGTCAAACATGAATTATTTTCCCTAATTAGTCAAAAGGCGGCTGCAATTAAATTTGCACTTGACAGCCGCTATTTTTTTCTGCTTGCATTTGTATTTCGCCAATTATTCATATCGTAAACAGGTTCAGTTTTGCTGTCCTAAAAAATATGGCCACTGAAACAAATGAGAATCGAAATCTCCTCGCCACCTACGGAGAGCAGCTGAAGGTCCGGAATGACAAACGACTATCTTCTTAAAATAACAACTGAACGAATGCTGGTTTCACCTTTTAAATTGTTTATAAAGTCAGGTACGGCGCATACTAATGCAAATATTCAGAGACTGAGAAAACTTTGTAAAACTTCAAGCTGTAATTGAAGTTAACATAACACTTAACTCTTTTCTGTATCGTGTAAATGCACTTCATAAATAAAATATGCAAACTACGTAGACATTTTAAAATAAATGAATGACTCGCGTGAATAATTCGCATAACCTTGAAAAACATCCAAACATTCTCCCATTTTAAACGCTGGAGAGAGTATGATATATTTGTACGTAAAATTGCAAGTTTTTAGTAATATAAGCCTTTTTTATAGCATTTTAAGCAATACTTAGGAAACAATGAACTGCAAAATTATCATATATAATGAAGTAAATCGTTTCTATGAGTTTTTGGAACGAATGAAGTAGTGAAGCATTTCTGTAAATGTCAATTAACATGCGGTGGATAGACAAATAAGTGACCTCTTTAAAACACACAACTTATTTCAAATACTTTTTTGTAATATCTGCAGTTCCCGCTATTGAAATGATCTACCCTTTGAAACATCATTTCTCAAATGCGAATATATTCATATTTTTATACTGGTCAACCAAAAACAATGAAGTTTTATGTTCTTAATAGCGACAAGCTCTTAGAAGATTTGAGTATTGCTTAAGTCTGCCCTATTACCACTGTATCTACAAATGTTTTATCTCAATTAAAATGAAGTATGTAGAAGAGTGGGTAGAGAAGTTTGTGTGTTTGTAACAGATACGATTTTTTTCCAACGGTTCCATTCTCGGAACCATTTCGAAATAACGGTCAGTTTTTCTCTTAGCTGAAAGGGTTTATGGAATAATGATACTCTATTTAATAATTCGTGTTAATATTGCAAATAATATTGTAACAAATTCAATTTGTTTTCTCGGTTTTAAAAGTCTACTCTTTTAAAGGTTATAGGATATAATTACTCTCTGTATCATTGTTTCAAGAGCAACACAATAAAAGTTGAAAGGCGCTACTGTCGTTTCTCTATGTAAAATCGAATCTAGTAACAAGTGAACGGGTTTGCAGTTCAAGGCTAGGCAATTTTTCTTAAGAAAATGTTCTGTAGGAGTTAAAATGTTTGTAGGTATGACCACGGCGGACGGAGGGAAGGCGGGACTTGTGGCGCCCAGGACATGATATTCGTGATGATTGAGACACGATACTGACTCAGCAACATCGTGACTCCTGGCTGGGCTGGCCACCGTACGTACTCACAACTTTGTCCATTTTCCTTTGTTCCCCATTCATTTGTCTCTGTGGAACTATCTGCAAGACCACTGTTTGTCTCTGACACGAAAAGGCGTTTCTGATGTTTTGATCAGCGTGGCCTTCTTCATTGTTATTTCCTCTGCAACATCTTTATTGCAGCTTTCTGACACTTCTTTCTCCTGACATATCCAATTTTTCTTTCGTTACATCTTTCATCTTGACGTTTATTCTCTCCACAGAGCCGTTTCAACTGGGAACCTACTCCAAACCACATTAGTATTTGAAAAATGCGCAAAAGTGACTGCTCAAGCTTAAAAAGTGAATATCTTCATGAATCTTAATGACGATACAGTTTAAAAGACTATTAAAAAGGACGTTTAATAATTTCCTGCCTAATATTCAAAAGTCACACAAACTACGTTTTGAGGGTAAAATTCAGCAGCTGTCCTCAAAGCATAGAGTAAAGACATTCTTTAAAGGTAAATTACGTCACTGAGTTATACCGATATCTTTATGTTATAAAATATTTTTTGAATCTACCGTTCCTATACGATTCTAATTTTGATGATTTAACAAATGTTTATTTTGTAAGTTTTATTTGCATATCTTTTGCATGCACGGCGTCCAATTTTGTGCTATAACTAAATAAAAAATGACCTTCTCTATTCTTCTACTAACCATTCTTACAAACTCTTATTCCTATTAACTTCTTAGTGTTACTTAAGATTAACATTTGTACAAATTATCGTATTACTTATTTCCTTGTAGGTGCAAGGGCAATATGGGAATACAGTAGGCTTTGTGCGATAGTCAAATGTTTTAAAGCTTCGAGATTTCGTTCTCTTTGCACACTTAACACATAAAAAATGAACAACGATGTTTCATTTCACGAAAGTTTTAATTTTTCCGAAATTCACACACATAAAAAGGAATATCTCCAAAATGGTTCACCCTACAAGAAACTTTGTTGGGACATAAATTGTGTATTTTAGCACGATCTACATTTTTTGTATAGTATAATTTGGTCTATCTCTAACGGTTTACCAGTTACGCAAAAGTTGTCCAGAGTAAACACGACTACAGGGACTATAACCAGAAAATTCAAGATATACATTTCATTTGTCATAAAAATATCTCAAACATATGGCATTTTAATCAAAATCGTTAGAACCATTTTCAAGAAAATCAAAATTTTCGAAAAATCTTCCATGTAAAAGGTAGTTTAGGGTGGGGTTATTTTCTTCAAAATCTTCGTGTCGCATCCTTGATATGCATTTAACTTAAATACCAACTTTGGTTTTTAACCAACTTTTCGTTTTTGAGTTATGCTGTCCAGAGACTGACACACACTCCGACACTTTAAGCCTTATATTTACAAGTCCAAATCATTCTCCAAACAAATGCTACTGTATTTCAAGTAGAAGGTATTCAGCTTTTATTGCAGTGCTTTTTGGAAGATGTAAGAACCGCCTTCGGTGTTTTTGTACAGTGCGTGGTGACATCCTTTTTCTAGAAGTTTTACAGATGTAAGTTGGCACCTCCCACCGGCCACTTCTATATCATTAAGTTGCACGAGACAAGAACGTGTTGAAAAAACCGGCGTGACACGGTCTTCCTTCTCTTCCCCTGACTAGAATTCCTGCCTTATCTCGCAGCGGGGCTTTATTCTTCGTGTAATGAACAGCAATCCATTAACTTTATGAGGGCGATAACTTAATATGGGTGTTACTCTCTCAACGAGAGAGGATTATCAATATGGGTGGACATTTGTGTGAAAAAACCACATCTCTTTGATCTAAACGAAATTTTATTGCATACTTCGCATACATAACCACAAATACCTGGTAATTTAAATGTTATGTAACAATTAGTCAGTAAAAAAAACCCTGATGTTACATTCACATGACTTTCTCTACTCTTCCTTCTGGAAACTATTCTTACTTCACCTTGATCAATATAAACATTTAGTACAATGGGAATTGGCGAATATGATAGTCAAATCTTTTAAGAGCTGCTCGCTATCTAATGACTTTGAATGACCAGGAGAAGGAAAGGAACAGCGACTTTACGTTTTTTGAGAAAAGTTAGGTCCGAAGTCAAAACGTGAAACTGCGAAAGCTCTCAAGCTTAGAAGTTCGAAGTTAAAAGGTGAAAGTCACAAGGTTAAAATGTTAAAAAGATAAAAAGTTAAAGATGTAAATTACAAACAGTAAAGTTTAAAATAGTAAATATAGTAGCTTGAACCAATGATTAGTCCATAAAAAGTAAATTTTATGTTTATAGGACAACCATATTTTTGTGTAGTAAGATTTGTCCATCTCTTACGGTTTAACAGTTATAAAAAAGTAATTTAGAATGAAGAGAACTTTAGATAATTATTTAGAAAATTCAGTATAAACACTTCGCTTATTAAAAACTATCTTAAGCATATGATATTTCTATCAAACTCGTCAAAACTATTTTCGACAGAGACAATTTTGGAAATTTTTTCCATGTAACGTGAAGTTTGGGATGGAAAATTTTCTTAAAAATCTTCCTTGGAAAATACTGAAGTTAAATATTTACTTTGAGATTTAACCAACTTTTAGTTTTTGAGTTATGCTGTTCACACTCACACACACACACACACACACACGCACGCACACACACACACACACACACACACACACACACACGCACGCACACGCACACAAGCACGCAGCGACTTTCTAAACACGTGAAGTCTTGGAAATGAATTTAACCTAAAATGCAATATTTCTTCTGTTTATTATAGAGGTAAAATTTTCTTTAGTAACTTTAATCTCATATCAGTATGAGCATAATTTTGATACAAGAGATTATAGTACATGTATTAAATATTTTTCATTCAAACTCTCATTGCAAATGAATCAATAACTTTTAAGTGAATTATTTTAAGAATACAAGGTATTAAATACCTAAAAATTACACAAAATACCTTGCATTTAAGGAAGATTTCTCTGGTTATTTCCATAAAATTAAAAATACACCACATTTGGTTTGTCATGCATATATTTTAAGCATATACTATTTTAATCTAAAATCTTTACAGCGATTTATAAGAAAATCCATGTAAAAGTTAATTTAGCGGGCAGATATGTCCTGGAATAGTTTTGTGGCTATGTTTGGCAGATACTGAATGTAAATATTAAATTTAGCATTTACTTCATATTTCGTTTTCGGATTAGGTTCATCACAAGAGACATACAAGCATGTGCACGGTTTTTTCTAAAATGTTTTTGGATGTAGGATGCCTAAAGTATGTATTTTTGGTGAAGTTTTGGAGGAGTATACTTCCTCTCGCCTACTTCTAAGCGTCTATAAGAATAATTTGTAGAAGCTACATCACGTGACTGTTGAATGAACATGACTGCCATATTCCCACAGGTTCCTGAGCGCCGATGTCCTTTGGCATTCACCCATCACGTTTCAGAGGTAACCTGAAACCTGTTTCTGGCAAATACAAAGGTTCCTGATCTCCGTGGAGATCTCTTCACTTGACGTCTAAATCCACACAAATGATACCTTCTTGAGTCATCCCACCAAGCTAGAAGTTAATGGTTTACATTCATCACACGCGTACTACTTCCTTTTTAAACAGCAGCTGCTACAGGCTGGTTTCTGTCCACACTTTATTGTCTGTATTGAAAAGAATTAAAAGAAACAGACAGCAGTCACATCCGAAACAAAGAAAAAACTTAAAGGCACAGAAGACCTGTCACATTATGTATTTATATGCAATGGAGTATATGTATGGCTAAGGACACCAAAATATTGCCCCCCCTTTTCTATTATTGCTTATAACTAGAGGTTAACAAATAATGATAAAGTGAAATTAATTATTCTTGGAGAATATTTTACTGAAATAGTTGCTTTTAAAGCAAATAGTGCAATAAGTAGTTTTACTGGGATAGCGGTATCATAATGATGAATGGGGGATATGTTTGGGTATGTTTGTGTAGGTGATGTTTACTATGCAAGATAGTAAACTGGTCTACGATAAACCAAGGTATCCTGGGCTTCTGTGGTGCAAGAAGCTGGTTTGTTAGTTATAGTTCAAGGTAAAATATGCTTTTTAACAAAAGTGTGTCAAAAACTCATGTTTATACTCAAAATTAAGCACAAGATTTAGGATTGGTACAAAAGCTGCTTCCGTCTCGCACAACTAGTGTCCTCTGTTGTAGACATATTAGTACTTTGTAAGTGCGCCAGTTGCTGGAGGTGGCCATATTAGGAAGTAGGGTCATATCAAGCATTGGCAGGAACAACATTGTTGACTTAATCCTGGAGGAAGAGTACACACAGATATAAATGGATCTATGAAATAATGATAGGCTAAGAATGAATAGAGGGTTTCCAGAAGTTATTAAGATTTACGGCACAAAGAAAGAAATTGATAGTTTTTAGAATTGTTTTCGGAGACATAGGGAAGTCATTAATTTTAACGTCTGTTGTGATGAAGTAAGCCTAATGTAGATTAGTACAGTAATTAGTGTTTCGTACCCGTGACTTGCCGGTTGTTTACGTGTAACTCTGGCGGAGAGCGTGGCGGTCCTCGCTCGGTCCCGTGTCGTCGCGGGGCGGTCCGGTTGATTTATGAACGCACCGTCGATAAATAAATGTACAGCGTGCGCTATACCGTGTGGAAGGTGTCTCTGCATTAATTTAAAATAGTGGGTATTTGGAACACATTTTGTATTTTACGTTTTTGTCTCTGTACATTATTTTAGTTTGTTTTTTTTTTTCCGAAAACAAGCTGGCAACACTGTAGATTGTGTGGGTGGTCACTTTCCCTAGCTCAATACATAAACAAACAACGTAACGGTGCGTCTTGAGAACATAAACACAGATCCTACCATGTCCTTCCGCGTTTACTTTGCGAGTGTAACCCAATCACAATCGTTATCTCAGAAAACATTACTCAAAAGCGAAAGTGTTTGCATCCACAAACCAGGTCAATTCTCTGACACCACAACGCTACGTTGTCGACTTACTTCACGTCTGAAAGAGCTGCTCGGAGTATTCCTTCATGTCCTTTAAGTGACTAATTATTTCGAAACCCTGTAAAACTATTTATTTTTTCGAAATCGGCTGATCTAAGAACAATATGCCATTAGACTTTTTTGCTTGTAATGCTGCATGTATCGCATCAATTGCCATGGCAACTTCCACTCTGGCGCGCTCATGGCCAGCGCCGTGAGTCAGTATAGATTAAGAGCTCTACACTTACACAAAGAGACAACAACACTTAATCTTGTGCGGAGATTTGTGTGAAGCTAAGAGCAGTGTTTCAGAAACCAGCCCACAAGAGGCAGACTGAAATAGCAGCCAAGTCAGTAGGTGTGAGGTGAGTCACAGGACATGCGCAATTACTGTCCTGGCAGTACATTGATAATTGCCTCGCTCGGCGCCGTGATAAACACTCTCGTGGTTAAATTGGTCCATTATTCAATTTCTGTTGGGGAATTGGCGGTGTTGATTGTGTTTAAACGGCTTGCTTTGTTTTGTGGTGTGTTAATCGAGCGATGCTACCGCAAGGTGACAATACCAGCGTTATTTTGTTCGCTTTTTGTTTATTTTCTTCGCCCGCAGATTGATGATGACTCATCGGGTATAATAATGTGTGTGTGTATGTATGTATGTATGTGCACTTGCTCCGCGATTTATAATCTCTTGCTTCTGAAGTGCAATAACCTTCTCACGAGTTCCCATCAGGTGCTCCAGCAGAAGGTAGTGGGTTCGAGCCTCTAATAGCAACACCGATTTTCAATTCACACTGAATCTACCAACTATCCACATAGATTTCTTCCTGCCAATAGATTAGTTTTTACTTTCTCTATCACGTATAGTATATTTAAAAATAGATTAATATCGAAATCTGTAAGAAATGAGATTCTATAAACACTCATCGTGCGTCGCCATTATTAGTAGGATTGCCTTCCCTGTGACGTATTTTGTTAAGCGTTTTGCACTTGTTTGTAACGTGTTGCTTAACAGTTGAAACCTGACAGTAGGGTATTTGGGGGGAAGCTGGCGCAGTTTTTTATGGGCAAGATGGCCGCCATGCGTGATCTAAGGATTACTAGGTAAGGTGGTAGGGGAAGCAGGACGTTGTAGGTGTTTGAAGCAATCTCTAGGGATAACTTTTATGGCCTATAGCACTGTATGTATGTTTATGAGCGTTCATGGTAGTTGAGTATGCCGTTCACTATATCGGTGTAAACCTCCTAACGCAACAGCTTTCCATCTTGATTGTATATGATACCCCCAACATAATGACACCTCGCCCCACATCGCCACGCTAACCTAACCTAACTTAACCTAACCTAACCTAACGGCTACTCTTTTTACTAGACCTTTCATAGTTTAACCTAACTTAAGCTAACCTAGCTGCTACTCTTTTTACTAGACCTTTCATAGTTTAACCTAACCTAAGCTAACCTAGCTGCTACTCTTTTTACTAGACCTTTCATAGTTTAACCTAACCTAAGCTAACCTAGCTGCTACTCTTTTTACTAGACCTTTCATAATTTAGCCTAACCTAAGCTAACCTAACCTGGCTCCCACTCTTTTTACTCTGGTCATTCATAATTTAAGCTAACCTAAGCATTATATTTGTACTCGACCTAACCTAACCTAAGCTAACCTAACCTAGCTCCCACTTTTTTTGCTCTGGTCTTCCATAATTTAACCTAACCTAAGCCCCATACTTGTACTCGTCTAACCTAAGCTCACCTAACCTAGCTCCCACTCTTTTTACTCTGCTTTTTTCATAATTTAACCTAACCTAAGCCCCATACTTGTACTCGTCTAACCTAAGCTTACCTAACCTAGCTCCAACTCTTTTTAGTCTGGTCTTTCATAATTTAACATAGCCTAAGCGCCATACTTGTATTCGTCTAACCTAAGCTTACCTAACCTAGCTCCCACTCTTTTTACTCTGGTTTTTCATAATTTAACATAGCCTCAAATCCTCCTATTTATTAAAATATTTTAACCTATCTCATCCCATTTTACTCGAGCATTCTATTCTACTATAACCTATTCTGACCTTTACACCATGCTGTTTCAGGCTTAGACATTTCACTTTCTTTTGCCGATGTTTTTTTCAACAACTTTAGATACTTTGAAGCTATTAGACTCCTGACGTGCGAACCCTATGCATTTTCTAATCATTTCACGGTATGTGAAGACTATTTAGGAGTTTGGTAGGCATTTTAGCCACTTTTGCGGCATTCTAGGAATTTTTAAGAATTTTTTAAGGTTTGTCATCATTTTTCGGTGTTTTCACGTCTTTAACATGTCTGATACTTTTAATGAGCATGTAGACCCCTTTTAGCGATTCGTTATGCTTTCACGAACGAATTTCCTCCTTTCGTAAATCTACTATATTCTTGCCTAGAGCATTGCTTACGGTCTTTCTAAGACTAACCTAACTTAACCACAAGCCTCTTTAGATATATTTCTTCATCGTTATTTGACGTTATTCATGCTTCTTCTCCCTCCTCCCAATCTTTCTTGAACTATCATTAGAAGACGTTGTAACCTTGGTGCTCAACTAGCTATTACCTCCGTCTTTGTACACTGCTCCAGTATGCTATACATGTTAACCTCATTTAACGATTCTTTTGCATAGTTCTGTAAGTTGTAATGGCAACACATCAAACGTTGCCTACATTCCTTCTAAGACTATCCTAACCTAACCAAACCTAACCTAACCCAACCAACAACCATCATCACCGACGTCACTATGACCTGCACGACCACAAACATCTCCAGCACCACCTCCATCATCACCAGCGCCAACATATCCTGCACCACCGCCATATTCTGCAGCTATTGTATATAGTATGCTAGACATTTTTTTCATATCTAACCTGAGGTGTCCCTTACCTATTATTTACAGCTTTAGTCTGCTTTGATGTCTCCCCCCTCCTTTATAGGGCTTTAAACTTCCATTAACAGATGTCCTAACCATTGATGTTGAAGTTCTTATTACAGCTATTTTGCCCTCTGTTACAGAATTTTATACAGCTGTAACACCTCGAATACGACATGCAGTTTTCTAAGGCTAACCCCCGCCTGTTATGATCTAACCAACTTTTAAGCGTTCTTTACAGCTTTATTCAACATTGCTTTTTATGATCCTTTATAGAGCTTAACTTATCACTAAACTTCTATCCGCTGATGTTGAAGTACTTATAGCTCAGTATTTTAAGAGATATTCAGCAATATTTTTGATAGTATTTTAACACAATCTTCTGTTTATATAAAGTTAATGAGGTTATACTTACTTTAAGGTAGCAGGGTAGACGCCTCTCCTCTTTTATCTGGGCTGGAGACCAGCACTAGAGTTAAAGTCTAGTGGCAGAGTTAACGCCTCCCTTTATAATTTCTATTTTTCTTCTTTCGTCGACAAGTATCATGCTCCACGGAGAAGCCTGGTGAGTATTTTTTTTTAGTTTTCCTTCTTTCTTCGCCAGACATCATTGGAGGCGTGGAGGAGTTAGTTGATTAAACTTTCATTTTCTACAGGAGACGTAACGGAGAAAATAATCATCTTGAGATCTAAGTTGCATTCTCTTATGCATGGTTTGCAACGTTGTAATGCCCGTACGCGTATGTTGATATTCCATCCTCTGCAATTACTCTCTTGTCATCATGAGGCGACAGAGCTATTTTATTAGATTCAACTGTAGAAACATTATGACGTTGGGATAGGATTAAATTCATCGGAGTTCTAACAATTTTCAAAGTTTTAAGGCACTCCATATAGCTATTGAAGCTGATGTATTGCTTAATGGCGCTATGTTTTATGCCTTTGATCTTTTTTATCACAGAGCCATCAATATCGAGAGCATACATTTTAGGTCTGAGACCAACGAAACGGCGAATGATTTTACCACTTGCTTCATCTTTAAACTTTCCCAACACTTTCTTGTTTTGTGTAGAATAGCATATATGGTTAGCAGGGTAATCCGCTGTATCCAGATGTTCAAGCATGTGTAATTTATCCTGGTATATATCAGCTGTAGTCACTCGATGGATGAAGGAATCTGTATCCGTATACAACAGTTTAAGATTCTCAGCTCCATAATATGGAAGTAACACATCGTATTGATACGAATACATTAGCGTCTTGGAGATGTCTAGTACGCTCATACCAATGTATATAGGCTTGTTGAACACTATTTTACGAGAAGCCATATGAACAGCTGCAAGATTAGGACCGTATATAGTTCGATCGATAAATGTAGGCTTGGCTATCAGTTTTTCTAATGTTTTGCTGTTTGCCACAAGACGTATATCCATACGATTACGAATATTTTCCATAGTTTTTCCAAACATCGCATTATTGAAAAGTTTGTACAAATCCTTCTCGAAATCGTTTCTTGCTTGCTGTCGTAGGCGATTATTAAATTCGACGTAAGGCTTTAACCAACAAGATTGACGGAATTTTAGTGCTCGATGAATCTTTATTAGTCGTAGACCATGACTGAGAGCCTGTTTCAAGGACATGTAATGAACCACATACTTCTTTCGGGATCCAAGATGGGCAATTAGTTTCTTTGAAGACGATTTCCCCGGTTTCATACTCTCGGGCAGAAAGGGTAAATCATTATGTAGTTCATGCAGTTCTGCAGGATATTCCACATCAACCTCCAAGATATATCCAAAGGAATCATCCCCCTTCAACGAGCCGAGATCTATATCTTCAGGAGAAACCCACGTAAATCCACCATAAGGAAGGGCGTGACACATAGCCCAACCGTATTGGTTATTGGCGTCTTCGTACGTAATAAAATGAGAGGGTTTACGAGGATCATACTGCTCCATATAGATGTTGTTAGCCTCCGCATACCGGTGAGAAACCTGGCATAACCCTCCTCTTATACCAGATTCAACCATGAGTAGCTGATCGTAATCAAGAAGCAATTCCAACTCGATTCCAGTATACAGCAGCATAGCATCCCATGTAAGTCCTGGAGAAGTAAAATAATGTGCAGGATCCACTTTATGAGTTTTCAGGGTTTGGTTTCTAAATGTCTCGAAGACATCCGTTAGGAGAAGAACATCCGAAATTAAGTACAAATCACTGTACTCGCCAAGGTTTCGGACGTTAAAGTGCTTCCACACGTTCAGAGCATGATCATAGTCCTCACTGCTGATTTCTTCACTGTTTAATCTGTTGTAGAAGGCATTCCTAGAAGGCAAACATGTATCGTTCAGGACATCCCACGATGTTACGTAATCATAGGGAAATACCCCCTTACGAGTCATCAAGCCAATATTCTCTACTCCAAAGTATTTCGCTGTTTCAGGATGCGTTTCAAGGTTCTTTGCAAGCTTCTCCAAACTCGTACTGAGGAAGCGGAAAGTATCCACAAACCTGAGTTTAATATCCCCAACATACTTGGAGAATGATATATAACTTTCCTCTGAATTTGGTATAACCTCTACTCTTTCGCTAGTACACCCCAGTTCCTTAACAATGAAATGAGAGTCATACCCACTCAGGTTATGCATGAAGACAGGTATATAATTAGGTGTTTTACAAGCCAGGTTACATTTATTGTGTAAAGGTCCTCTGAACGCCCCGCTTATATGTGAGTGATCGCGAACCTTCCAATTATCTTCTGTAAATTCATGTTCACACAGGTAGCATATTGTAGAAGCATCGAATGATCCTTGTTCTTCAGCTGTAAGATTAAGAGGTTTAGCAGATTTGTATAAGTCACTAATTTTATTTGCCAGATCCATCAAGCATTCCATAAACTTCTGTGCAGCGTCAGGCCCTCGGTAAACATACGGTTCAGTAGGAAGAGTTGTTTCTAGTTGTTCAACACTAGACGACGGTTTCACATAAACGCAAAAGCTCATAGGAGAATGACTTTGATAGGGAGTTGTGTAGGAGGTTTCAGGGTTAGAGGAGCAGGTATGGAGAGGGGTGAGAATGCATTCAAAATCGGCGTAGATAACATAAGGAAGTTTCAACATCCTCTCAACATTCTTGAATTTAACGATAGAGTCATCCTTTGTAGGCATAACGCATCTAGCAATACCATGTTGTCTACATATTTCTCGGTGCTCTTCTAATTTTTTCATTCCACTTCGTCCATGTCGGTCATCAAAATGACTGAAACATCTTTTACATACATAAATTCGTTCTTTATGTTTAGTTTTCTGCCCACGAATAAGCTTCTCAAAATCCTTTATATACACATAGTGATGTTTGTCAGCTGAATCACTCAACAGAAGAAGGTCGCGGTGATCAGTTAATTCTTCATCAACCACCTTTATGGGAAACACTTCACATTTATCATCAACTCCAAACACATTTATGGACATATTATTGAGTTTTTCAAATTTAGCGATTTCGCCCAAGCTCGTAGGAAACGAAACACATGAGAAATCATATTTTTCTTGGTAATCCTTGTACTTCCTTACACGCTGAGCATCCTTTTGAATGAACTTTGCAAGAACAGCATACACAAAGCATTTCTCGTCACTATAATTCTGAGGGTTTATACAGGCTTTTTTCGCGTCCAAAGATGACGGTAGAGGAATATAGCTGCTCCCTCGAAGAAGATTATACTTGTTAATACGCAGTCGAACACCATCAACCGCCAGCAGAGCCCAATTACTACCTTTGAGCTTACTTTCCTCCATTTCAACGCGCAGTTTGTCGAATTTTTTTTCCAAGATGGCATCCAAGTCACTATCTAAAAACACGGCATGATTACGCGTTTTGAAGGCTTTGTTAGTGGTGTCCCCAACAGCATTCACAAACTTACATTCAGCCATAATGTTGATTTTCAAACTTTTATGAGTCCGCAACTCCTTCTGAACAGCATTAATTATACGCTGCTTAGCCTGCTGCAGGTATGAATTTAAATCCTGACTTGCTGGGCATTGGATGAAATACGATTTCAGCCGATCCTGAAAAGCCGTTTCATATTCTACAACATCATCCTCATCAGGAGACATTAACAATAATTTATGCTTAGTAGGTTCGAATTTGACTTTCTTAGCATCTATAGCCCTTTCGCAGCGTCCTTCATGTACATCTCTTCGATTTTCAGTACCGTAAACATCACCACAATGTCTACACTCGAAAAACTCACCACATATCAGCTCATGCCTCTTCTTATGGTAGTCGCGTAGAAAACTCTTTTCACATTTGCTGCATCTATAATCTGGTATAGCACTCAGAACCGATTCCATTACTCCACCATTCCACATCTTTATAATATGTAGTGCAACACTTGTAAATTATATAAGTCAATAAATGCTTATAGCACTTTCCACTGACTCGCCTTGATAACTTGTCAAAGCTATTGAACGGTAATTTCACTAAGAGAGCTGATGTGCTCGACTCGAAGGATAATTACTGAATACCTATCTAAGATCGAGCATTCTATATTTATTCTGAAAGCATGCGCCTCTCAGGAAACTATGACTCAAAATCGCGCTTGTGGCGCCTTATAGCGGCTTGAATCAGTATTAAAGCGCATATTCTGCTTATATGGGGTAAATTATATATTAGTCATCAACTATCCGTATTTTTATTATTTTTTACCGTTTTTTACGTACTTTGAGACAAATCCAGCATCGAATTAAGACGCGAAACGACGGCTACGTATCTTTAAGTAACAAACACATTACTCTTAACGATATCGAATGACAGCAATATAAGCACTTGAACATTATTTAAACGCTTAAAAAACCAATTTTTTCGCTATATTTCATCAATTTAAGCATTAGAGTCCTATGACGTCACACTCAAGCATCGACGGAATGTCTGTTACCTCCAAACATGTTCCTACAAGTCTAATGACGTCACGGAAGCACCATACAGAAGACATAATTGAACGACAAAGACATTAATTTTAACTATACATTCCCACAAAGAAAGAAACCTATTTGAAAGCGTCTTAACACGTTAACTTCAATGCATGTATATATAAAACCTCTAATATAACAATAAAAAGAAAGGCAAAGAAATAAAGAAGAAATAAAATAAAGGGAAAAGGAATTAACAGAAAACGCCCTTAGAAACGTGTTTATTCCTTATATTTCATCATTCAACACTTGTACACCCAACTAGCATAGCTAAATGACGTCACACAGTAGCGGCGACGTTCTGTCTACACTCCTTCAAAACAAGTTCAGACAGGAAAGTCTCCCCACCCTCGAATCCACGTAGCAACATTATGAGAAGGCCGGCAGTAACCTCCAAGCCACCAGAGTGAGTATATGGAACGTGAACACCCGACAGCGCTTTTCACCGTTTAAGCTTATTTGCATCATATTTTTCCAGGTACTCATCAATCATTGTACTACACACATCATATAGATCACAATACTTAGCGTTGTATGCTATAATTTGCAATGTTCACGATTTTATACTCATTTAATGATTTAAATTCAATACTTCTAGCATTCACCCTGTTCTTCTTTTTCCTCTTAAACTTCTTCTCATCTCATATCTTCACCTTAGTCCTTCTGATATCCTTCTACCTTGTGATAGCAGGGAATATGTACGTAAATGAACGTTATTAGCTTAAATATTAAAGGAAATAACAGCATTCACCGTCAATTATATCTAAACGGCTTTTTCCAAGTTATACGTATTTTAAGGTTCTGTAATCAAGGTAGGCAATGTTTCTCTCAATAAGAGCATTCGGTAATTGATTTTGTAAATAATATCACTAATTCGAACCTTATTTCAAGCCTCTACGACCCGTAGTTTGCAAGGTATTTAAATGGACCCTTAGAGATTCGAACTAGACCCCCAGTATAAAAATTGCCATTTTACTCATAAATCAGAACCAGAGAATTTATCTGAACCGTTTAACTTTCTATTTCATAGCGCTATCTTTATTGATTCGCGAATAAATCGACTTCGAAGTAATTGCCCCCTCCCGGTAATCGAACTATGAGTCGTAGGGATAAAATTTTCTAATATATAACTTTATGCATCAAGTTACCCTAATTTGTCTTTACATTACTATTCCAAGTGCAACAAATCGCGATATAGGTCAAAATTCAATAATTGTCCGCAACGTAGGAATCGAACCCACGATACCTCAACCCTAGAATGTTAGAAAATAATTGTCCTTAACGAGTTTTACCATATAAAGTTTATTTCAATCTTCTAGCTTAAGCGATTCTCGAATAATTAAATTTACCAAATCAGGATTGGAACCCAAGACTCCAGGATCCCGAGCATACCACAGAGGAAAGTCCATAACAATACCAATTTAATAAAATTTATTCGAAGTTTTTATCACTAATAGTTTAGGAATTATTCCAATAACAAAAGTATCGATTGCCCGGGAATCGATCCCTAGACCCACGACGACCTTCAAAATCAGATCAAAAGATGCGCCATTTTAATAGAACATAATCACCGTTTACCGTATTTCGATATCTCATTTAGTTTACGAGTAATCAGCGATAAAACGTAGGGTACTTTTGCCGGTTTGAACACACTTTGCATATCAAAGGGTTGCCGCTAATTGATTACACGTGTTTAACACGTGTTTTTCACACCCCCTTCCCTTTGTCGGTGAAAAGCCGACAAAGGGGCAACCCTCCTTATCTGTCAGATTACCATCGACAAGGGTTGACAGGTTAATTGCCCATGTTAACATGTGTTTAACATGTGGTCAATTATCGGGCGGCATTGACCTCAAAGGGTTAAGCCGGCTAAAGTACCCTACTACGTTTTATCGCTGATTACTCGTAAACTAAATGAGATATCGAAATACGGTAAACGGTGATTATGTTCTATTAAAATGGCGCATCTTTTGATCTGATTTTGAAGGTCGTCGTGGGTCTAGGGATCGATTCCCGGGCAATCGATACTTTTGTTATTGGAATAATTCCTAAACTATTAGTGATAAAAACTTCGAATAAATTTTATTAAATTGGTATTGTTATGGACTTTCCTCTGTGGTATGCTCGGGATCCTGGAGTCTTGGGTTCCAATCCTGATTTGGTAAATTTAATTATTCGAGAATCGCTTAAGCTAGAAGATTGAAATAAACTTTATATGGTAAAACTCGTTAAGGACAATTATTTTCTAACATTCTAGGGTTGAGGTATCGTGGGTTCGATTCCTACGTTGCGGACAATTATTGAATTTTGACCTATATCGCGATTTGTTGCACTTGGAATAGTAATGTAAAGACAAATTAGGGTAACTTGATGCATAAAGTTATATATTAGAAAATTTTATCCCTACGACTCATAGTTCGATTACCGGGAGGGGGCAATTACTTCGAAGTCGATTTATTCGCGAATCAATAAAGATAGCGCTATGAAATAGAAAGTTAAACGGTTCAGATAAATTCTCTGGTTCTGATTTATGAGTAAAATGGCAATTTTTATACTGGGGGTCTAGTTCGAATCTCTAAGGGTCCATTTAAATACCTTGCAAACTACGGGTCGTAGAGGCTTGAAATAAGGTTCGAATTAGTGATATTATTTACAAAATCAATTACCGAATGCTCTTATTGAGAGAAACATTGCCTACCTTGATTACAGAACCTTAAAATACGTATAACTTGGAAAAAGCCGTTTAGATATAATTGACGGTGAATGCTGTTATTTCCTTTAATATTTAAGCTAATAACGTTCATTTACGTACATATTCCCTGCTATCACAAGGTAGAAGGATATCAGAAGGACTAAGGTGAAGATATGAGATGAGAAGAAGTTTAAGAGGAAAAAGAAGAACAGGGTGAATGCTAGAAGTATTGAATTTAAATCATTAAATGAGTATAAAATCGTGAACATTGCAAATTATAGCATACAACGCTAAGTATTGTGATCTATATGATGTGTGTAGTACAATGATTGATGAGTACCTGGAAAAATATGATGCAAATAAGCTTAAACGGTGAAAAGCGCTGTCGGGTGTTCACGTTCCATATACTCACTCTGGTGGCTTGGAGGTTACTGCCGGCCTTCTCATAATGTTGCTACGTGGATTCGAGGGTGGGGAGACTTTCCTGTCTGAACTTGTTTTGAAGGAGTGTAGACAGAACGTCGCCGCTACTGTGTGACGTCATTTAGCTATGCTAGTTGGGTGTACAAGTGTTGAATGATGAAATATAAGGAATAAACACGTTTCTAAGGGCGTTTTCTGTTAATTCCTTTTCCCTTTATTTTATTTCTTCTTTATTTCTTTGCCTTTCTTTTTATTGTTATATTAGAGGTTTTATATATACATGCATTGAAGTTAACGTGTTAAGACGCTTTCAAATAGGTTTCTTTCTTTGTGGGAATGTATAGTTAAAATTAATGTCTTTGTCGTTCAATTATGTCTTCTGTATGGTGCTTCCGTGACGTCATTAGACTTGTAGGAACATGTTTGGAGGTAACAGACATTCCGTCGATGCTTGAGTGTGACGTCATAGGACTCTAATGCTTAAATTGATGAAATATAGCGAAAAAATTGGTTTTTTAAGCGTTTAAATAATGTTCAAGTGCTTATATTGCTGTCATTCGATATCGTTAAGAGTAATGTGTTTGTTACTTAAAGATACGTAGCCGTCGTTTCGCGTCTTAATTCGATGCTGGATTTGTCTCAAAGTACGTAAAAAACGGTAAAAAATAATAAAAATACGGATAGTTGATGACTAATATATAATTTACCCCATATAAGCAGAATATGCGCTTTAATACTGATTCAAGCCGCTATAAGGCGCCACAAGCGCGATTTTGAGTCATAGTTTCCTGAGAGGCGCATGCTTTCAGAATAAATATAGAATGCTCGATCTTAGATAGGTATTCAGTAATTATCCTTCGAGTCGAGCACATCAGCTCTCTTAGTGAAATTACCGTTCAATAGCTTTGACAAGTTATCAAGGCGAGTCAGTGGAAAGTGCTATAAGCATTTATTGACTTATATAATTTACAAGTGTTGCACTACATATTATAAAGATGTGGAATGGTGGAGTAATGGAATCGGTTCTGAGTGCTATACCAGATTATAGATGCAGCAAATGTGAAAAGAGTTTTCTACGCGACTACCATAAGAAGAGGCATGAGCTGATATGTGGTGAGTTTTTCGAGTGTAGACATTGTGGTGATGTTTACGGTACTGAAAATCGAAGAGATGTACATGAAGGACGCTGCGAAAGGGCTATAGATGCTAAGAAAGTCAAATTCGAACCTACTAAGCATAAATTATTGTTAATGTCTCCTGATGAGGATGATGTTGTAGAATATGAAACGGCTTTTCAGGATCGGCTGAAATCGTATTTCATCCAATGCCCAGCAAGTCAGGATTTAAATTCATACCTGCAGCAGGCTAAGCAGCGTATAATTAATGCTGTTCAGAAGGAGTTGCGGACTCATAAAAGTTTGAAAATCAACATTATGGCTGAATGTAAGTTTGTGAATGCTGTTGGGGACACCACTAACAAAGCCTTCAAAACGCGTAATCATGCCGTGTTTTTAGATAGTGACTTGGATGCCATCTTGGAAAAAAAATTCGACAAACTGCGCGTTGAAATGGAGGAAAGTAAGCTCAAAGGTAGTAATTGGGCTCTGCTGGCGGTTGATGGTGTTCGACTGCGTATTAACAAGTATAATCTTCTTCGAGGGAGCAGCTATATTCCTCTACCGTCATCTTTGGACGCGAAAAAAGCCTGTATAAACCCTCAGAATTATAGTGACGAGAAATGCTTTGTGTATGCTGTTCTTGCAAAGTTCATTCAAAAGGATGCTCAGCGTGTAAGGAAGTACAAGGATTACCAAGAAAAATATGATTTCTCATGTGTTTCGTTTCCTACGAGCTTGGGCGAAATCGCTAAATTTGAAAAACTCAATAATATGTCCATAAATGTGTTTGGAGTTGATGATAAATGTGAAGTGTTTCCCATAAAGGTGGTTGATGAAGAATTAACTGATCACCGCGACCTTCTTCTGTTGAGTGATTCAGCTGACAAACATCACTATGTGTATATAAAGGATTTTGAGAAGCTTATTCGTGGGCAGAAAACTAAGCATAAAGAACGAATTTATGTATGTAAAAGATGTTTCAGTCATTTTGATGACCGACATGGACGAAGTGGAATGAAAAAATTAGAAGAGCACCGAGAAATATGTAGACAACATGGTATTGCTAGATGCGTTATGCCTACAAAGGATGACTCTATCGTTAAATTCAAGAATGTTGAGAGGATGTTGAAACTTCCTTATGTTATCTACGCCGATTTTGAATGCATTCTCACCCCTCTCCATACCTGCTCCTCTAACCCTGAAACCTCCTACACAACTCCCTATCAAAGTCATTCTCCTATGAGCTTTTGCGTTTATGTGAAACCGTCGTCTAGTGTTGAACAACTAGAAACAACTCTTCCTACTGAACCGTATGTTTACCGAGGGCCTGACGCTGCACAGAAGTTTATGGAATGCTTGATGGATCTGGCAAATAAAATTAGTG
Source organism: Tenodera sinensis (assembly GCA_030765045.1). Taxonomy (NCBI): domain Eukaryota; kingdom Metazoa; phylum Arthropoda; class Insecta; order Mantodea; family Mantidae; genus Tenodera; species Tenodera sinensis. The sequence continues at coordinate 39,770,351 of CM060963.1, forward strand.
ACTTATACAAATCTGCTAAACCTCTTAATCTTACAGCTGAAGAACAAGGATCATTCGATGCTTCTACAATATGCTACCTGTGTGAACATGAATTTACAGAAGATAATTGGAAGGTTCGCGATCACTCACATATAAGCGGGGCGTTCAGAGGACCTTTACACAATAAATGTAACCTGGCTTGTAAAACACCTAATTATATACCTGTCTTCATGCATAACCTGAGTGGGTATGACTCTCATTTCATTGTTAAGGAACTGGGGTGTACTAGCGAAAGAGTAGAGGTTATACCAAATTCAGAGGAAAGTTATATATCATTCTCCAAGTATGTTGGGGATATTAAACTCAGGTTTGTGGATACTTTCCGCTTCCTCAGTACGAGTTTGGAGAAGCTTGCAAAGAACCTTGAAACGCATCCTGAAACAGCGAAATACTTTGGAGTAGAGAATATTGGCTTGATGACTCGTAAGGGGGTATTTCCCTATGATTACGTAACATCGTGGGATGTCCTGAACGATACATGTTTGCCTTCTAGGAATGCCTTCTACAACAGATTAAACAGTGAAGAAATCAGCAGTGAGGACTATGATCATGCTCTGAACGTGTGGAAGCACTTTAACGTCCGAAACCTTGGCGAGTACAGTGATTTGTACTTAATTTCGGATGTTCTTCTCCTAACGGATGTCTTCGAGACATTTAGAAACCAAACCCTGAAAACTCATAAAGTGGATCCTGCACATTATTTTACTTCTCCAGGACTTACATGGGATGCTATGCTGCTGTATACTGGAATCGAGTTGGAATTGCTTCTTGATTACGATCAGCTACTCATGGTTGAATCTGGTATAAGAGGAGGGTTATGCCAGGTTTCTCACCGGTATGCGGAGGCTAACAACATCTATATGGAGCAGTATGATCCTCGTAAACCCTCTCATTTTATTACGTACGAAGACGCCAATAACCAATACGGTTGGGCTATGTGTCACGCCCTTCCTTATGGTGGATTTACGTGGGTTTCTCCTGAAGATATAGATCTCGGCTCGTTGAAGGGGGATGATTCCTTTGGATATATCTTGGAGGTTGATGTGGAATATCCTGCAGAACTGCATGAACTACATAATGATTTACCCTTTCTGCCCGAGAGTATGAAACCGGGGAAATCGTCTTCAAAGAAACTAATTGCCCATCTTGGATCCCGAAAGAAGTATGTGGTTCATTACATGTCCTTGAAACAGGCTCTCAGTCATGGTCTACGACTAATAAAGATTCATCGAGCACTAAAATTCCGTCAATCTTGTTGGTTAAAGCCTTACGTCGAATTTAATAATCGCCTACGACAGCAAGCAAGAAACGATTTCGAGAAGGATTTGTACAAACTTTTCAATAATGCGATGTTTGGAAAAACTATGGAAAATATTCGTAATCGTATGGATATACGTCTTGTGGCAAACAGCAAAACATTAGAAAAACTGATAGCCAAGCCTACATTTATCGATCGAACTATATACGGTCCTAATCTTGCAGCTGTTCATATGGCTTCTCGTAAAATAGTGTTCAACAAGCCTATATACATTGGTATGAGCGTACTAGACATCTCCAAGACGCTAATGTATTCGTATCAATACGATGTGTTACTTCCATATTATGGAGCTGAGAATCTTAAACTGTTGTATACGGATACAGATTCCTTCATCCATCGAGTGACTACAGCTGATATATACCAGGATAAATTACACATGCTTGAACATCTGGATACAGCGGATTACCCTGCTAACCATATATGCTATTCTACACAAAACAAGAAAGTGTTGGGAAAGTTTAAAGATGAAGCAAGTGGTAAAATCATTCGCCGTTTCGTTGGTCTCAGACCTAAAATGTATGCTCTCGATATTGATGGCTCTGTGATAAAAAAGATCAAAGGCATAAAACATAGCGCCATTAAGCAATACATCAGCTTCAATAGCTATATGGAGTGCCTTAAAACTTTGAAAATTGTTAGAACTCCGATGAATTTAATCCTATCCCAACGTCATAATGTTTCTACAGTTGAATCTAATAAAATAGCTCTGTCGCCTCATGATGACAAGAGAGTAATTGCAGAGGATGGAATATCAACATACGCGTACGGGCATTACAACGTTGCAAACCATGCATAAGAGAATGCAACTTAGATCTCAAGATGATTATTTTCTCCGTTACGTCTCCTGTAGAAAATGAAAGTTTAATCAACTAACTCCTCCACGCCTCCAATGATGTCTGGCGAAGAAAGAAGGAAAACTAAAAAAAAATACTCACCAGGCTTCTCCGTGGAGCATGATACTTGTCGACGAAAGAAGAAAAATAGAAATTATAAAGGGAGGCGTTAACTCTGCCACTAGACTTTAACTCTAGTGCTGGTCTCCAGCCCAGATAAAAGAGGAGAGGCGTCTACCCTGCTACCTTAAAGTAAGTATAACCTCATTAACTTTATATAAACAGAAGATTGTGTTAAAATACTATCAAAAATATTGCTGAATATCTCTTAAAATACTGAGCTATAAGTACTTCAACATCAGCGGATAGAAGTTTAGTGATAAGTTAAGCTCTATAAAGGATCATAAAAAGCAATGTTGAATAAAGCTGTAAAGAACGCTTAAAAGTTGGTTAGATCATAACAGGCGGGGGTTAGCCTTAGAAAACTGCATGTCGTATTCGAGGTGTTACAGCTGTATAAAATTCTGTAACAGAGGGCAAAATAGCTGTAATAAGAACTTCAACATCAATGGTTAGGACATCTGTTAATGGAAGTTTAAAGCCCTATAAAGGAGGGGGGAGACATCAAAGCAGACTAAAGCTGTAAATAATAGGTAAGGGACACCTCAGGTTAGATATGAAAAAAATGTCTAGCATACTATATACAATAGCTGCAGAATATGGCGGTGGTGCAGGATATGTTGGCGCTGGTGATGATGGAGGTGGTGCTGGAGATGTTTGTGGTCGTGCAGGTCATAGTGACGTCGGTGATGATGGTTGTTGGTTGGGTTAGGTTAGGTTTGGTTAGGTTAGGATAGTCTTAGAAGGAATGTAGGCAACGTTTGATGTGTTGCCATTACAACTTACAGAACTATGCAAAAGAATCGTTAAATGAGGTTAACATGTATAGCATACTGGAGCAGTGTACAAAGACGGAGGTAATAGCTAGTTGAGCACCAAGGTTACAACGTCTTCTAATGATAGTTCAAGAAAGATTGGGAGGAGGGAGAAGAAGCATGAATAACGTCAAATAACGATGAAGAAATATATCTAAAGAGGCTTGTGGTTAAGTTAGGTTAGTCTTAGAAAGACCGTAAGCAATGCTCTAGGCAAGAATATAGTAGATTTACGAAAGGAGGAAATTCGTTCGTGAAAGCATAACGAATCGCTAAAAGGGGTCTACATGCTCATTAAAAGTATCAGACATGTTAAAGACGTGAAAACACCGAAAAATGATGACAAACCTTAAAAAATTCTTAAAAATTCCTAGAATGCCGCAAAAGTGGCTAAAATGCCTACCAAACTCCTAAATAGTCTTCACATACCGTGAAATGATTAGAAAATGCATAGGGTTCGCACGTCAGGAGTCTAATAGCTTCAAAGTATCTAAAGTTGTTGAAAAAAACATCGGCAAAAGAAAGTGAAATGTCTAAGCCTGAAACAGCATGGTGTAAAGGTCAGAATAGGTTATAGTAGAATAGAATGCTCGAGTAAAATGGGATGAGATAGGTTAAAATATTTTAATAAATAGGAGGATTTGAGGCTATGTTAAATTATGAAAAACCAGAGTAAAAAGAGTGGGAGCTAGGTTAGGTAAGCTTAGGTTAGACGAATACAAGTATGGCGCTTAGGCTATGTTAAATTATGAAAGACCAGACTAAAAAGAGTTGGAGCTAGGTTAGGTAAGCTTAGGTTAGACGAGTACAAGTATGGGGCTTAGGTTAGGTTAAATTATGAAAAAAGCAGAGTAAAAAGAGTGGGAGCTAGGTTAGGTGAGCTTAGGTTAGACGAGTACAAGTATGGGGCTTAGGTTAGGTTAAATTATGGAAGACCAGAGCAAAAAAAGTGGGAGCTAGGTTAGGTTAGCTTAGGTTAGGTTAGGTCGAGTACAAATATAATGCTTAGGTTAGCTTAAATTATGAATGACCAGAGTAAAAAGAGTGGGAGCCAGGTTAGGTTAGCTTAGGTTAGGCTAAATTATGAAAGGTCTAGTAAAAAGAGTAGCAGCTAGGTTAGCTTAGGTTAGGTTAAACTATGAAAGGTCTAGTAAAAAGAGTAGCAGCTAGGTTAGCTTAGGTTAGGTTAAACTATGAAAGGTCTAGTAAAAAGAGTAGCAGCTAGGTTAGCTTAAGTTAGGTTAAACTATGAAAGGTCTAGTAAAAAGAGTAGCCGTTAGGTTAGGTTAGGTTAAGTTAGGTTAGGTTAGCGTGGCGATGTGGGGCGAGGTGTCATTATGTTGGGGGTATCATATACAATCAAGATGGAAAGCTGTTGCGTTAGGAGGTTTACACCGATATAGTGAACGGCATACTCAACTACCATGAACGCTCATAAACATACATACAGTGCTATAGGCCATAAAAGTTATCCCTAGAGATTGCTTCAAACACCTACAACGTCCTGCTTCCCCTACCACCTTACCTAGTAATCCTTAGATCACGCATGGCGGCCATCTTGCCCATAAAAAACTGCGCCAGCTTCCCCCCAAATACCCTACTCCTGACATCTTTAATTTTCTGTCAATGGTTGAATCCATAGTGTTATATTCCTTAAGTAGACCACTTGAGAAAACCACGGAAACAAGATTTAACAGGAATGTAACTCAGGATCTCCCAAATGCCAGCAAGAAAGGCTGCCGCCTGAGCCATCATACTCAAAGAATCAAATGAGAAAACGAACATAACTGCAAATATGAATGTGGAAGGAGGCTAGAACAAATGAAGAGAGGAAGTCATGTAGACAACCGTTGAGGAACAATGCACAATAGTGGGGTTGATACGCCCCTACCCGACATGGCTTCTTGAGCCACAGATCAGAGCAATCATGGCAACTAGAATTGAAATCTTTTATGCCATAATACTTCATTCATCTTACAGATCATCTCTAAGAGGGGCAAATCCGAAGTGAACATATATAGATGGGAAAAAAGGCGAACAAGATCATAATATGGAAAATACGTCTAAATTTCCTAATTGAACTATTTTTTCGTTAACATCATTCAACATTATTTTCGCTGCACTATAAAGTTTAACCTTGGCAACAAAATGTTCCAAGATAATGACTCATGGAGATACAAGTATGTCGTTAAATGATCCATAAAAAACATCTTGTCAGAGAGCCCGGGTATTAATTAACAAAAACCACTGCACAGAAGCCGACACTGTCCAAGATAAGTGAAAGAGGCACGAAACCTGTAATTTGCATCTTTCATATTAGTTCTTAACAGACAGACGGCATCATTTCAAACCACTACAGTGTTGCAACATTGCCACTTATGTCCGGGGACCCTCAGAATGACACTAACATAACGTTCCCTGGGTCCCAAATTACTGGAAGGTATTTTCAATTTTTAAATAAGCAAGCTATATGTGCGCTGGTTTGTTTGACGTCTCAATTTCGAGGCTCATTTGCGATAAAGCTGTTATGTTTATTCATTTGTTACTTTCTTTGCTATTATAGATAACTGGTAGAAAAGTTATAATATCTAAGTGATGCATTCTACTGTCTTTCTATAACTGCTTCAGCCAGGGATTCTACATGATGAGTGTAACAAATATGTCCAACACGATTATTGTCAATAAAGAACCATTTCACCGAAAAAAAATCGTGTCAAATATTTGGAGCCATCTAGTTTCTTGGCCAACGGATATAATTAAGTTAATATTTCACTATTTGTCGCGCAAATATTGTCTGAATAATAGTGTAATGGATTTCTACATTAATTTGAATGAATTTAGTCACAATTTAATGTCAACGTGACATTGCCAAATCTCTCTTAGAAATGTAAATTTTTGGACGGAACAGAATATCCTTTCTACTTATCATTATAAAGTGATAAAGTAAAATGAATTTTCTTCTTCATATTTTTTATTAAATTACATAGAGACCATAAAGACAAACTTTTTAAATCAATCTTTCCATTGATATCATTGAAGTGTTTTGAAATTTTAACCTGCCCAGTAACGCCAATTGGGTGTAAGATATTTCTGTTCTTCCCCATCAAAATATATCAACATTTTCAAAATTGTGATTATTTATTCTTGTTTTTTGAAATCTTACGATTAAAATTATATTTAGTTTTGCTTTATATAATACTTCATTCTTTATCTTTGAAACTATGCTGCAAATAGAAAAGAAATGACAGTTGTTTTTCATCTCCTTTGAACAAAGGAACAACCTCAACATGGTCTTTGTGACGGAATCAGGTGCTATTATTTGAAAACGAAGGAAGATGAAAAAGAACACAGTCATAAATAATATTTTAACCTTCTTTCTCCCTACTTGGTTGTGATGTAACAATATTCAAAGATTTGGCTCACTCAGAACTTCTGTGTTAATGATGGAACACAAAATCCCAACGAATTGCTGCATAATAAAATCTCGACTCGTCTTATAAATCAGCAGCTTCATTCAACACGGAAAAATTATTAAACGCCAAGTGATAAAGATGCTGGGAATAGAAGTTGGTTTTAATTGCATCTCTGCGATGAAAACATTAGACAATATTACACCAGCTAATCAACCCACAGAGTGAACAGGAACAGAAGATACAATTTATGGTGCGGGCATGTATAAAGGTATGATTTGAAATGCTTTCCCACTTTAAGAGTTATTTCCCGAAAACTACATATAATTGGCTAGCTTAGCATAGAGGTTTCTTAATAATGCTATTTTTGACAGAAATAAAAGAATACGCACTAAAGATTTTCTTTCTTTTGTAGGAAAAGCTTTAAAAATGGTAAATAAATATCTGGGACTCCAATATACGAGATTTGTGTCTGCTAAGGACATGAATAACATAGTGTTTGAAGTTTTGCAAAGTGAGGCACACGTCACCGTTGTAATGATGAGATGCAACAGTAACCAAACATATCTCACGTCTACTGATCATAACTTTATAAACCCGATGCATTTAGAACCATCAGTCAAGCCAAATGGAGATCTGCCGAACATTTGGAAATTTACGATCACACTGATGTCCGTCAGCATAACAAACCATCATGCACACAGAGTGATGAATCCACGTTAAAGGACAGCTAGCTGTTAATTAATTAATTACTTCTCTCCAGAAATAGACGTTAATAAACCTTACGCTTTCTCCACTCACACAGGGTTTCTATTCTTTAATCCTCTATGCATAGTGTTATTTGGTAACAAACAAGTTTAGTCAAAGTTTGCAGTGTTGTTTTTAGGTTATATTGACATTTAACAATTCCAGTTACTTCCTTTGGGGATCACGCCCATTTTAAATACTAGTATTAATACTGATACGGTACGGGTCAACAATTAAAATGATTATTCTATAGATCCACGTTAAATGTTTGTTTTTAATTCAATATATAAACACACAAATTCATGGCTTGGCGTCCTTTTCTACACCACGCTACGGGGTTCACACTTCCACAAACACGAGCTATTTTATATGTTCATATGCTTCTATTTTAAGCCGCTTCACTGATTATTATACACTTGTTCTATGCGTCGTTATTTTTGCGTTCTTTCACTACCAAAAATGTTCATCTAAAATAACACTTCACACAAATAACTCATTAAATCTTATGCGGAATTTTCGGTGTGACGCCTGCCCAAGCCATGGAAAGAAGACAATTGAATCTACACTTTACCAACTATAATTAGTATTCGTAAAGTTCAGGTGGCCTTTCTCATATCTGCTCACAAATTTGTTCAAGAATTGACCAGAGAAGCTAGAATCAAGAAAAGAAGATTGAATAGGATTAAAAGCCATTGGAATAAGGATATTACGGTGTAGAAATGTTTTAAATTTTGGTGAGTTAGCCAAAAAGTACATTAATTTAGTTGTTTACACTTTTACGCAAGTTTAAATCTTACAGCTTTGGGTACACTTTTCTCAGAAACTACCGAGGCCTGAAATTGTGCAGCTATGGAGACTATATATGAAGCTTCTCACTATTAATTTCTTTCCACATTTGATGAACCTCGGGCTGGTGCAGTGCCCGAGACAGACGGATGCAAGGCGACACAAACAAATGCAGAGACAAGTCGTGGCAGGGTTGTAATTAGGGAGGTTCTTGTCCACGGGGGATTGTGGGAGTAGTTGTCCAGCCTTATCAGACGCAGACCCTGTTATTTCGTATTTTAACCCGTCATGACCCGAGTGAGCCTTAAACACCAAGCAGGGGAGTCCAGGGCCAACCAAATTGAAAAACGGTGTCAACTCTTGCCTTTTGTTTCTACATTATTACCGTATTACTTCACTTAAGGCAGTTAAAATAGCAGAATTGGTTAACAATATGCATTTTTCCCCATACAGGTTATAATTTATGCTTTCGTTTTAGAGTTTATTACATGAAATGAATGCAAAAAATGGTTAACTATCCATTGTTTACTCGTTTTTAACTATTGTAGGTTGGCAGCCCGATCAGAGAGCTGCAGTTTGTTCAGTATTTGTCCTAGGAGGACGTTCGAGGTGTCGATTGAAATGTGCAAAGAGAACGGAATCTGAAAGCTTTAAAACATTTGACTATCGCACAAAGTCTACTGTATTCTAATATTCCCCTTGCACCTACAAGGAAATAAGCAATAAGATAATTTGTACAAATGTTTATCTCAACTAACACGAAGAATATATAGGAATAAGAGTTTGTAAGAATGGTTAGTACAAGAGTAGAGAAAGTCATGTGAGTGAAACACATCAGAGTTTAAAACATAAGTACTGTGCTTATATGATAACATATATGTCAAGTTAAAGAGGAAATTCCAATTAATAAAACGACACATAAAACTAAAAACGTTATTTATTCATAAATCTTACATTTGGTCATTTAATCATCCAAAAGGGCAAACTCAGAACAGGGCAATACCACGTTTCAAAATTTTTTCGACAGCCATTTTTGCTCTCCAAATTTTGTTGAAGACTCAGTATCGCTGAAACGTATAAGAAATTGAATTTGTATATATTAAAATTATCTCAAAAAATTAATCTATTGTAGCTTTTCTAGTCCTTAATTTCTAGTTTTCTGGTATGGTCTGGGGAATCAACAAAATGTTTGCGCGGAAGTGTACTATTCAAAAGGCCTAATACTGGCGTTGCTGTTAATTTAGATGAAGTGGTACATTACTTATACTAATGTAATTATTTGATTGTATCCATGCAAATTAAGCGGAAAGAGGTAGTAGGTAACGATGTTCACGTGTTCCTAGTGATGAGATATGATCGCCCTGCTGAAATGAACAGATGCACTTGAATTAATTGACCTCTCAGGGACAAGTGCAGTAAAGGGCCAGATAAACATTGCCGCTTGTGTGGCAACAAAAAGGTAACCAACGTTTAATTACATAAGCAAGCCACGTTCCATTGGGTAGCGTCCCGTTTTCGCTTCATGAGACAGCTACTGTCAGCCCGTTTGTGGTATTGCGCTGAAATGTGCACCGGCTAGCTACAAACACAAAGGCAAATTACCACACTCTGAAACCTTTACTGCAAAATTTAACAACAAAACCTGCACAGAAAATTACTTACCTATACCTCTCTGAATGTCCACATTGTCTTCACAAATGGTGCAAACATTATACTTGGCAATTTGCTGGAACACAAATCCAATACAAAACCCCGCTGTGTTGCATTCTACACTTTCTCCATTAATTTCCTATACAACATAACCTCAACGCGAACCCGAAGAGACCGAAAAATCAGGAGTACGCCATAAAAAATCTAATCTACTGCACTCACACGACTTTCTCTAACCATTCTTACAAACTCTTATTCCTATGTCTTCTTCGTATTAGTTAAGATAAACATTTGTACAAATTATCTTATTGCTTATTTCCTTGTAGGTTCAAGTGCGCATTGGGAATACAGTAGGCTTTGAGCGATAGTCAAATCTTTTAAAGCTTTGGAATTCCGTTCTCTTTGTACACGTAACATATAAAAAAATGAACAACGATGACCCATTTCACGAAAGTTCTAAGTTTTCCGAAACTCACACACATAACAAAGAATATCTCCGAAATGGTTCACCCTACAAGAAAATTTATTCAGACATAAATTGTGTATTTTAGCAAGATCTACATTTTTTGTATAGTATAATTTGGTCTATCTCTAACCAGTTATGCAAAAGTCGTCCAGAGTAAATACGACTACAGGGGCTATAGCCAGAAAATTCAAGAGATACATTTCATTTGTCATAAAAATATCTCAAACATATGACATTTTAATAAAAATCGTTAGAGCCATTTTCAAGAAAATCAAAATTTTTGAAAAATTTTCCATGTAAAGGGTAGTTTAGGGTGGGGCTATTTTCTTCAAAATCTTCGTGTCACATCTTTGAAAGACGTTAAACTTAAATACCAACTTTGGTTTTTAAGCGACTTTTCGTTTTTGAGCTATGCTGTCCACAGACACACAGACACACACACATGGACCTTTCTCTAAAAATGTTTTTTTTAGATTCAAGGGGCCTCAAAACATGTATTTCTGGTGAAATCTCGACCTCGAATTTTTGGGTGGAATACAATACTTCCCCTACTTACCAGTAGAGAAAGTAAAAATGAACAACGATGTTCCATTTGACTAGTTTTAAGTTTTCCAAAACCCACACACACAACAAGGAATATCTCCGAAATGGTTCACCCTACAAGAAAATTTATTCAGATATAAAATGTGTATTTTAACAAGATCTACAGCTTTTGTATAATATGATTTGGTCTATCTCTAACGGTTTACCAGTTATACAAAAGTCGTCCAGAGTAAATGTGACTTTATCTGTGTAAGAGGGTTGGTCTCGCGATATCGCCCCTCGTCGGCCGGTAACTAGCAACTTCCCTGCCGGTCATTGAAACGTTACGAAACACAGTTGAGTTTTCCGCTCGATATAAAACCCTTTTCTGAGAGTTTTCTTCTGTCCCATAGAAGTACATGATTGGGGAGCTGGTTACCAGATTATAGCTCTTGTCTGTCAGCTGTGCCAGTCAGTGATTATTGAGGCTTTCCTGGTAGGATTGTCAGGCTAGACTCGCTCTTCGACACATCGTAACGGGTTCCTTTACTGCCAGGGCTGTACAACACACCACATCTAACAAACGAAACTGATGAAAGCAAGGAGAACAGAAACAAGGTGATAACCGGGTTTTAAGAGGATCAAACGCAACATTGTGTCGTATTGTTTTCCGAACTTTGTGTTCCACACTGTACAATAACAATAAATGAATATTTCTTGCAATAATTGGGGAAATCTCCACTTTTAGAAATTCCCTGCAGCTTTAGAGCGTATATTGGTGTATGTCAGGCATTTATTTTTGTGCGAATAGCTTAATTTAAACATCTTAGGTATTCACATAAATTTTGTGTATTTGTGTGAGTTTCAGGCAACTTAAAACTTTCGTGAAACGGATTGTTGTTCATTTTTTATATGTTAAGCGTGCAAAGTTCCACGAACGAACATAAAAAAAAAAAAAAAAAAAAAATTTACAAATGTTTATCTCAGCAAACACGAAGAAGAAAAAGGAATAAGACTTTTTAAGAATGGTTAGTACAAGAGTAGAGAAAGTCATGTGAGTGCAACGCATCAGATTTATCTACAAATATCCTTATAAATGTTTATTCTTCATTCTACTTTTTGATAAAATTGCAATAAATTTGATTAGCACGCTTGGGGACTAGCATGTTTTGAAGACACCTATACAGAGTGTATCTTTTTTGGTGTCAAATATTTGGATTACACCCCAACGCCAAAACAGCAGAAAATATTCATATGTGAAATTAATTTGTTGCTAAATTAGAAGTGAAAATTGTGACTTTTTACTGTTTTGATGCTAAGTCTGCATTCTGTGCTATCACGTATTCTATTGCAATTGATGGAATGTTTCGTATTTGGTCGTGCAACAATATACGGACGAGGAGGGCCAATATGACGTTGGATATGGTGAGCGACTGTGTCTACGTCATGACGGTAAAACACAAAAGTCTTCTCCAGTTCTCGCTGAGTCATAGGTATGTATAGAGGATTTTCGAAAGGTCACGTGACATCAGCTCTAGTATAAATGGAAACAGACAATGCGAGGAGGCGGGAATGCTTGTGAGAGGCAACTCAAGTGCCTTCGCTGTGCGGGTGAGCACCTGGTGAAGGATTGCCCGACACCAATAGAGAACAAAAAGTGTGCAAACTGCGACGGGAGCCACATTGGCATCTATCGTGGTTGCCCAAAGCGACTTGCAATTATGCAAGGAAGACAGGGCAAAGTACCAGAGATCCGACAGGGGGTGTCTTTTGCACAGGCAATGTCGGAGCACGAAAGTGCCCTAGTACGGGCCGAGAGTGCAGGAGCAACCCCACAGAACCAAGTTGTCAGTCAAAAGACAACGCCAGTCCCAAGCGTCGCCCCAAAGGTGGGCACAAAACATCCTGTGCCACCCCCCAGTGCTGCCCCAAAGGACAAACGTCCTCCTAAAAAGAGGAGGAAGGGGAGAAAGGCTCATGTGACTGTAAGTGCAGAGCCAGAACCAGCCACGGTGGAGGCAGGTAACAAAAGTGTTACCCAATCTCCCCCACCAACTGCACCAGTCAATCAGGCACCAGCCGCTACAGCCAACCAGGCAACAGCAACAGCGCAGCCAATCAGCGCTGGCCCGTCATCACAGACTGGCTCTATAAGTAGGACCCACACAACAAGCACTCAGTCACAGGTCTTGGGAGAGGCCTTTGGCTCAGAGGACATGGCGGAGTTTATTGAACTGGCAACTTGGTTTGCGGACCTCGTACAACGTTCCCTCCCCATACTAAGGCGCTGCAGAGAGCAAATCCTCAACCCTGAACTTTCGGCTGTGAAGAAGCACCTCGTAGTGCTTCAAACGGCCAAGGAACTCTACGCTAATTCCATAAGCTCTTAAATGGCGCATAGAAATGTGCGTTCATTTAGAGCTGCGTTCTGGAACGCAAATGGTATTAGAGAGCAGAGACCTGGCCTGTTAGAGTTTGTAGACAGCCATGGGATTGATATCCTTATGGTCTGTGAAACACACTTGCACGCCGGTGTACAGTTCAGTCTGCCAAGTTACGTCGCCCATCGGTCTGATCGGGTCGGCCGACAGGGCGGCGGTACTGCCATTTTCATAAAGAACCATCTCACACATATTCCTGTTACCATTCCGCCACTACAACACCTAGAGGCAACCGCCATAAGACTATCCTTAGGCGGATGCGACGTGGTACTTGTAGCGGTATATGATCCTCCGGATGGGCGCTTCTATGAAGCGGACATTACGGCACTCCTAAACCTACACCAAAGAGTCTGTATCGCAGGCGACTTCAACGCCAAACACCCAAGCTGGCACAGCCGCACCCAGAACGTGAAGGGTCGGGGATTGTACCGTCTCATAAGCGGGAACCCCGCCCTGCATGTACACGGGCCGAGAGGTCCAACATACTACCCGGCACGCGGCGCCGCGGATGTCATAGATTTCATTGTCACAAAGAACATTCCATTTCACCTGGATCTCTCGGTGATTAACGCTCTGGATTCTGATCACAACCCTGTTGTGGTCGACTCAGACGTTAATCTAACTGCGCTGGGAGTGCCTGATTGGGTTGAGGAAGTCGACTGGGATGCAGCCGTCCTAGCCCTCCACAACTCCGTGGAAGCATGTCCTCGAATAGACTCGATAGAGGCTCTCGAGGAGGCAGCCACGGGGTTCTCAACCTCTATCCTAAATGCGGTGCGTGCTCATACCCACCGTATTCCTACCGATGCACCAAACCCTACAGCTATCCCTGTTCCACTGAAACGCCTCATTCAAGCGAAAAACGCTGTTAGAAGGCTATGGCAGAGATTCCGTCACCCTAGGATAGGAGTAATACACCAGAGGTTCAAATCCCTGGTGAGACGACTCCTAAGAAAGCATAGGCAAGCAGCTTGGGAAAACACGTTGCGACATGTAAACCTCCAGGAGAGGAAACCATGGCGCATCGTCCGAGGCTTGAGGAAAGATAAAACTGTACACCAGCATCCTGTGCATAGCCCTCGGGGAAGACTTGTCTTTGAACCGAGGGAAAAAGCAGAGGCGCTAGCAGACTATTTGGAAACTCAATTCCAGCCTAGAGTCGACCCTCAGAACGACGATCATACTGACCTCGTGGAGCAAGCAGTAGAAGACTTCTTAGAAGTTGGACCTGCGGGCCACGAGGTTTTCCACATCCCGATAGTTACCCCTCGCGAGGTAACTAACACCATCCAACACCTAAAACCTAGAAAAGCCCCTGGGCAGGACCGGGTAACAGCGGAAAAGCTCCAGCACCTTCCCTTTAGAGCCGTGATGCACTTGACTCGGATCTACAACGCGTGCCTAAGCATGCGTCATTTTCCAGAAGACTGGAAGAAGGCGCGTGTGGTATGCGTGTTGAAGCCGGGCAAGAATCCGATCTTTCCTTCCAGCTACCGCTCCATCAGCCTCCTACCAGTTATCTCGAAAGTTTTCGAGAAACTGTTCCTGACCCGCCTTCGACCTCTTTTAGAGGAAAAAGGCCTCCTACCGGAACATCAGTTTGGTTTTCGTTCTGACCATTCCACAACCGAGCAACTACTGCGTGTAGCCGAAAAGGCCTCCCTGGCTTACCAGGAAAGGGCCAAAACGGTGGCAGTGTTGCTTGACGTGGAAAAGGCGTTCTCTACCACCTGGCACGAAGGGCTTATCTACAAGCTCATACAGCACGAAATCCCCCCTCCATATATTTACTTGGTGGCTAGTTTCCTACAGGAACGTAGCTTCCGGGTGAAAGTGGAGGGTTCATTTTCCCGAGAAAGGCCCATTGGCGCAGGAGTCCCCGAGGGCAGTGTACTGTCACCGGCACTCTTTAATGCTTACATGGCCGATCTCCCCACGCACCCCAACACTCACATCTGTCAGTATGCGGACGATCTCATGATCTTCGCAGCTAACAAGAACCCGCGCTACAGCTACCGTCAAGTACAAGCCCACCTCTGTGCCATCAGTAGATGGTGCGAGAACTGGCGCATGTCTATCAACCCGGAGAAAAGCTCTGCGATTCTCCTGGCCAACACGCTGGCAAACCGGCTCCCGCAGGACCTCGTGCTTCGGCGCCGTCGGATCCCTTGGGTCACTACGGCGAAGTATCTCGGGGTCACGTTGGACCGGCGGCTAACGTATAGGCATCACGTCAGGGGCAAAGTACTACAAGGTCATGCAGCCCTACGGCAGTTGTATCCCATCCTCAGCTCCAAAACCATGCCCATTCGCCTGAAACTCCAACTGTATCGTGCGATCATCCCGCCTCTGGTCCTGTACGGATGCGAGATCTGGGGAGTGGTGGCAAAGTCCACCTTCATCAGACTCCAGACGTTGCAGAACCGGGCATTAAGGATGATCTACGACACTGGTTGGAGATTTCCTGCCCACATCCTTCACGAACATTCCGGTATCCCGTACATTGTCGACGTGATTAAAACCCGCGCTCGAACAATGTACAACAAACTCCAGAACCACCCTAACCCACTGGTGAATACTCTGGGACAATACGACCAGAGAGAGCCTCGCCGACTACCATCTAAAAAATTGCCGAAGGACATCTTAAGTCCAACGGTCTAAATTTCGCAGATGGGAAAGGCAAAACGAATATCTGTACTTAAAACAGAGTAAATCGCCTAACTCAGATCACCTCTCAGTGTGTGACTGACGGCCAGAACCAGGAGGAGATTAGCGCGTCACCTGATTGACTAACAATCAGCATGTATGGGCAGTGCCCGTTCATGGACCTATCCCTACCATCATTCATCTTGTCCCTAAGATACCCCTGATCCCAAACATTCCCAGATTTTAAATCCCTGTAGACCAAAACACCATACTATCGCGCAGGTAAAGCCGTATAACGGCTAGGTACTGCGGTAAAGACACTTCGGGTGGGGGAATAAGCTTCCCCACTCGACTCGAACTGCCTCTGGAGCCTCTGGAGGAGGCGGGAGGTCGCGGTCGAAGTGGACCCGGTGCTACCGAGCCCTCCTGTCCAACCACCTCCACAACAAACCACTACCCCTCCCACACCTCAGTTCCAGGACGTACTGGCGTGGTTGCAACAATTGTTGCAAAACCATGGCCAGAGGATCGCTGAACTGTTGGTAAGTTTCCTCTCTGCCAGCGACCAACCCAGCAAAAGGGCCATAGCCATGGAGGCGCTCGCTTTCCTGACCACCGTCATCCGCACGACCCAAAATGGCGGATCAAACTAGGTCTCGTACCTCGTTTAGGTTCGCGTTTTGGAACGCGTGTGGCCTGGCCGGTCAGGAGAATGAGCTCCACCATTTTGCTGGAGCGCATGCCCTAGACCTCATTCTGGTGTCAGAGACACATCTCCATCAGAACGTCACATCCCGACTCCAGGGCTATCACTGTCTCAGATCGGACCGCGTCGGCCGCCGTGGGGGCGGCACAGCGATCTTCGTGAAGAACAGTGTGGTCCACAAACCCATCCAGCTCCCTCCACTTCAAACCCTAGAGGCCACGGCCACTTGTGTCCACCTCGGAGGTACTGAAGTCCTGATGGTGTCTGCTTATCACCCACCCCAGAGGCAGTTCGTTCCAAACGACTACCTCTCCATCCTTGCCCTACATCCTCATGCCATTATTGCCAGGGACTTAAATGCTAAGCATCAGCGCTGGCATAGCGGCCCCCGTGCAGACGCTAGAGGCAACGACATCATCAGAATGGTAGACGCGGACCCTCAACTTAGAGTTGAGGGTCCCTGGCAACCTACCCATTACCCGCGAGGTCTAGGGCGGCCATCTGTCATAGACTTCGCAATCATCAAGCATTTTCCATATCATCTATCACTCACATCGGTCAACGAACTTCATTCAGATCATAATCCCGTGTTGGCCATCATAAACACCCAGGTTGCCAGTCATGAGGTCCCGATCCAACATCGGAACGTAGACTGGGACTGCGTCAGAAGTTGCCTGAATGGCTCCATCCCCGCCAACCCCAACATCACAGACATCCCAACCCTAGAGGTTGCGGTCTCTTCCTTCACCTCTGTCGTGAAGCGAACGGTCCACAACCTCACCATCCACACCCCAGCTCCTCTCCATCCCGATGTCCTGCCTTTAGAGCTTCTATTGCTCATCCGCCGCTCTTGGGCGGCTCGCAGGCGCTACCAGAGGCAACGCACGCCCCATCATCTAGCGGTTCTAAGGCGTTTACGCCATGAGGTTCGTCTCCGCCTACGCGAGCACCGAGTGCGCGCGTGGGAGGATACGATGACTCGTCTGAACCCGGAAGATGGCGACGTGTGGAAGATCGCCAAGCGACTCAGGAACCGAGGAGGGTCACATACCTCACCCATCCAAGGCACCCGAGGCCTGGCCTATGAACCCCAAGCCAAGGCAAATGTGTTTGCTGACTACCTGGAGAGGACTATGCGTCCTAGAGACGATCCGCAGGACCTAGACTTCTCCGACCGTGTCCGCCAGGAGGTACGTCGATACCTTCGGCGTCCTCATGGGGAGGCGGATCGGCTTCCCATCATCAAACCTAGCGAACTCCAGGGCGTACTCCGACGCCTCGACCGCAAAAAGGCTGCGGGGCCTGACGGGTTAACCCCTGCCATGCTCCGCCACCTTCCTTTCAAGGCCGTGCTCTTCCTTACTAAGGTCTTCAATATGTGCCTTGCCCTTGGTCACTTTCCACGTGAGTGGAAGCAGGCCCGGGTGATCTGCATATTGAAGCCAGGGAAAGACCCGGTTCATCCTGCCAACTACCGATCCATAAGTCTCCTGTCTGTACTCTCGAAAGTACTCGAGAGGCTTATTCTAGTCCGCTTGTCTCCCATCTTAGGGGACATTCAAGCCATCCCTCCCCATCAGTTTGGGTTCCGGCCTGGCCACTCAACATCTCAGCAGTTGCTGCGTGTGGTGGAGGCAGCTGCCCTGGGTTTCCAGGACAAAGCCTATACCGCCGCGGTTTCTCTAGATGTTGAGAAGGCCTTCTCTACGACCTGGCATGCCGGTCTCCTTTACAAGCTCATCCAACTGGAGTTACCCACACACCTAATACACCTGCTACACTCATTCCTAAAACATAGATCCTTTGTGGTCGCAGTTGCGGGAACCAAATCCACACGAAGGCCAATCAGAGGCGGAGTCCCTGAAGGTTCTGTATTGTCCCCTACGCTGTTCAGCGTATATGTGGCCGACATTCCATCCGAGCAGCACGTTAACATAGCCCAGTATGCTGACGACGTGCTGCTATACTGTACAAATAAACACCCTCGCAGAACCTTCCTCCCCATACAGCGACACCTCCGCCTCATCCAAGAGTGGTGTAGGCGTTGGCGATTGTCCATCAGCCCGGAGAAAAGCCACGCCATACTTTTCACCAAACGCCGCTTTCCCGCCAACTTCCCCACATTCACATACCTTCGCCGAAGGATTGAGTGGGTAGATTCCCTTACCTACCTGGGAGTAAAGCTCGACAAGGGCCTAACTTTTCGGGGACACATCAACGACCTATCAGCGCGGACCAGTGGGGCAATTGCCTCATTGTACCCTATGCTGCGGTCGGGGATGCCAATCCCCTTAAAGCTACGTCTCTTTCGGGCTCTCATAATCCCTATCCTCCTGTATGCCTGCGAAATCTGGGGCATGGCTGCAGACACCCATCTCCTGCGTCTGCAACGTATACAGAATAGAGGTCTTCGTGTAATCTATTCTGTATACCGCAGATTCCCCACGAGACTACTGCACGAAGCCTCGTCCCTCCCGTACGTGGAGGACGAAATTAGGCGCCGGGCAACAAAATTCTACGACCAGTTTCCACAACATCGGAGCGCCCTGGTTAGGTCTCTTGGGGACTATATCCCTAGAGAACGCACGCTTGTGCGACACCGGGTTCCCCGCATGGCTTGCGGGCACCCCCGGTAACACAGGAGCTTCCCCATCAACAGCGCAAGCTGAACTCCTGACAGTCCTTCCAAGAGCAGTTTGGAAGTTCAAAACATTTCGCCAATATCCATATTTGGACCACCCATCAGCAGTGCCCAACGGCAGTTGCATGCTGAAAGTAACATCCGACGAGGAGCATAAAAAATGCTACCTCCCAACAATCCTCAATCCTCATTCTTCACCAGCCATCCTATAACTTCCTAATCCCGTCATGCAGTGGTTAAGCCCTAAAAGGGCAGGTACACGGATGACACACCTCGGGCTGTTCTCAGCCTGCCATCTGGTAGTCTAGTCTAGGAGTCAAGAGCAGATTGGTTTTGAGCGAGTTGGATATTTTCTAAGTCGTCGTGTGCAGTTAATTTTTAGTTTTCACTTTTTAACTGTGCACACTCTCTCTCTCTGTCTCACACACACACACACACACACACACACACACACACACACACACACACACACACACACCCACACCAGTGCGCGCGCATGCATTCACATTTAGGTCCCTTTTCTTAAAATGTTTTTCGGATTTTTAGGGTACTTTAAAACAAGTATTTCGCTATATAAGTTTCCGTTCTAGATTTCCGTTTGGCCTTTTTGCAAGTTGGCTGTTTTAAATCTTGCTGAGAGTGAAGAAAGACTACAGGTATAAAACAACAGAACAGTTATAACAAGAAGAAGCAGAACAAAATTAGCTGAGACAGATTTTGCCGTTTGGACATCCGAATTAGTAAAGTACACTGAAAAATGAGCTGAAGGCAAATTGGCCTAGTCCCTACAGTAGCGCCGCTTTGTGTTTGAATTGGAAGTTAGGAAAAAGATGAAGTACGATACATCAGCAGCCTTGTGTTTAATGGGGTACGTAGTGGAATGAATTTGATTAACTCGTTAGGAGGAGTTTGTTCTGTGTAATTAGCGGCTGTGGAACCAAGATAAAGATGTTAGCTAAAGAACAAGGGATAATGATGGTGTCATTTGATGTTTCAAATTTATTTTGCTACTTCCTCCGCTTAAAATAGGGACTCAATTTCCATTTGCGTTCTCTGCTTATTAATAAACTACGAAAATGGTTTCCATTTCAACATCTCAACGACACCTCCCACAGTTTCCTGAAACTAACGCGTTTCTTCGGACTGTAGCGTTGAAAATGCTATTTTTCGACATTTTAGAGTGAACTTAGCTTAAAATTTATTCGTAACTTTTTCTTAGATACACTTGAATTTCTTTTTAACATCCTTGGGATGAATTTTATTGCTCTATCAAATGTTACAAAACATGACGTTTAAAAATCATTCTATTACACATTACATTAACTGGTCATAACGCACATCATTATTCTTTTATTTTAGGTTCAGTTAGAAAGAAGTTCATATTTTAAAACCACTACAATTAATTGTTTGTTTGTTTCTTAATTGAAAGCCATTAAGACAAACGAAGTATTTTTGAAGTGTACTGACGCATTCGTTTTAAGAAAGGCATTCCCGAGCTTTTCCCTTAACAATTAGGTATTTTATCCTTTTGCTATCACATTTAATGCTTTGGTAAGCGTACATTACATTAAATTATATTTTAGTCGGTTAAAAACCTAATTTAGTATTTAAGTTTAATGTCTTTCAAGGCTGCGACACGATGATTTTTAAGAAAATAGCCCCACCCTAAACTACCCTTTACATGGAAACTTTTTAGAAAATTTTGATTTTCTTGAAAATGGCTTTATCGATTTTGGCTAAAATGTCATATGTTTGAGATATTTTTATGACAAATGAAATGTATATCTTGAATTTTCTAGCTATAGCTCCTGTAGTCGTATTTACTCTGGACGACTTTTGTATAACTGGTAAACCGTTAAAGAGAGACCAAATCATACTATACAAAAAATGTAGATCTTGCTAAAATACACAATTTATGTCTCAATAAATTTTCTTGCAGGGTGAACCATTTCAGAGATATTCCTTGTTATGTGTGTGAGTTTCGGAAAACTTAAAACTTTCGTGGAACGCAACATCGTTGTTCATTTTTTATATGTTAAGCGTGCAAAGAGAACGAAATCTCAAAGCTTTAATAGATTTGACTATCGCATAAAGCCTACTGTATTCTAATATTCCCCTTGTACCTACAAGGAAATAAGCAATAAGATAATTTGTACAAATGTTTATCTTAACTAACACGAAGAAGATATAGGAATAAGAGTTTGTAAGAATGGTTAGTACAAGAGTAGAGAAAGTCATGTGAGTGCAACACATCAGATTTTTCCCCTCAATTTCGCGCTTTATGTGTTACTAAAGAGCCTAAATATTTAAATACAAACTTGTTGCACTATTTTGTTACCAACTTTACTCATTGGTTGACATCTAATAAATGCCATTGCTTTTGTTTTTTCAAACAGTATTTTCATGTTAAAATCTAATTTAGTCCTCTTAGAGTTTTATAAATACTATTTTTTCTCCTCCAGAATGTGACCATGTCCAGTACTGGGAATGAAATTGAAGCAGACACGGTTGGCAGCAATGTGTTAGTCGAAACTGTGCAGTGTGTTTCCCCTACAAGTGTAAAACACGTCTGTCTGGAAACGACTCAGAAGTCGTTACTTGTTTGTTGGGACAGATAAAAGACAACCGTCTATTTTTATTTTACAGTTTTAAAGCCTTGAGGATAAAAGAGCGCAAACAAGATCCCTCCCCCCCCCCCTCCTCCCCGACAATTTACCGCCGTTTGGTTTCAAAGTGTTACAGTATCTGTGTAACCTAAGCCCACCGACAAGGCAGTTAAAAACATTTTATGTTAAACTTGTGAGTTTTATGGTACAAGTCGTAAAAAAACAGGATATATTATTTTTAGTTAAGATCGTCTTTCAGAAGTTCTTTTGCAAGACGCGAGTGTAAAGAAGCGACGAGTCTATAATTAGAAAAGATTTCGCATATCATTCACAGATGGAACTGACACACAAAGGCATCCATTCATAACCCTCACACGATGCGTCTGCTGCAACTTCTTGTGGAGTGAGCTCACGACGTCATAAGTAACACCTTTTGTTATTTTGAGTTTCATTAGAAATCGTGGAAAATATATTACACTTTATATTCCATAAAGGGAGGTATTAAACTGATGTCATTTTCAAAATAAAGCCAATAATGGAGAAACCTACCTTCAATCCAAAACTGGTAATGAAAGCCGTCGGCCGCACGCCAATAAGACGCTAAAGGTCAAGGTACCTCACACCACGACGTTGCCAGGAAACGCCGATAAAGAATGATAGGAAAGGGCGGGTCGAAACAAATACCCATTCTGGACTGTTCGAGAAACTTTCGACTGTCAGTTTGTTATTGAGAAGTTTATCGAGAAAAGGTGTATTTTCCAGAGACTTCGCTGACAGTCGTCTTGGCTCTAGTGAGCGAAGCCACTAGACTCAAAAGTTCCATTTTATTGGTAGAAGAAGATTGATTTTCTGGGTTTAATTTGGATAGGCAAAGATTGAAGATTAGAGGAAGTGACCCACCGCGGCCAATCCACCTGCGCATGCGCAGTTGTAAAAATTCCATTCCATCAAAATCACGAGTGCCCCCCTCTGAGTTAAAGAAAGGCGTTATGAAGCCCACTCACTTTGCAAACAAACCAGGGCTGTGTTTCGGCTGCCAGTCTGGCACTGTCTTCACAATTAACCAATCTCCATCTTTATGATGAATGTTCAAGTGCAGCCCGGCCCCCAATTAACATTTTTATGTGGCGATAATAGCGTCAAGGTTTTAGTTTTTTACTGTGGTCATGTTTACAGCCTCTTAATGGGGAAGCTGAGACCATATCAATCTTCTACTTGTCCTGTAGGTTGGCAATAGCTCTTTATTCCTTATGATTTAAAAATCATCTGATACAGTATCCAAACTTCTGGAAAAGCTGCCTAGGCTATATGTAACCATTGTTGACGGAACAATCATCAATAGGAATAGTCGAGGAACTGTTTAAATAATCATAGTAGATGACATTTTAAAACTCTGCTCCTGTAAATATCTCCCAAAGCTGCGGGGATGACGTAAATATAAAAATGCAGAACTCATTAGCAACAGAATTTATGTCAAACACATTCGTTAGCCATTTCTGATTTTTTTTTTTTTTTTTTTTTTTTTTTTTTTTTTTTTTGCTGGTTTCAATGTTCAAAAACATATACTGTATCAAAAGATAAGTTAGTATTCGTTTCTTCTCACGGTCATACAAAGAATATTAACTCTCAAGGTCATTGCATTCCGATTCGCTAATTAAACTTTAGTCTTCAAAATACTCCTTCCAGTGGAATTCGTAATATATTTTTTGGAAATTTTGTACAGATATTTTTAGACAGTTTCTTTGTAATTCTTGGTATTTTAAATGCTCTAGATAAAATAATTTGAAATAAATGGTCATTGATGTATTCAATAATTCTTTCTGCAAAATGTTTGGAACCTATACTCAGAATTTATTTTATTTATAATATATAATATTTTATATCACTGATTTCTTACTATGAATAAATATTTTTTGCATATGCTATCTAAATAAAAAAATGAAATTTGGTACACCCGTTACATAAACTTAGGCACACATGCATACAAATTTTCCAATTATTGCGTCAAAAAATGTGGATCTTAGTCATTTTTACAGATGACTTACCTTAACAAGAAGTATCTACGCTGAAGAATGAGCTTTCTGTTACTGTAATTTGTAGAAGAGTCAGAAAGAAACTCATGTGAATTCAACACAGTGGAATTATTCTCCTGAAAAAGCGATGTCATAAATTCTGTTATCTCTTCAATAACTTCTATTACTAAATAATGAAGAAGAAACTTAATGTTAGTGCTTCAACCATTATTTAGGAATTTAACCCTTAACCGGCGTGGCCAGAAATTTTTACATTCAATGCGTTGCGGAGTCCCTGGGACTCCAAAATAAAAATTGTTGTTATTCCAATGTTACATATACATTTATTTATTTATTTTTGGATGTATAATTAACTAAAAGCATGTAAATAAATAAACTTTTATTTATAACAGAATGAAATACAAACCAAACACAAAAAGAATATGAAACCAATTTTTTGGAACAAAAATTAACTGTGTTTCTTTGATTTTTATATTGAGATACAAAAACTGATAAATTAGCTCTTTTCTTACCGAAAATATGTTTGGTACCGTCTAAAATACAAAAAATAAAAACACATGAATTTCTAACATACAATAATAAAAAACTGACAATGCTTCAAGAAAAAACTACACAATGTTTAGGACTCTACATTTTCAGTACATTCAACATAGATTTTTTTTAGAACACTGCATACAAATTGGTCTTCTGCATTGAACACATAAATAAGCAGTCTTTCTCTTCAATTTTGGGTTACACGTAGAACAATATTTCCTCTGATTTCTAGGAAGTTCGTCTTGTGCATCAGCTGGTGCCGCAGGTGCTATCTTCAAAATTCTGAAGATGCCACTTTTTAGCTCTCTTGATAAGTTTGTTTTCTGAGCTCTTTCCTGAAGAAGCGGTTCATATAGTTGTTTGGCCAATAATTTCAAAAAATGTATTCTTTGTAGCTTTTCTGAGTTGACACATGACTGATGGATGATGTATGCATTTATTGAAGACATATTCACGAGTCTGTAAATCAGAGCCATAGGCCAGCGTTGTGTTTTTCTACTGGATGAATATTTACTGGTTTTTTCATCTACAGCATCTACTCCAAATTTTGTGTTATTATAAAATGCACTGATCTCAGGCAGACCATCAACATCGTCTTTGGAGTGATGCATCGATGAAATCAGTATAACAGCTTTGTTTTTCTTTGGCACTCTGGAAATCAATGTTTTATTACTTGTAAAGCCGTACAGTGTGGAACTCACTGGTCTTGATTTGGAATCTATCTTGGCTTGAAAACTCTGAGTCACATTCCTCAATCCATCTTTGAACAGTTTCATCAAAGGTAGGATCCGTAAGTCTAATTGGTTTAGGATTCGCGGACATAGTCGCGGTGTTGGAAGTGTTACACTAAGCGCGTCGCGGAGTCCAACAGACTCTCAGGTTCACTCTTTGCATACTGGCATTGTTGACAGTTGGCGACTGAGCGCATAACAGTTCTCACCACCGTGGGAAGGTAGTGAATAGCACGCGCCATCTGGTGGAAAAACACTGACGTTATTAAATCATTTATTTTTGCCAGAGTCCCAGGGACTCCGCAACGCCAGTTAAGGGTTAAGTTTATACCAAGTTGTGTGTACATATCCTGAAGAAAGATGCTGTTGTGTTTTTACTGCTGTATCTGGCCAGAGTATAATATCCGCCAAGCGAATCTGTCGTCACGAACCACAAAGCTTGACAAATGCTCAGATTCGGACGTCTGAGCGTTCTCATTAAATGGATAAGAAACCAGAGAGCCAACATTCTATTCTACAACTCATAAAGCCTCTGGAACCTCTGTTTTTGTGCTGTAAGTTAACAGTGCATAAACTCTTTGAAATAACTTGTCATCGCAACAATTTATTGAAACAAATAAAAACTTTACAGCCTTCTTGAACGGCAAAGTGAAAAGCTATCAAAAATTGCAGCTCCTGTTTTTTAAGCCTGAGTTAAGTTAAGGAGCATAGACGAGGAATCTGGTAAATATGGATTGGATATGTAATACCACGACCCCAAGTTCCGCCTTCAGTCTAAAATAGGAGCATAAATGAAAAATAAGTGGTAATAATGTATGCTGTGCCATCTATCCACAGATAATGAAAGCAGATAGAGTGGATAGCAGCCTAATGCCATCTATCCATCACAAAGGCAGGCGTATAATTGCCTCTGCATGCCCATTATCTTGTAGGTAAAAGGAGAAAACGGGAATACAATAGGCTTTGTGCGATAGTCAAATCTCTTAAAGCGTTGAGATTCCGTTCTCTTTGCACGCAAATGAATAGTGATGTTCTATTTGACAGAAGTATAAGTTTTTCAAAACTTACACAATATCTCCAAATTGGTTCACTCTACAAAAAATTATTGAGATACAAAGTGTGTATTTTAGCAGGATCTACATTTGTTGTATTATAAGTTTTGGTCTATCTCTTAGGGTTACCAGTTATGCAAAAGTAATCCAGAGTAAATACAGGGGCTATAGCCAGAAAACTCAAAATATTGTGACTTTTTTTGTTGGGTGTAAAGTAAAGAAGACAGATGTAGTCGAGATAAAGAAACACTTTTATTTCCGTAAACAGTAACTTTGTACACTCGTTGCAACAACAAGAAAGTGTTTTCCGATTCTCCAACAGCACGGCTCCGAACTCGTAACACAAAGAACTGTCCCTTCTCCGTCGGCACGACTACTCAACCTTCACATACGTCTGACTGACTGCTCCAGAGGAGGCAGTTCGAGTCGAGTGGGGAAGCTTATTCCCCCACCCGAAGTGTCTTTACCGCAGTACCTAGCCGTTATACGGCTTTGTTTTGGTCTACAGGGATTTAAACTCTGGGAATGTTTGGGATCAGGGGTATTTTAGGGACAAGATGGATGATGGTAGGGATTGGTCCATGAACGGGCACTGCCCATACATGCTGATTGGCTGGTTAGTCAATCAGGTGACGCGCTAATCTCCTCCTGGTTCTGGCCGTCAGTCACACACTGAGAGGTGATCTGAGTTAGGCGATTTACTCTGTTTTAAGTACAGGTATTCATTTTGCCTTTCCCATCTGCGAAAATTAGACCGTTGGACTTAAAATGTCCTTCGGCAATTTTTTAGATGGTAGTCGGCGAGGCTCTCTCTGGTCATATTGTCCCAGAGTATTCACCAGTGAATTAGGGTGGTTCTGGAGTTTGTTGTACATTGTTCGAGCGCGGGTTTTAATCACGTCGACAATGTACGGGATGCCGGAATGTTCGTGAAGGATGTGGGCAGGAAATCTCCAACCAGTGTCATAGATCATCCTTAATGCCTGATTCTGCAACGTCTGGAGTCTGATGAAGGTGGACTTTGCCACCACTCCCCAGATCTCGCATCCGTACAGGACCAGAGGCGGGATGATCGCACGATACAGCTGGAGTTTCAGGCGAATGGGCATGGTTTTGGAGCTGAGGATAGGATACAACTGCCGTAGGGCTGCGTGACCTTGTAGTACTTTGCCCCTGACGTGATGCCTATACGTTAGCCGCCGGTCCAACGTGACCCCGAGATACTTCGCCGTAGTGACCCAAGGGATCCGACGGCGCCGAAGCACGAGGTCCTGCGGGAGCCGGTTTGCCAGCGTGTTGGCCAGGAGAATCGCAGAGCTTTTCTCCGGGTTGATAGACATGCGCCAGTTCTCGCACCATCTACTGATGGTACAGAGGTGGGCTTGTACTTGACGGTAGCTGTAGCGCGGGTTCTTGTTTGCTGCGAAGATCATGAGATCGTCCGCATACTGACAGATGTGAGTGTTGGGGTGCGTGGGGAGATCGGCCATGTAAGCATTAAAGAGTGCCGGTGACAGTACACTGCCCTCGGGAACTCCAGCGCCGATGGGCCTTTCTCGGGAAAATGAACCCTCCACCTTCACTCGGAAGCTACGTTCCTGTAGGAAACTAGCCACGAAGTAAATATATGGAGGGGGGATTTCGTGCTGTATGAGTTTGTAGATAAGCCCTTCATGCCAGGTGGTAGAGAATGCCTTTTCCACGTCAAGCAACACTGCCACCGTTTTGGCCCTTTCCTGGTAAGCCAGGGAGGCCTTTTCGGCTACTCGCAGTAGTTGCTCGGTTCTGGAATGGTCAGAACGAAAACCAAACTGATGTTCCGGTAGGAGGCCTTTTTCCTCTAAAAGAGGTCGAAGGCGGGTCAGGAACAGTTTCTCGAAAACTTTCGAGATAACTGGTAGGAGGCTGATGGAACGGTAGCTAGAAGGAAAGATCGGATACTTGCCCGGCTTCAACACGCATACCACACGCGCCCTCTTCCAGTCTTCCGGAAAATGGCGCATGCTTAGGCACGCGTTGTAGATCCGAGTCAAGTGCATCACGGCTCTAAAGGGAAGGTGCTGGAGCATTTCCGCTGTTACCCGGTCCTGCCCAGGGGCTTTTCTAGGTTTTAGGTGTTGGATGGTGTTAGTTACCTCGCGAGTGGTAACTATCGGGATATGGAAATCCTCGTGGCCCGCAGGTCCAACTTCTAAGAAGTCTTCTACTGCTTGTTCCACGAGGTCAGTATGATCGTCGTTCTGAGGGTCGACTCTAGGCTGGAATTGAGTTTCCAAATAGTCTGCTAGCGCCTCTGCTTTTTCCCTTGGTTCAAAGACAAGTCTTCCCCGAGGGCTATGCACAGGGTGCTGGTGTACAGTTTTATCTTTCCTCAAGCCTCGGACGATGCGCCATGGTTTCCTCTCCTGGAGGTTTACATGTCGCAACGTGTTTTCCCAAGCTGCTTGCCTATGCTTTCTTAGGAGTCGTCTCACCAGGGGTTTGAACCTCTGGTGTATTACTCCTATCCTAGGGTGACGGAATCTCTGCCATAGCCTTCTAACAGCGTTTTTCGCTTGAATGAGGCGTTTCAGTGGGACAGGGATAGCTGTAGGGTTTGGTGCGTCGGTAGGAATGCGGTGCGTATGAGCACGCACCGCATTTAGGACAGAGGTTGAGAACCCCGTGGCTGCCTCCTCGAGAGCCTCTATCGAGTCTATTCGAGGACATGCTTCCACGGAGTTGTGGAGGGCTAGGACGGCTGCATCCCAGTCGACTTCCTCAACCCAATCAGGCACTCCCAGCGCAGTTAGATTAACGTCTGAGTCGACCACAACAGGGTTGTGATCAGAATCCAGAGCGTTAATCACCGAGAGATCCAGGTGAAATGGAATGTTCTTTGTGACAATGAAGTCTATGACATCCGCGGCGCCGCGTGCAGGGTAGTATGTTGGACCTCTCGGCCCGTGTGCATGTAGGGCGGGGTTCCCGCTAATGAGACGGTACAGTCTCCGACCCTTCACGTTCTGGGTGCGGCTGTGCCAGCTTGGGTGTTTGGCGTTGAAGTCGCCTGCAATGCAAACCCTTTGGTGTAGGTTTAGGAGTGCCGTGATGTCCGCTTCATAGAAGCGCCCATCCGGAGGTTCATATACCGCTCCAAGTACCACGTCGCATCCGCCTAAGGAAAGTCTTATGGCGGTTGCCTCTAGGTGTTGTAGTGGAGGAATGGTAACGAGAATATGTGTGAGATGGTTCTTTATGAAGATGGCAGTACCACCGCCCTGTCGGCTGACCCGATCAGACCGATGGGCGACGTAACTTGGCAGACTGAACTGTACACCGGCGTGCAAGTGTGTTTCACAGACCATAAGGATATCAATCCCATGGCTGTCTACAAACTCTAACAGGCACTGACTGCTGTCGCACTTTACCGCTATTTATATCTCCCAGGCACTATTCTGGAAAGTTCAGTTATTGCGGTGAAATACAAAGCGGAAGATTCCAGAAGCTTCTATCCTTTTCTCTCTTTCGGCAAGCGCCCCAACAATGCGGCCATTCTCTGTCTCTTTCCTTCGGCTCCTTTGCGGTAGTGCCGACAATAATGCAATGGGTAACACTGCTGCTGTCGGCAATTAGATGCGGCGGGCGCGGTGACAATATACATTTTATTTGTCATCAAAATATCTCAAAGATATGGCATTTTAATCAAAATTGTTAGAGCCATTTTCAAGAAAATTAAAATTTTCTAAAACTTTTCCATGTAAAATGGAACATTCGAGGTTTAAATTACACTTATTTTCGAAAAGATTTGGACATATTTGAGTGTGTGAAATAGCTTTTATCTAAATTTTTGCATACACAACAGCTCTTGTACCTATTCGCAAGTCGTTTCGTGCGTAATCATACGATTACATACGACCTTATATTGGGAAAAGTGTTGCAATTGTTATTTCACCTTAGAAGCAGTACGAGGTTCAATGTTAATGGCGCTGTTATCCACACAGCTTACAAATGGAGCAAAGAAATCCTTTCTACAACTTAGGCATAAAGAAAAGGTTTTCTAGATTAAATATGCATGCTCTCAGTTCCATCTCTTTTCATTGTGTACTTTTCCTTTAGTTCAAGAAAACGAAAACCTTGGTCAAGTGGAAAATGGATTTTCCCTAAACCTTTAACTTCGACCAAAACAAAAGCAAATATATTTCGATCAACGTTCAAGCAAAATTAAAATTCTGTCCGCGGTACATAAAGAATTTCATTTCTGCGGAGTAAATTAAACGAGAATTAAAAGAAGGAAAAGTTATTCGTGGACGTTTAAAGTTAATTCATTCTTGAAAAGAAATGAAAGTCATTTAACCTCGGATATGAACCGTGTTGAAATAATGTAGATTTCTGTTTTATTGATTTCATTCTTGGCCCATAAAATTTGTTTGCTAATTTTCTTGTAGGTGCAAGGAGATAGTCAAATCTTTTAGAGCTAATCGCCATATGAAAGTCCGTTCTCTTTGCACGGCCAAGAGATAAAAATCACACACACGCACGCACGCACACACACACACACACATACACACACTCCGTTGATTGTGCCTTCTAATTTTGGTTTGCAATACTAAACGAGCCGTAAGCGTTCTCGTGCCACAGTTTGCACACTGAGGCAACTTTTCTGAGGCCAGCACTAAATTTCCAATGCAGTATGTTGGAGTTATGCAGATTTAGTTTGCATTCCCTTCCCTCTGAAGCTTACTCGTGCATTAACCTAAATGTATTGTATTTTTTGTTTCTGTGAAAAACAAACAGGGAAGGTCGCTAGGGGGCATATTGTGTCAGTAAGCCTTTTATTCCTCATTTAAATTTCAAAACAAAAAGCACAGGTAATGTAATACCATGCATTAGGTTCCAAACAATTCAACATCGATACTCTAGCGTATCATTTTAACACAAGGGGGGGGGGGGCCTTAGATCGGCGTTGGGTTTCACATATCCCCCTCCCGTTTTAGTTAAAAACTACAACAGCATTTGTTATTATTTATTATTTTAGATAACATTCCTGATCTCCCCTGTTAGCTATAGCACCAGCAATACATATTCCAGTGTTCATTTGTCAGGTTCACTGAGCGCTTGAAACACTGCGTAGTGGGTGCTTCCACATACGGCGATCATGGGCTGGATTCTGATGACGTCATCTTTTAGTGGTTCCATTACAAACATGTTCACAAACTCAGATTATGAATATGTATACTCATGAGGCAATTGTTTTTTTTGTGTTTCAGGCAATTTTTTTTCGATTTGTTATTATTTTGTCGCTTTCTTGTCTGTATTTAGTCTTTTTCTTTTGCATTTGCATTGAGTGTATAATTGTTTTAAATATTTTTGGCATTTTACGTAAGAATAACATATGAAACATCCAAAATTTCACAGTTCAACTGAGAAATAACTAATGTATTGGCAACAGGGTTAGGTTAGGTTGGGTCATAACTAGGTTAATTTAAACAAATAAGAAGTGTAGGTGTTTTATAGTAAATTGAGAAGTAAATAAAAAGAATTCATAAGTGTGAAATTTGTAGTGGACGCCAGTACTTAATCTCCAGATGCCGGTAGAAGATGAAGGTATAGAAAATGTATAATTATTTGGTTTTAAGATTTTGTAATTTAGTATCAGTTAAGTACGATGGTAGCTGAATATCAGTTGTTTAATATATTTTGTTTCCTGTATAATTTTTATTTGTAGGTTATTTTATTTCTACAGTATCACAAAAATGTTTATATCTATCAAATGACACGTAATAAAATGGTAAGGATTTGGAATGCACGTCCAGGTTTAGGAGACCAGGTGCCACAGCGAAATATTTGAGATTTTTAATTATTTAGGTTGGATGTTAAGAGTGTTGAACGAATTATCAGAATAGCGCTAGGTTGGCTACAAGGATGGAAGAATAAATGATTAGAAAAGGCTTTTTTTTGGGGGGGGGGGCCTAGGTCAGGCAGCCCACTGCCTTCAACCAGTACTAGATACAGCAAAGAAAAACAGCTAAGAGGGAAGAATGTAGGAGGCTGAGGTTCCATCAAGGACATGTCCAGGACAGAAAACAATGATTGATTGATATTCTGAGTTAGAAAAAGCAGTGTTCTGGTTGAATTTCGAACAAAAACAAATCAATGTCCTTTGGCTTTGTATTGCGATTGTTTGCTTGTCCAAGTTTTCGGTGCCAACTGCTGCCGGAATGTCGCGGCGGCGGCGACGGCGACGGGCGTATGACACGTTGTTGTGGCTGTCGTGTGTCGGACAGGGGTGTTGACGTGGTGCACACGAACCTTGGCTCACTCGGAGAAACCGTCCAACCAGCTTGTTGTTGCATTCCTTGCTTTTCATTCATTCATTCTTACTATCATTTATTACTTTCTCTACTCCTTACGTATTGGACATGTTCCATTCCACCCAAAAATTCCATACCTAAGTTTCAGTGGAGACTCCCTTAACACAAAAAAGCATTTTTAGAAAACGGTGCGCCTGTGTGTGTGTGTGTGTGTGTGTGTGTGTGTGTGTGTGTGTGTGTGTGTGTGTGTGTGTGTGTGTGTGTGTGTGTTTGTGAAGAGCATAGCTCAAAAACTCCTCATTCTAGAAATTATGCCTTTAGTCCGTACAAATAACTTTCTTTGCAGCATCAGACATTTCCGAAATATTCGCTTTAATTGGGCTGTATTTTCAACTTTTTTTTAAATGCTCGCTTCATGGGACTACCATGGCATCGTACCAGTAAATTTTAGAACTATTTTTGCTGCCATATTTTAATTCTTAATATTTTTGTTTTAATAAAACATTCATTAGTACAATTTAGGTTAGTCTTCAGAGTAAATTTCCCGGCACTTCTTTTCTTGATTTTAATAATTTAAGACATATTTCAGCATTTAAAATTTTCCTTATAACGCAATTTTTAGGTTACCACAGCGAAAGTTGATAAGAAATGATATTATTTTTTAGAAAATTTGTTCTACAACTAAGTAAATAATGTAAATATATGAAATTGTATGTCTTAAAACGCACAATTCAGGAACAATTTCACATATATGCGCCAAACTTCACAACTATACTTTATATAGATGTAAGAATATAAAGTACTCGAAAGAATATTTTTGGATTTGTTAAATTCACTGATTACCTTTAACTAGGCCATAGTGGCGGATTTGCATTTAGAACAATAAAATTGTTCATGACAATAATGTTCGATCGTCCACTGTTTATGTTTATCTTTGGCTTATCCTTCAATTGACACAGGCATTCAACTTTCTTCTTACTTCTAGATTTTAAGGTTAGGAAATAACACTAGCTAAAGAAAATTTCCCAACCTCTAGCCGAGTATCACACCCTTGACCTCCAGATTTGGAGGCTAGAATGCTAATCGTCAGACCACAGAGGCAGTCTAGCAGTTCTTGTTTGTGGGAATTAAACATTTTTACCACAGATGGACAGAAAAAGTGAAAATGTGCTTATTAAGCATATGTGCCAAGTGAAAATCTGTTGTAAAGTTGCTTAAAATGCTATACACTTTTATAATGTTGTAATTAGTAATTACCAATTTATATACCTTAATAATTCTTTAATTATTTCCACTGTGTAATATTTTATTTATTGTAAAGACTGTCAATTGATGTAAAACTGTAACTTGCTCAGACTACAAAGTGCCCTTAATCCATTTGATAGTGCCCAGGCCAGTAATAATGATAATGTTAAATTTATAGGAGTTTACCTTGACCGAAACATAACCTGGAGCAATCATTTAACATATTTAAGAACTGGACTCAACAGGACCGCTTTACCTTGAAGAAAAATGAAGCATGTGATGCTGATCAAAGGTTCGTAATGTATCGTATTGTTTTCTGGGGAACTTGTTATTGTTAAAATTGTTTCCTATAAAAATAGATGATCTACAAAAGCTAGATTTCAGGCCATATCGATAATAACCTATTTATTACGTCCTATTTTACTTCTTGTACTCATTTATTCACATACTAATATTAATTTAACTGGATTTAGGTTAAGAATCCAAGGAAATAAACCTAGATCCACAAGGGAATGTGAATGTTTTTGAAACTGTTTGTTTCTAAGTTGGCGCCAGTTTAAAAAAATGAAATACGCGTCTAAGTACTTGATTTGGAAGCAGATAAAGAAGAGGCGTTTGCAATTGACCTTAAAATTCAAGCTAAAATTGAGAAACTTCGATAAAAGTGACACATATTCTACAAAACGTAAACAAACTGCGGTATCATATGCTACCGGGAGAATATACTCGGAAAGGCAGAGGAGAGCAAAGTGTCAAGATTGAAGGAGAGAATGGAGATGGAGGATAGGGTTGTAACCTCGTCCATCACTGCCAAGGAAACCGTATGGTAAGTAGGGGGTGCAAAATCTTGTGGTTCCGTAGCCATTGGCGCCTTACTAACGTCTTCCATTGCTTCCGATAAAAAAGCATCCCTTGTGTATAGATTACCAGTAGAAAGTAAACTGCTGAACAAAGCTTAGTTGTGTATCGCCTGGAGTCGCAAAACTTGGCACGTGACCTCACTCCAGACATTACTTTCTACCAACCTACAGTCATAGGAAAAAATACTGCTGAATAAATGCCATTTTATTAAAATTCCACGCTCTTTGCACGACAAATAGCAAATGCTGGCTCATTACTTGAATAAAATAATCATTTTAAATTTCAAAGGAACAACAAAAGTGTTTAAGAAACGGCTAATGCCACAAAAAATGCCATTATATAAATTGGGTGCTTTAATTAGATATATTTGAGTAGTATGTTTGCGTAGAATGCAGAGAAGTCCATAGTGTATTTGCATAAAATCATGCAGACGAACATTTTATTTCTTATGGAAATCAAACAATATTAATTCCTTCTTCTGTTGTCAAAAACTGTAAAAGCTATGTATGAGTTATATTATTTACTTTCATAATAATTTACGCATCTGTGTGTGTGTTTTACTACTTTGTTACATATGTTTATATTTATACAAGCATAGTATAAGTGGAAATGGTTGGCAATATTGCAAGTTTCGTGTTTTCAATCTCTGTCGGTAGAATTATCTTGGACTAAAACTGTAAAAAATTGTACAAAAATAAAATTATTACACTAACCTTGAGGCCAGAACCACAGTTAACGATAATAAAGTAAATATTTATAACTACTGGTACGAAAGTATTGTTGGGGTAGTAATTAGTAAGGAAATATAACTATTAATTAAAAATAACACACTCCTTATTTATGCTAGAACGTGAAAAACATCACTGGCGCTATGAAACAATCGAGAATCTCTTGAACGAGTATTGTCAGAAACAGTTGTTCTTTGCATCAAAATTTAAAAATATTCTAAGTCAGTAATTCACTGCACGTTAAATAAATTAATTTCCAACGATTTCGAACAATTAATTTCCCACTTCCAATGCCCATGGCTAGGAAACCTCTTGAAAACCTTTGTATGATACCGAAATTAAATAATAAGATACCCACAAACACACACGTATACAAACAGGGGGAATTTCTCTAAATTTTGCTTTACTTACAGGACCTTAAAGCATTCATTTTCGAAGAAATCATAATTTAGAATTTTTCTGTATACTATCTCTGCAAACTGTTGGATGTTGTATTTTGTCGGTTACACTCTCGTATTCTTGATTTGAAGGCAAAGCTCTTTTTGGTTGATACAAGATTTCATTATGAAGCATTGAACCTTAAGCACACGCTCTTTGAGATCTGTTGACCCTATTATCTGGACCGGAATGCTGACAGAAAAGATGAATGGAGGCGGTGACAAATGACAATCTGACCTCCCACAGAGTAAGAACCAGAAATCTGGCTAACCATTTGGACTCCAACATTAGCTATTTCAACGACCGACACAACACAAACGAAATGGTAATCATTTTAAACAGTGTATTACATTTCAAATGCATTCGCTCTGTGGCACATATAATGCTTACGGCCATTCACATTTAAAATATTCGATATTCAACCAGGAACTATAACATTTTCTGCTTCTAGAATGAATTCGTAAATAATTATGTTTATCCTTCTGAATGTAACGAGCTTGCGTCAACCCTGTTGATATTCAATTATTTGAATTCTGTTTTCTAAAATTCTGTATGCATCTGTTTTTCCGATCCGTTGTTTTCGTAATTCTTTTAAATAAAATTCAATATTCATGGAATATTTACACCTGTTTTTCTGCGGCTTTGAATCTGAGAATATTTATGTTATTATTTTTTACCTTGTTTATACTGCTGGGTTCTCAAACACACCTGTAACGAAAGAGAAAAGAGTGATATTAAAGATTACATATACACACGAACATTGGAAATATAACATAATGAATTTCGTATCAGAAATTCAGTAAGAAATAATAAAATTATAAACATTACGTTTAGAATTTATATGCAATTTCAAAAATCCCTTATTTGGAAAGGAAGTTTCATTAGTTTTTAAACCTCCTGTTTTATAAGGTATTTCACGAATTTTTTCTGTTAGAGATTCGGAAAAAATGACTTTTGGAAATCGGTACTACTGTACAATAATTTTTACTTGTATCTAAAATGTCAATGTTGACTCACAGCGAGACATTTTGAAATATTCGTTGTTCTTTGATTATTTTTTCAATTTTTCCAATAATTTTTTCTAATGGTAGTCTTTTGCATCATTTTATGGAACTGCTATGGAATTTCAAGGCCTCGTTTGGAAAAATTTGACTATCGTGTCTGCCATTATTCTTTGGAACTTAAACAAAACAAGCTATTGTTTCTGTAGACGTTTATCACGATTAACCTAAAACAGATATAAATATAAACATTTTGTAAAAATAAACTACACAAAAGATATAAAGGCGCTATATTTTTACACATAAAGAAATAACCACTCGCGTTTTGATGCGCAAATTGCCTTTTCTTGAAGGTATAGAGAGAAACGTGAAACTGAATTATGGAACATACTTCCGACTTTCACTTCATCGTTGAAGTTACGATGATTGACAAGGTAATGAATAATTTTCAAACAAATTACGAGGCACTTTCCTAATTTTTAATGACGACGTCGTATGTCACTTTTCTGAACAATTCTATCAGTGAAATATTTAGCAACGCTGCACAGTTGTTGAAAGGCTCGTGGGAAAAATAACGTGGCATGCAGACTGGGCAGAATAGGTTATAAGATAGCAAGGATGCGACAAACAGTTATTTTAGAGTAACAGTGACAACAGCTGTCGTAGAGAACTCGAATTAACTGCTCCAAGCAAGAAATAACTTATTAAAGCCTACGACTTTACTTATAAATCCATAAAGAAATGCAAAAGCACTATAAGAAACCTGAACCGGGAATTTAAAAACAAATTTCTGCTATAAATCCTTTTTAGTTATTTTGCTATACTTATTATTGATTACTTACCTACGTGTTTGTGCTTAATTGTTAACTATCTTCCTTTATTAACTGTTATATGGACGTATAGTACTTATATTATCAGGATTGTTGTCTGTTTCCTTTTTGAGATGTGTTGCATTCATATAGCTTTTTCTACCCTTTTAAAAACCATTCTTAGATAATGGTATTCTTGTACATTGAGATATAAGTTTGTTTTACATTTACGCAATTCAATATAGGTTAATAACATAGTAGGCCACGAGAAAAACCGAATAGTAACATTACCACTTGAAAGAAGTATTAGTATTTGAAAATTCAGAATAACAAAAAAGAATATCTCGGAAATAGTTAATGCCATAAAAATTGCACATGAGATAAATTTGTGATCTAAAATGTATGTTTCTAGTGAAACCCTGACACCTGCTTTTTGGGCAGAAAGGTAAAGGTCGGTCACGAACAATCACTGCTCCTTCCAATATATTCTGGGTTCAAAGCTCGCTAAATTTGACATGCAAGACACACAGAGTCGGCGTGATACAAAAGCTCACACATACGGCAGGTGTGCGAAGGAACATAGCGGATCTATCAAAGCTGTCAAATTTACGACATCCTTGCTATGAAACCAAAAATCAATCTGTGGTCAGATCACGTAACAGCACGTCCGTTCAATAAAATGAACCTCTCCAAGAATAGGAGCGCTTGACCGAGTCAGGTGATACCGGACATGCGGGTACATCCAGGAAATCCTGGTAGCAATTTGTTGGCAAATATTGACAGAAATCTGCCGCGCATTCAGGAGGCTGGCGACGAGGTGCTAATATTTACAGAAAACATATACGGGTCAACCAATTCTGTTGATAAGGCATATGTTTAATAAACAATAATAATAATAATAATAATAATAATAATAATAATAATAATAATAATAATAATAATAATAATAATAATAATAATAATAATAATAATAATAATAATAATAATAATAATAATAATAATAATAATAATAATAATAATAATAATAATAATAATAATAACAACGATAATAACATTTATTTCTTGTACCGCTTCTTTTATATTTTGTATCTGAAGATCACCAAATCTAGCAATTGCTTTGTGCGATAGTCAAATCTTCTAAAGCTTTGAAATTCCATTCCCTTTGCACACTTAACATGCAAAACAAATGAACAACGATGTTCCATTTCACGAAAGTTTTAAATTTTCCGAAACTCACACCCATAACAAGGAATATCTCCGAAATGGTTCACTCAAAAAAAAAAAAAAAAAAAAAAAAAAAAAAAAAAAATTATTTAGACATAAATTGTGTAATTTAGCAAGTTCTACTACATTTTTGTATAGTAAGATTTGGTCTATCTCTAACGGTTTACCAGTTATGCAAAAGTAGTCCAGAGTAAATACGACTACAGGGGATATAGCCAGAAAATTCAAGATATACATTTCATTTGTCATAAAAATATCTCAAACATATGACATTTTAATTAAAATCGTCAGAGCCATTTTAAAGAAAATCAAAATTTTCCATGTAAAGAGTAGTTTAGGGTGGAAGAATTTTCTTCAAAATCTGTTTGTGGCATCCTTGAATACCAACTTTGGTTTTTAACCGATTTTTGTTTTTGAGTTATGCTGTCTACAGACCGACAGACACACACGGACCTTTTTCTAAAAATGCTTTTATTTGATTCGGGGGGTTTCAAAACATATAATTCCGGTGAAATCTCGAATGCAATACTTCAGATTTATCATAAAATGATTATTAATGAAGAATGTCGTGGGAGTGTTACACAAATCATTTAATAGGCTCCCTACATCCATTATATATAATAAGCATAGGGCTGGTTATGGATCACGCGTGACTGGAGAGAAAACGCCTACTGGGATGCGAACTCTGTACTCAGTGCTTATACTCTCACGGGGTCATTGAAATACGATACTTGTAACGCTACAATAGTCAGTAAATTTAGCTACGTGAGAATATAAAGCTTGTTCCCATGGTTACGCATTACAGTGCCAATTCCTCTAAGGGTCATGTTTCATAAGCTTCACGCTATGAATTCGAACCTAACGACAGAAATATCTTTCCCAAATGATTCACCTCAGTTCGGCTGGCTCATTTTGTACCTCGTGTTTTAGAGTGCGCTGCTATAAGCCAACGAATATCACCAACCGCATGTAACCCAAAGTGTAGGTAAACAAATTCATAATTCAGAGAAACGCTTCTTTATGACCGA
Source organism: Tenodera sinensis (assembly GCA_030765045.1). NCBI lineage: Eukaryota > Metazoa > Arthropoda > Insecta > Mantodea > Mantidae > Tenodera > Tenodera sinensis. The sequence continues at coordinate 39,810,074 of CM060963.1, forward strand.
ACTTTTGTATCCTATGAAATTGCACACAAAAGAAACAGTGTCTGTCCCACTGTGATACATTTAGGTTCAAAACAAATGACAGTTCACGTAGCAAGCGTGAGAAATAAACATGGCGAATGCAAATATTAATTTAGCGATTGCTATATTAAGTACAGGTTTGGGATATATTTCCACGAGTCTGTCTCAGTAGGAAGAAAAGATATATATTGGAAGTAAAAGTCGCTGGTGGACACGGTCATGGTTAGAAAAAAGAGAACAGGGCACAGAGCGAGGTATGTATATTGGGTCTACCACAAAACGAATTGAGGTTAGGGTCACGAAAAATCATTAATTAAACGTTTCATTAAAATATACATCACATTAAAAATACCACGAACCGTAAATACTCACAGCTGACTACATGTTACCTGCGCAGTCCGCTATATTATTACGTTACAAATGCTGATTGGCTGTTTACATGTTAACACATGATACAGACTTCTGCCTTAGATTCCAAAGCGGTAGAATAAATATTAACGTGCACAAGGCAGATAGAGCTCCTTTATCAATGGTATTGATTCCCACAGAGCAGACTAATGCAGCTTAGCCAAAGGATAATGATTCATACATAATTACTTCATGCTTAAGTATTTTATCCCCATGAGTTTACAAAGCGGTAAACAGTAATCTTCCACAGAGAGAGAACACAACTATAATCCTTGTTCAGACAGAGCTAGCTAGCTATCCTTATTGCAAATATCTCCCCTTGCACATTCAAACATTGCAAACAAGAATAGAACTGCGGATCTGCATGAAAATATCCTACGGTTTATTACTTCCAGTTGAATGTCCAGCTGTCTAAAGCATTGCGAATCAATCGTACTTTAGGTATATAAGCTAACATTTCATATTTAATAATATTGATTTAAGTTTAAAACAACAACTTAGCAATACGTGGATATGTAAAGCTTAATCCCGGAAACGTGGCTTTCTCTAACTGTAATCATTTTGTAAAATATATATTTTATTACTTATTCATAAACGTGCTTTTGTTGTTTGTCACTTTCTGTCATCTATTTATAATACATGCTAGTGGGAATTATTTCCATGTATATTTTATAACAGTTTCACAGAGGCATAAAAGGCTACAAGGAAGGTTAATTGTGTAAACATCAGATCGGTATAGATTGCCTTTTATTTTGATACTCTTTGCACAAATTTACATAAAACAAAGGAATGACTGAGAATTTAATAATGTTTAACCTAAAAATGTTTAAGAATTCAAACAGACAGCAACAAATATTTGAAGAGGCCAGACGCCAGACGGAGTTCGAGTCGAACGGAGGTGAGGTGATTGCTCCCCCGGTCGAGTGTCTTTACCGCAGTACCTAGCCGTCATACGGCTTAACCTGCGCGATGGTTTTGATGGTGTCACTACAGGGATGTTTATCACTGGGAAAACTTTGTTGGAACAGGGGTTTTTATAGTAACGGGAGGGATTGTAGGCAGGGATTGGTCCGCGGGTGAGCTGTGCGCGAATTTTACGCGCTAATTCCTACCAGGGTTCTGGCCGTCAGTCACTCGCTGAGAGGTAAACTGAAACTGGTGATTCTCTCTGTTTTGAGTACAGATTGCATTTTCGCCTTTCCCATCTTAAGATTAGATCGCCGGACTTAAGATGTCCTTCGGCAATCTTTTGGATGGTAGTCGGCGCGGCTGTCTCTGGTCGTATTGGCCCAGGGTATTCACCAGAGGGTTAGGGTGGTTCTGGAGTTTATTGTACATTGCTCGAGCGCGAGTTTTGATCACGTCGACAATGTACGGGATACCGGAATGTTCGTGTAGGATATGGGCAGGAAATCTTCGGCCTGTATCATAGATCATCCTTAATGCCCGGTTCTGCAACGTCTGGAGTCTGATGAAGGTGGACCTGGCCACCACTTCCCAGATCTCGCATCCGTACAGGACCAGAGGCGGGATGATCGCTCGATACAGCTGAAGCTTCAGGCGTAAGGGCATGGTTTGGGAACTGAGGATGGGGTACAACTGCCGCAGGGCAGCGTGGCCTTGCAGTACTTTGCCCCTGACGTGATGTCTATACGTCAGCCGCCGGTCCAGCGTGACCCCGAGATACTTCGCCGTAGTGACCCAGGGGATCCGACGGCGCCGAAGCACGAGGTCCAGCGGGAGCCGGTTGGCTATCGTATTAGCCAGGAGAATCGCAGAGCTTTTCTCCGGGTTAATGGACATACGCCAGTTCTCGCACCATCTGCTGATGGCACGAAGGTGGGCTTGTACTTGACGGTAGCTGTAGCGCGGGTTCTTGTTAGTAGCGAAGATCATGAGACCGTCCGCATACTGACAGATGTGTGTGTTGGGGTGCGTCGGGAGATCGGCCATGTAAGCTGCAAAAAGTGCCGGTGACAGTACACTGCCCTCGGGGACTCCTGCGCCAATGGGCCTTTCTCTAGAAAATGATCCCTCCACCTTCACCCGGAAGCTACGTTCCTGTAGGAAACTAGCCACCAAGTAAATGTATGGAGGGGGGATTTCCTGCTGTATAGCTTGTACACAAGCCCCTCATGCCAAGTGGTAGAAAATGCCTTTTCCACGTCAAGCAACACTGCCACCGTTTTAGCCCTCTCCTGGTAAGCCAGGGAAGCTTTCTCGGCTACACGCAGTAGTTGCTCAGTCGTGGAATGACCAGAACGAAAACCAAACTGGTGTTCAGGAAGGAGACCTTTTTCCTCCAAAAGAGGTCCGAGGCGGGACAGGAACAGTTTCTCGAACACTTTCGAGACAACTGGTAGGAGGCTGATGGAACGGTAACTAGATGGAAAAACCGGATTCTTTCCCTGTTTCAAAACGCATACCACACGCGCCTGTTTCCAGACAGCTGGAAAGTGACGCATGCTGAGGCATGCGTTGGAAATGCGGGTCAAGTGCATCACGGCTCTATGGGGTAGGTGCTGGAGCATTTCCGCTGTTACCCGGTCCTGCCCAGGGGCTTTACTAGGTTTTAGGTGCCGGATGGTGTTAGTTACCTCGCGAGGGGTAACTACCGGGATGTGGAACTCCTCGTGGCCCGCGGGTCGGACTTCTAAGAAGTCTTCTATCGCTTGTTCCACGCGGTCAGTGTGGTCATCGTTCTGAGGATCTACCCTAGGCTGGAATTGCGTTTCCAGATAGTCTGCTAGTGCCTCTGCTTTTTCCCTCGGTTCAAAGACAAGTCTTCCCCGAGGGCTGTGCACTGGATGCTGGTGTGCAGACTTGTCTTTCCTCAAGGCTCGGACGATGCGCCACGGTTTCCTCTCCTGGAGGTTTACGTGACGCATTGTTTCGTCCCAAGCTGCTTGCCTATGTTTTCTTAGGAGTCGTATCACCAGGGATTTGAACCTCTGATGTATTACTCCTATCCTAGGATGTCGGAATCTCTGCCATAGCCGTCTGACAGCATTCTTTGCTTGAATGAGGCGTTTCAGTGGGACAGGGATAGATGTCGGGTTTGGTACTTCGGTAGGAATGCGATGCGTGTGAGCACGCACGGCGTTTAGGACGGAGGTAGAAAACCCCGTGGCTGCCTCCTCGAGAGCCTCTATCGAGTCTATTCGAGGATTTGCTTCCACAGAGTTTTGAAGGGCTAGGACGGCTGCATCCCAGTCGACTTCATCCACCCAGTCCGGCACTCCCAGGGCAGTAAGATTAACGTCTGCATCCACCACAACAGGGTTGTGGTCGGAGTCCAGATCGTTAATCACAGAGAGGTCCAAGTGAAATGGTATGTTTTTGGTGACCATGAAATCGATGGCATCCGCGGCGCCGCGTCCCGGGTAGTGGGTTGGACCTCTCGGCCCGTGCGCGTGAAGGGCGGGGTTCCCGCTAATGAGACGGTACAGTCCCCGGCCCTTAACGTTCTGGGTGCGGCTGTGCCAGCTTGGGTGTTTTGCGTTGAAGTCGCCTGCAATGCAAACCCTGTGGTGTAGGTTCAGGAGTGCCGTGATGTCCGCTTCATAGAAGTGACCATCCGGCGGGTCGTATACCGCCACAAGCACCAGATCGTTCCCGCCCAAGGATAGCCTTATGGCGGTTGCCTGCAGGTGTTGTAGCGGAGGAATGGTTACAGGAGTGTGGGTGAGATGGTTCTTTATGAAAATGGCAGTACCACCGCCCTGTCGGCCGACCCGATCAGGTGGTCGAAAGGTGTACACGATGCGAGCTCCAATCACAGAGTGTGATGCCTGATGTGTGCCTTTTTGAAGAGGCATTGGCACATTTTTTGTTTTATATAAACTGCGTATTTCTGGTTCTGAAATAAACAAAATCCAACCAAGGTGGAGAGCGTTCTAAGCTGCCATTGGTCAACAGTTAATGTCTGAATAAAATATTCATGATGTAGTATTCAAACTCGATGAATGAACACGATCTGTGTTTTGTCTGATTTTTTTATGACTTTCACGCTATTGCGTTAGTTATCCGGACTTGAGAAATTAAAACCATTAAAATCCAAAGTTCCCCAGGGTACGTTATATTCCTACCTTGGCAGATGTGGTGCTTTGTATTCCTAAATATTTTGCTGGGGAGGTTCCGTGGCCATTAAAAGTTACCCTTAATGACGTACCTACTACCTACCGTCGATATGCCTTACATCTCTATACTTCCCGTACGGTAGGGGATGAAAATGAGGGGGAGAAGAAACTGAAAGAGAGGACGAAATAATGGAGAGCATTCAGAAAGCACTGGCCCAACCACTCTCAGAGGTCCGGGCTTGATTAGAGCGTGTTAGGTTGGTAGCACTGCTAGGGGTGTCCAGTAAGGCTTTGATTAGAGTTGTTAAGGTCAGCAGGTCTGTTAGGGGTGACCAGTAATGGCTCTATTATAGGACGTTAGGTGGTCAGTTGTGCTAGAGGATTAATTAGTCTTGTAACACAGTTGTGAGGGCTTAGGGTTGTCCAACAGACGCCTAATTAGAGTTGTTAAGGTTAGTAGATCTGTTAGGGATGACCAACAGTGGCTTATTATAGCACCTTAGGTTGTCAACACTGCCTAGATGATTGCTTCGCTTTGCAAAACAGTTGCGAGCGTATGTAGAAGTTTTGGGTTGTTAGAATTGCTAGGGTTGTCCAGTAGACGTCTAATTATATGGAACTTCTTTCGTTATTTTTATTTTTTCAAAGATAGCTTTATTAAAAGTCATGTTTTAGATAATTAAGACACAAATAAACCTTTATTTTCAATTTATAACAATAATTGTGAATTCCTCTATATTAGGAATGAATTTCGTCTAATATTCCATAACTGGTAAACCAAAATATCCATATTAGTGGCTAGAATATTTTAATACTTCGAATACTTGCATTCCATTTGTGTCTCAGGATTAAACAAAGATTATGGATTTTCAAAGGTGTAATTTATAAACCCGCTTTTTACTTTCTCTATTACGTAGAGGAAATATTGTACTCCACCCTAAAATTCGATGTCGAGATTTCACAGGAAATAAATGTTTTGAGGTCCCCTGAATAGAAAAAAGGGCATTTTTAGAAAAAGATACGTGTGTGTATGTCAGTCTGTGGACAACATAATTCAAAAACGAAAGTAGATTAAAAAACAAAGTTGCTATTTATGTTTAATATCTCTCAAGGATGCAACTCGAAGATTTTAAAGAGGATTCCGCCATCCTAAACTATCCTTTACCTGAAAAGTTTTTCGAATAGCTTGATTTTCTCTATGACAATTTTATGACAAATGAAATATGTATTTTGAATTTTCTGGCTATAGCCCCTGTAGTCGTATTTACTCTGGAGGACTTTTGCATAATTCGTAAACCGTAAAAGATAGATAAATTCTTAACATACACAAAATGTAGATCTTGCTAAAATACACAATTTATGTCTGAATAAATTTTCTTGTAGAGTGAACCATTACGGAGATATTCCTTGTTATGTGTGTAACTTTCTGAAAACTTAAAACTTTCTTGAAATGGAACATCGTTGTTCATTTTTTTTATATGTTAAGCGTGCAAAGAGAGCGGGGTCTCAAAGGTTTAAAACATTTGACTATGGCACAAAGGCTACTGTATTTCCATATTCCCCTTGCACCTACAAGGAAATAAGCAACAAGATAATTTGTACAAATGTTTATCTCAACTAACACGAAGACGATATAGGAATAAGATTTTGTAATAATGTTTAGTACAGGAGTAGAGAAAGTCATGTGAGTGTAACACATGAGATTTTTAAAAATATGACCCGCTTAAGTCTCCAGTATGTAGAGAAATTATTTTTGCAAATGTTTACCTAGATTAACATAATTACACATTAGTGGGTAAAAATGTAAGAGATTTTTCTTATTAATTTTTTAGAATATTCCTAGTCGTTCTTTGAAGTCCATTTGTTAAATGAATTCCTTAGAAAATCTCTTATTAAATCTAGATTGTGAGCCACGACCCATTTTCGTGTTCACAAAGGGTAGGAAAATAATAAACGCGAACATTAGTTACACGAATGGTCTACTTCCTGGACCATTTAGTTCCAGATGGTTCAGTTTACTCCCCCATTTGACATCTGTCATGCAGAACACTCGCTTCATTATCGTAATTACGTAAAAATTGTTGTGTGCTACTTCAAGCAAGTAAGGGAGAAAAAATGTCTGGACAATCTACAACAATGACCACAGAAATATTCAACACCACTTTAAAGGTTTCTAGTAGCCGATTTAAATGATAGAAAGTTCTCTGTTTTACATTATTGTTACTTATTTGGTAATTTAAAGGAAGTATTGTAGTACGCCCAAAGGTTCCATGTCGAGATTTCACCGGAAATAATGTTTTGAGACCCCCTGAATCCAAAAAAAAAAAAGTATTTTTTGAAAAAGCTCGGTGTGTGTGTGTGTGTGTGTGTGTCTGTGGAATGCATAACTCAAAAACGAAAAGTCGGTTAAAAACCGAAGTTTGTATTTAAGTTTAATGTCTTTCAAGGCTACCACACGAAAATTTTGAAGAAAATAGCCCCAACCTAAACTACCCTTTCCATGGAAAATTTTTGGAAAATTTTGATTTTCTTGAAAATAGCTCAAACGATTTTGATTAAAACGTCACATGTTTGAGATATTTGTATGACAAATGAAATGTATATCTTGAATTTTCTGGCTATAGCCCCTGTAGTCGTATTTACTCTGGACAACTTTTGTATAACTGGTAAACCGTTAGAGATAGACCAAATCACCCTATACAAAAAAATGTAGATCTTGCTAAAATATACAATTTATGTCTCAATGAATTTTCTTGTAGGTTGAACCATTTCGGAGATATCCGTGGTTATGTGTGCTGTGAGTTTGGGAAAACATAGATTCGTGAAATGGAAAATCGTTGTCCATTTTTTATATGCAAAGAGAACGGAATCTCAAAGCTTTAAAACATTTGACTATCGCACAAAAGCCTATTGTATTCTAATATTCCCCTTGCACCTACAAGGAAATAAGCAAGAATATATTATAGGAATAAGAGTTTGTAAGAATGGTTAGTACAAGAGTAGAGAAAGTCATGTGAGTGCAACACATCAGATTTGTTTTCGTAGTCAGAAACTTGCAACTAGAAACTTGCAAATGTATTGATTTATATCAATAAGCAGTAGACAGGAGAATAAATTTTGTAACACTATAGTGTAGAAGAATGAATAGTGAAAGTTATGAGATTTTTTAGGAAGTCTGCTCAGAGAGGAAAGAATGTAATATCATTACGAGTGTGCCGGACAGACCAGCCCCAACATTTGTGGAAGCGTAGTGCCTGTTCCACTCGGGCCTCGAATTGCTTCATTTATTTCGACCTACCCTCCTCGTTCAAGACTCGAATTACGGGGAGAAAGAAGCAAGATGAGGTCTTCTCCCGTATATTGAAAGGGCCCAGCTAGGCTATAAAAAACAGCTTTCGTAGAAAACTTTTACTCGATCTGTTGTTCACATCATGTGACCTGTGCCATTCAACTGTTAGTGATGTGGGTACTGCTGGGCTTCTGTGTTAAACATTTCGCGCGAAAGGAAAGGTAGACACACAGATTCTTATTGTAATTTTCCAATAATTTTCAATTAAATCCACTTATTAAATACTTGAACAGCATAATACTCTTGTACTAACCATTCTTACAAACTCTTATTCCTATATCTTCTTCGATAAACATTTGTACAAATTATCTTATTGCTTATTTCCTTGTAGGTACAAGGGGAATATTAGAATATATTAGGTTTTGTGCGATAGTCAAATGTTTCAAAGCTTTGAGATTCCGTTCTCTTTGCACGATTAACATATTAAAAGAATGAACAACAATGTTCCATTTAATAAAAGTTTAAGTTTTCCGAAACTGGCAGAAATAACAAGAAATATCTCCCAAATGGCTAACTCAAAAAAAAAAAAAAAAAAGTTCAGACACAAATTAGTGAGATCTACATTTTTTGTATACAAGATTTTATCTATCTCTTACGGTGTACGAGTTATTTTCAAAAGTCATCCAATGTAAACAAGACTAACTAGGTTATAGCCAGGCAATTCAAAATATACGTTTAATTTGTCATAAAAATATCTTAAACATGTAATTTTAATCAAAATCGTTAGAACAATTTTGAAGAAAATAAAAATTTTCGAAAAATTTTCCATGTAAAGGGTAGTTTAGGGTGGGGCTATTTTCTTCAAAATCTTCATGTCGCAACCTTGAAAGACATTAAACTTAACTACCAACTTTGGTTTTTAACCGACTTTTCGTTTTTGAGTTATGCTGTCCACAGACTGACAGACACACACAGACACACGGACTTTTTTCTAAAACTTTTTTTGGGGGGATTCAGGAGGCCCCAAAACATATTTCCGGTTAAATCTCGGTATAAAATGTTTGGGTGGAATGCAATACTTCCTCTACTATAAGTAGTAGAGAAAGTAAAAAGCGTTAATTTGAATATAAATAAAATACAAACATTTGTCGTAACTGCTTTAGTAATCTTAACAAAAATTGCAATATTTAACATTCATTTGACAATACATAGGGGGTGGTTCCGATTAATTTAGCTGCCGTGGTGTGGTACTGGGGACCATTAGCACTCGTGGTGAACAGTCGAGCAAAAGGAGCTGTTCGGATTGGGTTGTACTCGGTTCCCATATACACATGGCATTGTGAGACACGTCAGTGCTTTTCGCACTGCCCTGGAGAGCTAATAAACGGTTACTAAGTATTGTCGACTCACTAAGGTCATACGCAGTCTTACCTAATCGGTTAACGCGCATCAGTGGCGTATTCATCTTGGCGGTGATGTAGCAAATGGATACCGTTCCTAATGGAAAAGGCACATGGAACTTCAGCGATTTAAGGAAATGAATCAGTATCTCAGTACCCAAATTATGAAATAAGAATACAATTAGGTATCGGTAAACTTCCTAACTAAATATTATTAATGAGGAGGTTTATGAGATTACTTGAAGGCAGGAACCAGATACTGGAAGATGCGTTGAGAGGCAGAAATTTCCACGCGCATTGTAAAATCGATGTACAAGATTAATGATCCAAGACGAAAAGTTTAAAAAGTCAAGGGCAGGCAAGTAGATACGGGAAGAGGGTAAACAAGACTTGGAAGATATCGAATATTCGATTTTCTTCTCCCACTCTAGAGAGGAAGGGTAATGTCCTAACCGGGAACTTGCTTGGTGGTCGCTGAGGGGCTTGTTTCAAAATTTATCACAAGGAATGTTCTACTTTTTATGAGCCTGTGCTTTTTGGGGTACTCTTTTATTCACTTTGCTAGTTTAATTTATGATTCGTACGTGTTAACTCAGTCAGCTCGCCAAGTGAAAGTGTGATTTACAGAAAGATTTCCAGGTGTTCAGATTTATGTCTTTGGGGTAACTTAAAGCACAAAGTCTACAAACCCACACATCGTGGAATAATTAAAACAAATTACCCACCAGGATATTGCCAGAATTGTCCTAAGAAATCTATCATCCATGGGATTACGGATAAGTTGACAGATATCCACTCTACGTTGAGCCTGTTGAGGTGTCAGTTCATGAGGTACAGATGTACAACTTCTGTAGGATTTTCCAAGTGTCTTAATGTGGTATCTTTTGACGCACAAAGCATCAAGGGCACTTTTTGCGGATTTTCTCGCAAAACTTTGCGTGTATCTTGAATATTCTATGCTTTAGGTCTTCCAGAACGTAGTAAATATTTAGCGTTTTCGCTTACACGCTCACTAACGACATCTTTTCCTTCTATTTCACATTTCTATTTCACTTGTTTCCAGTATTGCTTTAGAAGGACTCGATGTTCAAATTTTATCTCCGTTTTGTGATTGTTTATTAACAACTGAAGACATATGCTCGCAATGTACGCAACACTAGCCATGGCATCCTGTAAATAGCTCTGCCAAACAAAAGGAACCCAATAAATTTTCCAAAACACTAAAAACAAAAAACTGTCATTACTTATGAGATAACTTAATATAATATATAGCATTGGATTGATAATTGACTGTTACACAAGATATTTTGAAGGTTAGGTTTGGCTCCATTACTTAGTAAATAAAGCATTTAATTAAAATGCACAGAAGCAGAAAGATAAATTGTTAACGCAGACTAAAGTTACTTAGGTAAGGAGCTGAGCTGTGTTGTATCGATCCACAACCAACAGATGTCACGTCTGTAGCGATGACAAATCTCAGAGATGTAACAAAAGGCAAGACCGAAAGAGAGAATATAAAGCGGTTTCTCTCCGCGGAACGCCAGCCATTTGTTTGATTAACAGATCCTTTCTACGGCAGTAACAGTCGTCTAGGAAAATGCTAAAGACATATTGCACGGGATGGAGTAATATCTCACGACAAAGTGCACAATTTTATGGCGATTGGGTAGCAGCAGTCCATTGGCAGGCATTTATTTATGTGCTTGGCGTGTTATCTGGGTACGTTCGCAAAATATTCAACCGCAGTCACACTGCGGGATATCTGGGCTAGCACTTAACCCACCAATGTCGTTTATCATTAGGACAAACTAACTCGTTACTTTCCTCTTATGTTCTAAGTCACTTTCTAAGTTACTTTCTCTGCTACGCTTATTAAAGTGAAGGAAGTATTGTATTCCACCCAAAAATTCGATGTAAAGCTTTCACCGGAAATGTTTTAAGGCCTCTTGAATAAAAAAGGAGCAGTTTTAGTGTGTCTGTCAGTCTGTGGACAATATAACTCAAAAACAAAACTTCCGTTAAAAACCAAAGCTGGTATTTAAGTATAATGTCTTTCAGGGATGCGACACAAAAATTTTGAACAAAATTCTTCAACTCTAAACTACCCTTTACATGGAAAATTTTTCAAAAATTTTGATTTTCTTGAAAATAACTTTAACGATTTTGATTACAATGCCATATGTTTAAGATATTTTTATGACAAATGAAATGTATATCTTGAATTTTCTGGCCATAGCCGCTGTAGTCCTATTTACTCTGGACGACTTTTGCATAACTGCTAAACCGTAAGAGATAGACCAAATCTTACTATACAAAAAATGTAGATCTTGCTAAAATACACAATTTATGTCTGAATACTTTTTTTGTACGATGAACCACTTTGGAGATATTCCTTGTTATGTGTGTGAGTTTCGGAAAACTTAAAATTTTTGTGAAATGGAACATCGTTGTTCATTTTTTTATATGTCAAGAGTGCAAAGAGAACGGAATTTAAAAGCTTTAAAAGATCTGACTATCGCTCAAAATTTACCGTATTCCCATATTCCTCTTGCACTGAAATACTGTGTGGAAATAGATAGTATTTTAATCAACCTCTAAAGGTGCTCGAAATAGCCAAGGTCTATACAGACGGGGAGGTGCTGTAAAGCTCTGGTGCATTTCGTGCCCAAATTTCTTTTCGCAGTTGACTTCGACTAGCAGAGGAAAGAACGAACGCGCCAGAATGCTTAGCGTTCCTACATTTAAGCAGTTGTATTCGTGAAATGTATACAAATGTAGAATCAATGATCTGTTCACGTGTTTTGTTATTCAGAAAATAAAGTGCCTTTCCTTTTCTTGTCCCTCGTTGCCGGGGAATGTATTTTTGGCCGGGAGATATCTGCATCTTCTGACAAGTTCCCAAGGCCTTCTTCAATTTAATATTCCCTTCATCATCCGATTCAATCTCACTTATCGTGGCGTTCAAACTTTGTTATGCGTTTTTTTGGCCTCTTGCCACGAGGTCGGATGGATCGATTTGGTATAAAATATTAATGAGCCCGACGTCATCTGTGCGGATGGCATCTGTTGCTGGATAATTAATTAATATAGCGGCGGTCAGCAGTAACTTTAATGTCCCTCTTTGCTTCCAAGCTTGACCGTTCTAAATGAGAACGTAAAGGAAGCTAAAGTGAAAGTACTAAGGGTGGAGTTTCCAAGAACAGCAGTTCTCATAATCTACAGTTCAATACCCAGGTGAATCAGTTGTCCACCCCTGTTATTTTCAACTTTTAGGTTACCCAACAGGGTGGCCCATATAAACTGTTACGGCTGAATATCTCAGAAACAAAGGCTATTTTTTGTATATTCTGGCTCCCCACAATAAACTAAGCAACTTTTGTTTAAACAAATATTTTCTAAAATGAATTGTTGAGCTGTTATACGATGTTTTCTTTGAAACATTAGTTCCAAACAAATAATGCAATAATTACTCAGATGATTTTTCACTTTATTAAGAAAAATACTACCATACTAGATAGTAAAAGGTAGTTCAAATCGGGTGATCGAGGAGGCCAGCTGAGAGGCCCAGCACGACCTACAGAAAAATGTCGTGGTGCACCATGCTGCTGATAACACATTTCTCATCTCATGCTAAAGGACATGTTTTCCAATAAGGGAGGTAATTCATAGTTGATTCACCAGTAATTCTGCCATCAAAGAAGTAAGGACCAATATAAAAAATTCCATACTAAACATTTAGCGACCAAGGATGATAAAAAGGCACCGTTACCTAGTTCAGGAGGCTTTGAAACCACAACACCTCTGGTCTTTCATTTGATACTTTATTTTCTCCCCGAGTTCATGAGGGAGACGTTTGCGATGAAACAACGCAACCATAATTTTAGAAAAACTTATTGTAGGCAACCAGAATGTAGAAGAAGATGACCGTGGTTTCAATAAAAATTGTGAGTTTGGGCCCTGTAGGCCCCATAAAGGGCCCCATAGTACATCATCAATAATATGCCGTGTTCTTTAAATGTTAAAACTTCCTTTAGCCATCTTCACACATTTCTCTTACACAAAATATTCTTACAAACCTCTATTTACTTCATGTCATGGATAAACATTTACAGAAATTATCACTAATTTACTTGCAGGTGCAACGGGAATATGGGAATACAGTAGGCTTTGAGCGGCAGTCAAATGTTTTAAACTTGATCTCTGTATAAATTCCGTTCTCTGTGCACGGCCAAGGGATAAAAAAGTGAATTAGGACCTTACATTTGAGAAAAGTATAAATATGGGAATGCCTGTGGCGCGGAGGACCCGGGTTCGATCCCCGGTACCAGCATGGGGATTTTATCCCCTCTGGGAGGTCTGGCACGGGGTGCACTCAGCCTCGTTAGGTCCCGGGGGGACCAATTGAGGAGCTACTTGATGGAGAAGTAGCGGCCCCAGGTCGAGAAGACCGCATAACTGGCCGGGAGGGCTCGGGGCGCTGACCACGTCCCACCCTCCAGTACTGCACCTCACCAATGACGCCTGTAGTGGGCAGAGGTGGGGGACGCAGCGGCTGGGCGGTAGGCCTTGGCCCTTCGTGGGCTGTCGCGCGGGGTTTACATTACATAAATATGGGAAAACTAACACAAATAACAGGGAAAATCTCCGAAATAATCCACTCCCCCTCCCCCAAAAAAAATGTATTGGACATAAATTGTGTGTTTTAACGCGATCTACATTTCTTATATAGTAAGATTTGGTCTATCTCTTGTGGTTTACCATTTACGTGAAAGTCATCAGGAACATATGGGTTATAAAGAAAAAATTCAAAATATACATTTCATTTTTTATAAAACTATCCTAAATATATGGTATTTTGATGAAAATCGTTATAATTTTTGAGAAAATCAAAATTTTCCGTGTAAAGGATAGTTTAGTTTGAATATGTCTTGTTCCAAATCACACACACACACACACACACACACACACACACACACACACACACACACACACACACACACACACACACACACACACACACACACACACACACACACACACACACACACACACACACACACACACACACACACACACACACACACACACACACACACACACACACACACACACACACACACACACACACACACACACACACACACACACACACACACACACACACACACACACACACACACACACACACACACACACACACACACACACACACACACACACACACACACACACACACACACACACACACACACACACACACACACACACACACACACACACACACACACACACACACACACACACACACACACACACACACACACACACACACACACACACACACACACACACACACACACACACACACACACACACACACACACACACACACACACACACACACACACACACACACACACACACACACACACACACACACACACACACACACACACACACACACACACACACACACACACACACACACACACACACACACACACACACACACACACACACACACACACACACACACACACACACACACACACACACACACACACACACACACACACACACACACACACACACACACACACACACACACACACACACACACACACACACACACACACACACACACACACACACACACACACACACACACACACACACACACACACACACACACACACACACACACACACACACACACACACACACACACACACACACACACACACACACACACACACACACACACACACACACACACACACACACACACACACACACACACACACACACACACACACACACACACACACACACACACACACACACACACACACACACACACACACACACACACACACACACACACACACACACACACACACACACACACACACACACACACACACACACACACACACACACACACACACACACACACACACACACACACACACACACACACACACACACACACACACACACACACACACACACACACACACACACACACACACACACACACACACACACACACACCTCTTTAGTAACGTAGGTGCTTAAGCGGAACCCCGAACTTTCTATTTCCTACCACATACTAAAGTGCTTCTTTACAATACCGAGTATTAAAACCACAGAGAAACAAAAGAAAGCAAATGGCCCTTTCCTTTATGGCCTCACGATTGCATATCTGCCAGCTGGTTGGTCGTTTCCACACAGTTGTTAAGAAAGTTGGTCTCCAAACTCGCCTTATATTCATCTCTCTGACATTCATTATGCAAACAATAAAAAAATATAAGCCTCGCAGGTGGTATCCATTATGCTAAACTATCCTATTACCTTCATGCAATTCTCCACAAAAGTCCTTGAAAATTGATTTACATGGCTCTTGAATACTAATAGCGTAGTAAAATTAAATTCGCCAACCTAACCCGTAGAAAATTATCTGTTCCTTATATCTAGCGGAGTAGCGGAGTTAATTCGTATTACCATAGCAACGGAAGTCGAGCGATTTTGCAAGTTTTAAGGATGTAAACCCATCGGCGAGCACAGAGCTTTAAACTTGTGTGAGAGAATCCAAAAATGACTATTTCACTTCATAAAATGTAATTGTCAATTTATTTAGAGAATTTTACTACCACAAGTTGCATTTATTCAGACTATTTCATGAATTAAACTATGATATAGCCTACCAAATGTTATTTACATGCTGTATTATAATTAATAACCTCTTAAAAAACTAAACCAGGCAAGCATACATCAGCAAGGCGTACAATATTATCATAATGATGTTCCTATATCTTAAGATGTTGGAAATATATCATATTTATTGTTGTATTCTGTTCCGAGACATCCCTCTTTTAATTATTTCATATATTTCAGCATTAGATGCTTCAACGTTGCGGCTGTCAGCCATTTTTGACATTTGAATGGCGTGTCTGTTGCATATCTAGATCTCAACCTGCTCACAACACAAAAGTCTGATGTCTTGCACTCACATGACGTTCTCTACTCTTGTACCAACCATTCTTACAAACTCTGATTCCTATATCTTCTTTGTGTTAGTTAAGAGAAACATTTATATATCGTATTGCAAGTATTAGAATACAATAGGCTTTGTGCGATAGTCAAATATTTTAAAGCTTAACATATAAAAAAATGAACAACGATGTTCCATTTCAGGAAAGCTTTGTTTTCCGAAACTCAGATACATAACCAGAAATATCTCCGAAATGGTTCACCCTACAAGAAAATTTATTCGGACATAAATTGTGTATTTTAGCAAGATCTACATTTTTTGTACAGTAAGATTTTGTCTATCTCTAACGGTTTGCCAGTTATGCAAAATTCTTCCAGAGTAAATACGATTACAGGGGCTATAGCCAGAAAATTCAAGATATACATTTCATTTGTCATAAAGATATCTCGAACATATTGCATTTTAATCAAAATCGTTAGAGCCATTTTCAAGAAAATAAACATTTTCGAAAAATTTTCCATGTAAAGGGTAGTTTAGGATGGGGCTGTTTTCTTCAAAATCTTCGTGTCGCGTTATTTAAATACATTAAACTTAAATACCAACTTTGGATTTTAACCGACTTTTAAGAGAATTTTTAAAAGAATTCATAACCCTAAACTACCTTCTATATGCAAAATGTTTTTATATTTTTAGTGTTTAATAAATCGGTATAAAGATTTTGATCAAAATTACCTTTATATGACAGGAAAAATAAAATCTATGTCTTGAATGTTCTGATAATAGGCTATGAAGTTCTGTTCATTCCAAGAAATGAACCAGACGTTGTATCCCTCCGCGGTAACCTCGTGTTTCCATCAGCTGCCAATAAACATAAATAAACAAACGCCAGGTGGACACTATTCTCATTAATATTATTTAATATTTTATATTAATCGAACTATGATTATTATATATCTTGAAAACTCAGAGATACTCAAAATATTTAAGGGACTATATTTTGTGGTGTGCTGCGGTTCCATGGCTTGTGTTTACATCAAGGTGGGACCTAAGCGTGGAGCGATTATATTAACTTTAAAGCCAAAACACAAGCATATCGTTGGATGACCCCACATAACGAAAACGTGTATTTTTGTGATATTGCGTATGCTGCTGACGTCACATGGAGGGGAAGGGGAACCGACTCCACATTATCCCTAATGCTCCCAGCTGGGGGAGCTAATACAGAGCCCAGATTGAAGCATGCATAATGCAAGCGACGGGGATCGCCAATTCTCTAATCGACCAGCTCCTGACAATGAAGACAATGAGCGTAAAGATGGGAGAAAGAGAGGGAGAGAAAGGAGGAGCAGCTTTGGTTTTGTCAATGACAAACAAAGCCTTTGTTGGTAGGTACCTGTCCATCCCTAGGGACGCACAGCTTGAGATTTACTCTTCATCTTTAATAGCGGGAACAACATACCATTATATTGTGTTTGATCAACCAGATATATGAACAAGTTCACTATTTGCAGCTATGAACGAATAAATGAACTACTTCATTTGATTTCCAGCAAGTAACTCAAAAACGAAATGTCACTTAAAAACCAAAGTTGGTATTTAAGTTTAATGTCTTTCAAGGATGTGACACGAGGATTTTGAAGAAAATAGCCCCACCCTAAACTACTCTTCACATGGAAAAATTTTCGAAAATTTGGATTTTCTTGAAAATGGCTCCAATGATTTCGATTAAAATATCACATGTTTGAGATATTTTGATGATAAATGAAATGTATATCTTGAATTTTCTGCCCATAGCCTCTGTAGTCGTATTTACTCTGGACGACTTTTGCATAACTGGTAAACCGTTAGAGATAGACCAAATCTTACTATACAAAAAATGTAGATCTTGCTAAAATACACAATTTATGTCCGAATAAATTTTCTTGTAGGGTGAACCATTTCGGAGATATTCCTTTTTCTGTGTGTCAGTTTTGGAAAACTTGAAAACTTTCGTGAAATACAACATCGTTGTTCATTTTTTTATATGTTAGGTACCTATGCAAAGAGAACGGTATCTCAAAGCTTTAAAATATTTGACTATCGCACAAAGCAATAAGATGTACAAATGTTTATCTCAACTAACACGAAGAAGATATAGGAATAAGAGTTTGTTAGAATGGTTATTACAAGAGTGGAGAGAGTCATGTGAGTGCAATACGTCTGTAAATTTAATTACCCATTTAACATGTAATGCATAATTACCTAACGCTATTTCACAAAAATCACTTATATGAATATCGGATGTGAAATATTCTACTCAGGCACTCCCAAAGACACGTGGCTGGTAGCCAGAGGTTATCGTACCGCTGCCGTTTTAACAACGGGAAAACAATTGCGCTCCCGAGCGTAGAAAACAATGGACCATTAGCAGTCTATTTTTCATTTTGATTTGCATGTCTTTTGTTTACAGTCTAGACATATGTTTTAAACTGGCTACTCCAGATTCAGTCGCCATGGAAACGTAAACAGGCAGCAAGTAAATCATCCGAATGCACACACAGTTGCCTCCCGCGCTGGGAAGCTGTTGAAAGCAGGCTGTTCTTTGGCGGTCCATTATAATAATGAATCTTACAATTTTTCCTACTGGCGAATGTCCGAGATTGGAGAAGTGCTCCTTGAGCTGAGGAAACAATACATCCCAAGAATTCCTCAATTGTTTATTTAACAATTTAGTAATGAGCTTAAGTTATATCTGTAGTAATACCCCGAGAGGATTTCATATGACGATAATTTTGCAAGAAAAATTACACCAAATATATAAACCTTGAGTGGTACTTGTTTAGGCTAAATAGAAAGAAAAAAAAAAATTAGAAAAAAGTGTGTCTTATTCCTATATCTTCTTCGTGTTAGTTGAGATAAACATTTGCACATCTTATTGCTTATTTCCTTGTAGATGCATTGGGAATGTTAGAATACAGTAGACTTTGTGCGATAGTCAAATCTTTTAAAGCTTTGAGAATCCGTCCTCTTTGCACGCATAACATAAAAAAAATGAACAACGATTTTCTAGTTCATGAAAGTTTCTAGTTTTCCAAATCTGACACAAACAATAGGGAATATCTCCAAAATGGTTCACTCTACAAAAAAATTTATTCAGACATAAATTGTGTATTTTAGCAAGATCTACATTTTTTGTGCAGTAAGATTTGGTCTATCTCTAACGGTTTACCAGTTATGCAAAAGTCGTCCAGAGTAAATACGACTACAGGGGCTATAGCTAGAAAATTCAAGATATACATTTTATTTGTCATAAAAATATCTCAAACATATGACATTTTAACCAAAATTGTTTGAGGCATTTTCAAGAAAATCAAAATTTTCAAAAAATTTTCCATGTAAAGGGTAGTTTAGGGTGGTGCTATTTTCTTCAAACTCTTCGTGTCGTAACCTTGAAAGACATTAAACTTAAATATCAACTTTGGTTTTTAACAGACTTTTTGTTTTTGAGTTATGCTGTCCACAGACTGACAGACACGGACCATTTTCTAAAAATGGTTTTATTTTTGGATTCAGGGGGTCTCAAAACATATATTTCCGGTGAAATCTCGACATCGAATTTTTGGGTGGAGTAAATAAAAAATGTAGACCTTGCTGAAACACAGTCTTAAGGAATTCTCAATACGTAATTCAAAGATTGCCAAGAAGATGATAGAGTAATTAAATAAAATATTCCCACTTATGCGCAATAAGCATGAAATGTCCCATAAAGGGGAAAGTTGAGAATTTAATCTACCTCTAGTTTTACTCCGCTTTAAAGTGCAGTGTTGCCACCTCGAGTTGTAACACAGCTAATAACTTTTAATTTCCCTTATTCGCAAGAGCCTACACCCCATTTCTTCACATTACGCAACCACAACAAACCTAATTACACGCAAGACAAACACCGTTCTCCTTGTTTCTTTTGTACCGGGATTTGCACAGGATTAGCCGTTTTGTTGCTCGTTTCAGCGTGCATGAGTTTTATCACTCGCAGTTTTGTCGCATTTAAGTTTATCCCTTGCCATTTATAACACTGCTGTTTCATACAATCCCTTTACTCTGAAGTCCTTTCATATTTTTCCAGCCGTACCAGATATTGCATGAAATAAATTCGTGGCATTGATATCCATAAGAAAAAATCTGAAGTGCAGCACTCACATGACTTTCTCTACTCTTGTACTAACCAATTCCTACAAAGTCTTATTCCTATATCTTCTTCGTGTTAGTTTGCTTTGTGCGATAGTTAAATGTTTTAAAGCTTTGAGATTCCGTTCTCTTTGCACACTTAACATATAAAAAATGAACAACGATGTTCTATTTCATGAAAGTTTTCAAGTTATCCAAATCTCACACACATAAAAAGGAATATCTCCGAAATGGTTCACCGTACAGGAAAATTTATTGAGACATAAAATGTGTATTTTAGCAAGATCTGCATTTTTTGTATACTAAGATTTTGTCTATCTCTAACTGTTTACCAGTTATGCAAAAGTCGTCCAGAGTAAATACGACTACAGGGGCTATAGCCAGAAAATTCAAGATATACATTTCATTTGTCATAAAAATATCTCAAACATATGATATTTTAATCAAAATCGTTAAAGCCATTTTCAAGAAAATCAAAATTTTCGAAAAATTTTCCAGACAAAGAGTAGTTTAGGGTGGGGCTATTTTCTTCAAAATCTTCAAGTCGCATTTCACTTACTCTATCTTAAAATCCTCTTTCTTCGGTCGGGGAGATCTCCGGGCCCTGGGATATCAGGGAATCATCAGCTCTTAAAAGCATTAGGAGTTAACACTGAAGAAATCTTGAATTTCAGAATTTTCTAGTCCACATTTGGACCCATTCAACAGCTACACAAACACAAACGGCCCCTGCTGGTTACTCCACCGTGTGTATTAATCTTCTGTTTCAAGGAATTCTCGGAATATTATCGCTTGGTATGATCAGCGCCCAAGTAACGAAGGGCACAAACACAAATGAGGCATTTTGGAGCACAATGGGCTACAAAACAAGACACAAATGAAGGCTACAAAAAAAAAGAAGGCGTCAAAAAGCGCCCACCACCCGCCAAGCAATATCTTTCTTAGATTGATAGTCTCCTACCACTTGCCTTGCTTTATCGCCGTGACCTCATCATGGGCCCATTATTTACCTGCAATAAAAACTGGGGCCACAGTGGCGTCCTTTCCTTAGATTGGTCTCGGCTGCATATGATGGGTCTTGATAGCCCAAAACTTTCCGCGTGCACTTCGAATCGCTGTTTACAATAATGTATGTGCGTATTAATCTATTCCATTTATTCTTACTGTAACATTTTGAAACTGTTTTTACAAGTCATTATTGTAGTTATTTTAAATTTTGCGTGTTAGTTAACGGACTATATTTTTCTTCGCGCCTGCTGACATAGAAGTTCTGCGGTTTGATCAACCGATGAAGCGTTACTGAAATACGTGCTGTGGTTTACATTGCAGTGGCCAAGGGATAGCTGTAAATATCTATGTGGAGAACATCTGACGATCGCATAGAAAATAAATGTTAGATGTGACAAACATTTAGGTTAAGTAGCTATTATTTGTTGAAACAGTGCATTTCATAGCATCGTATTGGTCAAAAGTGATATGACGTAGTAAGAGTGCGATAGTCATCCTAAATTTTAATTTACCTTTCTAAAGTTTCTGAGAAAACGCATCGTTTATACCAGAATATGTTACTCATAGAAAAACGTGTTAGAAACAAAAGTGGGGGAAACAAAATCGCATGCATTTGTAGGAAAAAGTCACATTGCTTGACCATCCAAATGCTGCCACACTTATAAATACTAAAATTCATTAATAGTACCAAAGTTTACCACCCTGCTAACAATTTTGTGGGAGTTATGATTTTTTCCCCATGAAACAATGCACAATTCAATGTATTAATACGGCAAATGCGGTATCATTTTAAAAATATATTTAATTTCCTTGGAAATTTTCACAATTTAGTCTCCCCCTCAACGACGAGATATATATTTAAAGAACAACATAGAATCATGAATGATCGATGCCTATAGGAGGATGACTTGTTCAAATGGAAACAATAGCAAATGGTAATACAGATCAACTGACGAAAATTGGAGAAGCCCTCGAAAGTAAAAAGTCATTAACTTTTGAAGAAAGTTACGGAAAATTAATTTCTTCGGCTAAATTTTTATTAAAAGAGGTTATATTGTTATCCACTGGATTTTGAAATTCTTCGTATTCTCCATATCAAGATAAGTTGAGTCCTATGTTCGACCGCGGAAGAGAAGAGAAGTCCTGTGTTCGACATTGAATTGGGTGACCCGGAAGAGAGATGAGTTCTGTGTTTAATCTTCCTTGCACGCGCGAGAACACGTAGAACTCACACGATCAGTTTACTTTGCCCTCTCCCCAGGTGGCTCTGCATGACTGGGGTGCAGCTTTATGCTCTCACAGTACGCCACTGGCCCTGTCCGCCGGTAGCCGACCGCAACGCATTATAAACTGGCCGCAAGATTCACCCTTTTTTTTATTTTCTTGTTGAGTAAGCTGATACAGATCGAGAGGTCAGCATGGTGTAGAAGAAGAGATCATAAATTCAGTGAAGCTACCTCACCTCACCACGCAGCTGTTACCTCGGCAACTGGGTCACCGCAAGAAAACAGCTGTCCGGCGCTTCAAAACGTTCCCACAACAGATTTGGTTATGTTTACGTGCATCTAGCGACCATTAACTTAATGCATATTTATGTACAAGCTATATTAACGTAATTGCTGACATAATACTGCTGAAAGTATATAATAAGGTGAATAATAGTCTCCAAATCTCTTCTAATTTTCGACAAAAATATAGTGTAATCATCCCCACTTAAAAAAAAGTATTTTTAGAAAAGTATGTGTGTCTGTGTGTCTGTGGACAGCATAACTGTAAAACGAAAAGTCGGTTAAAAACCAAAGTTGGTATTTAAATTTAATGTCTTTCAACGATACGACACGAAGATTTTGAAGAAAATAGCCCCACCCTAAAGTACTCTTTACATGAAACATTCTTCGAAAATTTTGATTTTCTTGAAAATGGCTCTAATGATTTTGATTAAAATGTCGTATGTTTGAGATATTTTTATGACAAATGAAATGTATATCTTGAATTTTCTGGCTATAGCCCCTGTAGTCGTATTTACTCTGGAGGACTTTTGCATAATTCGTAAACCGTAAGAGATAGATAAATTCTTAACATACACAAAATGTAGATCTTGCTAAAATACACAATTTATGTCTGAATAAATTTTCTTGTAGAGTGAACCATTACGGAGATATTCCTTGTTATGTGTGTGACTTAATGAAAACTTAAAACTTTCTTGAAATGGAACATCGTTGTTCATTTTTTTTATATGTTAAGCGTGCAAAGAGAGCGGGGTCTCAAAGGTTTAAAAGATTTGACTATCGCACAAAGCCTACTGTATTCTAATATTCCCCTTGCACCTACAAGGAAATAAGCAATAAGATAATTTGTACAAATGTTTATCTCAACTAACACGAAGAAGATATAGGAATAAGAGTTTGTAAGAATGGTTAGTACAAGAGTAGAGAAAGTCATGTGAGTGCAACACATCAGATTTTTTATGTAATATCTTTCCAAATTCGAGCTGGACTTCTCAACCGTATAAACTGTCAATGCAAATAACCACCCTGAAATATTTGTAATGTTCAGATAACCTTGTGCCCTTTCGAGTTCAGAAACAAGTGTTCAGAGAGAGAAAATTTTAATAAGTACCTACCAAAACTAAGTTCAGCGAGTGTCTCTGATGCAGGAAGTTTCGCGTGAGTGACTCATTGTTTTCTCGTTAGGAGCGCTGAAGAGGCACAGCCCCATTATAAAGGCATGACAGAGGTTCAAGACCAAGAGAACTGAAGTTGACACATTCATCAGATGGTATCTTCTAATACAACATCACACAGTTATATTATCAACCTGTTAACTCCTCTTCAACAGCAGCCTTTAAAACTGGTTTTTATCAATACCCACTAGTTTATCTTTTCTTTCTCAAAACCATACCGACCGACTCCTCTTTTAGATTACACACAAATATTTTATGTAAAATAACCACGCTTTGTTTACACAAACTCCTGTATTTTACGCCCAATAAGGACTTTTGATTTGTAGACATTTCTTATGCAAGGCAGCACTGTTTCGAGTTTTAAATGGGAGTCAAACCATAGAAGGCAGTGCCGCCTAACAAAGGATTTCTTTATCAAGGACTTTTATCGAATTCTGGAACGAAATGTGAAAGGCAGTTCATTTTTTTAAATGTATTCGCTGTAAAAAAGCAGCCACTAATCTCATTTTCATTTTCTCTACTGGTAACTAGGGGAAGTATTGTATTCCACCCAAAAATTCGATGTCGAGATTTCACAGGAAATATATTTTTTGAGGACCCCTGGATCCAAAAAAAAAAAAGCATTTTTAGAAAAAGGTCCGTGTGTGTCTGTGTGTTTGTGGACAGCATAACTGAAAAACGAAAAGTCACTTAAAAACCAAAGTTGGTATTTAAGTTAAACGTCTTTCAAGGATGCGACACGAAGATTTTGAAGAAAATAGCCCCACCCTAAACTACTCTTTACATGGAAAATTTTCCGAATATTTTGATTTTCTTGAAAATGGCTCTAACGAGTTTGATTAAAATGTCATATGTTTGAGATATTATGACAAATGAAATGTAATGAAATGAAATGAAATGTATATCTTGAATTTTCTGCCCATAGCCCCTGTAGTCGTATTTACTCTGGACGACTTTTGCATAACTGGTAAACAGTTAGAGATAGACAAAATCTTAGTATACAAAAAATGTATATGTATGGAGCTTAAAAGTGTGCTCGTGCTTTAATTTTGTTTCGCAGATGAATGCGACGTCAATTTTGTTACGCCGTAGGTAGTTTTCAAGTTCGTGTTGCTTCCTGTGGATGCCATCTGCAGTCCACAGCAGTGCGCGAGTTAAAGTTGTGCCTCCCCTTACGTGGGCCATTTATTCTAAAAGGGCTGAGAGGAGACATATGATGGTCTCTATTTTCTCCCAAGTGCTGCTGCAGCTTTTGAATTTGGCCAGGAATGGCTGCGCCTTCATCAATAATGATGGTAAATTTAGGTCTCTGAACATGTTTAATATATCTTTTATCCCACTTCTTTGCTTCATCCGATTACATTTCACAATCCGGTGAATTCTGTGCCACTCCTCAGATAGGTTCCGGTTTCGTACGCCGCGGTTTGTCGATTTGACAATATCTTCTAAGTTATCGCAGTTGCAAAGCTAACTACTGAATGAAATATTCAAAACCATAATCCAAAGTTCCACCTTAATTTTAAAAATACATTAAAACTATTAATTGCGACTAGTAGCGAGTGCTATGCCATCTATCCTAGGATACTGGAATCAGATAGCCTAATGCTATTGCCCGGTGGTTTACGTATAATGGAGATAGGTGTCACAATTTAGATGACACACTTCCTCCAAAATTCTTGGGATTTTGTAGATAATACTCTTTAGTGCTGTTTGTGAGAAGTAGTAACACAGTATTGCAATAGCAAAGCAATATGTAGTGAGAATAGGTGCACAGGGTCTGTTGATTTCTACGACACCTAAGTGCCAATTAGCCATCTACAGTAAAGAGGATTACATGGGCTAGAGGCAGAAAACTCAAAATATACATTTCATTTGTCATAAAAATATATTAAACATATGACATTTTAATTAAAATCGTTTGAGCCATTTTCGAGAAAATCAAAATTTGCGAAAAAATTTCCATGTAAAGGATAATTCAGGGTGGAGCAATTTTCTTCAAAATCTACGTGTCGCATTCTTGAAAGATGTTAAACTTAAGTACCAACTTTGGTTTTTTAGCCGGCTTTTCGTTTTTGAGTTATGCTGTCCACAGTGTGACAGACACACACACACACGGGCCTTTTTCTTAAATGCTTTTTTTTTTTCTTTCAGGAAGTTAGGTTGTGTGAATGGGATAATTATAAATAAGTTACAGAAATTTTAGTTTTTAGAACACTTTTAACTGTGACAAACTTCTTAAACATCTTGTGTTACTTTAAGGAAGTAAAAAATGATAAATGCAAATGCTCGCTTGAATCGAGTTGCTAAATATACAAAGTCGAAGCCAATTAAGTAACAAGATCAATTGCTTTGGTCCACTTTGCATTTAATTGCCAACATAACGAGGCTTTATTTCCCCAGCAGAACACCAGATCTGTAGAAGATAAACTACCGTTCTCCATGCTTGTTTCCAGAGCATAGTTAATCACGCCTGTTTTTTGACCAGATAAAACAGGAGGTCTGTAACAAGCCAACTTTATAACAAGTAATTGACAATTTGGATCCCCGCATCCTGTGATCGTGTCTTTTCAGGGGTCCAGTTAATTATGGGACCGGTTTGACCAAAACGGAAAACAATTGCCCCGAAATCCCAGATCCTATCTGGACTGACTCTTCCAGGAGAACAAGCCGCCTCTGACAGCAGTAGGTGATCCACCCTTAAGTGAGCTTCTTCCTACATTTTCTAGATTCCTCCCAGACTGATCAGGCAGCGATTACATGGAACAAGTCGCACGTGCACATGCATAGACTCGCATCATTTTGACGTCACCAGTATAAACATTAGTTGAACGCACCAAACTTGACCTCATTAGGGACATTTAGTTCTTGAAAGGTTGCAACAAGCACTCATTCCGGTTATATTTACCTTTAAAATACTTAGGTAAACAGGATTCCAGAAAATACTCACTTCCAAAGTCAAAACTCTACAAACCAAATTAACAGAGACTTTTCTTGCTTTTCATTACAAGAACATCAAACTCTTCCTTCCTAAGCCGTCATAAGTATCTCCAAACTAGATGTAACAAACAGTGGCCTCGTGCTTCACTTGTCGACTCAACAATCGCAACGAAAAACTGACTTTCATCAAGAATTGAAACAATATAGCTAGATAAATACAAAGTAGAGATGATTTATGTGTATGTTAACTTGTAAAACGATACAAAAAGTATAAAGTTTATTTATAGTTAAAATTAAAAGAAATTTGCAAGGCTAGCCCATTGTTTACGTTCGTTTTCGCTGTTCATTTTTTATCGAAAAATATTATTCTAATTATTTCCTTTTTATTCGTTCTAAATGATTTATTTTCTGAATATATAGCTTCGTTATATACCCACATTACAATTTATGTTTCTCGTGCATTTACATAGCTTTTAGTTTAGAAGTTTTCTAGTTTTTTCCTCACCTATTTGGCGTTTCTGCATTAATCTATGGAATCATTGCACTCCACCAAAAATTCTATATAAAGATGTCACAGGAAATAAATATCTTCAGATCTCTTAATCCACAAAAAGGATTTTAGGATGTTGAAAATACCGACTTGTGTAAACCGCGCTGCAACACGATATATATTTTGCTCTCGTAATGCGCTGAATCAGTTTTCGTGCTCTATATATGGTATAGGGACATCGCCTGGCAGATGTTAATTTCATTTGACATGCTTGCTGGTGTATTATCACTGCTGCCAACCTCTAATAGCAATATCACGCCAGTGGAATGCTGTATGTTTCATAATTGCCAATTTAGGTGTGCGATATGCACGGTTGCTAATTATTTTACAGGTATATTACCTTGCTAAATACATAAGCTAACACAAAGGTTTTATTTTTGGCACGAACGTGGCTTGCTGCCATAGAGATTTTTGTTCCTTCTGCTACCGACTTATTTAATGTTCTTGTGTTCCCCTTCCACACAGAATATGGGAACAGTAGAGGATCAAGCTGCGCCGCAGAACTCACGCCTGTAGCCGAAGCAAAAAGGTATGCGGTTTCTCGGCATATCCCCCACATGTAATTAACACGAGAGTGAGAGAGACAGAAAACAATTGTTGGCTCACAGAATGCGGCGGAAAGAGGCCTTTCAGTTGATACCACCAACGTTAAAAAACTTTCTGCGCGGCGTTATACTTGCCACCACCATCTAGGTGTCGTTCGTATAACAGGGGTATCCAGGACTATCTCTGCCGTAGCCAGCGGCAACTTGTTCTCGGTAGGTTTAGGAGGACTGGTCGGCCGTACAGCGATAAGGAGGTCTGAACGAGATGCAACCGTGAGAACGACAGCAAGAGGTGCTAGGGGTGATTATGAGGTGCGTATGTTCAAGAGGCATATTGTTAGACCCACTCCTGACACCATTGTATTTAGCTATGCAATTTACAAAACAGCGCATACAGGGGTCACACTTTTGCAAAGTAGTTTTCTGAAGCCCTAACAAATATTATGGAGTATTTGCTGATGGTCTATATTTAGATACACTCTCGTTTTGTGGAAAAAAATTACTTTTTGCTTATTACCTCCCTGAGTGCAATCTTGTAGGAGATTAGGAAACAAAATCAAGTGAACTTGTTCTCATTATAAGTAATAATAGCGGTTACCTTTTACGTAATGTTGCATAGGTTTCTAATGTAATGTTTGTTTGACAAATTTAATTTCTAAAGACACAATTGCACATTGTTTGGTTATTAGAAGTAGCAGTATAGGAAGAGTGTGTATTGCGTGTGAAAGTTTGAACCGAGGTTTCACTTCTCTTTACCTATCCACAGAAGAAACAAACATCGAAACTGTAAGTTGAGATAAACATTCGCACAAATTATCTTATTGCTTATTTCCTTGTAGGTACAAGGGGAATATTAGAATACAGTAAGCTTTGTACGATAGTCAAATCTTTTAAAGCTTTGAGATTCCGTTCTCTTTGCACATTCTAACATATAAAAAATGAACCTCAATGTACCATTTCACAAAAGTTTTAAGTTTTCGGAAACGCACACACATAACACGGAATATCTCCGGAATGGTTCACCCTACAAGAAAATTTATTCAGATATAAATTGTGTATTTCAGCACGATCTACATTTTTCTGTATAGTATGATTTGGTCTATCTCTAACGGTTTACCAGTTATGCAAAAGTCGTCCAGAGTAAATACGACTATGGGTCTATAGCCAGAAAATTCAAGACATGCATTTCATTTGTCATAAAAATATCTCAAATATATGACATTTTAATCAAAACAGTTATGGCCATTTTCAAGAACATAAAAATTTTCGAAAAATCTTCCACGAAAAGGGTAGTTTAGGCTGTGGCTACTTTCTTCAAAACCTTCGTGACACATCCTTGAAATACATTAATCTTAAATACCAACTTTGGTTTTTAACTGACTTTTGGTTTTTGAGTTATGCTGTCCACAGACACACACACGGACCTTTTTCTAAAAATACCTTATTTTGAATTCAGGGGGCCTCAAAACATATATTTCCAGTGAAATCTCGACATCGAATTTTTGGGTAGAATACAATACTTCCCCTACTTACCAGTAGAGAAAGTTTAATGGAAGAAAATGTATCGTATGGAAATCCTATGAAGGGCTCTTCTGGCAAAATCGTGTTTTTGAATTTATCAGTCATATGACTATTTTTCTCTAAGGAAAATATTAGAAATATATGAAGTACAAAAGAAAATTATTTATTATAATATACCAGTTGAAATACTCAGTGTCGGCCATGGTTTTACGAATAATGTTTACAATTTTCGAACTTAGGTTGCACTTGTGTTTCTTTGGAGAGATTTAAAAAAAATATGAAATAAATATTTAATTAAAACTCTCAGGATACTATAATAAGTAAAAATAAGTTAAATAAATACCAACTCCGGGCAAACATGATGCAAAAGTACTGTTGAACCCTCACAAATACCACAAGAAGAAAAGTGAGTACGGAAATCCGTGTGAATGTAATACGTTGCATTTGTATTTCAATCATAGAAAATTGTGAGACAGGTGTACGTGTAAAGAAGAAACAGAGAAAGTGTAGAAAGACACTGAAAGAATTCAGACAAGGTTAGGAGAAGAAAACAGTTGTGAGTTGTGATAGCACAAAGACTATTTTAAGACAAGAAGGAAACTGTGATTAAATTTTAGAAGCCAATAAAGTGATTGAAAATTAGTTGAACTGTATTCTGTAATTTTGTGACAGTGGTGTCAGGAGTAGGACTCGTCGAATTGCCGTTTTGTTGCAATACGCTACAAAAACTAAATATAAGAGTATCAATAATAGCCTTGAGTTAAGTCCAGGTGTTGTATTTGTGGCGTTCACAGCGCTCCCTCGGAAGATTTTCGGAACCCCTGGCGTTTCGGTATCAAAGACCATAAAGGCATTACGAATGGTACATAGAGGAGCTGTAAAACGGAACCCGCTCGGCGAGAAAGAAGAAATTCATTCACAATGAGCGGGCAGAGCGAGAGAGAGAGACAAACAGTTTTAAATGGTGTGTGTAAAGAATAATTTCATGCCCTGCAGAGATGGCGTAATATACGCTCCGTATATTTAAATGTTTTCTAGCTTTTCGTCACAGTTTAAAAGCTTCATTTTTTTGAAAAAGGCATGAAATTTAAACTGCTGGAAATTAAAACCGTCACTCACGTAAGGTGTTTCCATAGCAACAGAGGGGATTCGGCACACCACAACACTGCAGCGCGGTTAGAGCGTCTGAACAGTTCTTTTGTGCCTTTAACAGTACGCCATTTTGCAAAAATGCAAATTAGCAGGGACTGCTTGTGAGAACCTAAGAATCTCAGGGCGTTTTCGTAGCTAAAACCCACAATCAATATTTTACAAACCATCTCCAATAACTTGGCATACTTATAAGCAATGACACGTCCGCACGAAGGGAAAATATTGATTACGGCTCACTAAATCGTTACTCATTAACCTGCAACTATTGCTTGTTTCACACCATACCGTACACATCAGAAACCACACTTGGCCACACTTTTCGTTATCCTTATTATAGTGCCACGCCTCCAGCCCGGTATTGCAACTGTCAGTAGTTCATTGGTCAGTAGTTATGCCTCACACCTTGTGAGAGGTGCTTTTACTAAAGATAGAAAGGAGATAGGGATGCCTATAGTTGAATTCCCACTTAGAGGATGTGAATTTTTAGCCAGGATTATTTCCCATCGTCCCTAGTGTCTAGAGTTTCGATTAGATTACACATGCGTGAGTGGAATCGTGTGTATGTGTGTGTGTGTGTGTGTGTGTGTGTGTGTGTGTGTGTGTGTGTGTGTGTGTGTGTGTGTGTGTGTGTGTGTGTGCATTTAACGCTCATAAAGAAAACCAACTGTAAACAAATCCAGCCATTAACAGAACAGTAAACGAGTGAACATCACTGCCGACTAGCAATTGTTCCAAGAGCAACAGCCGCTGCTGTGAACTCAACTGTTAAAGTCGGCATATATAAAAGTGGACGGATGATCACAGCGACAGTCCGATGTTTCATACGCTTTCCGTGGCATTACGAAAACAATTGAATAGCGTGAGCACAGGGGAAAATGGCGGAAGCATTGAAAAATTCAGTCCAATAACGAATTTCTCGGAATATCTCGGAAGTGGCTGAT
Source organism: Tenodera sinensis (assembly GCA_030765045.1). Lineage (NCBI taxonomy): Eukaryota > Metazoa > Arthropoda > Insecta > Mantodea > Mantidae > Tenodera > Tenodera sinensis. Next base: position 39,841,763 of record CM060963.1, read on the forward strand.
GCTGTCAAAACTTCATTTGGCAAAATTGTATGCAATTCATAGTATATTGTTACAATATTCAAGTAAATATAATACCATGACATTATAAATACCATACAAATACTATATTTTAATCAAAACCATAATATCCATTTTTGAGACAAGAATAGGAACATGTTCCACGTAAAGCGTAGTTTGGGTTTGGGATATTTTCTTTAAAATAGTCGTGTCGTGTTCGTAGTAAAACAGGTTACTTGGAGGTTATCTCTTTGTAGGTGCAATTTTTTTTTTTCCTCTCCATTTATATCCCACCTTCAACTGCAGAGGTCATATCGGCGGCCTTGCCTATTGACAAATGGTATTACACGTTAACGTTGGGTTTTTCTATCTTTGGGGGTTTTATACGTTGAATTCACACATACATTCATACTTCCAGACTCAGGGAAGGATAAGGAATAATCCTGGCTGGAGAAAAATTTCTACCCCCCTGCCGGGAATCGAACCCGGGACCCCTAGCACAGCAGGCAGGTGCTCTACTAACTGCGCCACAGGGCCAGGCTTTGTGCGATAGTCAAATCTTTTAAAGCTTTGAGATTCCGTTCTCTTTGCACGCTTAACATATAAAAAATGAACAACGATGTTCTATTTCACGAAAGTTTATGATTCTAATGATCCGTTTTCGCATAGAGTGAACTTTACTGCACGGTGTGCTGAAAGATCAACGTGTATCCTTTCCTTCCTGTATGTTGGAACCGATTAAGACGTCGAACGTGAAGGAGCGCACCACTGTTTTTATCCGATTCCTTCCTTTACTTCAGCACATATGCTGCTTGAGTCTAGACTCGCACTAAATAACCGTGCACTCAGTTGATGATCCCAACTCTACTGTTATACGCTCCACTCCCTGCGTTATGTTCCCGCACACGCCGACGTGAAGCAGGTTTTACACCGGGCGGCGGTACCATTTCGCACCCCCCGTCCTATCATCAGAAATACCGCACATTCCCACTATAATTAGATGAGCAGCGAACCAGAGCAAGAATCTTCCCCTTTTCTTGTTCTGTTGGAAGGGTTGTGATTCTGAGAAGACGGAGAAACCCCATTGGCGTTCTTCCACTCGGAAAGTGTTTTTCTCTTTTATTCCTCGATGCGTGAAATGCTCTAGAGTTCTTGAGACTATATGGAACCTACCTCTCTCAACACACGCCGCTAATGATTCTTTTAGATCCTGCTTGCAAATGTTTGCCTCAACTTCTTACGACTTTTCTTCTGCTCGACTTTGCGCTCGGATTTCTTCACAAACTTTGGTGTCATGTTTTCCCTCTAACACGAGATCAACTGAATAAATAAAAAGAATCTGATATGTTGCACTCACATGACTTTCTCTACTCTTGTACTAACCATTCTTACAAACTCTTATTCCTATATCTTCTTCGTGTTAGTTGAGATAAACATTTGTACAAATTATCTTATTGCTTATTTCCTTGTAGGTACAACGGGAATATTAGAATACAGTAGGCTTTGTGCGATAGTCAAATATTTTAAAGCTTTGAGATTCCGTTCTCTTTGCACACTTAACATATAAAAAAATGAACGATGATCCATTTCACGAAAGTTTTAAGTTTTCCGAAACTGACACAAATAATAAGAAATATTTCCGAAATGGTAAACTCTACAAAAATGTTATTTAGATATAAATTGCAACTTTTAGCAAGATATACATGTTTTGTATAGTAAGATTTGGTCTATCTCTAACGATATACCAGTTATTTAAAACTCGTCCAGAGTAAATAGGACTACAGGGGGTATAGCCAGAAAATTCAAGATATACATTTCATTTGTCATAAAAATATCTCAAATATATGGCATTTTAATCAAAATCATTAAAACCATTTTCAAGAAAATCAAAATTTTTGAAAAATTTTCCATAGTAGTTTAAGGTGGGGCTATTTTCTTCAAAATCTTCATGTCGCATCCTTGAAAGACAACCGACTTCTCCTGTTTGAGTTATGCTGTCCACAGACACACAGACACAGGTACCTTTTTCTAAAATTGCTTTCGTAGGATTTACGGGGCCTCAAAACATACATTTCTGGTGAAATCTCGACATCTAATTTTTGGCATCTACAACTCAGCTTTGAGGAGAGGGACTGCAGAGGATTTTTTGTTATACTTGAGCAGTGCCCAAAGTGACCAAACAAATAGCAACAATGTAATTTTAACATTTTAAAAATCTATTGGTAAGTTGAGCCGACGATAATAGAGCGGGCAGAACAAAGACGGATATGAGAGCGGCAGAAAAAGTTTGAGAAGAGGTGAATTTCGAGAAAAGTCCGTGCTACATTATTCTTTACTATATAATTGAGTGCAGTGGCAAGAGACGGAGTTCTTTGGAGTCGTAGGCGTTGAACGAGACAATTTTATTGTTAGCAGTGTGTCTGTGCACAATCAGCTCTGAGAGAACGTGTGTATTATCAGAGGCAGTTATAGAGATTTAACTGTCGCGTTGGAGTTATTTGCTATGTGAAACAGTTTTGTAAGTGTGGTCATCGAATGTGTGAGACGCAGAGAATAGAACTAAAAGACTGTGAAATATGGTGCCATTTGTTACATTCGATTTTGATAGTCATTTTGTCACAATACATTAGATTAAGATTTCTAAAACGTGTAATTCTAATTATGAAGAAGTGAAACTATTAACAGTGAAGGAACTCAATTCTGCAACAGATATCTTAGAGACTATAAGCTTTATATATCTTAATATATGATATGATTTTGTTTATACCAGTCGCTATCATAATGAGCTGCAAATCAGTTAATATTTTTGTCTTGCCAACCGCTGAAAGCAAAACAAATGTGTTAACAGAATCAATTGGCGATTCAAAATTCATTACGCGATTCTTATTTTTCAAAATAAATATCTTTTCTCAACCATCAAATCTATATTATCTATAATAATGTAACAAAACAGCAAAAGTCCCAGAGTGTGGTTATTTTTCTGTCACTTTATTATCCTCTAAATTTTACTACAAACGCACATTTTTTTCTCATTATTAAGACAGTTTATAGTCCTTTCTGCTATCACAATTACTACTTTGATAACCTTTGTCAGTCTTTCAATGTCTTCGAAATCTTTCCATGCACACGTGCGCAATGGCGCAGCGAGAATCAACAAGAAGCTTCTTGGCTCCTTTTGTTGTTATCGCGTATTATTACGGTCACGTACGCACACAACCGCCCCCTGCCGCTCCCGTCCGTATATTGTTGCAGCAGCAATGTCACAATAATTTAACCTATGGATTTATTTCATGTCTAAATGATTAAAACTATTCTGCTACAGCTGATTTATATTCAGTATTTCTAAAATGCTCCTTTATTCTGGTTTCGAAATGACGTGGCGAGCCACGTGGCATGATGGAACAGTTGACTGATGGAAAGCGTAAACACTGCCACGATTTGCTCTCGTATTCTAAGGTAGTTGACTAATAAATTGAAATTTCCTGTAACTTTCGCCGTTTTGAACGAATTATTCTATTCTAAGAGGGAAAGGACTTTCTCCAAGCATTTAATAAGGAGATGTTTGTTTGCAAAGTCGAAGTTCGCCACAAATTAATCCTAACTCGATGCGAAGTTGTTGCCCTCTTCAGAGGAAGGTAGGAAGGTAAACAAAGGACGTCTTTTGGAAAACCGCCGCTTGCTAGGTTAGCAGCAAGCGAGGACATCTGAATATTACCCCGGAGTGTACTTTTAATTACTCTTGTCAGGGAACTTGTATCCAGAAACACGGAAGAGGTTTCCCGAGTTTTTCTACCGGTTAGCAGGAGACGCAGGCCACAGGATATTAAGAAAATAAATCCCGCCTGTAGAGCATCATTCTTGGGGGTCAAGGCTGCCTACGCCTTTTGAAAAAGTTTCCCCAAAGGCAAACCGAAGCTCATTTGCTTGAGTGCATGTTCACAATTGGGAAGTTGGCTACGGTTGATATGACTTGTGTGATGTGGGATTCAGGCGCGTTCGCAGCCATAATATACGCAGTGTTGAAATGCTACAAAAGCGCATTCCTCTGTGTTTTTCTTGTTAAGCCAAACACTGTCACTACAGATTTACACAGTAAACAGGAATATATGGGGAAGAGGGGTGACAGGAATGCAAGTTTTTACCCTCTCCAGTTACTGACACAATAGCACTCGCCGTTTCCTCTAAGGTAGACAGACAATAGCGAACCTGTGGCATGGTAACTATTGTTGTAAGGTAGTGGGAGCAGTTAAAACTACGATGGAGGGGAAGTGACACATTGTGTCAGTTCTCCCCATATATAGCAGGCTAGAGCAAGAGCCACAGGGGTTGCTTCTAAATGGAAAATGTAGGCACCCTGCCCCCTGCTGTCATAGCAGTCTTCCGATTTATTCACCTCATCCAGTGGCTGCCCTGTCAGGGGGCACCTTTTGGTCAAGCTGTTAATTCTCTCCCACTAAGCAATAGTTAAAGTAAATACCTACTTGTCTCATTTCAAATTCACTCTATATAGCTAAAATCGTGTAAGAGATCACATACATTATCTTTTAAATTTACATTTTTACTTTCTCTAACAGCTACTTATAGCTGATAGAGGAATAACAGCATATCTCCGTCCTTTTAAACAACTGCATGCCAGCCAGCGCCGAAGCCATTCCCTGCCCAGTTCAGCCGCTATAATATCAAACACTAGACACCCGCAATTTCTGTATAGACAAACAATGGTGATGTAATCATAATATTATGCAATATTTTATACTGTTATTTGCTTTGGATTTAAGACGGATGTTGTACTTTATTGCGTTAAAATATATGAATAATTTTACATGAAGTTTTAAAAAGACTTCTCCAAAAAATACATAGTTAAGTAAGTTTGGCTTCTGATAACACAACCGTTGTTGTGAAAATTGGTTTGCACAAAGAACCGCATAATAACCACACGATGTTTTGTCGTTGCCTGTACCTACCCAGGAGGTTATCATCCGCCGTACCATCTTTCCGCCATCTGCCTCAGTCTGTCTGCCACTCTACCGTCGTTGGCTAATTAATCCTTTTAGAAAGACCAGAATTTAATTAACTTTCGAGAAAAGTCGCACACACACATACGCACGCACACCGCAAGGAAGTGGTTAAACAAAACTTCTCTGGGTATATCGACGTAATGAACCCGGCGCGTTTTAACCTTTATCCTTCTGTCAGGATTAAGTTATTAGGTAAAATTATACAGTTTCTTACTATTTCTTAACACACCTGGTGTTACATTTATTATGTTCAGCACTATTTGTAACATTTAGTGTAAATACGCCTTAAAATATGTCTATTATCTCCAACTAACTTGAATACACTGTTTTATTTCACTCCTCTGGATTCTCTACATTTTTAGAAAAAAGTCCCTGTGTGTGTCTGTGGACAGCATAACTCAAAAACGAAAAGCCGGTTAAAAACCAGAGTTGGTATTTAAGTTTAATGTCTTTCAAGGATGCGACACGAAGATTGAGAAGAAAATAGTCCCACCTCAAACTACCCCTTACATGGAACATTTTTCGAAAATTTTGATTTTCTTGAAAATGCCTTTAACGATTTTGATGAAAATGTCATATGTTGGAGATATTTTTATGAAAAATGAAATGTATATCTTGAATTTTCTGGCTATAGCCCCTGTAGTGCTCTTTACTCTGAATGACTTTTGAATAACTCATACACCGTAAGAGATAAACCAAATCATACTATACAAAAAATGTAGATCTTGCTAAAACACACACTTTATGTCTGAATCAATTTTTTTGTAGAGTGAACCATTTCGGAGATATTGCTTCTTATGTGTGTGAGTTTCGGAAAACTTAAAACTTTCGTGAAATGGAACATCGTTGTTCATTTTTGCAAAGAGAACGGAATCTCAAAGCTTTAAAAGATTTGACTATCGCACAAAGCTTAGGTATTCTAATATTCCCCTTGCACCTACAAGGAAATAAGCAATAAGATAATTTGTACAAATGTGTATCTTAACACATGAAGGAGACATAGGAATAAGCGTTTGTAAGAATGGTTAGTACAAGAGTAGAGAAAGTCGTGTGAGTGTAACACATCATATTCATTGAAACACACAGACCAGAGGTAGGGAGAGGCACACTATGTACGGAGGGGATTCCACACTGAGCCAATTGTTGAGGCAGTTGTATGTCAGACTTCAGGAGGAAGGGATGAAGGGAAAATTATCCCGTTAATGTTAAGTGTGTATCCCGTTTTCTTAAAAACTATTTAAAATATCAAAATGAAAATTTTATGAAATATATATACATACCTTATAAATTTACTGATCTATCATCGCATTACAAAGTCTTTTATAGAAGCGATATAATTATTTTCTTGATATGGAATTTTTATTTGAAAATTTAATAGTAGATAATTTTTAAAAATTAACCAAGCACCTTATTAATAGCATTCTAGTTCCATAAAACTGCCAAAGTGATGTGTGCATAACCTCAAAACTGCATTGAGTTACCTTTGTAGGTAAAAATGGGTCATTTATATATAAAATGTTACTACAACTTATTTAAAATATAGGTAATGTGCATATAAATATAATTTATACATCAAATTAAAGAGGAAAGTCTAAGTAAACATTTTTGCCTGATTTTCTCCCCTAAACTGAGAAAACCTCTACGGGCGAGCCAGCGTGACGGTCCCTAACCTAGAGTGGAGATTCTTCATCTTGACACCAGAGTTCGCCAGACGACTGTAACGCCACCATCCGTGGAGAACAGTAATTAGAGTTCACAAACGGTGAACAGCAGCGCCAAACTTGTCCATCGCCAAAACTTCTGATCCTTAAAGATCGGATGGAAATGAAGGGAACGATAGGAAATTGGGGGATGTAATTATCGCTGCCAGCATTAGTCTCATGGGTTAGAAATGTTCACCACGGAAACGAACCCCGCCTTCAGACATACTCCGTCCCTCTTCTGGAGTTACGTTGCTAGGCAACTTAAATCAGCGACGGACATTAAAAGCTTGCACAAAAACGCAAGAGGTTTTAAAGCCAGTGAATCTTGCTGCTACATGAGAGTTATGGATGCAGACACAAGAGTGAAGCATTTTTACGGTACGACTAATATCTGGAACTTTAATGCCACACAGCAGCATTTGTGAGAACTGCAAAGATCCTTTTGTCATCGCTATGGAATTCGCACATTAACGAAAAGGGAAGACTGCACATAATAGAAACGGTCCGCACACACAAACACGGGGAAGGGGGGGGGGGGAGAGCAACTTAATTACAAAATGTCGTAATAACATCCCTGAAGCTCTCTGCTCGCAACATTTAACTCATTCCTCCCCCCCCAACCATTCTCCCAACTCAGTGAAGTATCTCTTCGCAGAAATCTAACCTCTGCAGGATGTCGGCCAAAACCTCGTTCAAACGTGGAATTTAATCTCGAGTCTTTAATCAATGCACGACCTCGTCGTCTTTTTTAAAATGTTTGTTTGCTCCAAGTATGGTTGTTTAGAGATTTTCTGGCCTATGTCCATTTGGCAGTGATGTAGGATTTCGGATGACATCATTGCCTGACGTAGTTAAAACATCTGAATGAGACAACGGTGTTTTGGATATCCGTCTACTGTCTTTAAAATTGAAAGTTCAAGCAATAAAGAACAACAAAAATTATATTTCTGTCTAATTACGTTCCTGAAACATCTGATGCTCACATGACTTTCTCTACTCTTGTACTAACCATTCTTACAAACTCTTATTCCTATATCTTCTTCGTATTAGTTGAGATAAATATTTGTACAAATTATCTTATTGCTTATTTCCTTGTAGGTACAAGGGGGATATTAGAATACAGTAGGCTTTCTGTGATAGTCAAATGTTTTAAAGCTTTGAGATTCTGTTGTCTTTGCACACTTAACATATAAAAAAGTGAACAACAATGATCCATTTCATGAAAGTTTTAAGTTTTCAGAAACTCACACACACAACAAGGAATATCTCCGACATGGTTCACCCTACAAGAAAATTTATTCGAATATAAATTGTGTATTTTAGCAATATCTACATTTTTTGTATACTAATATTTCCTCTATCTCTTACGGTTTACCAGTTATGCAAAAGTCGTCCAGAGTAAATACGACTACAGGGGCTATAGCCAGAAAATTCAAGATATACATTTCATTTGTCATTAAAATATCTTAAATATATAGCATTATTTAATATTTTCGACATTGCAGTTTCGATTGTCGTGGCAGAATTAGCTCGGACTTTCAAGATTAATGCATAAATTGCTTCAAATACATGTGTTCTTAATTCAAATATTTGTTAGGAAAGCACAGCTACTGTCAGAGCCGAACGAACACGAAGGCTGGAGAAAGGGAAGAAGACATTACAGAACACACCCAATCTCTTTGCTGATGTGTTAGAATATGCCCTCGAGCATTTTGAAAACACTCGTTAATAATGGAGGTGCTTATGAATAAACCAAACCACTAGGCTGGCTGTCTGCAGAACCCAAAATATTTACTTTAGGATAAGAGAAGAACGGAAAATAAAGGTGTCACCCTCCCAGTCGTAAGCTCTGGTTCAAACATGGTGAGTCACTGTGCGTTGAATGTCGTACATCTAAACAATGTCTACTTTGCGCGGTTCTTATGAAAAAAATAAGTTAACAGCAATATCTCGGAAACGGTAATGCTACAAAGAAAGGTTATTTGAATCCAAAAAAGAAAAGCATTTTTAGAGAAAGGTCCGTGTGTGTGTCAGTCTGTGTGTTAGTATGTGTGTCTGTCAGTCTGTGGACAGCATAACTAAAAAACGAAAAGGAGGTTAAAAACCAAAGTTGATATTTAAGTTTAATGTCTTTCAAGGATGCGACATGAAGATTTTGAAGAAAATAGCCCCACCCTAAACTACCCTTTACATGGAAAATTTTTTTGTAAATTTTGATTTTCTTGAAAATGGCTCTAACGATTTTGATTAAAATGTTATGTTTGAGATATTTTTATGACAAATGAAATGTATATCTTGAATTTTCTGGCTATAGCCCCTGTAGTCGTATTTACTCTGGACGACTTTTGCATAACTGGTAAACCGTTAGAGATAGACCAAATTATACTACACAAAAAATGTAGATCTTACTAAAATACACAATTTACGTCCTTATAATTTTTCTTGTACGGTGAACCATTTAGGAGATATTCCTTTTTATCTGTGCGAGTTTCGGAAAACTTAAAAACTTTCATGAAATGCATCATTGTTGTTCAATTTTTATATGTTAAGCGTGCAAAGAGAACGGAATCTCAAAGCTTTAAAAGATTTGACTATCGCTCAAAGCCTAGTGTATTCTAATATTCCCCTTGCACCTACAAGGAAATAAGCAATAAGATAATTTGTACAAATGTTTATCTTGACTAACACGAAGATATAGGAATAAGAGTTTGTAAGAGTGGTTAGTACAGGAGTGGAGAAAGTCATGTGAATGCAACACATAAGATTTCTTCCATTCCTATCTATTCATTTAAATGTGTTTTATTTTCCTGTCCCCCTTGTTCTCGTAGATTTCTTGGATCTATGGTGGTCTTCCCTTGTTCCTCCTTTCCTGCGGCTGCTATCTGTTAATGAGAAACTGATACACCGATTTGACCCTAACCTCAAAGTAAACCATCCAGATATCATCATCGGCGCGAAGGGTTTTTGCAAGAGCTAGACGTTGGTCGGCGACAGACGTCTAATTAGCAAAGTGGTGATCTTTATGAGCAGGCGCCTCTTGGTTCTAGCTTCTTGTAAACTGGCGCACTTCCAAATTGTATCACTTGACAAAAATTATCAAAGTTAAGAGGGAGATAAACTTTTTCGGATTGGATTACAAGTAGTATAATTATGTTAAACTGTTTGGAAAAGTGTGCGCCGGTAGTTGGGAACATCTGTCTTGGGAAACTTCGGTTGGCATGTCGCCCGACCAAGTCTTCCGGTATCTTTGGGCTCGCGTTGGGAAAGGCTTCGTATTGGAACAAAGGCTTCTGGGATGACTAATATTTTAGCAGTTAAATGTCATTTATGCTGCCCTTGAAATGCCATACCTGTTCCATGACATTGCGGAAAACACTAGCTTTTTATATGGTAAGCTTTTGCCGTTAGCAATCTCATTCTTTGGAGTTTGGTTTCGGAGAAAATATATCACCTCCAGTTGATATCTGAGAATATATAGCCAGTTTTGTGATTCGAACCAGTCCGTCACTGAATTTAATAATGCCTCTGCACTAGGGAGATGACTTTACACCCCGCCATTGTTATAATCCACCCCAATCAGACGTCGCTCTGCTGTCCATCTAACTCCATTAGATCTTACATGACTGACATGTATCCGACTTGCCCGGTAGTGATTAACAAATGACGGGTGGATCTGCATTTTTTGCTTTTTAGCAGGTTAGGGAAGTGTTGTATCTCACGTGAAATTTGATACCAAGATTGCGATCACATACATGTTTTGAGCTCCCGTGAGTAGTAAAAAATATTTCATAATAAGGTATATTTAGATGAGAACAAACGTAAAGAAAGAAAAAAACCAGAAAGAAAATATTTAATTGCAGCACCTTCTAAGAATATGCCGTGGAGTTTTTCTAGAACAAGCTCCGGATCAAACTACCACTTTAATAGGGAAAATTTCATTACTTTTACTTTCTCACATATTTCTAAGCGACTTTGATTGGTTGAAAAGTCCTCTTTCGCATAAGTTTATGTGATGGATAAACTCTAGGCATAGAGAAAAATGCATCTCTTTAAAGCTCACAATTTGCTTCAAATAAGCAATTTCCGAGATAGTTACCTATACTTTATTACACGTTTTTTTAGTCGCTATTCACTTGTTTCTCGTGATCAGGCATAGAGTATGGATTTTTAAAACCAGCATACAGTAACTCACTTTTAAACATCTGATAATTGACTCGGTTGTCTTTTGCAGCCATGGAAAAATTATTGAGTGCATTAGAAGAATAGAATATTTCTAAGTTACACGTCGTGTTGCACCGCGGTTTACACAAGTCGATATTTCCAACATACATGGAATTTATTTGTAGTCTGTTCTATATGTTAGCGTCTGTCGGACACACAAATAGGCTGATTTCGCTTTTTCGCGAGTCGACCCGAGCTTTACCGAGTCGCCACGAAGCACGCTGCAACGAATCTGGATTGCGCTCGGTGTAATTTTAAGCTTTGAGAAGCTCTGCAGAGGCACTAAGGAGGGAGATATAAAAAAATATCAGCTTGAAAAAATATTTGTAGCTCCTACATTTTCTAACTTAGAAAACTGACATTTGGTTTAATAATTTCCTGTGCTTGTTTACATATGCGTAATTTTTTCAGAATTGTTTAATGTCTTTAAGCTGTATTATGCTTTTGTGTACCTAATATCAATAAGGAGCATTTTCTCAAAAGGTGCTCGTGATATTTAATTGAAAACGTTTATGAGTTATCTGGAATTTTTATATTTATTATCATTTTGACATAAAAAATTATATATTATTACTTGGAAATCCATTCAGGTAAAATCTAAAATTTTATTGATATTCTGTTCCAAAGAATTACGCAATGGGAACCCCCACTATCAAACTACCAAATTTGATAACTGTATATACAATAGTTTTGGGGAGAATTTACCTTCTAGATGAAAAAATGTTATTAGTACATAATTGCAGAGGTGTTTTAAAAATAAACACTTCAAAACAAGGGAACTTCAATAATGGCCTTTCGCCATCTTGTTCACAGCCTTCTAAAAGAGGCAAACAATACTAGAAAACTGACAGTCAAAACAAAAAGAAATACAAATGGCGAGCTATTCTAAAGAGGTTAAGTTTATTGATATTTATATTATTTGTTGATAATTAGAGTGATGATATAAGCATGGAACTTGAGGAATAGATCCCAATACTGTAAACTACACATTTTTAATGAGAAGATAAATAATTACGATGTTTAAGTAATTTTAGCTACATCTATTCTTAAAGGTTAGTGTGTCCAATGTTTATCTGGATTAACTGAAGTATATGGTTTGTAAGATCGCTTTGCATAATAAAAGTGTTACCTCATTTAACATAAAGTAAGCTTTTGCAAGATTAATTTGTAGAAGAGCTCCAGCAGCTCGTAGGTGGAAACAAGCGCTATCGACATGCGCTTTAAGGACGGACTCAGACCACACTCGCAGTCGGACACTGCCTGGTCTGTGTAATGGCTAATAGAAAGGATTTGCATTTATTAGAGGAAGGTGTACACGAATAAGGGGACGAAGAAAGGAAAAGAACGGGCTTTGGCTTGGAGTGCAGGGGAGAGAATGTTAAGCAGGCAACAAAAAGAACGAACTAGGGGAAGCAGAAAAAAATCAATAGCCATATCTTAGGACCGTCTCTTTTCTTCCACCTTGAAGACGAGGTATGATGGTACAGCTGTCTGGAAGAGCGTGCAGATGGTACTCGACGCTAACCCTTATATTACCACGTCACTCTTTTCAAAACAACAATTTAACTTATAGTAGAGGATGTTTGAAATAAGTACACACCTTATGTAAATAGTCTGTCCCGAGCAATTTGGCTCCAGACTTTTGTATTGTTAACTTTTTTAGCGCCGAGCGAGGTAGCGATAGACAGGGAGCTCGCGAGTTTGACCCTCTTCGGCCGTTCTCTTGTTACTTTCTTCTAATATGTGCTTCATAGAAGCATTACAAACAAAAACGGACAATGTCGCCGTGTAACAGACTTAAAGTATTCTTTTGCAGACCCTGTAGATTCGGAAGCTTTTGTTGCGCCAGCTCTACCTAAAGATAGAAGACAAAACCGTAAGACAAGGGCAGCTCCTGATAAAAGGAACCAATTGACAAAGAATTGTGTCACACAGTTGTGCATGCAGATGATCCCAGGAGATTTGAAAGAAAAAATACAAAAGTCGTGTTCATTTTTAAGAGTGTCCTCGCTTTCCAATCTATGACGTCACACTTCGAAGCGAGAGCTTATCTAGAAACGCACATCCAATTAGCACCATCTAACGTTGTATAGTTGTATTTCTACACCGTCAGGTATGGGTCGTTCGTGTCAGGAGGACGTGTTCAAGTATTTTTCAGCGAAAGTTGTGAGCTGTAATACCCGAAAGACTGTAGATTGTGTTAACTGTGAGAAGAAAATAAAGTAACAAAATGTAATTGGATCGGGTTTTAATCGTTTTTGTTATAATATAGTACAAAAACTCGACAACGAATTTTTAAGTAGCATAGGTAAGTAGCGTAGCTTCTTACCTGCTTAGGTAAAATACGTTAGGTTTGCCGGTGCACAGGTTTGAATCATACACCTTCCAAATCGCATTTGTTTAAGCTTACGTTCGTTTATGTTAATAATGGAGTGTTACTGCAAGATTTATCTGAGAAGCCTGTCTTGTCGCACGGTTGGTAACACTGGTGCTGATGCGACTGTACCCTCAAGTGGTAGAGACCGCATCATAATCGGACGACAGGAAGGGTGAAGTGGATTTCTACCCTCGTACTCTGCACAAGACATCTGAAGGCCTTTCTCTGAATTAAGGGAGCGCAAAGCCAGTTGTTTGATACATCCCTCGGGGGTGAAAAGCTAATGCTCAGGTGCATTCAATAGAACCCACGATGAAAAGAACGCGGCCCCTAATCCAAAGTTTGCCTCCTTCTCAGAAACTTCTATTTGGATTACTATAACCCGATTTGTGGCTCAAAAAAACTGTTTTACTGTTTCCAGAATCTTCAATGCATTACTTGGGGTGCGCAAACTGCATGCAACACGTTCCTATGTAAATAGGGACACATCCTCCGTACTCCCCGCACCCACACAGCAGTCTCCTATCAGATAAGTGCAAAGCATTGTGTTTGTGTCTCCCCCCCCCCCCCTCCCCCCTCAGCTGCATATTCTCAAAGAACCTTTTGTAATCTTCGTTTGGAATTACAATAAAGCCGTTAGATTATGACCACCCACTAAATTCTACAAAGTATTCTTAGAAACAAATCTTTACAGAAATTATTTCACTACATCTTTAGTTATATAGGCAAAAAAATCTGATGTGTTGCACTCACATGACTTTCTCTACTCTTGTACTAACCATTCTTACAAACTCTTATTCCTATATCTTCTTTGTGTTAAGATAAAACATTTCTACAAATTATCTTATTGCTTATTTCCTTGTAGGTACAAGGGGAATGTTAGAATACAATAGACTTTGAACGATAGTCAAATGTTTTAAAGCTTTGAGATTCCGTTCTCTTTGCACATTTAACATATCAAAAAGGAACATCGACGATCCATTTCACAAAAGTTTTCCGAAACTCACACACATAATACGGAATATCTGCGAAATGGTTCAGGAATGTATTATATATTCTTGTGTAAAATAAAGAATAACACAATTATGGTGGTCGTAATGGCTTTCTTTGACTTTAGTAGTCCAAAACACGCCATTTTGAACAAACTTTATGTTCTGTTCCTTCACTTACGTGCAAATGCATCTTGTATCGCAATTAAATATGCCAATAACAATAAATTTGCATTCCATTTATTTTTGCCAGAAGCTTGTCAAAGTATTTTTTGTAAATAATTGTGTTAGTTATTTTAAATTTAACGCTATTTTGCATGTTAGTTAACGGACTATATTTTTATTCGCTGCGGAAGTTCTGCGGTTCGATCAACCAATGAGAAGTTAGTCAAATACGTGTTGTGTTATCCCCAAATACGTTTTCTTTAAGTTATTTTCAACCACTTTAGGCAGGTTATTTTCCTGCCACTTCTGCCTTACATTCTTGTAAACCACAAAACCACCCTTGGTAAAACAGAGCTTAAGAAAGAGCCAAGGAAGTTCATTATGTATTCTTCTGTACTAAGCGGCCCCATTTATGATGGGAAAGCACAACGCTAATCATATGGCGTGGTTTTGAACAGGTTCCTATGCAATTAAGTCTGCTAAAGGGGCGTTTATATCCAGAGTAACAGCTCAGTGTATTGTTTGAGGATAACGACCTCCTGAGTTGAAGCAGTTTAACGTTTGACGTTTCCGAGGGACCTTAATACAAGTTCGTGTAGCATTAAAATACATCCCCACACACATTTTTACTTACTCTACCAGATATAGGAAGTAAAGAAAGTATTGTATTCCATCCAGAAACTTGATATCGAAATTTCCCTGGAAATATATGCCTTGAATCCAAAAAAGCTACCTTAAAGCACCTCAAAAATTAACTTCCTATGAAATTTCGATATCGAAATATTGTTAAAGACCTCTTAGGACTAGGGAAATGGAAATTTGCCACTATAGTGCTTGAAGCGGTCACATATCTCCTAGTTCCCAGGGTAAATGACAAAAAAACAGTGTATAAAAATCTTCCATTTACGTGTTGGTTTGTCTTCTATATTTTCTATTCACCTTTACTAACAGAAATATTTACAAATGTGGTCTTCTAACCTTCTGAATGTTTTGAACGCGCGCCAAAAGTATTAAAGACCTTTCTCCGTGTCTACATATTCCTCCAACACTTCTGCCCGATGTTTACTTCTCTCCAAAAGCGCTGACTCACCGCCATTTCTCCCAAAACAGGATCGTTTGGAAGGTAAATGTGGAATATACAGGCGAGAAGATATCTGCGTGGGTGCCTATCATTTAACATTAAAGACTTATTGTCAAAATCTGATGTGTTGCACTCACATGACTTTCTCTACTCTCGTACTAACCATTCTTACGAACCCTTGTTCTTCGTGTTAGTTGAGATAAACGTTTGTACAAATTATCTTATTGCTTATTTCCTTGTAGGTGCAAGGGGAATATTAGAATACAGCAGACTGAGCGATAGTCAGATCTTTTAAAGCTTTGAGATTTCGTTCTCTTTGCACACTTAACGTGTAAAAAAATGTACAACGGTGTTCCATTTCACGAAAGTTTTAAGTTTTCCGAAACTCACACACATAACAAGGAATACCTCCCAAATGGTTCATCCTGCAAGAAAATTTATGAAGATATAAATTGTGTATTTTAGCAACATCTACATTTTTATACAGCAAGATGTTGTCTATCTCCAATGGTTTATTAGTTATTCAAAAGTCATCCAGAGTAAACAGGACTACATAGGCCATAGCCAGAAAATTCAAGATCTGCATTTCATTTATCATCAAAATATCTCAAACATATGCCATTTTAATCAAAATTGTTAGAGCCATTTTTAAGAAAATCAAAATTTTCGAAAAATGTACCATATAAAGGGTAGCTTGGGGTGGAGCTATTTTCTCAAAATCTTCGCGTCGCATCCTTGAAACACATTAAACTTAAATACCAACTTTGGTTTTTAACCGACTTTTCGTTTTTGAGTTATGCTGCCGAAAGGCTTAGACACACACACATACACACACACACACACACACACACACATACACACACACAGTTAAGATATTACTGTGTACTAGAATTGTTGACAATTTGCATTCCTGCCAGGAGTCATGAGCTGGTCGAAATCCGCTATAGGGTGTTTCTGATTAAGGAAGATAAGGAAGATGTGAGATAAATACAAAAATAAGAGACCAGAGCACTACAAGTATCCGAATTCTCATTTGGCGAGTCTGTCTGTAGATGTAAGCCAAACTGGTACTCCCGAGGCACTTTTAACATGTTGCAGTGGACAGGACTGTGTGTGTGTGTGTGTGTGTGTGTGTGTGTGTGTGTGTGTGTGTGTGTGTGTGTGTGTGTGTGTGTGTGTGTGTGTGTGTGTGTGTGTGTGTGTGTGTGTGTGTGTGTGTGTGTGTGTGTGTGTGTGTGTGTGTGTGTGTGTGTGTGTGTGTGTGTGTGTGTGTGTGTGTGTGTGTGTGTGTGTGTGTGTGTGTGTGTGTGTGTGTGTGTGTGTGTGTGTGTGTGTGTGTGTGTGTGTGTGTGTGTGTGTGTGTGTGTGTGTGTGTGTGTGTGTGTGTGTGTGTGTGTGTGTGTGTGTGTGTGTGTGTGTGTGTGTGTGTGTGTGTGTGTGTGTGTGTGTGTGTGTGTGTGTGTGTGTGTGTGTGTGTGTGTGTGTGTGTGTGTGTGTGTGTGTGTGTGTGTGTGTGTGTGTGTGTGTGTGTGTGTGTGTGTGTGTGTGTGTGTGTGTGTGTGTGTGTGTGTGTGTGTGTGTGTGTGTGTGTGTGTGTGTGTGTGTGTGTGTGTGTGTGTGTGTGTGTGTGTGTGTGTGTGTGTGTGTGTGTGTGTGTGTGTGTGTGTGTGTGTGTGTGTGTGTGTGTGTGTGTGTGTGTGTGTGTGTGTGTGTGTGTGTGTGTGTGTGTGTGTGTGTGTGTGTGTGTGTGTGTGTGTGTGTGTGTGTGTGTGTGTGTGTGTGTGTGTGTGTGTGTGTGTGTGTGTGTGTGTGTGTGTGTGTGTGTGTGTGTGTGTGTGTGTGTGTGTGTGTGTGTGTGTGTGTGTGTGTGTGTGTGTGTGTGTGTGTGTGTGTGTGTGTGTGTGTGTGTGTGTGTGTGTGTGTGTGTGTGTGTGTGTGTGTGTGTGTGTGTGTGTGTGTGTGTGTGTGTGTGTGTGTGTGTGTGTGTGTGTGTGTGTGTGTGTGTGTGTGTGTGTGTGTGTGTGTGTGTGTGTGTGTGTGTGTGTGTGTGTGTGTGTGTGTGTGTGTGTGTGTGTGTGTGTGTGTGTGTGTGTGTGTGTGTGTGTGTGTGTGTGTGTGTGGTGTGTGTGTGTGTGTGTGTGTGTGTGTGTGTGTGTGTGTGTGTGTGTGTGTGTGTGTGTGTGTGTGTGTGTGTGTGTGTGTGTGTGTGTGTGTGTGTGTGTGTGTGTGTGTGTGTGTGTGTGTGTGTGTGTGTGTGTGTGTGTGTGTGTGTGTGTGTGTGTGTGTGTGTGTGTGTGTGTGTGTGTGTGTGTGTGTGTGTGTGTGTGTGTGTGTGTGTGTGTGTGTGTGTGTGTGTGTGTGTGTGTGTGTGTGTGTGTGTGTGTGTGTGTGTGTGTGTGTGTGTGTGTGTGTGTGTGTGTGTGTGTGTGTGTGTGTGTGTGTGTGTGTGTGTGTGTGTGTGTGTGTGTGTGTGTGTGTGTGTGTGTGTGTGTGTGTGTGTGTGTGTGTGTGTGTGTGTGTGTGTGTGTGTGTGTGTGTGTGTGTGTGTGTGTGTGTGTGTGTATGTGTCAGATAAAGGAGTGGAACCCCAACCTTTATTTTCCTTGGAGGCGGCGGTCCTCTCTTGGGCGTGGACCACCAGATGGCGCCGCTCCACAACTTTTGTTTGTATATTCCGACATCGACGTGCTAACGAGATCTCAACTGTTTTTGACCTCCAAACTGCTCCCTTCCTTCCCACTGCTTAATGCCTATTATGTCTTAGACCCTACAGAATACTGATGAATTAAACGCAGTGGAAAGTACCTATCTGATGTGTTGCACTCACATGACTTTCTCTACTCTTGTACTAACCATTCTTACAAACTCTTATTCCTATATCTTCTTCGTGTTAGTTGACATAAACATTTGTACAAATTATCCTATTGCTAGAGCTAGCAAGTTCATGCAGGGATTAAAAATGTATGCTTTTACATTAAGTGCACGAATTATGGAATTTTCAGTTATTTGGACATGATTTTAAGCTGCATATAACTGCACATTTTCTTGATTTTGATAAATGCATATATTTCAATATTATAGCCCCTATATTGCATATTTTAATGATTTTTATTATTTTTTTTCATCTGGGTGATATTTTTCATATTGGTAGTATTGCAACTTGTGAGGTGAGTCATGTTGTCATGCAGTGAATCCCCTGTTTCCATTCTTTCATTATATGTATGCGCGTAGAGAATAATCAGTGCGTTATCTGAGAGGTTTATATTAACAAAGATGAAGTGCAGGTCAACGTTTTGAGCAGCACGATTATAGAAACGCTTGCCTGCCCATCAGTAGTTGTGTAGTGGTCTTCAAAGGTAACAGTGTTGTGAACTGGTTCCCACTAAATTAAATTAGGCGTATAAAATGTTAAAAAGCTCTTCAATTGGTGAAAATAAAACCAACTTCGAGTGTTAGATTAATTAATTTACAGAAAGAGTTTTCGGGTGATTTAATATCTGCAGATGATAGGGCACTGTTTTGTGGGGCGTGTGAGAAAAATGTAGGGAGTGAGAAAACATTTCAAATAGTTCAGAACATATACACAGCAAAACATAAGGAGAATTTTATCAGAAAACTCGCAAACAAATAACCTGTTCTAAAACAATTAGTAGAGTGTTTAGGAAGTAGGGTTACTGAATTTTCCTATGACTTGTGCCAAACATTTTTAGCTGCTGATATTCCCTTGTTCAAAATTAAAAATCCAACATTTAAAAACTTTCTTGACAAGCAAACAGTACAACATGCGCCTGAAGAAAGTACACTGTGTAAGACTTGTGTGGGACATTGTTACAATAACGTATTGTCAAGCATATAAAATGAATTAGTGGATCAGTTTGTGTGGTGGTCTGTTGATGACACCCCTGATTCTGAGCGTCGTTCTATTGCTAATATAATCGTGGGTACTTTATATAATGAACTAAAGACTACACCTTATCTTCTTAATGTGAGCGAATTGTCGGCCACTGACAATGTAACTGTGACACAGTTTGTGATGGACTCTTTGAAATTACGGTGGCCATGTGGAATCGAATACAAGCGGTTACTTTCATTTGTTACTGATGCAGGCCCTTATATGGTAAAATCAGGACAAACTCTGAAAGGTATTTTTCCTAACTTAATTCATATAACTTGTTTGGCACACGCTCTTCATCGCATTTCTGAGATAATACGTCATTATTTTCCATTGTTAGATGGATTTGTGTCCAGTGAATATGCCCCGATAACATCTTGTGACGTGGAGAGAAATTTTTCACATTATAAAAGTGTTTTACGAGACAACAGACGATGTTTTACACCTGAAAATTTGTGTTGGTTGTGAACTGCAATACAGCAGTTAATACTAGCAGCGGGACCACATCTGCTTCAACCTCTTTTTTTATTTGAAGTTAAACTAATTACTTAAGTAAAAACTAATACGGAAACAAGTTTAAAATGTTTAGCTCTTGTGATGGAACTTTAGTACTGCTGATATAAATAAAGTTTACGGCAGAATTTCTCGAGGAAAGGGATATTAATCGTGAAACTATTTTCATCTTTAAAGTTTACAACCGTCAGGGAAGTGATGTAAAAACTTTCACTTGTTTTAGCAGACGTGCAGCATCTGGTTCTTGAAGCTGTCAAGGAAAGACCACAAATGCAGACTACTACTCCCTTCTGATTGTATACGTACAACGAGTGACGTAATTAAATCCTCAACTGACATGCACACTGGCAACAAAAGCCAGTCAGTCTGACAGTTCGCAGGGGATACTGCTCGTTGGAGAGATTTGCTAATGGCTGTCCAAACACTGAGAATAATTCATGACGTTTTGAGGAGACAGAGAGAGAGAGATATTTGACTTGCGATGTCCCCGCGCGATATATTGAGGTTGTGTCCGAGCTCTTGGGTGAAGAGGGATCGAGGAGAAACTTTTTCGAGTGCTAGGGTGGGCGGAAATAAAACAAAAGAAGTGATTTAGAAAGGCTAAAAGCCACTTGGCAACAAACTCAGGCTCTTTCAAGACCGGGAGGAAGTGTGACGTAAAGAGCTTCAATTTCTTAGCAACGTAACGACAAACAATCTGACGTGTTGCACTCACATGACTTTCTCTACTCTTGTACTAACCATTCTTACAAACTCTTATTCCTATATCTTCTTCGTGTTAGTTGAGATAAACATTTGTACAAATTATCTTATTGCTTATTTCCTTGTTGGCGCAAGAGGAATATTAAAATACAGTACGCTTTGTGCGATAGTCAAATATTTTAAAGCTCTAAGATTCCGTTCTCTTTGTACACTTAAGATATAAAAAAATGAACAACGATGTTCCATTTCACCAGTTTTAAGTTTTCCGAAACTGACACACATAAAAAGGAATATCTCCGAAATGGTTCACTCTACAAAAAATTTTGTTCAGACATAAATTGTGCATTTTAGCAAGATTTACATTTTTTGTATAGTATGATTTGCTCTATCTCTTACGGTTTACCAGTTATGCAAAAATTCTCCAGAGTAAATACGACTACAGGGGCTATAGTCAGAAAATTCAAGATATACATTTCATTTTTTATCAAAATAGGTCAAAGATATGACATTTTACTCAAAATCGTTAAAGCCATTTTCAAGAAAATCAAAATTTTCGAAAAATGTTCCATGTAAAGGTTAGTTTAGGGTGGGGCTATTTTCTTCAAAATCTTCGTGTGGTATTCTTGAAAGACATTAAACTTAAATATCAAGTTTGGTTTTTAACCGACTCTTCATTTTTGAGTTGTGCTGTCCACAGACTAAGACACACAGAGCTTTTCTAAAACACCTTTCTGTATTTCCGTTGAAATCTGGACATCGAATTTTTGGGTGGAACAATTTATGTCGTCTACTTACTAGTAATTAAAGTAAACTACCTAGGTTTAATTTTCAACACAATTGCTTGCCATACAAAGTTGTCTCTCGCTCTTGCTATTTAACCATGGAGAGAAAGGTTCAACCACGGACGCAGGTAGAAATACCGACTCTTGGGGAATGCTGAGGTTCTAAATTTAACAGGTACAGATTCAAGAAACCAGTTACAGTCCAGTAACGAACTTGCCAGCTCATCAGGTAAAAGGAAATCAACAAACATTAGAATGTCCAATTACACGGCTTTTATCCATCGCACGTGTGGGGCCGGTCCTGTTGATATAACACCCCCCATCCCCCCCCCCCCCCCAGCCAACTGTAAAAACAATCCTCCTCCGCTGTGAGAAAACTCGTCCTCGGGTATCGGGGATGGTTGGAGGGGGAGAGATTCCGTTACAAGGGTGCAGGAAGATGGAGAAACGTTCGTAGCCGGATATTATTTTTTCTGCAAACATCCCTTGCTTCACACCTGCGTCTCGTTTTTTATCCAGCTCTATAGAGCCGCTTTCAACTTTCTCTTTCTCTTCAACTTTTTATATCCAGCAATGAATAAAATCATGAGCTACCCTACATCGACATTAACATTACTTCAGCTCAATTTTAAACTTTCTATGTTTTCCAATAGAGGGCATTATATAAATTATATTATCCTTTTAATAGGTTTTAGATGCGTTCATTGAAACGGGGCAAGTATTAACCCCAGTTATTTGTCTGTTCAAATGTATATTTGCTCCTAAAAATACCATTTTTACTGCGAGAGTCTCTAAACTGTATTTGCGGCGAAATATCGTCATCGAATTTTTTTATTGGAATACCATACGTTGTTTCTTTATTATAGGTGAGTGATAGGAAAACAAAACACTAAGGCTGGCCCTGTGGCGCAATTGATAGAGCTCCTGTCTGCTGTGCTAGGGGTCCCGGGTTCGATTCCCGGCAGGGGGTAGGAATTTTTCTCCAGTCAGGATTATTCCTCACCCTTCCCTGAGTCTGGAAATATGAATGAAAGTGTGAATGTGTGTCTGTGTGAATTCAAAGAATGAAACCCTCAAAGATAGAAAAAGCCAACGTAAACGTGTAACACCATCTGTGAATAGCCGATATGACCTCTGCAGTTAAAGGCGGGATATAAATATGGAACAAAAAAAATTATTAATTAATCGCTTACAAAATAAAAAAAATTTGGCAACCATGTACCGTTTAATGTAATACAAATTTAATGTGTATAAAGGATATGCAGAAGAATGGGACTGTCTGGGAATATTGCCTTTTGGCCCGTGTTTGAGGATGACACGGAAACCCGACGAGTGGAAACATCAGTTCCCCCCGGAAACAGCGACGTCTGTTGCCCTACAAGAGGAAGAATAACAAAGTAGAGGGATACATGTCTTGTCACTATTTGACCGCAACCATTTGGTGTCTTTGTTACTGTTTGGAGTTCTCGTCATGGGAATGGTAACATCAGGGTGGTCCAAAACCACCACAGGGGTGTCTCAGCTTTCAAATAGACAATACTGCTACTGTCATTTGTTATTAAGTCGCTGTGAGTGGCACCGTGGCTGAGCGGTTAGAGCGCTCACCTAAGCAATTTTATGAAAAAAGATCTAATGTGTTGCACTCATATGACTTTCTCTACTCTTGTACTAATCTTTCTTAGAAACTCTTACTCCTATATCTTCTTCGTGTTAAACATTTGTACAAATTATCTTATTGCTTATTTCCTTGTAGGTACAAGGGGAATGTTGGTATACAGCAGGCTTTGTGCGATAGTCAAATATTTTAAAGCTTTGAGATCCCGTTCTCTTTGCACGCATAACATATAAAACAATGAACAACGATGTTGCATTTCGCGAAAGTTCTAAGTTTTCCTAAACTCGCACACATAACAAGGAATATCTCCGAAATGGTTCACCCTACAAGAAAATTTATTGACACATAAATTGTGTATTTTAGCAAGATCTACATTTTTTGTAGAGTATAATTTGGTCTATCTCTAACGGTTTACCAGTTATGCAAAAGTCGTCCAGAGTAAATACGACTACAGGGGCTATAGCCAGAAAATTCAAGATATACATTTCATTTGTCATAAAAATATCTCAAACATATGACATTTTAATCAAAATCGTTAGAGCCATTTTCAAGAAAATCAAAATTTTCTAAAAATTTTCCATGTAAAGGGTAGTTTAGGGTGGGGCTATTTTCTTCAGAATCTTTATGTCGAATCCTTGAAAGACATTAAACTAAGACACCAACTTTAGTACTTAAGCGACTTTTCGTTTTTGAGTTAAGCTGTCCACAGACTGACAGACTGACAAACAGACAGACACACACACACACGGACCTTTTTTCTAAAAATGCTTTTTTTGGATTCAGGGGGCCTCAAAACATGTATTTCCGGTGAAACCTCGACGTGGAATTTTTGGGTGGAATACAATACTTCCCCTACTTACCAGTAGAGAAAGAAAAATGAACAACGATTTTCCATTGCATGAAAGTTCCAAGTTTTCCGAAACTGACACACATGACAAGGAATATCTCCGAAATGGTTCACTCTACAAGAAAATACATTCGGACATAAATTGTGTAGTTTAGCAAGATCTACATTTTTTGTACAGTAAGATTTGGTCTATCTCTAACGGTTTACCGGTTATGCAAAAGTCGTCCAGAGTAAATACGACTACAGGGGCTATAACCAGAAAATTTAAGATATACATTTCATTTGTCATAAAAATATCTCAAACATATGACATTTTAAATAAAATTGTTAAAGTCATTTTCAAGAAAAGCAAAATTTTCGAAAAATCTGTAATGTAAAGGGTAGTTTAGGGTGAGGCTATTTTGTTCAAAATCTTCGTGTCACATCCTTAAAAGACATTAAACTTAAATACCAACTTTAGTTTTTAACATTCTTTTCGCTGTTGAGTTATGCTGTCCACAGACATACACACACAAGGACCTTTTTCCAAAAATGCTTTTAATAGAGAAAGTAATACGTTTGGGATAACTTTTCAGTTGAGAACCTTTTTTAAGTCATGTACCGTAGATAATAAAAGCAGATGAGTTGAATTAGAGATCCCCTGTGGGTTAGCAATTAAAAATATGTAAGATGCTATTTCTGTTGGAGGGTAACGTCCGCGTGTTCTCTTATAGGCATGCACGAGTCACACCTGTCGAGTCGACTTGGCAACCCTCTCGCATTCTAACAAAAAATGTATTCCTCGGCTTCTCCTCAAGCATGAATGAAGACTTGCAGCTCTGATGGGAAGAGAAGGAGATAAATGCGGGATTCACTTAATGATCTCAAGGTATATTTGGGTTTGTGGCAACACCACGTGTCAAAAGTGGTTAAGGTCGAGCGGGTGAAAAATTGACGTCAAGTTGGTAACACGATAGGCAATCTCCTTCATTTTCTTCAGAGAGGGTTTTAAATAGTAGAAATATACGTGTTTAATAACGATACAGCTGTTCTCAGGCGTCACCACAAGAGCTTCTGGCAGGAAGCTAAACACACAAAGATTCACTAACACTAAAACTTGCGATTTCTAACTCTATTTCCATACCTTGTTATAAATTTTATGTCCCATATGGTTTGTGAGAAAATATAATTGTGCTTTTATATTACATAGCTTGGTGGGTAGAGGTGGCTACGCAGCGGTTGGGCGGTTGGGCCTGACGGGCTGTTCAGCCGCAGGGTTAGGTTAGGTTATGTGTCTAAGTTTAAAACACTTATTACGTTTACATGCGCACAAGCAAACAGTATCGAACTGTTTTATTGTGAACTATGGCAATACAGTCATTTACTCATATTTTAGTAGACTACCTCATAAATTCAATGGATTTAGAATATTCTCAATACAGAACACAGAAATCATGTTTGGAATGTTCATACACAAATTAACAATCTGATGTGTTACACTCACATGACTTTCTCTACTCTTGTACTAACCATAACTCTTATTCCTATATCTTCTTTCTGTTAGTTGAGATAAACATTTGCAGAAATTATCTTATTGCTTATTTCCGTGTAGGTACAAGGGGAATATTAGAATACAGTAGACTTTGTGCGATAGTCAAATGTTTTAAAACTTTGAGATTCCGCTCTCTTTGCACGCTTAACATATAAAAAGTGAGTAACGTTGTTCCATTTCACGAAAGTTAAATTTTCCGAAACAAGAAATATCTCCGAAATGGTTCACACTATGGAACAAATTATGGAGACATAAATTGCGTATTTTAGCTAGATCTACATTTTTTGTACAGTAAGATTTTGTCTATCTCTTACGCTTTATGAGTTATTCAGAGTAAACAGCACTACAAAGGCTATAGCAAGAAAATTCAAGATATACATTTCATTTGTCATACAAATATCTATTACATATGACATTTTAATCAAAATTGTTACAGCCATTTTCAAGAAAATAAAAATTTTAGAATAATTTCCAGGGTAGTTTAGGGTGGGACTGTTTTCTTTAAAATCTTGGTGTCGTATCCTTGAAAGACATTAAACTTAAATACCAACTTTGGTTTGTAACCGCTTTTTCATTTTTGAGTTATGGTGTGCACAGACAGACACAAGACACAGAAACAGACACACACACACACACACACACACACACACACACACACACACACACACACACACACACACACACACACACACACACGTGTTGTCTCAAAAGGCACGCTTTTCAATATCATTCTGCAACAGATTTTTTCAGCAACAAATGTAATCCATCATCTTTCATGACCTTTTAGCACAGTTAAGCTCGCTCCTTCGCTTCCTGGTGGGGTTGAAGTTCGTCGTTGTGCTTGGCTCAAAGTAACTTGGGAAAATATCTCCAGTCAGATTTCTGAAGTAGCCAGAAGAACTTTGTGTAATTTAAACTACTTTTTCACTGAGTATGGGGCCTTAAAAAATTTAAACAAACTGCAAAGAGATCGTCGAAGGCGGACTTCATACACAGCGATCACTTAATAGCTGCACATTTGAAAAATCTAGAAGAATCTGATATCCCAACCTTAGTTTTCATTATCTGAGAGTTAGTTAAGCCTTCTGTACGCTTCAATGTTCACATGTACACCTTCTCATGAGAAGACTATAACATAAGAAGATACAAGAATAAGCATTTTAAGGATAATTTTAGAGAAATGAGTGATTTTTCTTTTCTCTACTGATAAGTGCAACGAAATATTGTATTCCACTCAAAAACTCTATGTCGAGATTTCACCGGAAATATATGTTTTGACACCCCCTAAATCCCCCCCCCAAAAAAAAAGCATTTTTAGAAAAATTTATATCTCACTAAAACACACAATTTATGTTTGAATACATTATTTGTAGAGTGAACCATTTCGGAGATATTCCTTGTTATTTATGTGAGATTCGGAAAACTTGAAACGTTCGTCAAATGGAACATCATTGTTCATTCTTTATACGTTAATCGTGCAAAGAGAACGAAATCTCAAAGCTGTAAAACATTTGACTATCGCACAAGGCCTACTCCATTCTAACATTCCTCTTGTATCTACAAGGAAATAAGTAATAAGATAATTTGTACAAATGTTTATCTCAAGCAACACGAAGAAGATATAGGAATGAGAGTTTGTAAGAATGATTAGAACAAGAGTAGAGAAAGTCATGTGAGTGCAACTAAGGTCTGTTGGTAGCACTGTTCAGTTAAGGACCTACCTGCATTACCTATGCGTTAGGTGTGTTGCATATATATCGGGCGTTACCTGATATCCATCGCGTTGTTTTCGGCTTTTGATCATGTTTTACTAGATTCCTCTAGAAACCGGAAGTGTGGAACTGTGAACCTGCTCGAAACTGCGAGAGGGTATATAATGGGCTGCTTAACTTACGGAATATTAGTGTCTTCAAAAACATTTGAAAGCTCTTCTACAGTTCCCATGGAAGACACGGATAGCGATCATGGTGGTAAAGTTTTTGCTTATTTTATTTTAAGTTCTCATTATATTTCTTTCCCTACCAACACTACCCGTAGTCTTACGTCATTTATGTAGTGTACTAAAAGTACCAAAGAGTGGTTTTGGAAGAGTGCAACGCTGAACATTTTTTTGTACTGTGAATTAAGACGATTTTGCGTTACAGTTATAAATTTGTACAACAAATGTGGTATTTTCATGGAATGACCCTAAACCAAATCGTTATTTATACGTACTGTATATCATCGCAGATGTAATCCACAAAATCCACTCCCCCCCCCCCCCCCGGCACCCCCGCTCCCCCACTCTGTGTAACCACTGAGGAACGCATGACGTAATTGTGTCCTGTGTTCTGACAGTAGGGAAATTAATATTGCAGATTTGTGCGCCCTCTGTGATAACAAAAGACGTTCTGACACTCACCTTTCTCTAGCCGTGGGTGATAACAATGGCTTGCAGACAGAGAGACAGACAGATGTCACGTCACGGCATTCAGCGCCTGTGAACGACACAAAAGACAGCGTTTAGCTTCACTACATTTAACATATATCGTGAAGTTATGTAGCCTTCTGGCTGCTGGCTCTATTTCTATCGTCAGCATCTGCCTGGCAAAGCACCTTCTGGACCTTTCATCTAATATGTTCATACTGCCCCCTATAAGATAAAAGTGCACCTTATTATTTCCTCTACCACGCAGAGAAAGTATTACAAATAGTCAATTGTTTTAAATCTTTGAATTCCTTTCTCTTTGCACACTTAACATATAAAAAAATGAACAACGATGTTCCATTTCACGAAAACTAAGTTCGCCGAAACTCACACACATAAAAAGGAATATCTCCGAAATGGTTCACCCTACAAGAAAATTTATTTAGACATAAATTGTGTATTTTAGCAAGATCTACGTTTTTTGTATAGTACGATTTGGTCTATCTCTACACGGTTTACCAGTTATACAAAAGTCGTCCAGAGTAAATACGACTACTGGGGCTATAGCCAGAAAATTCAAGATATACATTTCATTTGTCATATAAATATGTCAAACACATGACATTTTAATTAAAATCGTTAGAGCCATTTTCAAGAATATCAAAACTTTCGAAACATTTTCCATGTAAAGGGTAGTTTAGGGTGGGGCTATTTTCCTCAAAATCCTCGTGTCGAATCCTTGAAACACATTAAAGTTAAATACCAACTTTGGTTTCTAACCGATTTTCGTTTTTGAGTTATGCTGTCCACAGACACATAGACACACACACACGGACCTTTTCCTAAAAATGCTTTTTTTTTTTAGATTCAAGGGGTCTCAAAATATTTCAGAACATTGTTTCAGAAATACCAGGCATACAAAAGTAATTTAATTTATATCATAATAATTAGTAAATAAAAACTCTACAAAATATGATTGTACGTTGAAACTGAATGACAAAACTAAAGTGCTGCAATTTTAACCATAAAATTAATCGATTCTGAACCTTGTAATTAAACATCAGTAACAGTTTCCTTTTTATTTTAATCGTGACGTAAATGCAGTCTTGCCGCTCTCTAATTTTGTAGAATTTGATATTCAAATGACCCCTTAATTACACAGTTTTACGTTTAGACCAGTACGATGTTTTTACAGGGGGAGGCCATTCCCTTCACCCGGATACCAGAAGGGTTTGAATCACCCCTCTGATGGTGGTCTCAGCTTCCGTTATTTGGAAATGAGGCTGAATAGGATAATATCGCTGTTAGAAATTCCTTCCTCCACACTTGTCTGACCCCAGTAATATTATGCTTCTTGCACGACTACAAGAAAAAAAAGAGGTCGCGAGTTCGAATCTCGCTTAGGGTAAGTTATCCGGGTAAGGTTTTTTTTCCGAGGTTTTCCCTACCCTGAGAAGACGAATGTCGGGTAACTTAAAGCTCCAAGGACCTCGGGCTCATTTGAGCATCATTTCACCCATTTCATTTCATTCATTCGTCCGATATGATACAATGTTGGAGGACGTTAATTTAAAAAAAAAATTACAAGAAAAAAGCAAATAGTGGCTTATTAGTTGAAAAAGTGCAAGTATTTTCAATTTGCAGTGTCGTTTTATTAGTCAAAATAAACCATTTTTCCTTTCTCCATCTAGCACATTTTCTTTTTCGTAGACATTTTTTGATTTTTTGAAATTAATGAACTCTGAGCACTCTTGCCAACATGCAAAATGTCAAGTGGTACTGGTGCAATCCATATTTTCAATAGGTTTATCATAACCTTCAATTTTCCTCTATAAGTATTGCAGCGATATCTCCGCCTAACAATGGGTGTCAGAACTTTAATCCTGTCATAATTAAGGAAATAGTTTATAAATTATCCATGTTTTTGTAGTAATTTCTTTGAAAGTTATATAAAACAAAAGTCCTTGTAGAATTATATTTATGTTATAAGTTTCATAAAGGTTAATAAATAAACATAGGCACAGTTACGCAGGGAAATCTGCAAGTTTCCCGCCAAGAAAACAAAATAATTGATGCGGCCGTTGATACAATTTTGGCGCTAAAATTTAAATGTTTAAAGAGAAAACAAATGAACATCAAAGCCCAATAAGCATAGCCAATCAGGGGAAAGCGTGGGTAAGATAGTCGACAGTTCAGTGCTACCAGGTGTAAGGGAAGGTTGTGTCTGCGGGTCGCGGGATAGACGCCACGTTATTAGGAAGTGTTTTGTCAAGTGCCACTGAGTCGCTACACGTCCAGTGATTGTACATTATTTATATAGATATTGGGATTCATTCGGCACAGCAGGAGATCATAATTTACTTAACGGGTGGAAGATAAAACTTGCAGAGTTTCCTGTAACCCGAAGTGCCCATAGTGGAAGTTTACCTTGTGTTTTTCTTCCGAGGAACCCCATATAAAAACCCATTCCTTCTCATCACCGTCCAACACACCGTTCCTCTCCCAAAGACCAACATCTCTCGTCGAGGCTGACCCTGAGAAATTGGCGCCTCCTCAGCTGCATCGACGAGACGACGACTTCAACCGAAGAGGTCGACCAGAAAAGGGACGGTGAAT
The DNA here is from genome assembly GCA_030765045.1 of Tenodera sinensis. Lineage (NCBI taxonomy): Eukaryota > Metazoa > Arthropoda > Insecta > Mantodea > Mantidae > Tenodera > Tenodera sinensis. The sequence continues at coordinate 39,872,219 of CM060963.1, forward strand.
ACGCTACAGTATTGAAACAAATGAAACATCTGCTTAGCAGCCATATTACGTCATACGCCTGCGATCTCTGGTATATTGTAGCTTTTCATTTAGCACATTTATTAATTATTTTTAGTACTTTAATGTTAATTGTGGGTGAAATACGTACAGTTCTTCCTCTGTTTATTTTAGTCAAGCAGTTGACAATCTAGGAACGAATAAATTTTGCATAAATGGATGATACATAACCTATATCTAAAATAGCGATGTATAGAAACATGTTTGTGTGAGAATTTATGCACAAATGTTCCTGTAAATCTCCACGTGAGAGGTTTATATGTAGGTATATGCTATTCCCGTCAAATAAGTTAGGAGCTACATAAGTTTTCCACGTGAATCACTCGCGTGCAACAAGGGGCGGTACTGTGCCCAGTACTCTGGGAGTTTCCCAGTTCCAAGGTGGTAATTATGTCTGTCAAGGGGTTGGATATTGGATAGGGTTTGAAAGTTAACTTGTACGGTAGGGTCAGGGAAACCCGTTCAAGTGTCTGCAGAAGGGTGTCGTATGGAGGGGGTATTCCGTTTATCAATTCTCATCAAAGATGGGCGTCTCCAGTTTCAAAACATCTTAAGAGAAGCGTGTGCAGGATGCGGCAGGAGTGTTGAGAAAAAAAAAAAAAAAAAAAAAAAAACAGGATATATTAAAAAATTAAACAATCAACAAATAATCTTTTATATTTAATCAACCAAGTTGACAAACCTTAAGAATAAAACGCTCAAAAATGTTCCAAATATCACCAGGATAGAAGGTCGGACCTTTTTTATTCGTATGTAGAGATTTTGCTGTTGAAATTACGTATTTTTAGTTGGTTTTCAATTGTTTCATTCCTTTGGCTATATCTAGCAATATCCACAGTTTAATTTCGAGTTTTATTTTTCAGAGTTCGTTTCACAGTACTACATATGTTCTGAAGTTTATATAAATTTTGTTTTAAATCTCTGTCATTCCATGTGCATCAAACACTAAAATATTCAAACAGTTTTATTATTTGGCCAACAAACGTCATAAGTTTCTGTCAAGAAGAAAAAGTAATTTCTTTGCTTTGATGGAAAATGCCTCAGATATCGACGAATTATGTCATTTATTCTACAATATATTGCAAAGATTTCCTTCAACATTCAACTTTGACAATTACCCTTTTAATAAAAGCATATTGAAATTATACTTTTGGAAAGAAAGTTATGGTTTTGTTTTATACTGATTTTGAGGTTAACTATTATCTCATTTCTCCTGCCGGTAGGATTTCGTAACACATTCATTACTCATTTGTTCAATATGACGTTGACTGAAAGCAGAATAACGATTTGACTTTAAACAACAGAAGTAAGAAAGTGATTATTATTATTAATTTATATAACGTTACATTTTATTCACGAAATAGTCTTGGGAAATTCCATTTAAGATTACGAGTTTCATAAGTAAAATTCATAGCCTCTCGTTGGATTACCGTGTTAATTTGTTTAGTTAATTACAAATAATTCATGTTTGAAACAGAAATGTTACGTGTTAATTTCACACGATTTTCTCTACTTACTTTTCTTCTACGAAACATAGTCACATGTATTTCTCTACTCTCTCTTCTACAGCGCTATTTATACAATTTTGCATATGTTTGAAATAGGAATGCAACGTACAACATTCACATGGTTTTCTCTACTCATTTTTCATCTTCTCTTATTTGTGGTCGTTCAACAGTGCTTTTACTAATTGCTAAATATTGCAGAAGATGTTTTAAAAGAATTGTCCATATACTCTTCGTTTAATATTTTTTTCTTCAATGCAATAGAATCTTGCTGGTCTAATGTTCGAGCCCAGGCGTAAACGTAAATGTGAATTAATATCTCCTTTGTATTTTCCATAGAAGAACTGTCTGCATATAGCCCAATATATTCCATCGTTGAAAACGATTAGCTCACAAGTGGAACCTCCGCAATAAACGCCCTTGTGTGGCGTAATCGGCGAAATTGTGCATGCAGCTAGTTCACAAAGTGTCCGGTGAAGCGTGGCAGGCGCCCCGTGGATAATTAGGTAAAACTTGGGTTCTGAGTGGGTGCAGCCATTATTATAGACGTCGCTAATGGAAGGGTGGACAAGGAAAAGTGCGATATTCCTTCTAATCGACAGGAATTTCTACCCTTCTCACTCTCTCCCTGTAATCTTTGGCAAAGGCACCCTCGCTCGTTCACTCGCTAGCTAAGGGGGCTAATGACGTACAGATCTTGGTAACCGCAGCACTACATTCTCCTGTGATCACTGTATCCCTCCGTATTCTAGAAATAATCGATCTTCATGTAATTTGTTCCAAAACCACCCCTCTGTCTTAAGAATTATCTCTAGATGCACTAAAATACATATAGGAAAAATCTGATGTGTTACACTCACATGACTTTCTCTACTCTTGCACTAACCATTCCTACAAACTCTTATTCCTGTATCTTCTTCGTGTTAGTTGAGATAAACATTTGTACAAATTATCTTATTGCTTATTTCCTTGCAGGTACAAGGAGAATATTAGAATGCAGTAGGCTTTGAGCGATTCTCAAATGTTTTAAAGCTTTGAGATCCCGTTCTCTTTGCACGGTTAACATTAAAATGAACAACGATGTTCTATTTCACAAACGTTTTAAGTTTTCCGAAACTCTCACATATAAAAAGGAGTATCTCCGAAATGGTTCACTCTACAAAAAAATTTATTCCGACATAAATTGTGTGTTTTAGCGAGATCCACATTTTTTGTATAGGTATTAAGATTTTGTCTATCTCTTATGGTTTACGAGTTATGCAAAAGTCATCCAGAATAAACATGACTACAGGGGCTACAGCCAGAAAATTAAAAAATATACATTTCGTTTGTCATACACATATCTTATACATATGACATTGGAATGAAAATTCTTAGACCCATTTTCAAGAAAATCAAAATTTCCGAAACATTTTCCATGTAAAGGGTAGTTTAGGGTGGGGCTATTTTCTTCAAAATCTTCGTATCGCATCCTTAAAAGACGTTAAACTTAAATACCAATTTTGGTTTTTAATCGAGTTTTCGTTTTTGAGTTATGCTGTCCACAGACTGACAGACACACACGCAAACCTTTTTCTAAAAATCTTTATTTTTGATTAATGGGGTCAAAACATATTTCCGGTGAATCGGATTATTGTTGTTATAAACAAATAATAGAGAAAGTAACAACGTTTGGTAAGACTATCTTCTAGTTAATGATAGTAATGATAACAACGATTAATAATAATGATGATAGTCATAACAACAACAATAATAATAATTAATAATTAATAATTAATAATTAATAATAATAATAATAATAATAATAATAATAATAATAATAATAATAATAATAATAATAATAATAATAATAATAATAATAATAATAATAATAATAATAATAATAATAATAACAATAACAATAACAATAACAATAACAATAATAATAATAATAATAATAATAATAATAATAATAATAATAATAATAATAATAATAATAATAATAATCATAATAATCATAATTGGTATGTCTTTTTGGGGCTGCGGTAAAGTTTAAGTGAAATAAAAAACAATTGCAGGCCAGGAGCCAGAAATTTTCTTGCCGCTGCGTTAAATTTCAATAACCAGCAAGCCACCCTAAACTACTTCTTCCGCCCCTAACTAACTCTTTTACTAAAACAAAAAGTTAAAGGGTTAAAAAAAGGAAAGCCTTTTCCACATTATTGTTCCTCGCCTGAAGTACTCATGTTGCGCTTCCCATTTTCATTTTGCATTTTTAACTTTCTTAAATTGTTATAACCTACCCTATCCAAGAACAAGAGGAGAGAAAAATGTTAAAATATGCAGGTCCAGGGTGTAATCTCGGGGAGTGAGTTTCTCCCCTCCCCTGCCCTCCCCTCCTCTCCCCGAGTTTTACTTTACCGATTATGCAAATAGCATTGCTTGTATAACACTTGTGGTCTATGTTATGTGGTCTACCCTGCTGCAACAGATGTGTCTAATGATGAGGTTTGTGCGGCAAGGGATGTTCAATTGTTTTTAAAAAATCTCCCCACTGCTACTCCCTTCCTCTGGCCAGAATTGCACCGCAAAAACAAACCACGCGCAAAATGTGGAAGAAAAACCCAAATGTGTGTGAGTAATTTGAGATAAAAGAATTCTGACGTTACATTCACATAACCTTCTCTACTCTCCATCGTTTATTAGCGGATAGATAACGTCTGTTTATGTAACTAGTGTATAATCTGACTGGTTCTGACACAAATATATCTTCTGCGCATGAGCAAAGCGAACGTGCTAATTTTTACGAGTGTTAGTATGAAAATATTATGCAATACACGTGTTATACACAACGTTTTATGCAATTCTAGCTTAAAAACGTCACAATAACTAATACATGTAAAACAGAAACAAACTGTAAATAGTGGAATCCCATTAACAAGAAATAAAATAGTCCAAACAATATTATATGTGCATGATCAACCTTTAACCTCAAATTCTGAAGGAAGCGTACCAACTGTATAAAATCGACAGCAAATGTATTAAAATTTCTGCTTTAAAATCTAAAACAATGGCAATGTGTGGGGAAATACACATGTAAAAATCGAGATTGATGGAAAAATTATGAAATTGTCATACCTAGGAAGTGTATTTGTAGATAACAAGAGTGTTATAGATATAACATTTTAAAAATATAATAAATTGAACGGGATAATAAACCGACATTTTGGCCAACAGATGACGAACAATACAAACAATGAAATTGCATTAAAATCAAATAATTAAAATGATCTTCAATACTCTGTTTATCATATAAATATCATATTGATGCAATATAAAACGGAAATTGATTAGGATAAATCGAAAATAATGGCATTTTGTGGGAAATATACCATCCCCAATAAAATGTATATTAATAATATTATTAGGAGGAGCGAATGCATTTACTATCTTTCCTTGAAGACTTAGAGATTCCGGAAATAATTATTAAATTTAACAGAAGTATGATACAACCCCCTTATATCCTTAAAATATCTTATGTGTTTTGGTACATATTTTCAACGTTTTCAGCACATAAAAATATATATTTACCAAATTTTTAGCACGTAAAACTGCAAGCCCTAATGATCATATTAAAAATACTGTTGCTGTATCATCCCTTATACAAATATACACTCTCAAACAAGACCAACGCCTTACTATTAGCGATATGCAACCATTGCGACAGATATTCTCGCGTGCCACTGCAGAGACACACCCCTCCAATCATAAGGACTACTTCTTTTGTCCAAGACTTGCATTCTTTCTGCCCCTTGCCTTCCATTTTCTCCCCCTTCTCCTCCTGCAGTCTTTATTCACTTCCATTACATTCCATTCGCCGAACAAAAGTATAATGATTGTGGATTAATGCGTTACCCTCCCCCCTTATATTTTTATAAGGGTGGGTGAGTAAGCGTTGAGGACTTGTGGGTTGAATAACTTCTATTCATTTTTGTTTGAGGGATTTTTCTTCTCCCAGTAGGGAGATTCCGTTTCCTTTTGTGTATTGGTGAGAACTGGCCACGTGTGTAGGTAACCACGAGGGGGGTGGGGGTAGGGGGTCTCCAAGTGCATGCCGGGACAGACAGCTATTTATCACTTCAGACTTCTCAAACACACTCGATTGAAATGTTGCAAAATAGCCCAATAAGAAAAGGTGAAGAAGAAACGCTAGCGGTTCTGGATCGAGGACGTCCAACCTTGTCTCTTTGGAGACTCTTACGTAATAAGCGGCTATTTCTGAGATATTCATTATTTGTTTGAATTGCCAAAACTTATACTTTTTCTTTTCAAATAAAAATTTCTCTTGAGTCAAATCTTTTAAAGCTTTGAGATTCCGTTCTCTTTGCACATTTGGGATATAAACAATGAACGACGATGTTCCATTTCATTAAAGTTTTTAAGTTTTCCGAAACTCACACAGATAAAAAGCAATATCTCCAAAATGGCTCACCCTACAAGAAAAATTATTGAGACATAAAATGTGTATTTTAGCAAGATCTACATTTTTTCTATAGTAAGATTTGGTCTATCTCTAACGGTTTACCAGTTATGCAAAAGTCGTCCAGAGTAAATACGACTACAGGGGCTATGGCCAGAAAATTCAAGATATACATTTCATTTGTCATGAAAATATCTCAAACATATGGCATTTTAATCAAAATCGTTAGAGCTATTTTCAAGAAAATCGAATTTTCGGTGAAATAAATGATGAAATTACTTCGGGAATTTGCCGAGCGGTTTGCTATAAACATAGGCGTAGCAAACATTTTGAGAAGAGTTAAGAGTGAGGCCGAAGTTACGCTTGTTAAAAGTTGTTGTTTTTATTTCAGGGATAAAAGTTACGAAAGTTGTAATGATTTTAATTATTTGTCACAATATTAAAGCCTGTCTCCCGTTGCGTACAAAGTTTCTACATAAGCTGATTAACAAATATTCCAGAAGTGACCGTAAGAGAGGACAGCACTGAGTTCGCACTTTCCTTTAATGCAATTCCCTCCTTTATATTATCTGCTCCTTCCCTTATTATTACAGACAATCGATGGCGAACTACTACCCCCTCCCCTCCCTTCCCCTCTACCCCCCAGTACGCATCATTTGACACGCAGGAGAAAGAGAGACGCCGACTTGGAAATAAATGAAGAAAGGGGAGGTAAGGAACAAGTGAAATCCAATAGACAGGAATCATGTGATTTGAAGAACCGTTCCTTCTGTCGGAAATGAAGAGAGGAAAATATAAAATAAGAGAAATACTGCGGCACACACACACTGTCCATGGTGATAGAGATAATATAACAGCTGTTCCTTGTTCAACGCTTTATTTCTCGCCAACTTGATTACGAAGAGATTTTCTTTATTCTCTTGTTTCCTTTCCTCTCCTTCTAATGTTTAAAAACGCAGCCTTCATTTGGTTTGATGGAGAAATGCTCCCTTTTTAATACACCTCATGGCTTTTAGTACAACCGCCTAGTAAGCGGAAGCTCTGTGGTTCAAATCCCAGCTGTGGCACTGAAATTTTAATTTCCGATTCTACCTCTCAAACATTGTCCACACATTCCAGTGATTTAGTCTTTTAAATTATAACGTATACAATATAAATAAGTAAATTAACATTTATTATTGAGGATGAAAAGATCATGACGTCATTCTATCTCCCAAAAACATATACATACGAACGTATTACCACTTTTTGATAACAAGGGGAAAAGGCCTTGAACACTCACTGAGATCAGGCCTGTCACGTGACCGTTTAGGTAAATAGCACGTGGTGACTGCCTTGTAAACAACATTTAAGGTTACTTTTTAATAATGTATTTTTCAACACATGCAAATTATAAAGGTGCTCATTCTGCTTCTATTTTCAATCAATAAAATTATTTATGTAGATATTTTAACAACATTGTTGCAAGAAAATAATCGCTATTTTGAAACAATCGAGCACGACAGATTATTATACGCATAGTTTAGCTTGTCCTAGTCGTGTTGACCCTTAATGTGAGGATTGTTTGGGGGATTTTTCTTAGTACGACCGTTTAAAAAAAAAAACCCCCTTCATGATTTTTTTTAAATCACTAAATGTTACAAATAAAATGCACGGAAAATAGCACGAAAATAAAACAAGGTATATTACTGCCTTAAGGAAGAAAGTATAACATTCCGACCCAGGTAATTTTGTCACCTGAGCCGAGATGCGGAGTGGGGCATACATGGACCACCGCAGCTGCAGGTTCTAAACTCTTTTGACGAGTTTACTTCGGCAGATTATATTTTCTTCGCTATCCTTACTTCAAAATAAAACAAAACTCCATCGCACTCTAGAATGTAAAGGTGACGTTCTTTGTTTGTTCTGTTACGTCACGCTGAATTCATCATATTATTAAAATACACACTTTAGGGCATGTAATTAACACACCATATCTTAATCTAACGCGTTCAAGTGTTTCTATCTGCTTAAACCTCGTTGAAAAACTAAAAATGATACTCATTTGTTGGATTACAAGTTTGCAACTTAACAACCACTAAAAGAAGTGACACTATTCAAATGTTTATGACCGTGGCTGTAACCCAACAAGTTTCAGAGTGAGTCAAGACATCTTCAAGAGCAACCGCTTCGCATTTTAATTTCTTGCAAATTAGCAAGAAGGGCTCCGTTCATTACATCACACGGAATTTTCTTCAAGAACTTTGAAAACACCAGCTCAAAAGAGAAGATGTGCGAGAAAACAGAAACATCAATTATTCCATTCATCTTCTCCACCCCCTCCTTCCCCTCCCTATCCCTCGGCATAAAAAAGGAAAGAAAACACGGAACAGTAGCGCGGTCCTGTCGCAAAATTTCCATAAATTTACTGGCGCTGGTGTTCTGCAGCTGCGAATTAATTTCATTTTCTGTCCGACACCAAAGGAAGCTGTGACTGACTGACTGACTGCCTCATTTTCTACAGAAATCATTTGCATCAAGCTGAATTCCGAGTCAATTTACTAAACATTTCTTCATCTAAACTTACATAAGAGTTCCAACTGGAAAATGTATACGACACTAAAAAATACATTCATTTTCAACTGCCTTCAGAATCTTGCCTTTCTTCACAACTTCCCCAGAATTTATATCATTTAAAATGAACACCAAGTACAAATATTCGTTCCATAACTTTGCAGATTGAATTTAAAAATCTCGTTTCTAACGCTTCTACTGATTAATTTTACAAAAGCTTATTACAAAAACATTTTCTTCAGTGTTCCATTAACTTATACACTTCCTATAACATCGAAGGTCATATTGGTGGCTTTTGGGAAGCATACAGAAGCTGGGAGTCAAACCCGGAACCCCTTACAAAAAGCTATTTTCGTTGTACGGTAGATAAAACTATATTCATATTGTGGAATTGTTGAATTCCATGCCCTTTGTGTAGTATTTACTCTGGACGACTTTTGCATAACTGTTAAACCGTTAGAGATAGACCAAATCGTACTATACAAAAATGTAGATCTTGCTAAAATACACAATTTATGTCTGAATAAATGTTCTTGTCGGAGATTTTCCTTGTTATGTGTGTGAGTTTCGGAAAAGTTAAAATTTTTCGTGAAATAGAACATCATTATTCATTTTTTTATATGTTAAGTGTACAAAGAGAACGGAATCTCAAAGCTTTAAAACATTTGACTATCGCACAAAGCCTACTGTATTCTAATATTCCCCTTGTACCTACAAGGAAATAAGCAATAAGATAATTTGTACAAGTGTTTAACTTAACTAACACGAAGAAGATATAGGAATAAGAGTTTGTAAGAATGGTTAGTACAAGAGTAGAGAAAGTCATGTGAGTGCAACACATCAGACTTTTAAAATTGCTATACCCTTATTTTGGACCCAACTTCAACTGTTTCTGGTTACTGTTCCCACAAATACCACATATATTCCACAGGTTGGTACCACAGTGGCAAAGCCCACCAATTACACATTTGGCAAAAAGGGGTTGGTACCACTGACAGAGAACAGCAGCTGCAGTAATTTACAACGAGCATAAATACACTCAATACCAGAAAACAATGTATTGTTTTAAACATGTGAGCCTCTAGAAGCGACTACTTCTCAACTTCCTAATATGGAAGTATTGAAAACCGTGGAGGGATGTATGTGACATATCATTCATATGCAAATCCTAGGGAGGGCAGGGGGTGCACGCACATAATTTGTTGCATCCCCTTCACGTGGGGGCGTTTCACACACCTTCCATAATCATCGTACACAAACCCACATCACGTACACCCCATAGTTGTCCACCCACCCACCCCTAGTGGGCACATATGCCAATAATTTTCACACCCTTCAGGTCCTGGAACCCAAACGAGAAACTGGATTCCAAAATATGCCACACAAGCATTTATGCATCTCGAGATTTTCATTTCCATTGATATTTTAATAAATTATATATTAAATGAATCTTTATTTGTTTCTGTGCCATTTATTTTAGTATACAACGTATTACATTCAGATGGTTTTCAACGTTTGATAGTATTGTATTCCACCCAAAGATTCGATGTCGAGATTACACCGAAAATATATGTTTTGAGGACCTCTGAATTCAAGAAAAGCATTTTTAGAAAAAGGTCCGTGTGTGTGTCTGTGTGCCTGTGGACAGCACAACTCAAATACGAAAAGTCGGTTAAAAACCAAAGTTGGTATTTAAGTTTAATGTCTTTGAGGGATGCTACACGAAGACTTTGAAGAAAATAGCCCAACTCTAAACTACCCTTTACATGGAAAATTTTCTGAAAATGTTTATTTTCTTGAAAATGGCTCTAACAATTTTGACTAAAATGTCATATGTTTGAGATATTTTTATGACAAATGAAATGTATATCTTGAATTTTCTGGCTATAACCCCTGTAGTCGTATTTACTATGGACGATTTTTGCGTAACTGGTAAACCGTTAGAGATAGACAAAATCTTACTGTACAAAAAATGTAGATCTTACTAAAATACACAATTTATGTCTCAATAAAATTTCTTGTAGGGTGAACCATTTAGGAGAAATTCCTTGTTATGTGTGTGAGTTTCGGAAAACTTAGAACTTTCGTGAAATGGGTCATCGTTGTTCATTTTTTTATATGTTAAGTGTGCAAAGAGAACGGAATCTCAAAGCTTTAAAAGGTTTGACTATCGTATAAAGCATTCTAATGTTCCCCTTGCGCCTACAAGGAAATAAGCCATAAGATAATTTGTACAAATGTTTATCTCAACTAACACGAAGAAGATATAGGAATAAGAGCTTGTAGGAATAGTTAATACAAGAGTAGAGAAAGTCATGTGAGTGTAACACATCAGATTTTATTTTCGGAGAGCATTTGTGCTGTCCGTACTAATAATTATTTTGTTTTTCTTCGGCATCCCTTAAGACTCAGGGTATCTCAAAACTCGAATTTCCAACATGCTAATTAGAAACAGTCTCGTATGCGTTATTTTGTTTAACCTTCTCACAAAGGGCTTTGTGAAAAAGCTTGAATATCTTGCTTAAAAAATTCGTTGCAATCAAAATGTGTTGCAAACTCAGAGGGGTGGGAACTGGTTCGATGAACGGCGGGGGGTGGGTCGAGTGTTTTCAATTTCATGTGTAAACCAGTTGAAGTAATTATCAGCGCGTATGTATGTACCTCCCTATTCATTTGCATGTAATACACAAGCGCACACACACGCGCGCACGTTTAACATTAAAATCGTCACGGCAGCCAAATGGAACTAAAGTAGAAGGTTTGGAAGCGATGAAAATATCTAGTTCTGAGCGAAAGAAAATCATGAAGTAAATGCTAAAAATTTTCATAATATATTTAAACATAAATGACGTAATTATCATGGCAACAAGACAGCAATTACATCATCAATGATATAATACAAGTATTATTAGTTTTCAGGCTTATGGAGAGAAGATAAAACCATTTTGTCACATTCTTTCCTCTGAAGCGAAAATAAGTGCATACTATTAGATATAGAATACTTAAATTCTGAACATTCTGAGCCTTCATTCGCGAAAAATGTATATTTCATTATCAGAGATATTCTAGCTGCACTTACAAACGCTTATTCCTGTATCTTCTTCGTGTTAGTTGAGATAAACATTTCTACAAATAATCTTATTGCTTATTTCCTTGTAGGTGCAAGGAGAATGTTAAAATACAGTAGCATTTGTGCGATAGTCAAATGTTTTAAAGCTTTGAGATTCCGTTCTCTTTGCACGCTTGACATATAGAAAAATGAACAACGATGTTCCATTTCACGAAAGTTCCAAGTTTTCCGAAACTCACACACATAACAAGGTATATCTCAGAAATGGTTCACCCTACAAGAAAATTTATTGAGACATAAATTGTGTATTTTAGCAGGATCTACATTTTTTGTAGAGTATAATTTGGTCTATCTTTAACGGTTTACCAGTTAAGCAAAAGTCGTCCAGAGTAAATACGACTACAGGGGCTATAGCCAGAAAATTCAAAATATACAATACATTTGTCATAAAAATATCTTAAACATATGACATTTTAATCAAAATCGTTAGAGCCATTTTCAAGAAAATCAAAATTTTCGAAAAAATTTCCATGTAAAGGGTAGCTTAGCGTGGGGCTATTTTCTTTAAAATCTTCGTGTCGCATCCTTGAAAGACATTAAACTTAAATACAAACTTTGGTATTTAACCGACTTTTCGTTTTTGAGTTATGCTGTCCACACACACACACACACACACACACACACACACACACACACACACACACACACACACACACACACACACACACACACACACACACACACACACACACACACACACACACACACACACACACACACACACACACACACACACACACACACACACACACACACACACACACACACACACACACACACACACACACACACACACACACACACACACACACACACACACACACACACACACACACACACACACACACACACACACACACACACACACACACACACACACACACACACACACACACACACACACACACACACACACACACACACACACACACACACACACACACACACACACACACACACACACACACACACACACACACACACACACACACACACACACACACACACACACACACACACACACACACACACACACACACACACACACACACACACACACACACACACACACACACACACACACACACACACACACACACACACACACACACACACACACACACACACACACACACACACACACACACACACACACACACACACACACACACACACACACACACACACACACACACACACACACACACACACACACACACACACACACACACACACACACACACACACACACACACACACACACACACACACACACACACACACACACACACACACACACACACACACACACACACACACACACACACACACACACACACACACACACACACACACACACACACACACACACACACACACACACACACACACACACACACACACACACACACACACACACACACACACACACACACACACACACACACACACACACACACACACACACACACACACACACACACACACACACACACACACACACACACACACACACACACACACACACACACACACACACACACACACACACACACACACACACACACACACACACACACACACACACACACACACACACACACACACACACACACACACACACACACACACACACACACACACACACACACACACACACACACACACACACACACACACACACACACACACACACACACACACACACACACACACACACACACACACACACACACACACACACACACACACACACACACACACACACACACACACACACACACACACACACACACACACACACACACACACACACACACACACACACACACACACACACACACACACACACACACACACACACACACACACACACACACACACACACACACACACACACACACACACACACACACACACACACACACACACACACACACACACACACACACACACACACACACACACACACACACACACACACACACACACACACACACACACACACACACACACACACACACACACACACACACACACACACACACACACACACACACACACACACACACACACACACACACACACACACACACACACACACACACACACACACACACACACACACACACACACACACACACACACACACACGGACCTTTTTCTTGGAGTTATGTTTCAAGGGGTCTCAAAGATATATTTGCGGTGAAATCTCGACTTCGAAGCTTTGGATGGAATGCACTACCAGTAGAGAAACTAAGAAAGCTACATGAGGTATAGGAATATATAGCAAATAAAGCTGTATTTGTTCACCGAACTTGTGGACCTGTTTGCTTAGACGTTAAATCGCATAGGCCCAAATTATGCACAGATAATTCTGTTGGTAGCATTGTGTGTGTATTTGTATTTCAGACTGTATTCAGTTTGTAAACCTTCTCCATTCTGTCAGAATTAGGAATCATATCCGTCTTTTGGGAGCAGACGTGGTAAAAATCCCGTCTCCATGGCAACAGCCGGACGTTACGAAGGGTCAGATGTCAAAACTCATTTCCCGGCGGGCCAGGGAAACTTGGAATATGAACAGCAAGATTCAAGATTTTCCCACTGGTAATTACAGTCGTGTTTTGATTTCTGAATGGCACAGAAAAAAAAGAACTTAAAAAAAGATCGAGATGGAATGGAACTGGCAGCAAAAGGACATAGATATAGAAGAGTGCGGCAAAGTTGAATAGTCGGTAGACAGAGAATTCAGTGGCGTATTTAACTTTTAGTGAAAAATAGGAACTATTTTATATTATAATTAATAATTGAGGAATGGATATTAATGGTTTATTCTTACACTAACTGGCGCACAAACATTGGGTCAACAATGCTTTAACGTGTTTTTGTTTCAATGCGAATGTATTTAGTCAGAATTTAATGTAAATTTGAGGTTGGCAAAATGTCTCTTAGAAATTAAACTTTGCAACGTATGGCCTCTTAAGCAAATTTTGATAAACTAAAGAAATCACCAAATTTTGGGATGCAAGAATAGTTTCAGGTGGGTGAATTCTTATAAAAACTTTGTGTCGCATTGTTGGAAGATATTGGGTTTAAATATGGGCGTTTTGATTTTGGTACCAAGAAACCTTGAAGTATTATTTTCGGTGAAATATTAATACCAACTTTTACTATAGAAATGTAGCAGAAAATATAATTTATAATCTAAGTAATCAAAACAATCCTTTTTACTTTCTCTACTGCTAAGTAGAGGAAGTATTGTATTCTACCCAAATATTCGATGTCGAGATTTCACCAGAAATGTATGTTTAGAGACCCCTGAATCAAAAAAAAAAAAAAAAAGCATTTTTAGAAAAAGATCAGTGTGTGTGTCTTGTGTCTTTGGACAGCATAGCTCAAAAACGAAAAGTTGGTCAAAAACCAAAGTTGGTATTTAATATTAATGTCTTATAAGGATGCGACACGAAGATTTTGAAGAAAATAGCCCCACCCTAAACTACCCTTTACATGAAACATTTTTTGAAAATTTTTATTTTCTTGAAAATGGCTGTAACGATTTTGATTAAAACGCCATATGTTTGAGATATTTTGATGACAAATGAAATGTATATCTTGAATTTTCTGGCTATAGCCCCTGTAGTCGTATTTACTCTGGACAACTTTTGCATAACTGGTAAACCGTTAGAGATAGACCAAATCATACTATACAAAAAACATAGATCTTGCTAAAATACGCAATTTATGTTTCAATAAATTTTCTCAAAGTGAACCATTTCGGAGATATTCCTTTTTATGTGTGTGAGTTTTGGAAAACTTAAAGCTTTCGTGAAATGGAACATCGTTCATTTGT
This sequence comes from Tenodera sinensis, assembly GCA_030765045.1. NCBI lineage: Eukaryota > Metazoa > Arthropoda > Insecta > Mantodea > Mantidae > Tenodera > Tenodera sinensis. The sequence continues at coordinate 39,887,773 of CM060963.1, forward strand.
CATATGTTAAGTGTGCAAAGAGAACGAAATCTCAAAGATTTAAAATATTTCACTGTCGCAGAAAGTCTACTGTATTCTAATTTCCCCTTGCACCTACAAGGAAATAAGCAATAAGATAATTTGTACAAATGTTTATCTCAACTAACACAAAGAAGATATAGAAATAAGAGTTTGTAAGAATGGTTAAACACATCAGATTTTTTGGCTTGTATTATGCTTCAGATTGTCTTATTATGGAACTGGGTTGGAGCACCTATTGCCGTTACTAAGTTTAGACAAAGACATAGGCACTTCCTCACTTTGGGCGCGGGGGATTTATGCCTAACAAAACCTATACTGTACTTAAAAATGATGCACGCCACTGCACGAAGGAAAGTTTGGGCGGGAAAGGGGACGGAGATTAGATTTCCCTCTTGCAACCACCGCCTCGGAATACCCGCTCCTGATTACATGAATACCTTATAATACCTTGGCAAACTTATAATAAAAATCGTAAGAGAGTTATGAAAGGAAAAGGGAAAAGGGGGGGGGGGATCCATGGCAGTTACCGTGAAGGTGTTTTCATGGCGGCCGATTATTGGCAAGTAAAGGGAACCAAGAACGAACAGCAAAAAGAAGAACACATTTGCTTCAAAAGGAATAGAAGGTAAAGTGTGGCATAACGCAGTGGCGGCTTGTGATATCAGTCTAATTATGTTATCAGAGGTGGGGAAAAAAAGGATTAAGGTATATCTGATGTGTTATATTAACACGATTCCTCTATTCACTATCATTTATTTATGTATACTTACTTTTTGAAAAATTTCTAAAGAATTGTTAGCCATTTTTGATCAAATAAACATTTTGAAAAAATGTTTCATGTGAAATGGGGTCTAAGATGGGAGATTTTCTGTTACTACTGATACATTTATCACGTGCCGTGTGTTTCAACGCTTCTAATAAATGCCTATTTATGTTATTTAATTATATACTTTGCTTAATACTTGATCCAAATTGTATATAAGCCTTAGAGATATTATATATAGAGATTAATTCATCCACGCAACGAAACAGCGTCATTCAAAGCACAAGTTCGCTTCAGAAAGCGCCTTATGCTTGCTAAAGTCGAACTGTAGACATTAACAAAGTGTCTTTTCATCCCCTCCCCCACCCTCCTGCTAGAAATTTGTTCTTGTTCGCATAACAAAACACCACGTGACCCACCGTTCCTCCTTTGTTTGTACCGTTTGCCCTTACTTCATTTTTCTGCCTTAGCGTACCTCTTTTGTTGCAAAGAAAATTGATGGAAGAACTTTTAAATAAAGGAGCGAGGAGGGAGGGAGGGAGGGAGGGAGGAGGGAGGAAGGCAGATACAAAATGTACTCCGAGAACTTGTCATAGCACTGTGAAAACGCTACGCTTCCATTTTGGTACAGGATTTTGAATGAATTTCCACCTCTAATTCTGTGATTACTCAAAGTGCTTGACGGAAGTGACAAAAACAGAGAAGTAAATTTAATTTCCATTGACTGAGTCTATAACACGCTGCTTTAAGATGAGGGGGTATTCTATGAGGTTGCAAGAGGTCATTACCCAAGCGATGGTAATCTAATGTAGCAAAATTACCATTTTGGTTAACTTTTCTATTATTTCCTGTATTCTTTATTTGCTATATTTACACAAATGTTGGCCTCACTTACAGGAATTATCACAATCGCACTAAAAAACTGGTTTTGCTGCACGAACTTTACAATAAGAATTCCAAAAAGTAACCGGAAGTTAATCAGCCTTCTAGCAACGTGACGTCAGCCACGGAGCATCAAATATATGGGATGCTTTCTGCACGGAAGCTCGTTGTTCGTTTTTTTATACGTGAAGCGTGCAAACAGAACGGAATCTCAAAGCTTTAACATATTTGACTATCATTCACGGCCTACTGTATTGTTTTATGCGTCTGGGTGGATTTTCTCCGGGTACTCCGGTTTCATGGATATTTCAGTAATGGACATATTTCATACAATCGTGTAATATTCAGGAAGACTGGTGAAAGGACCCCCAGTGTGATACGACGCCCCCTGCACCCAGTCCCAGGTCCTGCTGGCGGCCATATGATCGGAAAGAGGGTGTGTTCAAGTTACACCCCCCCCTGAGGTCATTATGGCCGTTACAGGGTCGCTGCACATGGGTTGTGGACCCTCCCACTCCCTGAAAGGGTCCTGCATTAGCACTGCCATAATTCTTACACATGAAGCTTCTTCAAAAGGAGGGAATTTCTCGACGACAAAGGACTTTCTTGTCCCTTTTGTTCCCTTTATGTTTGTTGTTCTTTTACTCGCGCCGAAGAAAAGTTCCAGGCCGTTGTCACCAAATTGCCGTGTCAGCAAGACCCGGGATTACGGAAATTAATGTTTTTAACACCCAGAAGTTTCTTTGGCCTTTACCTACTTTGAGAGGCCTCGACGCAGTTATGTTAAATCACAGCAAAATCAAAACATAGAGTTCAATGATGTGTTGCTAAAAGTCTCAAGGCCACGTTCATTCATTGGGAGAATAACATAGATTTCATTTGTTTGCATTGAATACTTATTTAAGTTCAGGGAACACGGAAGTATAATTTTCTATGGCTGCTAGGCAGATGTTTCATTTGTTTGAACACTTACAAAGGAAAATGGAAGGTGATGATGAAACTATTGAAAATCTGGATCACGTTTTGAAAGAATATGAAAAGATTTGAAAAACAAACTTTCATAGAATAGTTTTATGCCCACTAATAAATGACAGAGGATAGGGAAAGTCATGTGAATGCTACAAATTAGGCAGGTATGTACAATTATTTCTCAAAATATTGATACTAAAGTTACCAATGCTATGGAATGTAAATCTAGGGTAGCGCACACGTCCGTAATGGTAAGTTCGTGGTGAATGATTGTTATTTATTCAGTTTTACCAAGCAGCATCATCCCACTTAGTTATAGGATGATTAACGACTGGGCTGGGCTTGGCTACATAACCAAACTAACTTCTGGACGCCATATTTAGGGGTATTCCTCGTTGGAGGCAAAATTATTCATTATTACATTGTCTCCACAGGCATTAGCGTAAACAAATTTGCTTTTTAAACAACTGAGATTACTTTTAATTTGTTTCTGTCACTCCTATACGTTGATATGATTGTTGGAAGACATTCCATTCGGCTTTAAGTTCCAAACCGTTACATTCAAAGTAATTCCACGTCTTATTCGAGAACTTTTAAAGTTACCTACAAACATAAACAAGAACACAGGTGTCGGATATCCAATGCTATAAATAGTTACATTGGTAGCTATTTATAAAAGTAAATTTGTGATAAAAGTAACGTGAAAAGCACCCCACGTTTACTATTTTTGGAAATATTGTCCGTATTTCAACCAATAGTAGATGTGTCACGTGACCATGCTACTCCTGTTTAAGCCAGAGCAGGCAAGTTACAGGCGTCTGTAGGCGAACACCAGCCTGGACTAAATTACTTATGACCATGGTTTGTGATGTTCTTTACGATAATACGCCGTATTTATGATCCTTTGTTACGCTCCTGGTTGTGCATATTGCTTCAGAATTCATTAGAACTTTCCTACACCTGATATATTACAGTCGCTTTTCTAAATCGTTTTAAACTTCAACGGCACCAAAACCACACGCCTATACACATTATAAACTATGGTATATAAACCAGATAATTTATAGCAAAATAATTTTATATTTTGGATTAAGGATGATGGATAGAGAATATTATGTGAATGTAACACATCGTATTACAATTATAATATTATATTACTTATAATTTTCGTTCTAAACAACTATATTTTAGAAGCGTGAAACAGTTTCTTCTATCAGCCCTCTAAAACATCTATGTTAAAAGACAATGAAACAGAGGCAACAAAAGATCATGCTTCACTTGTTTCCCATGGTTACTGAAAAATTAACAAAGAATATTTTCCGAGCAGACGGATATAATTTTAAATTAGTGAAGTAAGAGGATAGAACTCGCTAAAGTTTGTGGAAAAACGAAAATATCGAGTAGTGATATATACTATTATTGTAGTAACCATTCTTACAAACTCTCATTCTTTTATTTTCTTCGTATTAAGATAAACATTTGCAGAAATTATCTTATTGCTAGTTTTCTTGTATGTGCAACAGGAATACACTAGGCTTTAAGCCACAGTCAAATATTTTAAAGCTTTCAAATTCTCTTTGTGTGGTTAACATATAAAAATGAACAGCGATGTTCCAATGTCAGAACTGTAACTTCTCCAAAATCCACACAAATAAAGAGGAATATTTCCGAAATGGTTCACTCTACAAAAAATTACTGAAACATACATTTTGTGTTTTAGCACGATCTAAATTTTTTGTATAATATGATTTGGTCTATCTCTTACGGTTTACCAGTTATGCAAAAGTCATCCAGAGTAAATACGACTACAGGGGCTATAGCCAGAAAATTCAAGATATACATTTACTTTGTCATAAAAAGATCTCAAACATATGACATTTTCATCAAGATCGTTAGAGCCACTTTCAAGAAAATCAAAAATTTCGAAAAATGTTCCATGTAAAGGGTAGTTTAGGGTGGAGCTATTTTGTTCAAAATCTTCGTGTCTCATCCTTGAAAGACATTAAACTTAAATATCGACTTTGGTTTTTAACCGACTTTTCGTTTTTGAGTTATGCTTTCCACAGATACACACACACACACACACACACACACACACACACACACACACACACACGCGCGCGCGCGCGCGGACCTTTTTCAAAAAATGCTCTTTTTTGGATTCAGGGGATCTCAAAATACATTTCCGGTGAAATTTCGACATCGAATTTTTGGGTATAATAGAACACTTCCTCTTCTTACCAGTACAGAAAGTAATAATGGGTTGAAATTTGTGGAAATAACATTTTCAGTAGATGTACCTTTTGGGATAAGGAGCAGACGCTCCAAGTGACACAGGGGTTTTTGTTAGCTGGCCACAGAAGCTATAAACCGAGCCGTGAAGGGGGAGAAACTTGTGACATGCTTTATGGTAGGGGTAACAGGGGGAGGGGGTGCTTAAAATTTATGGCTTTTCCTTCAGATCCTTTTTCTATACCAATTATGAGCAGCAGCAGCAAGGGTATACCATAAAATGCTAATGGATGTTCTTAGAGTGCAGTAGGTCACGGTACTAATAACAATAGACCCAAGATTTACGACGATATTCACGTTTAAGCATGTCATTTTCTGCTTTTGTTGTATTTCCATTATCCGTCCACTTCACTTTCCGAAATGTCTATCCAATACATTGATTTGTTCCTTCCACGAAACATAAAACATAAAATTATATTCTTACCAGTCAAGATTCTTACAGGTGGTCATGATCTGAACGACTCCGCTCACCTGAAAATAACAGAAAAAGGAATTGAGAACGCAGTCAATAAGTATTTTAGTTACATGTATAAAAATCCGATGTGTTGCACTCACATGACTTTCTCTACTCTTGTACTAACCATTCTTACAAACTTGTTCCTATATCTTCTTCGTGTTAGTTGAGATAAACATTTGTACAAATTATCTTATTGCTTATTTCCTTGTAGGTGCAAGAGGAATATTACAATGCAGTAGGCTTTGTGCGATAGTCAAATGTTTTAAAGCTTTGAGATTCCGTTGTCTTTGCACACGTAACATATATAAAAATGAGCAACTATGTTCCGTTTCATGAGAGTTTTACGATTTCCGAAATTCACACATATCACAAAGAATATCTCCGAAATGGTTTATCCCACAATAAAATTTATTGAGGCATAAATTGTGTATTTTAGCGAGATCTACATTTTTTGTAAAGTAAAATTTTGTCTATCTCTAAAGGTTTACCAGTTATACAAAAGTCGTCCAGAGTAAATACGACTACAGGGGCTATAGCCAGAAAATTCAAGATATACATTTCATTTGTGATAAAAATATCTCAAACATATGACATTTTAATCAAAATGGTTAGGGCCATGTTCAAGAAAATCAAAATTTTCAAAAAATTTTCCATGTAAAGGGTAATTTAGGGTGGAGCTATTTTCTTCAAAATCTTCGTGTCCCATCCTTGAAAGACATTAAAATTAAATACCAACTTTGGTTCTTAAGCTACTTTTCGTTTTTGAGTTATGCTGTCCACAGACTGACACTCACACACGCACACACACATAGACACACACAGGTACCTTTTTCTAAAAATTCCACACAGTATTTCAAATAACTGTTGTGCTTACAGCTACCTCTTAACTTAAGGAGAAAATTTTAATTAATAAGACAGCACAAAAACTAGAAATATTTATCTCTGATTGTTCTTGTATTTATTCCCTCTTAGCCACTGACATACTTGATTCAATCTGAAGCCAAGACTTCTGTTGATCTCTTACAAATCCCTAGATGCCACTGTTACATTTAGCCAACTGAACAAGTTTACAAACACTTTATGACTTGCTCTGTGGGACTTGTGCCAAAATCTTTTCAAACATGCATCTTGCAGGCTAACCTCTTAATTGCCAACCAAAAAAGGGGATGTTATATTCCTCTTGAAACTTCAACGATGCGTTCCGTTGAACCAGATAGAAACAAGTGCCAATTAGTTTAGCTTTTTTTCCTCCAATAAACCGTTAAGAGGCACGACAGCAAGCGACGTTTTCTCTTTTCAAATCGTTTTAATGAAGAGAAACCCGAGGCAAATTACGTAGAATCTTGTTACGGGGCGAAATGTTCAGGGCCGGAGATTAAAAAGTCTGCGAGCGAGCGAGGAAATGAAATGATAGCGTCTCAAACACAATTTCCTTGTCTTCCTTCCTAGGAAACGTGTTTACGAGTGTAATTTGTAAGGAAATACTTCCCTTCCCCTCATCACTATGAAACAAAATACAAAAATATGTTTTAAAGGTGCTGTACGCGAGGTTATGTCGCCAAATGACGTTTCCAGCTCTTTCATAACCTACGTAACAATGCCTTTGGGAGATTTCATGGCCTTTCAGGTTATGTTCACATTCTAGATCAGAGAATTATCCACATGGATGGAAAAGAGCGTGTTTATTTGTGCTTTCCTTTACAGTAATCTCTTATAATATGTATTTCTAGTAAAATAAATGTATTATTTCTACACCTGTAGCAGTCACAATTCTTTCTCGAGTGAAATTCAACTGTTTGTCATTTCACCAGCGAGTGTCTTTTGTTTTGTTTTTGTTTCCAACACAGAAGTCAAACATCAGCACTTGTGACCTTTTTCATGAACATTTAACACAAGAGCTATATACCACCCCCTCGATATTGAACCATACGAATTGTGGATATGTGCAGAATTCAAAGGTTAGCACAAAGAAACTGGGGTACCTGCCCCGTTTGGTAATACGATATTACCTGGAACACAATGTGCACAAAGCAGGAGTTGAACACACACAGGCGGCCTGGAAAAAATACCCGCTTGGATCTGTGTGTGCGTGTGTGTGTGTCTGTAACTACCACCTTTGTAGCCCAGCTCTGTGTGGATGCTAAGGTTTGTTTTACCAGGATTTAATATCTGAAATATTCACTGCCAGTAATGCCGTAAAAACAACCTTTGCATAGTTCACTATCACACGCGCACGAACAAGTACATTTTTAGAAAAAGTACTCGTGTCTATGTGCGTGTGCCTTTTAATGACGCCACATGAAGATTTTAAAGAATTTTTACGAATTAGATGAAGACTGGCATACGTAGCAAAGCAATTTGGGCTGAAAAGGATTAAGCACACAAAATTATGTCCAATACATTTTCTTGCGGCGCTGACTTTTTTGAGATATCCATTGTTTTTGGCTTGAATTTTCAAATGCTTGCGCATTTTAACCTCATTTGTTTTTTCTTGATCACCCAAAGATAGCGAATTTCGTCATCACATAATGAGCGGTTCTTAAATTAATTGACTATCGGTTAGAATTTAAATATATTAAAAACAGTCAGGATATTAGGGAAAATCATTCTTGCAGCGTAAGATACTCGCATTTTGAATAATTAAATTAGAGAAGTAAATTTATTTTCTAGAATTGAAATTAGATTGATTTTTTATGCAAAAAGTATTACGATTTATGACTAATAGCAACTTTGTATTGTTGATCCATACAGAGGAACTAATTATTTAGTATCAGTAATTTAACATCCATCAAAGTTGAACCTAACCCCTTAACCCTTTCCAGCTCAGCAAGTGTTCACAAATGTCTATATGGCACTACTGAGTTTCTGTGTATTTTCCTTGGGAACAGATGGCAGCACTGGCCACAACTTGTCTATATTATGCTTTCTTTAATGTGCTTTTCAAATAGGACGGAGTTTGTCCTTGAGCGTCTCCAGGCCGATAAAAAAATGGGAGTCCTGTTGTGTTGTCATATTGCTTTCCCCTTAAGTGGGGCTTGACGTGCGCAAAGAAATGTGAAGAGTGGGGGTAATGAGCTTGCAACGTTGTGCATGTAAGCATATCTCATTGGCTGCAGAACAAAACGACCGAGAGGACCTACGTTCCATCCGGCACGACGGAGGCCAGATGTGCTCGATATCATGGTCACCAAAAACATCCCTTTTCATCTAGACCTCTCAGCGGTCAATGAATTGGACTCCGACCATGACCCTGTCTTGGTGGATTCCAACATTGACCTGCCAGCTCTGGTCACTCCAGACTGAACATACGAGGTCGACTGGGATGCAGCCATCCATGAACTCAACCAGTCTGTGGACCCGCGTCCGCGTGTCGATTCTATCGATACACTGGAGGCGGCAGCCACGGCATTCTCCCAACACATCCGGGATGTAGTGCGTGCCCACACGCACCGCATTCCATCCGACATACCTAACCCTCGTACCATTCCCATCGAACTCAGACAGTTGCTCAAAGCCAAAGCAACTGTCCGAAGGCTCTGGCAGCGTTTCCGCCATCCCAGGATACAGGCCGTCTACCAGCGGTTCAAGTCCCTGTCACGACGCCTGCTGCGTTTACACCGCAAAACAGCCTGGGAAAACACGATGGCAAATGTAGACCTCTCCGAGAAACAACCATGGCGGATAATTAGGTCCCTTAGAAAGGACAAAAACACACATCAGCATCCTCTACATGGCACTCGCGGGAGACTCTCTTTTGAGCCCCAAGAGAAAGCCACGGCTTTCGCAGACCATCTAGAGTCCCAATTCGAACCCCGGGAAGATGTCCAGGACGAAGACTTTACTGAACTCGTGGAGGCGACGGTAGATTACCTCTATGAGGCACCTCCGCCGCCACGCGCAGAGATCCAAATCCCCTTAGTCACCCCAAGACAGGTGACTTCTGAAATCCGAAGATTAAAACCTGGCAAATCCCCTGGTCATGATGGCGTCACGGCGCCCATGCTCCAGCACCTTCCCCGAAAGGCCGTAGTCCACCTGACGAGGATTTATAATGCATGTCTGCAGCTTCGTCACTTTCCTACTTGTTGGAAGGAGGCGAGGGTGGTCTGCATTTTGAAGCCCGGCAAGGACCCGGTTTTCCCTTCCAATTACCGTTCCATAAGCCTATTACCTATCGTTTCAAAAATCTTTGAACGATTATTCCTATCCCGCCTCACTCCTCTCTTCGAGGAAAGGCAACTTATCCCGGATCATCAGTTCGGTTTCCGTCATGGACATTCCACTACACTACAGCTGCTGCGGCTGGTTGAGAAGGTTGCCCTGGGCTTCCAGGAAAACTTCAAAACAGTCGCGGTGCTTCTGGATGTAGAAAAAGCCTTTGCAACCACATGGCACCAGGGGTTACTGTACAAACTCAGAGAGGCTGAAATCCCTCCCCCCTACCTCACCCTGATTGGTAGCTTCCTTCGAGATCGCTCTTTTCGGGTGCGGGTGGAGGGGAAGTTGTCCTCGGTCAGACCCATAGCGGCTGGAGTTCCGGAGGGTAGCGTGCTATCGCCGTTGCTCTTTGCTGCCTACATGTCTGACCTACCCGTGGAACCGCATACTGTTACGTGCCAGTATGCTGACGATGTCCTCATACTGGCACAGAACAAAAATGTTCGGTACTGCTTCCCTCCACTTCAGCGACAGCTCGACGCTATCGGCAGGTGGAGTGAACAGTGGAGAATGGCCATTAGCCCGCAGAAGAGCCAAGCTCTACTACTGGGCAAAGTTCGAAACTGGAGGCCGGGTGTATCCCTGGCAATGCAGCGGAGAAGAATCCCTTGGGTTAACTCTGCCAAATACCTGGGGGTACTACTTGACCGTGGTCTAACCTTCACTCCACATGTCAGAACAAAGGTCGGTCAGGGACATGGCGCCCTGAGACAGCTATATCCCATACTCCAATCAACCATGCCCACATACCTGAAACTACGCTTGTACCGTGCGATCGTCCCGCCCCTGATCCTGTACGGGTGCGAGGTCTGGGGTACGGTGGCTCGTTCCACCATCCGCAGGCTGCAGACCGTGCAGAACAGGGCGCTTAGGATGATCTACGGTACCGACCGTAGGTTTCCATCACACATCCTTCACACTCATTCCGGCATCCCATACATTGTGGACGTAGTGCGGGACAGGACTCGCACAATGTATGACAAACTCATACCTCACCCAAACCAGCTGGTGAACAGCCTGGGGCAATATGACCATCGCCTCCCTAGGCGAAGACAGAGCTACCGTCTACCCAAGGACGCCCTTGGCTGGTAGGTACCGCTTTGCCTTCATCATCCTCCACACCTATCACCTATTCCCCTCGGTTTCCTGTCACTGGCACTGCATTGCTCGCCGGCCAAGGCTGACGAAGTAATCAGTAGGGAAATGGTCGCTTGGATGGCTAGACATCCAAGATCCGACAGATCCCGCCGCCGGTGACAACACAGGAACCCACCCTGCACCATCAGACATTACAAAGACAAAAAAAAGCCTGTTACATATACCAACCTATACCACCACACGGGTAAATCCGTATTTAAACGGATAGGTACCGTGGCCACCTTACCATCCGCCTGGGTTAAGCCAGACGACTAGTACTCACTCCTGGACTCCTCCTGGAAAACATTTTGACGGCCAGAACCATGGTAGGAATTAGCGCGTAAAATTCGCGCACAGCACACCTGCGGACCAATCCCTACCTACAATCCCTCCCGTTACTATAAAAACCCCTGTTCCAACAAAAAATTTCCCAGTGAAAACATCCCTGTAGTGACACCGTCAAAACCATCGCGCAGGTAAAGCCGTATGACGGCTAGGTACTGCGGTAAAGACACTCGACCGGGGGAACAATCACATCACCTCCGTTCGACTCGAACTGGAGTCTGGAGTCTGGAGTCTGGAAAACATTTTGAAAAGCAGAATGGTTTTGCATCCACTTGTATCGCATTGTTTTCAGCTGTTCTGGAACTGGAAATGGAAAGAGTTCTAAGAACTGTGGTCTATAATCGTGTTTTGGTGGACCGTCATCTTCCCTCCAACTATCGTCCTATTTCCCTCACCAGTTGCGTTTGCAAGGTGATGGAACGCATGATCAATGGACGATTGGTATGGTGGTTAGAAAGTCGTAACCTACTGACTAACATCCAGTGTGGTTTTCGACGACGCCGTTAACTGTTGACCATCTTGTGTCAATATAGACACAGATAATGGGCGGCTTTATGGAGAACTGTCAAACCGTTTGCATATTTTTCGATCTCGAGAAGGCTTATGATACTTGCTGGCGAGCAGGGATTCTACGTTCCCTGTATGCCTGGAACATACGTGGACGCTTACCGCTGTTCATTCAGGAGTTCATGAAGTCCCGCTTTTTCCGAGTAAGGGTCGGCTCGGTTTTTTCTAATTCTTTTGTTCAGGAGGAGGGAGTACCTCAGGGTTCGGTACTAAGTGTCACGCACTATTTTTGAGTGAAATTTATATGTGACTATTGCCATGAATCTTTTAAGGGCACTGATGACCTAGAAGTTGAGCGCCCTTAAACCCTTATCTGAATTCACTTGACTGAGAGTAAGCAGGAAAAATATAAAAACAGCACTCAACTGTTTGTATAACAACAATAGGTCCAATGTTTGTTGAACTGGATATTCACATTTTGTTTATGAATCAACACAACCCGTACACCTTGTAATCCCACTGAGTCCACGTGGACACAGTTAAAAAACTCCTAACCCAGAGCCAAAATTTCCGAATTTAAGGATTTTTTGCATTTTGAAGAACATTCCTAACCCTAAAATTACATAGCATTCTAATACGGTTTGAAATGGTTAAGAATTCCTAGACTAGTCGTTATATACGGATAAGTTCTTTGAAAATCTATCAGTTTAGGCCATTATTACTTTCTCCTATGTCTGTGGACAGCATAACACAGTCGGTTAAAAACCAAAGTTGGTATTTAAGTTTAATGTCTTACAAGGATGCGACACAAAGATTTTGAAGAAAATAGCCCCACCCTAAACTACCCTTTACATAGAACATTTTTCGAAAATTTTGATTTACTTGAAAATGGCTCTAACGATTTTGATTAAAATGTCAAATGTTTGACATATTTTTATGACAAATGAAATGTATATCTTGAATTTTCTGGCTATAGCCCCTGTAGTCGTATTTACTCTGGACGACTTTAGCATAATTGGTAAACCGTTAGAGATAGATCAAATCATACTGTACAAAAAATGTTGTTATTGTTGTTTTCTAGTGCCTTGCATCTGGCAATGAATCCATTAGCATTCATGCTTTCCAATACTTTTGAACTGTAGTTTCTTCTGATCTTAATGCTTCACAGGTCTTCAAGTGGTCTTCGTTCATTTCTGCTGGATCGTTACACAGGACACATATTGGTGAGGCTGAGATACCTATTCTGTAGAGATGACTTGCTAAGCAGTCGTGATTTGTCAATAGTCGGAAGGCTGCAACCACTGTTTTCCTTGGTCTCTGGGGGATTATATCTGGGTTGGAAAGTAGTGTAATCCATTTTTTATCTTTGGCATTTGTTTCTATTTCTTGTAGGTATGAATGAGAAAATTTTTTATTGATCCAGCGTTTTATTGAGGAATATGAGAAATTGAATTTAGATTTTTGCTTTATTGTTGTGCCTTTCTTTGCAAGTGAGTCTGCAGCTTCATTCCCCATGACTCCACAGTGTGCTGGAATCCATTGGAGATGAACAGTCTTATTAACTTTTTGGAGTTGTGTTAACATTTTGTAGCATTCTCTAATTTTTGTTGACTTCTTTGTAGTATTTGAACATATTCCCTGAATTGCAGCTTTAGAATCCGAAAGAATTACTGCCTTGTTAAATTTATTTAAGGGAAGATTTAATAATTGTCGGAGAGCAATGTGTATAGCCTCTATTTCTCCATCATAATTTGTTGTGTCTCTGCCAACAGAATGATAAAAGGAAAAATGTGAACACGTAACTCCAGCTCCAGTAAGGTTTTCCCTGGAGGATCCATCAGTATATATGTGCAGCCATTCTTCTGTGGGATACCTAGTATTGATTGTTTCCAGAGCTAGAAGTTTTTTTATTTCTTTTGGTGTGTCTGATTTACTTATTTCCTCTATTAATTCCAAACTGAAGGTAGGTTACAATAATTCCAATGGATTTTCTCTTATAAGTAGATTTTCTCTGGTGTTAGGAATGTTCAATTTGGATTTAATCTGTGTAACCTTTTCTAGGAAACTACTATGAGTTTTAAGGATTGAAGGGGGGAGGTTCTCTTCTGTCCTTTTAGAGTTTGGCAGTCGTAACATTTTCTCGTGTTGGAGCAATGCTTGTTCTTCTATTTTTGTTGTTATTGATGGGGTCCGTGTTAAGGCAAGCATGGCATCAACAGGTGTGGATTTAACTGCTCCAGTGATTAGGCGAAGAGCCTGATTTTGTATTTGTTCAAGTTTATTGATGTTAGCATTTGCTGCTGTTATTAAAGCTTCAGAACAGTACAAGAGGTTTGGTTTAACATACATTTTGTATGTTGTGTTAAGGACTCTCCTTGAGCAGCCCCATTAACACCAGCTAACCTTTTCAGGATTTGCAGTTTCTTTTTAACCTTTTCTGAGATGTTTGTTATATGTTTTTTCCAACTTAGCTTTCTGTCGAAAGTGATGCCTAAGTATTTGGCATCATCAACTGCTTTGAGTGGTTTACTATTATAATTTATGTTAATATTAACTGGTTTGTATTTTAGTGTAAATAATTCATAATTTGTTTTTTCCACATTGATAGTCATGAGGTTTTTGAAGCTCCATTCATGTACTTTGTTTAGGGCTGTTTCTATTCTGTCTTTAATTAATATAGGTTTTTTGGAGAGCCTGAAGTCCAAATGACTACATCGTCAGCAAATAAAGCAATTTTGGTTTCTAAAGTTTTTATTGTTGATGGAAGGTCATTTATATATATGTTAAAGAGTGTTGTGCTCAGAACAGCACCTTGTTGAAGTCCTCGGTGTGTTTGTTTATGTTTGGAAATGTATGTATTATATTTTGTGGCACAAAATCTTTGTGAAATAAACTGAGTTATCCATTTAAGCATGTTACTTTTCACACCTATTGATTGCAACTTCTCAATTAATTTGTTTCTCCAGACTGAGTCATATGCTGATTTGAAATCAATGAATACTGCTAAGGTATCCTCCTTTCTATTGAAAGCTTCCTTGATGTCTTGGCTTAGTAGGAGTACATTTTCACTTGTACTATGATTCTGTCTGAAGCCGGTCTGTGAACTATTAATTAAGTTGTAATATTCTAGGAACCAGTTAAGTCTAGATGCCACCATTCTTTCCATCACTTTTGCAATAACACTGGTCAAAGATATTGGTCTGAAACTATTAATATTGTTTGAGGGTTTGTTTTTCTTTAAAATCGGGATGATAATGACTTTTTTCCAGTCGGAAGGCACAGTCATTCTCCAACACGTGTTATACAGTTTAAGTAGGATTTCTTTTCCTTTCCTGCCAAGGTGTTTAATAAACTCTGGGTGGATCTTGTCAGGTCCTGGAGATTTTTTGTTCTGTAATTGTTCTATTGCTAAATCTAGTTCTGTTTCGTTAAAATCCTGAATAAAAATATCATTTCGTATATCTTTTGGCTTATTAGTTTCTCTGATGGTTTTTTGGATAGTTTTATCTTGCTTTTTATACGCTTGGGGTATTCTTTGTGACTGAGCATAAAACTTGTTAAGGGATTCTGCTATTTCCCTATCTGTAGTTAAGCTTTTGTTATTATGTTTTAATGGTTCAGTTGTATTTTTTGATAATTTTGTTTTATTAAGGAATTTGTATATTTTATTTCCATCTTTCCTATAGTCCATATGTTCTAAAAAATTTGTGAAACTGGCCCTCTTTGCTGTAATTAATTCTTTCTTAAAAATGGCTGCTTTTCTTCTCCAGTTTTGTACATCTTCTGGACACTTGGTTCTTTCGGCTTTGACTCTTGCTATATTTCTTTCGTGTTTTAACTTAGATAAAGATGGAGACCAAAAGTAGCTATATTTCTTTAACTTTCCTTTGGGGATATGTGTTTTGGCTGCTGTCAATAATATTTCACAAATTTTTTTATTCATTTCATCTGTTGACTTGAACTCTGATTCTAACACTATATTACACTTCCCTTCTATCTCATTTTGGAAACTGGACCAATCTGCTTTTTTAAAATTCCAAGAAGTTTTAATTTTTGGTTTGTTACTTTTATTTATTAGACCTCTTATGGAGTTTATGGTGATTCTGTGGCCTGAACCTGGGTCTTCTATTATTTCTCTTTTTGTATTGTCAATTATGTCAGATGACACCATCAGAAGGTCAGGATTTGTACCCGAACCATTATAATGAAGGTAAGTGGGTGGATCATTTGGATTAAATATTAATTCCATTGTTGACGAGTTTAATAGGTCTTCTATGACTCTTCCTGCTGAATTTATATCTCTGTAGCCCCACCTAGGGGAGTGTGCATTAAAATCACCTATTAAAATACTTTTGGGTTCTATGGGAATAGAATTTAGATCTAGTGTATTGTCTGGAGGATTGTAGATACTGTAAATTCTATAGTGGTAGTTACTTTTCCATACTTCAATTTTAACTATTTCTGATTTATCTTGTTCTTCCATTGTTTTTTGGATTTGGATTGTAGCTTTCATATTTCTTTTAATTCCTGTAAGAATACCACTTGCTATTTGATGTGCTTTTGGAAGTATATGTGTAGTGTACTGATCGATTTCAAAGTATATTTCCTGTTCTTGTGATATATTGGCTTCTTGTACTGTGAAGACATCTATATCTTGGTCTTTTAATATTTTCATTAGCTCTTGTTTTTTAGGCTGGGACATGCCTCCTGCATTCCATTGTAGAATTCTTAAAGTATTGGAATTGTTGTGATGAAATTTGCCTAAAGATGTCCCTACCCGGAGATCCGATTGGGGGACAGTTTTAACTCCGGAGTACAAAAATGTAGATCTTGCTAAAATACACAATTTATGTCTCAATAAATTATCTTGTAGGGTGAATCATTTCGGAGATATTCCTTTCTAAGTGTGCGAGTTTCGGAAAACAAATTGAAAGTTTTTTCGAGTAATAATTTTTCTTAGAGTCATGCTAAGAGCAGAGTTTTACCTATGGGAACATGTTTGAAGACTTTAAGGTTTACGGGAAGGTAACTCTAACTTACCTACCACATGCACGACATAAAATTTTTGGAAATTGCGCAAAGAGAAGGGCGAACCCCACTAGTTCTTAAATCATTTTTACGGGCCTTTTCTACACGGGTAAGACGGGTACGAGAAGCGGCGCGATATTTTAATTCCAGCGCTCCGTGGATCCATCCCCTAGTCTATTATCCACATCCCCGTGCTTCTAAATTCTATTTCCGGTTGATACTAACGGAGGAACATCTTCGCTTCTGATCCGAGTTCGCCGACAAGCTCCCTCAGGCTGCAGCCTTTATCACACGAGGTGAAAACTTATAATGTTAAAGAGGAAAACGGCAGCCCTCCAGCCAATCTTCTTCCTCGTGACTTGCCATACACCTACAGTAATGCCAACTGTTGAGAGCATTGTGCGGCAATCTTGCCTTTTCCTAGGGAATTTTGTATGTTGAGATTCTGGATCGGCGTATAAAATAGTTGTTTACAGTTAATCACAGATTTTCTATTCAAAATTAAACCGATAAACTTTTAAACCAGAGAAATGGCTGCTGTCTTTCCGAGAGTACGGCAGAATAGGGCACGCCGATACACTCTTTGTGTTAATCGCAATGGGCGTGCGTTCCAACATTTACTTTGAATAGCAAAGTTGTGATTAAATGTAAACAATGAGGTGTCTGTGTTTTGTTTATGTGTTCTGTGTTTGTTTCTTGGATTAAGATTCTGCGCCCTACTAAGATAAATGGAATTCTAATTTGTATTGTTGATTTTTTCGTAAATATTTCAACAGGCAGTAACCAATAGATTCTGAGAAAAGGGGGTATTTGAGCCAGAAAATGTAATTCTCGGAAAACTCCCTTCAAATCGAAAATGGAGAAAACTAACTGGAATGAATTCACAAAAAATCTGATGTGTTGCACTCACATGACTTTCTCTACTCTTGTACTAACCATTCTTACAAACTCTTATTCCTGTATCTTCTTCGTGTTAGTTAAAATAAACATTTGTACAAATTATCTTATTGCTTATTCCCTTGTAGGTGCAAGGGGAATATTGGAATACAGTAGGCTTTGTGCGATAGTCAAATGTTTTAAAGCTTTGAGATTCCGTTCTCTTTGTACACGTAACATATAAAAAAATGAACAACGATGACCCATTTCACGAAAGTTCCAAGTTTTCCGAAACTCACACACATAACAAGGTATATCTCCGAAATGGTTCACCCTACAAGAAAATTTATTGAGACATAAATTGTGTATTTTAGCAAGATCTACATTTTTTGTAAAGTATAATTTGGTCTATCTCTAACGGTTTACCAGTTATGCAAAAGTCGTCCAGAGTAAATACGACTACAGGGGCTATAGTCAGAAAATTCAAGATATACATTTCATTTGTCATAAAAATATCTCAAATATATGACATTTTAATCAAAATGGTTAGAGCCATTTTCAAGAAAATCAAAATTTTTTAAAAATTTTCCATGTAAAGGGTAGTTTAGGGTGGGGCTATTTTCTTCAAAATCTTCGTGTCGCATCCTTAAAAGACGTTAAACTTAAATAGAAACTTGTGTTTTTAAGCGACTTTTCGTTTTTGAGCTATGCTGTCCACAGACTGACAGACTGACAGACACACAGACACACACACGGACCTTTTTCTAAAAATGCTTTTTTTGGATTCAGGGGGCCTCAAAACATGTATTTCCGGTGAAATCTCGACTTCGAATTTTTGGGTGGAATACAATACTTCCCCTACTTACCAGTACAGAAAGTAAAAATCTGATGTGTTGCACTCATATGACTTTCTCTACTCTTGTACTAAGCATTCTTACACACACTTACTCCTATATCTTCTTCGTGTTTAAGATAAACATTTGTACAAATTATCTTATTGCTTATTTCTTTGTAGGTGTAAGAGGAATATTGGAATACAGTAGGCTTTGTGCGATAGTCAAATCTTTTCGTTGAGATTCTGTTCTATTTGCACACTTAACGTATAAAAAAATGAACAACGATGATCCATTTCACGAAAGTTTTAAGTTTTCCGAAACTCACACACATAACAAGGAATATCTCCGAAATGGTTCACCCTACAAGAAAATTTATCCAGACATAAATTGTGTATTTTAGCAAGATCTACATTTTTTGTACAGTATGATTTGGTCTATCTCTAACGGTTTACGAGTTACACACGGACCTTTTTCTAAAAATACTTTGTTTTTAGATTCAGGGGTCTCAAAACATATTTCCCGTGAAATCTCGACATCAAATTTTTGGGTGGAATACATCACTTCCCCTACTTACCAGTAGAGAAAGTAAAAGGACACTCGAAAGCTGCTGTAGTTTACAGTAGTACCAATGTGTGGAACGAAACTTCTCCTATATATGAGGTAACCTTTACCTCTATTCTTCGAAGTTTGGAGAAATTATGATTTTCGTCTTCTGTGAAGTGGTATAGAATTCATATACAATATAGTAGGTATAGTACCATTTTACGAAATATGAGCCCACAAAAAAGGTTTAAAATATCATTTTTGGCAACTTCCCGAGTTAGTTTCCTACAAAATGGAGAAATACATCGTATGTGAAGTTAATTTTTTAGGGGAAAAGATTGTAGAAGTTTACCTTGAGCTAACTAGGAAATTCCCTGAGAAACTAAAGAAAATCGGTGCCTATTTTGGTATATTTTAACAAGGTTTCACAATTTTATTCCAGCCAATCATTCAAAGAACTCGAATAGTGAATACAACTGTAACCAACCTTTGAACAAGATGGATTGTTTTTCTTAGTATATTGAATCTCTTGGCACGGAACAGGGTGTACGAAGGGATAATATCGGAGTGTTGGCAGCACTGTAATACCCCCCTCCCTTACTCTTGGAACGTAATCTGTTTGTTATTCTAGACTTGAGGCTCCTGGGATTTTCGGCAACATCCTTCCTAGTACGGGGGTGTGCGGAGGGGGGGGGGGGGGGGCGTGCAACAATGAAGAATGCTAAGGCGCGTCACGCTCCGCTAATTGAAACATAGTGCAGTGCGAGGAAATGCGAACATAAATCAAAATAGGGCTGCTGCTTCTGCTGCATTAAAATGTGACGCGTTTACGTCACATGCAGGTAGCTCTGATTTCCTCACACACAGGAGAGAAAATACGCTCCTACCTGATGAGACTATAACTCGCACTTTTAGTTCCTAAAAATCTTATACTATCACAAATCAAAATAAGTTCTAAAATTACAAAAAAAAATTCTGATGTGTTGCACTCACATGACTTTCTCTACTCTTGTACTAACCATTCTTACAAACTCTTATTCCTATATCTTCTTCGTGTTAGTTGAGATAAACATTTGTACAAATTATCTTATTGCTTATTTCCTTGTAGGTTCAAGGGGAATATTAGAATACAGTGGCTTTGTGCGATAGTCAAATGTTTTAAAGTTTCGAGGTTCCGTTCTCTTTGTACCTATAGTTAAGGGACACTGGGAGTGAAATTTGAAAGTTCCACATTTGTTGATAGATTTTTCTGAAAATTTTACTGTGTGTGTATTTATATACGAATAGGTGGTACACCAGATTTCATTAAAATTGGATAATTCGTTTAGGATATATAAATTATTTTATGAATTTAATAGGCACATTTTCAAAATAGAGCTCGTGTCTATTGACTTTTCAAAGTTCATTTATATTGGCAGAACTGATACTCTAAAACATGGGTAACAATTGTATGGAGAGATATTTCAAATACGTTTGCTGATTATGCTGTACATATTTTTTTAATAACAAAGAAAATTTAATCTTAAAAGTTATTGATTTTTTTCATACAAAAAAAAAGTTTTTGAAATTCATGTTAATGATAACATCAATATTGAATCATAGTTTTATTTAGCTGCTATTTGTAAATACTTTTGGAAACTTACATTGAATTTGAAGCAAAACTCAGGCGCGACCTTCTTTTGGAATGTGCAGAAATGTAGTTTTGAGAAAAACAGGCTTTTATATAGGAGCATCCTGTGTACCTTAATGGAAGAGCACTATTTGAAAGAGCCGTAATGACCACATGGAGTGGGGGATATGAAAAATGTTAGCTGATGCAAATGCACGGGTGTTCCAGGAACATTTTAAGGTAAAAAAAAATAATTTTCAACTTTTTGGCAACCTTGACCAAAATTTCACTCCCAGTGTCCCTTAACACATAAAAAATTAATATCGATGTTGCATTTGACGATGATTCACTCTACAAAAACATTTATTTGGACATAAATTGTGGATTTTAGCGAGATCTACATTTTTTTACAGTAAGATTTTGTCTATCTTTTACGGTTTAGGAGTTATTCAAAAGTCATCCAGAGTAGGACTATATAGGCTATAGCCAGAAAACTAAAACTAGCTATACTTCATTTGTCATAAAAATATCTTAAACATATGTCATTTTAATCGAAATCCTTAGAGCTATTTAAAAAAAAATCAAAATTTTCGAAACATCTTCCATGGTTTAGGGTGGAGCAATTTTCTTCAAAATCTTCATCTCGCATTCTTGAAACACATTAAACTTAAATACCAACTTTGCTTTTTAAACGATTTAGCCTTTAGTTATGCTGTCCACAGACTGACACACACACGCGCGCACGCGTGAATGTTTGGGTGGAATACAACACTTCGTGTACTTACAAGTAAAGAAAGTAAAAAGTTGAACATAATGGGTTGAAAGTTATTGAAGTTGTTCAATTTTAGCACCAGGTATTCTTAAATAGAGACGTCAAACCCGTCCGCCACTGAAAGCGTTTGCCCAACACTGACACATGTCGGAATTCATTTTCCAGAGGCAAGAAGGAGGTGTTTAAATTTCTGTCTGTCTGCATTTCTTGGAAGGAAGGAAGGACGTAACAAGCGTTCGGTGGTGGGATGCCAGAAGAGGTCGCCAAAATAAGATCGCAAACTGTCTTCGCAGGAAAACAATACATCTAAAATATTGTTAGGGTCAACATCGGGGTCGTCAGGATGCTAACGAGGGGAAGAGTAATTTGCCTAGGGGTGGGAAAGAAAAAAGTCAAAACACGGTGTATAATGCGCTTCGTCTTTTTTTCCAGCTACCATGTAATTTATGACTTGAGAGCGTTTCGTGGCACGGGTCCAATAGAACATGCTCCTCGACTTAAGTTGTGGTTGTTGTTGCTTTGGGTTTCTTTCGTCTGGAAAATGGGAAATATTACGACTATAACGATAATTGCCTGCTAAAGAAATTGTGTTTCAGTCGGTAGAAACGATACGACTTGGTTATCTCATCTTTATGAACAGTAACACCAAATAATTAGGGTCGTAAAGTTATCATAAGGGTGCCGCATATCGTAATAGGTTGGTTTTGATTAAAGTTATTAGTAGTAGATTATTTAAAGTGGATCCTCTGGACAGGATAACAAACCGTAAAGAGATAGATAAAATCGTATTACAAAAACGGTACATCTCGTTAAAGAACACAATATATAACATTATATATTTCTGTAGTTGACTATTTCCGAGATATTCCTTGCCGTTAGTTTGCATTTTTAAATGTCTACTTATACTTTTCTCAACTGGGTATACGTTAATCATTTTAAAGTCCATGCAAAGAGATGTAACGTGTTCACCAGGTGATGTGGTTAGTTTTCTTCTTCTAAGGATAGGATTTAGGAATACTTGAAGTTCACTTCTGGTTAGGAATTTAAGAGAGGTATTCTTTCTGGGATAGGAGTAAGTAAGGAGAAAGAGCTAAGTCTTTCTCACAGAGAACCTGAGGTGGCTAGCAACACAGAGAAATCCGACGAGTCCAGTAGATAAAGATGTATTTAGGCAGCAGACATGTATGTGAGGAATCTAACAAAAGCCAGTTTTTCCTAGCAAGAGTACAGTTTACATCAATATTTATATCAGGCCAATGTCAGTGTGCATCAAGCCACTGCGCATGTCAAGTGCCGTGTGTAGCTGTTAGCCCAGCACACATCGTGTGTAAATTTAGAGTAGGGGGTACCTAGTAATGACTGATTACGCATATAACGCAATGCGTAATGAGTAAAGGGTTCAAAGTATTAAGGATTTCGAACCCAGTACTGGACCGATGTTACGCAATAGTCTAAAGGTTATTTGTCCCTCTGGACTGAGAATTGTACTCTGACCTTGGCCTTTACACAAAAAACTTATACTATCTCTGTTGTACACAGAAATGAGTCACATAATTCTAATTTAATTAGTCCTCTTTAAAAAGCGTTCTTTACATCCAGTGCTATACATTACACTCCCCCTCTTATAAAAAGTTATCACCTTAGCTGGTGAGAACTTTAATTACCTAAAGGTCTTTTGCTTACTTCTGGTCCTATTAGAGATGGGTTCCTTACCCATAAAAATTGCTTCCGTCTGTGTTTCTCCATTGGCTGCTTCATTAAGATGTGACAACGAGTGAAGAGACACAGCTGGTGAACTACTCCCTGGTTGAGTGTACTGAACCCTTGCATTGTGGTAATTGTTAACATTAACACAACATACTCGCTCCTGTGTTTGCCGAAGGCAATTATCAGTTACACATTTTTCTCTTATCCAAAATACACAATTTCTGCAACATTTGCAGTAACAGAAGCAACAACATAAACTTACAACAATCACAATAATTACTCCCAGTATTGAACTCCAGGAGGGTATATTTGCATACCATTTAGCAAAATTTTGGCGTTCCTGTTCTTCTATTAATTTTTGCACTTCGTCGGTCTTGATGCTGGCGATCCGCAAGTCATCCGCTGACGACATGATGTTCACTAATGGCACTTCTAACTGTAACTTATCAAAATCACTGGTTCTGTCATTGTCGAAGCAACAATCAAAATTTAGGGGTGCAGTAGGCATAAAGTCTACTGTGGAATTAATATCAGTTGATGTGATTGCATACAAGGTTACATAGGAAGTGAAGGCCTTGCACCCTTGTGCAAGAGTGAGTTTTCCTTCATCTTTTATCTCCACCTTTTTTGTTTCTAAGGTACACAGAATTGTTACCGTATCTAGGTAAGGAGCTACAAACAACCATTGATTGCTTAAATGTAAAGATATCCAGAAGGTTTTTTGAATTTTTAACATCCTAAGCTCACAGATGTTTGGAAATTTTATAGTAGAGGGATGCAATAAAGTGGCTTCACAATCTGTGCCAGGTACATAGGTTTGAATTGGGATTTCTTCTTTACACACAAATTGCAAATGGTTTGGCTTGTAACAAGCCGTTAACTCATTGTGAGACATCTTGCCAAAATGTTGATGTATAGGGCCAGAAAAAATGTACTCTTTGTTAGAATTTATAAAAACATAATTGTTACCCTGTTTCACGGGAAAGGGAAGGGTTTTGTACAAATGATATATGGTGCTAGATATAATAGGAATATCTAATACATAAACTAAATACTGGTTGTATGCATAGGTGTGAGGTACTATGATTCGTTGAAGTTCTGAAAAAGGAAAGTTAGGATAATCCAACCCACTTGGCAGCTTATGACTGTGCAGAATTTTCTTAATTTTTTCAATTGTTAACAACTGAGGCTGAAAGATTCCCTGTTCAGCGTGAACAAATGTATCTATTAAAATTTCGAAACCATGCTGACTCTCATATAATCCCCTCTGAATAACTCTTATTTGCTCATTGATTAGACTTACCATCTTAAATTCTTCCTCTAGGCTACTCATCTGTTTATTAGTATATTTTACTAATTTATCAAGGTCGGATTTTAATGTTCTTTCATTTTGGTCAACTCTTTGTAAAGTTAAATTCACTGAACTAATTGTGGATTTAATTACTGTCAACTGTTCCTTGGATATATGCAAAAACTCGGCCTGTTCATTTTCAAGATGAGAAATGTGTTTATTATACTCTTCTGCGTCTGACTGTGATAGTGTACCAAATAAAATTTTGGCAACATCACCTACAAAATTCAGCACGCCTCTTTTTGTTCTAGTTGACTTCCTAACCTCATCGGCATGATTTGAATTTGAATTTTTAAGGTATTCCCCCACTAAATCTTTTAAATTGTCGATATACCTAATTTTTGCCCTTAGGTATTGTTCAAACGACCCGCAATCTGTCAAATGGTAATATGCCTTAGTCTTTAAATCTGAACAGAATTTAGATATCTGACGTTGGTGATCTTTAGTTTGCTTCCATATTGTACGTGTTGGTTCAAGGTTGACATAAGAGATAACCTTCCATTGCATAGGGTAGAACATGATAGTGCGTACTTCATCGAAGTATATGCCTGTTCTTGATTCAACGCTCTGAACATCTTGCAAGTTTGCACACTTAGTCCATAGTGCCAGCAGCGCTATTATTGCAAACTGTGTCCTTATCATGCTTGCTATTCCCTGAAATTGAAGAGAAATATGGTTTTAGCCTATTCATATGCACTTCGTGTTGTTTTCTCTTTCCTAATTCTTGTACAACAGCATTAGAACCCTTTATTTTCTTAATTTCAAATGGACCCTTCCAGAGAGGCTCTAATTTATTTCTTGCCTCTACTTTTAACAGCACTAAGTCACTTTCATCGAAATTAGCGGCGTTGGCTTTCACTCTTTCACTTTGAGACTTTTTGAATTGTATCAACCTTTCTTTGGCAATCTGGTGACAGTTTTGCATTTTCTGCTTCACTTCCTGCACCAAGTCATCATAATTATAGAGAGGTTGTGGTACTTGTTGTAACACACCCGGTATATTAGCCTTCCTACCGAATATAAGCTCATAAGGAGTGTACTTGGTGACTGAATGAGGAGTAGTGTTATATGTAAAACATGCGAACTGTATCCATTCATCCCAGTCGGGATTTTTAGGCTCGCAGAAACATCTTAGGTAATTCACTAAAGTTTTATGAGTTCTTTCTAAAGCTCCATTACTTTCAGGTCGGTACGCTGTAGTATTTATCTTTTCTATTTTAAGTAATTTACACAATCGTCTAAACATGTCACTCATGAAGTTGGTACCTTGATCTGTAACAATGCTAGAGGGTATTCCAAAAATTAATACAATGTATTTCATAAAGGCAACAGTTACTGCCTCTATACTTTGATTCTCGATGGGTATAGCTATGATATATTTACTTAGATTATCTTGGCATGTCAGCAAATATTTATTATTCCTAACTGTCTGTGGAAGAGGACCAACTATATCTAAATAGATTTTGTTCCATGGTGCCTCTTGCGTGTCTGTAATTTCTAAAGGCTGCTTAATTTTAGGCCTAGTATCTTTATTAACTTGGCAAATTTTGCATTCCCTTATTAATTTTGTTACATCTTGCTCAATTCCTGGCCAAGATGTGTACAGTTTAATCCTCTCAATTGTCCTCTGAATGCCTTGGTGACCCCCAACGGGACAGTTGTGCATTTCCTCAATAATTTTTTGCTTCTTTTCCCCATGTTAAACCCTCACTACTAGCTATAAGGCATTCCACTGGGTATCTGCTTAAGCAATCTGCATTACAGTTTCTCTTACCAGCCCTGTATTGTACTTCGTATTCATATTCCTCCAATAGTAGTTTCCATCTCATTAAACGCGAGCTGGGGTCCTTAACATTAAAGATCCAAACTAGTCCACGGTGATCCGTCACTATTTTAAATCTTCTACCAAGCAAATAGGGTCTGAAGTGTTTACAAGCCCATACGATTGCTAATAATTCCTTCTCAGTAGTACTGTAATTTACTTCTGCCGTATTAAGCGTTCTACTCGCATAGGCTATGGGTTTATCTTGCCCCAGTTTACCCTGACTCAAGATAGCACCTATCGCAAATCCACTAGCGTCTGTAGTCAAAATGAATGGTTGTTCAAAATCTGGATATTGTAAGAGAGGCGCATGTGTAAGTTTATACTTTAGTAAGTCAAAACTGGCCTGTTCCGCCTCATCCCAAACCCATTCCTTATCTGCTTTAAGTAAATTTGTTAAAGGTCTAGCTACTGCGCTGAATTGATCAATGAATTTTCTGTAATAACCAGCTAAACCTAAAAATGATTTCATGTCTTTAGGCGTCTTTGGAGTGGGAAAGTTGCTAACAGCACTTATCTTTCTAGGATCAGGTTTGACACCTTTTGCTGTTATTACATGACCTAGATACTGTAATTCTGGTCTCAAGAATTCACATTTATCAGGTTCAACTTTGATATTGTATTCTCTTAATTTTGAGAGTACGTCTATTAACTTATCATTGTGTTCCTGCAATGTTTCTCCTAAAACTAAAATGTCATCCATATATACAAAGCACCTATTTCCAATGGATTCTCTAAGTACAGCATTCATCATACGCTGGAACGTTGCGGGGGCAGACTTCAATCCGAAGCACATCATTTTATATTCAAAGTGACCACTTCCTGTGCTAAATGCTGTTTTGCATTGGTCTTCAGAATTAATTGGCACCTGTAAATAACCGCTAGCACAGTCTAGGGCAGAGAAGTAACGGGATCTGCCGATCTTATCTAAGATATCCTGAATATTAGGCAAAGGGTAACTATCCCCTACTGTGACCTCATTCAATTTTCTGAAATCTATGCAAATTCTCCATTTTCTTTTTCCCGACGCATCCTCTTTCTTTGGCACTACAATAAGAGGGAAATTCCATTCACTTTTACTATGAGTAATGATGCCCTGTTCTAACATCTGTTCTACCTGCGACTGAATTTCTTGTTGGTGGGCTACCGGTAATCTATAATTCTTTAGTGTAATTGCCCTTCCTTTTGGAATACTTGGAGTAGGGATTGAATGTTCGGCTGCTGTAGTAGCTGTTAATTTATCCCCTGGTAACTTGAAGACATCGACAAATTGTTGACAAATTTGTCTTATCTCTTCGGCCCCCTCGTTTATATGCTTCAGCCTTAGATTATCATTCAAAAGTTTTATTCTTTGTGCAGTGAGTAGACTTTCTGTTTGTTTTTCAGGTCTTATCTGTGTGGGAGGTTTTATCAATTTGGGAACAGTATTCGCTACTAAAACCTCTGAAGTTACATTAACTAACATACAGGTGAACGAGTCTTCACACCTAACTAGACTAGCTGCACAAATCAAACCTGGCTGTAAAATTTGATGTTCAATATACCTAACACCTTTTTCCTGTGTAGGGAACTGTACCACAGTTTCACTATAAGGAGGTACCGTAACTGACTTAGTTAATACATAGCCATTTTGTGAAAGCCAATCTTGCCCCAAGATCATATTTAAATTCCTTGGTAATTTCTCTACCACATAACAAGTAAGTTGAACGGGTTCTAATGTGTTTGCTATCTCAAGAGAAACCTTTCCTTTGACTTTTAGTTTATTCCCACTTATCCCTTGGATTTCCATCTCACTCTTTTGTTCATTAAACATTTGCAATGAATTTTGTGTAACTAATGAAATTTGTGAGCCTGTATCAATAAGAGCTACTCCTACCTCTCCCACCAATTGTGGACTTAGTACAAAAATCTCATATGGTCCTAGACCTTTACCTTCGGTTTCTTGCCCTGAAACCACATTTTTAACACCTATATTACACCTTGGTAAACTAGAAGCGTCCCCCTGTTTACCTGATGAGCGAGAGGCGTCCCCCTGCTCACCAGAATCCATGTAACATTTTTTGTTACCACTAATGCGCGCATTATCTATAAGTCGTGACCCCTTGCCACAACTTTCCTTACAGCCAACCACATGGGCCATCTGTGGCTGTTCAGACAGCCCAATCTTTAGTTTCCCTTCCGGCATTGGCGTGTCTCATGCCCTTGCCGGTGATACTTTGCACACTTGGGTGCATTACCACAATTCTTAGCTATATGCCCTTTTTCTTGACACCTATAGCAGTTACCTACTGAAGCTATATTTACTTCCTTCTTTACTTGAGATTTAAAGTCCCTTTTTCCTGCATTACCTGCAAAATTCGACCATCCCTGGTTAGGGTTTCCTTTGAACCTATTTGACCTTACTTCACTTTCCTCCTGCAAAGCAGTTTCTACTAGCTGAGCTAATGAGTCATCCTCAATACGTGTTTTTACAATATATTTAACCCTCTCATCTTTAAGGCCCGCAACAAAAGTTCCTTTTAAAAATTCGCCTACTAGACGTAACCCACCTTCCACTAGCCCCGCATCTATTCTCTCTAATCTACTGCGAGCTTCTCTCCTTAGATCGACTCCCATAGAGTCTATCCTGGATCCCCATTGGGCTACCGTTTCTGCTTGTCCCTGTCGAGACGTAAAAAGCAATCCAGTGTAGTATTCTAATGTTCTTCTAACTGCATAATTCTCCTCAAGAATTGCCTTAACGTGCTCCCAAGAATGTCGTTCTGTTCTAGCTAATAATTTTTCTTTAGCATCCCCGGTAATTTTTGATTCAATGAATTTTAGAAACAGTTGTTGCTTGTGAGGATGTACTACTTCTCTAGCTGCCTCTACACCATCTATAAATTCTCTGAGATGTTTTGGATTACCGTCAAAGGTTCTAGATATAAGTTTAGATGCCTCAATAACAGAAATATATAGTTCTGAATCAATCCCCCCATTGTCATTTTCTGCCATAGTGGATGTGGACTAACCTGGGTTTGAAGGGTAGACAGAAGCCTCGAAGTTCGGAGACCCAGTGATGGCCGTGAAGCTCCCCTCAGGGTAAGTCTCCTCTCGCGTCGAGTGCTGCTGCTGGCTTGTCACCAAAGTTGTCCCTCGGGCTGCAACAATGGTCGCTTATAGCAGCCTTCTGCCTACGGACTCGTTCCCAGCTGCCTTCTTCAGGTACCGCGGCGCCTTCGGAGTCCTCTGGAGCGTTGACTCCTCGAAGTAGGCTTCGTCTCACCTCGGTCAGACAAAGTCCCTCCAGCCTGGTCCAGCAGTCGAGAAGAAATCTCTGGTTGGTAGTGAATGGCTCTCTGCTATCCCGCCGCTGCCACCATGTAACGTGTTCACCAGGTGATGTGGTTAGTTTTCTTCTTCTAAGGATAGGATTTAGGAATACTTGAAGTTCACTTCTGGTTAGGAATTTAAGAGAGGTATTCTTTCTGGGATAGGAGTAAGTAAGGAGAAAGAGCTAAGTCTTTCTCACAGAGAACCTGAGGTGGCTAGCAACACAGAGAAATCCGACGAGTCCAGTAGATAAAGATGTATTTAGGCAGCAGACATGTATGTGAGGAATCTAACAAAAGCCAGTTTTTCCTAGCAAGAGTACAGTTTACATCAATATTTATATCAGGCCAATGTCAGTGTGCATCAAGCCACTGCGCATGTCAAGTGCCGTGTGTAGCTGTTAGCCCAGCACACATCGTGTGTAAATTTAGAGTAGGGGGTACCTAGTAATGACTGATTACGCATATAACGCAATGCGTAATGAGTAAAGGGTTCAAAGTATTAAGGATTTCGAACCCAGTACTGGACCGATGTTACGCAATAGTCTAAAGGTTATTTGTCCCTCTGGACTGAGAATTGTACTCTGACCTTGGCCTTTACACAAAAAACTTATACTATCTCTGTTGTACACAGAAATGAGTCACATAATTCTAATTTAATTAGTCCTCTTTAAAAAGCGTTCTTTACATCCAGTGCTATACATTACAGAGAATATGACAATGCTTTTTAAAAATCTGACTAACGCTTTATCTACCGCCCTCTAAGTATGTTGCAGACGATTTCCTTGAGTGTAATACATCAGTTTTTTGTCGCTTTTTCTTCTGCATAAAAACGTTAATATAAAAGCATACTCCTTACACAGTCATTCCCAGACAGAAGCTAGTTAAACATTTTACTGTATGTACTTGAAAACCTTCATAACAATTAGGCGATCTTTATGACATCTCTGAGCCAGGTACAGAACTTCTACCACGTCCATTATAAATTTGGCTATTATAGTTTGATACTATCGGGTGATGATCAGCCAGCCGTGTTAAATTTAAAAACTTGGAGCTTTCGGCCATAGAAGCTCCATGGCCATGATCTGAAACTGAATAAATAAATGACCATCTCAAACTCATGGCCTTCTTCAGAAAACACTGAACATCTAGCTTGCATGAATCACCTTATGGAAGTTGCAAACTTTAAAAACTTACTGCTATTGGTCCTTAATAAAGAAGGAAGCAGAAATAAAACTAAAGACAAGAAATGAAAAGCGAAAAGAGGGAATACTGTTATATTTTGTTTTTCAAAAATTTAAAGCGTTAGAAGAGAGAATAAAAAGAGAAATCACGCCCCGCCAGTTTAAATTTTCGAATCTCTTTTGGTTTGGGCTGATATATTTTAATTTAAATCCCAAATTAACCAAAAGTCATATATGCCAGCTTAGGCAGAGCATGAATTTGGTAGTTTATCCACGTGACTGACTCCATGCAGGGTTGCAACCCCCAGAACAGTTTATAG
This sequence comes from Tenodera sinensis, assembly GCA_030765045.1. NCBI lineage: Eukaryota > Metazoa > Arthropoda > Insecta > Mantodea > Mantidae > Tenodera > Tenodera sinensis. The sequence continues at coordinate 39,918,723 of CM060963.1, forward strand.
GAATTACACCCCGGTCCTGTAGCTGATAGATAAGGTTTAACAGGCTGCACAACAACAAATGAATTTGCAACAACACATATAAATTGTAACTGTCAGACAGTTTTGTGTTAAAACAGGTTATAAAAGTCCGTGTTTGTGTATTATTATCTGCTTTCTTTTCGTTACTTTCACTGATACGATTTATGAGTAAGTAAAATCAATGCTCATCGTGTAAGCATTATATATCCCAATCTAGAATTTGAAGTAGTTTAGAAAACAGGGCTGGTTTGTACGTGATTCTATACTACAATATTTAAGGTGAGGTTGTAGAAGAAATTGGAATGTTTAACCTAGAAATCCTTTCAGGGTACAAGATGGTGTAACAAACCGAAACTTCACTTTAATTAGTTAAATTATCACTGCTCCTGAAATTCTCAATACCCGTATTTTTATGAATTATACTATAAATCATTACAATTATTTCAAGTGCTTATTTGCATTGATTTTTTCAAAATCGGCTGATCAAAGAATAAAATACCATTAGATCTTTTTGTTTGTAGTGCTTCTATGAAGCGCCTACCTCTCATACTTATGAATTAAACATTTCAATTATTTATTGCTTTCAAAATAATCTCCTATAACATCATTACATTTTGCCATGATGATACTAAACCTTAAAGCAATGATGCCACTTTTGCAGAGGCAGGTCTTAAACCAGGTTTCTATAATGTTCCCATCACGCAAAGATGATTTCACGCATTTTATCTTTAAGTTATGGAAAAAAAAAAAAATCACAAGACGCCAGTACAGGATTCTAAGCTGGAGGGTCCATAGTGCCGATCTTTAAAACATCCCGATGCTCAATTTTTCTGTATGCGACGACGCGTTTTGAATTTTTTTTCTTTCGACCGTTTTAGCACGAACTTCTTGAGTAATTTGTGGTAAAACACTGGTGCACTAACTCCTTCAAGAAATTCAGCACTAAAACAAAGAGATAATCTCTTTTGGATTCGATTTATTTATTATAAATGTGCTGCCTTAGATAGGATTTCTTCGGCAAATGCTGCCTTCACGTTCTTTAGGCGTTACTTATGATTTATAATTGTAAAACCTCACAGCCCGGAAATGATCTCGAGTTTAGCGGTACTGTCCTGCAGATGCGCAACAGCTTACGTAATTTGACGTAACAGAGCCGCTAGGTTTAAATGTCAAGAATGGCTAACTCTAGCTTCAGTGAAGCAAATTAATGCCAAACAAAACTTAATTTCTTTAAAACAATGCAAAATTAGGTTAAGGTAAAATGGGTAGTGTAATTGTATGTGGTATATAAATTAAGATCAATACATCCCTAGCATTATTTGTGTGTTTTTGCATTTATGTATTGTAATTTATTATTGCACGAGCGTTTGCTATTGTATCACTTCTAACCTCACTTTTCTGTATACCCCACAAACACGAGAGAGATGTGCTGTGAGAATTCAGACACCTACCTATCTAACAGACCTTTTCCAACTATACTCGTACTACATTTTATTGCTATCACCCATAATATCGGCAAGTTGAGAGAATAAGCTCAAACCAGACGCCCAAATCCGATTTTCAAATGGCAGCGAGACGGTCTACGGTTGCTATGGCAACTGTATTTGAGCAGGAACACTTCTCTTGTCTTTCTGGCGAGGCACGCAGAAACTGAATCTTATTTTACTCCATCCAGCTGCCATAAAAGAAGGCAACTAAATTATTACTCCCTTTAGCCCATATCTATACAGCAGGTAGATTGAAATACTACATCAAATTATGTAAATCTAAGATTTCGCTACAAATATACGCTCTGCTTCAAATAAAAAATCTGATGTGTTGCACTCACATGACTTTCTCTACTCTTGTACTAAACATTCTTACAAACTCTTATTCCTATATCTTCTTCGTGTTAGTTGACATAAATATTTGTACAAATTATCTTATTGTTTATTTCCTTGGAGGTACAAGGGGAATATTACAATACAGTAGGCTATGAGCGATAGTCAAATATTTTAAACCTTTGAGATTCCGTTCTCTTTACACGCTTAACATATAAAAAATGAACAACGATGTTCCACTGCACGAAGTTATAAGTTTTCTGAAACTCACACACATAACAAGGAATACCTCCGAAATGGTTCACTCTACAACAAATTTATGAAGACATAAATTGTGTATTTTAGCAAGATCTACATTTTTTGTAGAGTATGATTTGGCCTATCTCTAACGGTTTACCAGTTATGCAAAAGTCGTCCAGAGTAAATACGACTAAAGGGTCTATAGCCAGAAAATTCAAGATATACATTTCATTTGTCATAAAAATATCTCAAACATATGACATTTTAATCAAAATCGTTAGAGTCATTTTCAAGAAAATCAGAATTTTCGAAAAATTTTCTGGGTAAAGGGTAGTTTAAGGTGGGGCTATTTTCTTCAAAATGTTCGTGTCGCATCCTTGACAGACATTAAACTTAAATAGCAACTTTGGTTTTCAACCGACTTTCCGTTTTTGAGTTATGCTGTTCACAGACACACAGACAGACACACAGACATACATACGGACCTTTTTCTAAAAATGCTATTTTTTTTTTTATTCCGGGGGTCTCAAAACATATATTTCTCGACATCGAATTTTTGGGTGGGATACAATACTTCCTCTACTTACCAGTAGAGAAAGTAAACATGTTCTCTACATAAAAACCTTCCTCGGACTGTATATCAATTTCAAACATACAGAAAATTGCACTAATTGAGAAAGAAATGTGATTAAGTTTCATAAAAGAAAAACGTGTAGAGAAAACCATGTGAATGTAATATGGTGCATTTTTATTTTAGTCGTGGAAAAGTGGATGAGTATTATGTTGAAGGGTGAGTAGAGAAGGATATGTGAATGTGTTATGTAGCAGAAAAGCGAGTAGAGAAAACTATGGGAATGTATAGCGTAAAAAGCTTCTCCATGAAAAATGCTTAAAATTGCCAATTTTCATTGTCATCGGTCAACCGTGTTGGAATTTATCAACTTCATACATATAGGTTGCATGAATTGTCTGTTGAAGACCGAGTAGAGAAAAAGATGTGAATGTGTTACGTAAAAGAAAAGAGTGAAGATAAAATCGTGTGCATGTAATGCGTTGCATTTCTATTACATCATAGAAAATTGTATGAATTGTATGTTGAATGGCGAGTATATAGGGAAGGATGTGTGGATGTCTCACGTAAAAGAAAACTGACGAGAGAAAAACATGTGAGTGTTACATTGTATAGTAAGATGGATAGCATAAGAACCTTCTCTATGAAGAAATACATATACATGCCGAATTTCTCAGTGATCGCTCAAGTGGTCTAGGAGACACAACAGTTTTTCTCAGTTTGAACGGGAAAAAGAAAAATGTGGTTTTTCCGTTTTTCTGCAAAATTTTTCCAAGTTTTCTCTTTCTCGCTCTTAAACTAATATTTGAAAAAATGTATACCTTAAACTATCTGGGAAAGCAGCCTGTGAAGTCCTCTTAATTCGGAAGAAATTTTTAATAAACTTGTATAATGAGTAAACCTTAAGAGATAAATAAAAAAAAATTACTAAGAAACCTTTCAGAACTCTTTAAAACACACAACTTATTTATCGCATCATGAATTTCCGAGAAATTCCTTTTGGATGTTTTAGTCTATCGCTATTCAGTTGTCTCACGCAATATCACGGAAAGAGTATGCAAACATCTGTATACTGGCCTTTGTGAGAACGGCATTATGTTTAATTTTTGTACAACTCTTTGATCAACAAAGAAGAGTCTTGTGAGAATGTAATGTGAACTTTGCTGCTGACTCAGACGAAGTGACATCTTGCAAGAGGTAATGCTTCATTAACACAAAACCCAATTTCATGCATCGCGCGCTCCGTCAAACTGGAAATAATTGATTACTCTCATAGCAAACTCTAATGAATTTATTATATGGTTCCATTTTTTTTTAAACCCGTTACAGTCAGAAGTTGGTCGTCGTGCGTGTTCATTGGCTAATTGCATCGATAATTTTATTTGTTGACGATCAGGTTATGTTAGAGGAAACAGAAGATGATTTACAGAAAAGTGTTAATAACCTCAAAGATATTATGGAGAAAGATTTCAACAGCTATGACAAAAAATGGAGAAGGCCAAAAATAAGACATCAAATAAAATTTTATAAAGCAATGCCAGTATTAATGGCAACATGAAAGTGAAAACTGGACTATGAATCGAACAGAAAGGAAAACAATTGAAGCAACAGAGATGAAGTTTCCGAGAGCAGTAACTGGATACAAACCCTTCTAGACAAACAAAGAAATAAAATTCGAAAACAGTTACATATAAGCTAAATGAAAAAAAAAAAAATTATCAACGCATAGGATGAAAGAGAGACGAATATTAAATTAGAAATCTAGAGGATATCACCAAGTGTAAAGATCACATAAAAGATGGCGCTATATATTTAATTGAGGACAGAAAAGACTGTTATGACCTAAACCCTGTGGAAGAAGAGGAAAAAAGAAGTAAAAGAATATCGTATGTTTTCTTATCTTCCCGATGATATTTATACAGAAGGAAATTTACGATTACAATACACGAAGTCGTTTAAAACGAAATCCAAATCCACAAACATAAGTTTGGTGGCTATAACATACTATATACACTGCAAGTAAAGTGCACTGTAAGATTAATACCAGGATAGGGCTAAAACGGTGGCAGTGTTGCTTGACGTGGAAAAGGCATTTTCTACCACCTGGCATGAGGGGCTTGTCTACAAGCTCATACAGCACGAAATCCCCCCTCCATACATTTACTTGGTGGCTAGTTTCCTACAGGAACGTAGCTTCCGGGTGAAGGTGGAGGGATCATTCTCTAGAGAGAGGCCCATTGGCGCAGGAGTCCCCGAGGGCAGTGTACTGTCACCGGCGCTCTTTGCAGCTTACATGGCCGATCTCCCCACGCACCCAAACACATTCATCTGTCAGTATGCGGACGATCTTATGATCTTCGCTACTAACAAGAATCCGCGCTACAGTTACCGACAAGTACAAGCCCATCTCTGTGCCATCAGTAGATGGTGCGAGAACTGGCGTATGTCGATTAACCCGGAGAAAAACTCTGCGATTCTCCTGGCTAATACGATAGCCAACCGGCTCCCGCTGGACCTCGAGCTTCGGCGCCGTCGGATCCCCTGGGTCACTACGGCGAAGTATCTCGGAGTCACGCTGGACCGTCGGCTGACGTATAGACATCACGTCAGGGGCAAAGTACTGCAAGGCCATGCTGCTCTCCGGCAGCTATACCCCATATTCAGATCCCAAACCATGCCCTTACGCCTGAAGCTCCAGTTGTATCAAGCGATCATCCCGCCTCTGGTCCTGTACGGATGCGAGATCTGGGGAGTGGTGGCAAAGTCCACCTTCATCAGACTCCAGACGCTGCAGAACCGGGCATTAAGGATGATCTATGATACCGACTGGAGATTTCCTGCCCATATCCTACATGAACACTCCGGTATCCCGTACATTGTCGACGTGATTAAGACCCGCGCTCGCACAATGTACAACAAACTCCAGAACCACCCTAACCCTCTGGTGAATACTCTGGGTCAATACGACCAGAGAGAGCCACGCCGACTACCATCAAAGAGATTACCAAAGGACATTCTAAGTCCGGCGGTTTAACTCTGAAAATGGGAAAGGCGAAAGTACAATCTGTATTCAAAACAGAGAAAACACCTGTTTCAGTTCACCTCTCAGTGAGTGACTGACGGCCAGAACCCTGGAGGGATTAGCGCGTCACCTGACGGGCCGGCAACGACCAATCAGAAACCGCGCAGAGCCCGCTCGCGGACCAATCCCTTCCAACCACCCCTCCTGCCCCTATAAAAACCCCTTGTTTCCATTAATCTTTTCCCAGTGTAACAAACATCCCTGTAGTAACACCATCGAAACCATCGCGCAGGTTAAGCCGTATAACGGCTAGGTACTGCGGACATGACACACTCGAACGGGGCAAATAAAATTGCACCCGCTCGACTCGAACTGCCTCTGGTGCCTCTGGTGTAAGATTAATCATTCATGGCTATTCGCATAGGTATTCACACACTCTGTGATTGGAGCTCGCATCGTGTACACCTCGACCACTCTGCTGGACCACTGGAAGCGGAGTGTCCTATAAGAGATCTGATGGCAGATTTTAGGGCACTCCAAAAATATGTATATAGCAAGAAAAAAGCGAAAAAAGACAAAAACAGAATATAAACACATACCCAAGAACTACACACAAGAGAACTGTTCTCGGTGGCCCAAAAGGGGGTCACTGTATGGGTTTTCTTAAAACCCAATGTATATTTGTTGTAAATATCAAAAAAATTGTAATCCAATGATAAATTAAGTCTGTACGCTGGGCCCTATGTACCAGCACCAGACAAAATTCTTTTAATAAAATAATCTGAAATCTAATCTAGGGCACTCCACTTCTCCGCAGAGGAGAAAGCCGAGGTCTTCGCTGACTGTCTCCAAGACAGATTCACCGAAAACCCAGTGACCAACAGTGAAATAGAACGGGAGGTCCGACATGGGTACAAACCTGGGTGGCGCAGAAGCAAGAGCAACAACTACCCACCATAACACCGCAGGAAATTTACAAGCTCATTAGGAAATTGCCTAATGGGAAAGCTGCCGGTCCGAACAAAGTGACTAATGAGGAACTTAAGCATCTCCCGAGAAAAGCTCTGGTGCAACTAACAAAGATATTTAACGCCTGTTTGCAGCAAGGCTATTTCCCCTCTACTTGGAAACGAGCTAAGGTTATCATACTCCCAAAGCAAGGGAAAAGCACCAGACAACCGCAAAACTACCGTCCCATTAGTCTTTTGTCTACTATTGGTAAACTGCTCGAAAAATGTATCCTTTCTCGACTTCAAAAACAAGTCTCGGCAACACATGAACTCTCAAATTCACAGTTTGGCTTTAGAAAAGGACATTCCACTGAACTACAGCTCCTCAGACTAACTGACGACGTAACAGAGCAATTTAACAATGGGGCTTCAACGTTGGCGCTATTTCTGGACGTAGAAGCTGCATTTGACCGGTGCTGGCACAATGACCTTATTTATAAACTGCACCACAATTTCCCGGCTCTTCAAAATTATCTATACTTGCTGCACAATTTTCTAGAAAAACGGCAGTTTTACGTCCAAGTGGGCCGCTCCTCCTCACGGGAGCGAGTGATGCTGGCTGGCGTCCCACAAGGGGCAATAATGTCCCCTTTTCTGTATATATTATTCACCAATGATTTCCCAGTGGACGCCAGATGCAAGGTCGCCATGTATGCTGACGACACTGCAATATACAACCACCATAGAAATCCACGTTTCGGCCTTGCAGAAGTGCAACGTTATGTGAACAACTTCCTCTCATGGCAACATGACTGGAAAATCAAAATTAATCCCGACAAATGCCAGCTGATTCATTTCTCTAAGCGGCGTCACAGTTTGGCAACGGGCCTAACGGTCGGTGGTCAAATATTGCACTGCCGCCAGCAAGTTAACTACTTAGGTGTCACCTTGGACCGCACAATGTGTTGGTCCACCCACATAAAAAATAGCGCCAATAAAGGCAGACAGCGGCTAAAGTTGTGCGCCCCCATCTTCCGTAGTAAACAGTTGCGACTAAAGTCAAAACTTATACTATATAGGTCATTTATTCTCTCGGTGGTCCTGTATGCATATCTGGCCTGGGCTAATGCCTCCAAAACTGCCCTCAAACAACTCCCCACCCTCCAAAACCTCTCCCTCAGAAAAATCCTCTCTGCTCCACTCCTCACCACCACCCAAACTCTTCACCTCGAAACTCATATCCCGTTCATCCCGGAGGCAATAGACAAAAGAGCAATTGCGGCATGGACGCGCATTAGGAACCACGAAAATGACGTGATCGCTAACATCGGCAAAGGCGAGCCGAAGCACCGCAAGCATACTAGGATAAAAATGTTCTAGAAGCGGCTTGGCTCGCCGACTAATGCGCGTCCACGCAACCTCGTCCCTAAGCCACATACATATTCCGGCAGAGGCCCTCGCCTCGGAAAATATTCAGGAGCTGCCACCGCGGGACAGTGTATATAGTGTCAAAACTGTAAATAGTGTAGTGCGCTGGGACGCATATTTCTGGTGTGCCCAGTGAAGATGTGTGTGTATGTGTGTACGAGTGTGTGTGTGGGTGAATGCGTGCGTGTATGTGTCTGTATACAATTTGTAAATATGTACATATGTATATATAACCCAAAGACGAAACAGACAAAAGAAAACTATTCTTCGTGACCTACAGATGGTCACCGTATGGGTTTTTGTATATAGCGAAAACTGTAAATATGAACAAAGTCAACCGTAAATCAATGTAAATATAGCCTGTAAGCCGGGCCCAATGTACCGGCACCAGGCCAATACTTTTACAATAAATAACTTGAACTTGAACTAGGGCACTCCAAACTGAAGAAGAAAGAAGAGAATCCACCGAGGCAGCTTTCCCGGAGCTGTCCCAACACAGGACCGGGCTTAGGCCCTCTACTAGCCTGTCTAGTGAAAGAGGCTCGCAGAGCTCTTTCACAAGCCAACCAGGAGGAGATGTCGGACGGAGGAGACTCGGTGCCGACTGACAGACTCACAAGACTGCATTACCCACAAGGTTGTACCCAAGGGTCTGGACTCCGCAAGGCGTCTGGCCCTCTGTGGGGAGCCGAATGACACCTGCACCGACCTTGACTGAAAAACCGAGTACCAGCAAGCAGGTAAGACCTGACATGGTTTTGACACCCCCGAAACCCTCTACCTCGAACCCCTCACCCGATCCCCGAGTGAGCATCGCCAAGGCGAAAGCCAAGGCACTTACTAGGGCCAAGAGTAGGCCGAAGGTGAAAAAGGCCGTGGGCCTTGTTAACCAAGGGACTGTCGCCCCTATAACACCGCCAGCTCCTGTCAACCCAACTCCAGCACTGCCGGACGACGATGGCTTTGTACTGGTACAAAGCCGCAGGAAAAGGTCCTCTGGTTCGAACCCAGAGCGACCCGCTCCTTCATCGGGACCTGCAGCGTCCCCCCAGCACCAAGCCGCACAAAAGGCGGAAAAAATTCCGCCAATTGTGTCTGACCCCTTCCCTAATCACATCAAGGTGATGAAGGAACTCAGGGGAAAGTTAAAGGCGGTATTTCAGGCAACACGACACCCAGGGCGTGTTGTTATCCGAACCACTTCCTCTGGAGACCATGCGGCCGCAAGGGAAGTGGTCAAAGCGAGTGGAATAAAATTTCACACGTATTCGCTACAGCGACCCCACGTGGTCCGCAGGGTCATTAGAGGTCTCCATTCGGAGACAGACCCCCAGGATATCTGTACCGGCCTGAAGGACGAACACGGAATCGAACCGCGGTCCGTGGTGCAACTCACCACTACAAAGGTGAAAGAGGGGAAACCCACAAAGGTACCCCTACCACTATTCCTAGTAACGGTAGAGAAACAAGGGGAGGGAACCCCTAAGATTGACGAGGTGACTTACCTGTACTATACACGGGTCACGATTGAGCCTTATCACGGCAGGGAGGGGCCAGCCCAGTGCTATAAATGCCTGGGTTTCCACCACTCAAGCTTTGCCTGTGAGAGGACTCTCAAGTGTCCCCGTTGTGCGGGCGAGCACCTGGTAAAGGATTGCCCGACACCAAAAGAAAAAGAAGGTGCGCCAACTGCGATGGATGCCACATAGGGATCTATCGCGGGTGCCCTAGGAGACTTGCGATAATGCAAGGCAGACAGGGCAAGGCTGATACTTAAGTAAGAACAGGGGTCTCTTTCGCCACGGCCCTGGCGGGACACGAAGGTGTTCTCGCGCAGGCCGAGCCCGCGGAAGTAACCCCTAGCGACCAGGTTGCCAAGTCGATGACAACGCCAGTCCCGGAAAGTGTCCCACCCCAGGTTGCGAGCACAAAGACTGCTCCAACACCCAGCACTGCTCCTAAGGAAAAGCGTCCCCCCAGGAAGGGGAAGAAGAAAGCCTCTGTGGTGAAAAACACAGAAAAGCCTACTGTGGTGAAGGATTTCAACAAAACTGCTGGAAAACTCTCCCCACCACCAGCACCCACTGCTCAAGCTGTGTCAACCACACAGCAAGCGGCAGAGCCCGCCAATGCTAGCCCGTCCCAGCGGACTGGCCCAACCAAAACTGAGGCAGCAGTGCCCCCACAAAACATCCCGGAACCAACCTTAGGGGACACATTCGCCACCGAGGAGATGGCTGAATTCATCGAGTTGGCAACCTGGTTCGCCGACTTAGTTCAGCGTTCCCTCCCAATACTACGACGCTGCAGGGAAACCTTCAACAAATCCGGGATTTCCGCTGTGAAGAAGACCCTCGCGATGCTTCAAACGGCTAAGGACCTCTATTCTAACTCCACGAGCTCGAGCTCTTAATGGCGCATAGAACTGTGCGTTCATTTGCTCATCGGTCTGATCGGGTCGGCCGACAGGGCGGTGGTACTGCCATTTTCATAAAGAACCATCTCACCCACACTCCTGTAACCATTCCTCCGCTACAACACCTGGAGGCAACCGCCATAAGGCTATCCTTGGGCGGGAACGATCTGGTGCTTGTGGCGGTATACGACCCGCCGGATGGTCACTTCTATGAAGCGGACATCACGGCACTCCTGAACCTACACCACAGGGTTTGCATTGCAGGCGACTTCAACGCAAAACACCCAAGCTGGCACAGCCGCACCCAGAACGTTAAGGACCGGGGACTGTACCGTCTCATTAGCGGGAACCCCGCCCTTCACGCGCACGGGCCGAGAGGTCCAACTCACTACCCGGCACGCGGTGCCGCGGATGTCATCGATTTCATGGTCACCAAAAACATACCATTTCACTTGGACCTCTCTGTGATTAACGATCTGGACTCCGACCACAACCCTGCTGTGGTGGATGCAGACGTTAATCTTACTGCCCTGGGAGTACCGGACTGGGTGGATGAAGTCGACTGGGATGCAGCCGTCCTAGCCCTTCAAAACTCTGTGGAAGCAAATCCTCGAATAGACTCGATAGAGGCTCTCGAGGAGGCAGCCACGGGGTTTTCTACCTCCGTCCTAAACGCCGTGCGTGCTCACACGCATCGCATTCCTACCGAAGTACCAAACCCGACATCTATCCCTGTCCCACTAAAACGCCTCATTCAAGCAAAGAATGCTGTCAGACGGCTATGGCAGAGATTCCGACATCCTAGGATAGGAGTAATACACCAGAGGTTCAAATCCCTGGTGAGACGACTGCTAAGAAAACACAGGGAAGCAGCTTGGGACGAAACAATGCGTCACGTAAACCTCCAAGAGAGGAAACCGTGGCGCATCGTCCGAGCCTTGAGGAAAGACAAATCTGCACACCAGCATCCAGTGCACAGCCCTCGGGGAAGACTTGTCTTTGAACCGAGGGAAAAAACAGAGGCACTAGCAGACTATCTGGAAACTCAATTCCAGCCTAGGGTAGATCCTCAGAACGATGACCACACTGACCTCGTGGAACAAGCGGTAGAAGACTTCTTAGAAGTCCGACCCGCGGGCCACGAGGAGTTCCACATCCCGGTAGTTACCCCTCGCGAGGTAACTAACACCATCCGGCACCTAAAACCTAGTAAAGCCCCTGGGCAGGACCGGGTAACAGCGGAAATGCTCCAGCACCTACCCCATAGAGCCGTGATGCACTTGACCCGCATTTACAACGCATGCCTCAGCATGTGCCACTTTCCAGCTGTCTGGAAACAGGCGCGTGTGGTATGCGTTTTGAAGCAGGGAAAGAATCCGGTTTTTCCATCTAGTTACCGTTCCATCAGCCTCCTACCAGTTGTCTCGAAAGTGTTCGAGAAACTGTTCCTGTCCCGCCTCGGACCTCTTTTGGAGGAAAAAGGTCTCCTACCGGAACACCAGTTTGGTTTTCGTTCTGGTCATTCCACGACTGAGCAACTACTGCATGTAGCCAAGAAAGCTTCCCTGGCTTACCAGGAGATGGCTAAAACGGTGGCAGTGTTGCTTGACGTGGAAAAGGCATTTTCTACCACTTGGCATGAGGGGCTTGTCTACAAGCTCATACAGCAGGAAATCCTCCCTCCATACATTTACTTGGTGGCTGGTTTCCTACAGGGACGTAGCTTCCGGGTGAAGGTGGAGGGATCATTTTCTAGAGAAAGGCCCATTGGCGCAGGAGTCCCCGAGGGCAGTGTACTGTCACCGGCACTTTTTGCAGCTTACATGGCCGATATCCCGACACACCCCAACAGACACATCTGTCAGTATGCGGACGATCTCATGATCTTCGCTACTAACAAGAACCCGCGCTACAGTTACCGACAAGTACAAGCCCACCTCTGTGCCATCAATAGATGGTGCGAGAACTGGCGTATGTCTATTAACCCGGAGAAAAGCTCTGCGATTCTCCTGGCTAATACGATAGCCAACCGGCTCCCGCTGGACCTCGTGCTTCGGCGCCGTCGGATCCCCTGGGTGACTACGGCGAAGTATCTCGGGGTCACGCTGGACCGGCGGCTGACGTATAGACATCACGTCAGGGGCAAAGTACTGCAAGGCCACGCTGCCCTGCGGCAGTTGTACCCCATTCTCAGTTCCCAAACCATGCCCCTACGCCTGAAGCTTCGGCTGTATCGTGCGATCATCCCGCCTCTGGTCCTGTACGGATATGAGATCTGGGGAGTGGTGGCTAGGTCCACCTTCATCAGGCTCCAGACGTTGCAGAACCGGGCATTAAGGATGATCTATGATACTGGCCGAAGATTTCCTGCCCATATCCTACACGAACATTCCGGCATCCCGTACATTGTCGACGTGATCAAAACTCGCGCTCGAACAATGTACAATAAACTCCAGAACCACCCAAACCCTCTGGTGAATACCCTGGGCCAATACGACCAGAGACAGCCGCGCCGACTACCATCCAAAAGATTGCCGAAGGACATCTTAAGTCCTGCGATCTAATCTTAAAATGGGAAAGGCGAAAATGCAATCTGTACTCGAAACAGAGCGAATCCCAGTTCAGTTCACCTCTCAGCGAGTGACTGACGGCCAGAACCCTGGTAGGAATTAGCGCGTAAAATTCGCGCACAGGCCACTTGTGGACCAATCCCTGCCTACAATCCCTCCCGTTACTATAAAAACCCCTGTTCCAACAAATTTTTCCCAGTGAAAACATCCCTGTAGTGAAACCATCAAAACCATCGCGCAGGTTAAGCCGTATGACGGCTAGGTACTGCGGTAAAGACACTCGACCGGGGGAACAATCACCTCACCTCCGTTCGACTCGAACTCCGTCTGGCGTCTGGCGTCTGTAAGATTAATTTACATCCTTTTAATAATGTTTCAGGGAGAGTAGAAGGGAACGTCCTTGAAGAAGTGAAACCTCGCATCTAAACTTTTGACCAAAAATGAGGTTTTATATGAAAGCCCTTTCTTTCGGTTGACAACCCGTACCTTACAAAAATTTTGTTAATGTAAAAAATTGAAATATATGATTTCTCGTATGTCAAGCTCTGTTCAAGACCATCTATATCTTTCTCTTTGATAGTAGCATAGCGTATAGAAGAGAAAGTGTGAGCTCTCCCGCTAGTTCACTGCATGATCCGTGGTCCCGTGGCAACTGACCGAAACTGCGGCGTGGCGATCGCAGTCGCCTTAAAATGCGGCTGAACTGCCTAGTGTGTGATTCGGAAGTACAGACAATTTTATACGTATGCGTTGTGTTTTGTGAGTAATTAGGTACATAACTTGTGAAATTGCTTCTAATTTTGTGCATAAATGTGTGTGTTCTTCAAAACGTAAGTTTCAAGCAACAGCAATAAATAATTGATTAAAAATGCCAACTTGTTTTGTACCCGGATGTCATTCAGGATACACAAACTGCTCAGAAGCTAGACATTTTCTTACTCCTCCTAAAGATAAAAATCTTTTACAAATGGGAAAAGTCTATTCCTAGGAAAGACACTAAATTATCTGTTAAATCTAGTATTTGTGACAAACATTTTCCAGAGGACTTTTTAGTGAAAGTTGATTCATTCGTTGTGCATGGAAAACTAGTTGAAATCCATAGAATTAAATGGCGGTTAAAGCCAGGGGCAAGTAAATTACCAGATGCAGGATCCAGTCAACCAGTTCTTATTTCAAACGCGCCGTCCTTCAACAATGGGGAATTCACAGAATACAGTTCTAATTCCTCCAAGGTCACAAACACAAGTGTCAATAATGAAATTGCTACACTGAAGAAAAGAATTAGAAACCTCAATAGAAATTTAGTTAGAACTAAAATCCTGCTATCTAAAGAGAGGGCTAAATTAAAAATAGTAGAAAAGAAATTCGCAACTAATTGTTGCGAACATAAACGCAATTTAAATTATTTAAGTAAAAAACAAAAGCTGGTTCTAGATACAATGCTGAAAAAATACATAATTTGCATTATGGTTTAATTTTTCAGCGTAAAATCATGTAAGCAGATATTTCCTACTGTTCTTCGTTAATTATAATACCCATTATTGTGTGTCAAGGAAAGACGATGTTTCAAAACAATATTTCCAATATTCCTGCTTACGATTTTAGGTATTTAAAATGCTAACTGATAATATGAAACCCATTTTCACCATGCATTCGTGAAGTAAAGTCAAGCGACCGCGACACCAGTGCCATCTTGCGAGCGAACCACAGTAACTCCCGAAGAGCTCACACTATCTCTTCTATCCGCTATGATAGTAGTAATAGTTCGAAGATTGCCAACGTAAGAAAAACAATTACTCAGCTTTTCATGGCCCCACAAAATAACAGAGGAACAGCGACCTTACATATTATTCGTTGATATTTTCTCAGACGTTGACCATGGAGTAATAACACAGTCAAATAAATAACCAGAGCAACGACCCTGTGGCTATACTTATGCAAATTTAAATGTACTATAATCACTTGGTTGAAAAATTAACATTTCGCACTGTACCAATTACACTGCGATAGCTGCACCAAATCAGACTAAATATCACTTCTTCTTCGCCTTTGTATGTTAATTTTGGCCAATTTTTTGCCTATTTTCATACATGTTGGTTAGTGAAGATAAAAAGAAAGGTTATAACCTTACTTAAACTATTATTTCCTTGCAACTGGGACTATTTTTTCTTGTATTAATAGCCACGAGGTAGCCCAAATGTGATGACATGGATAACAATCAGCAGCTTTCACTATCAACACCACTAAAAACTGTAGTCTACAGCAGTCTACCTCACATTTACCGCGGTATCACCACGATGGGTAATTCAAACGTACGTAAAACGTAAAACTAAACAGGAAAAGGTCAAGGACTATATTCCAAGGCTATAAAGACAAACAACGTATTCCTAGTTATGATATAAATTACTCATATAGACTACAAAAACAGCAAAAGAGTTTTGTAGGTTAGGTTAGCAGTAACGAAAGCTGAAAAACCGACTTTCCAGGCAAACATACTGAATGGTGAGGTTATGAAAAAACACAATTACCCCCAAAATACTTCTGAAAATACCTTGATGGGGAATCGACCCTGGTATGTTACAACGTCTTCCTTCGAACCCCCTTGTCAGCAGGCTTGTTAACTGCGGGAGAGTGGCTGTGGTGGTGTCAAAATAATTTGAGATGCAAATGAAGTCCATTCATTACATTCATACGGGACGGATTTGCATGGCAACGGGGAGAGTGCTAACAAGGTCCGAGTGTAAACACTTAACACAATATCCAACCCTCGTAATTTAATATTGCAAGAAACGGCCACCGTGCATTATCTCGTAACGACCAATGAACGTATCTAAAAACTGCCCCAAGCTTACACTGGAAGGGAAACCAAGCCTTCACTTTCAATTATAATGTTTGTGTTTCATCAATCAATGCACAGCATGTGTCTGTCTATATGGCTCTGTGAACACACTCAACCGGGGAATCACCGGATGAATTTCACTGCGAATTTCACACTTCTAACAAAACAGTATGTGCTGCTGGGAGTCATACACACACACGAATACACACGCACGCACACACACACGCACACACGTACACACACACACACACATACACACGCACACACATACACACGCATAACACATGCACACGCACACACATACACACACAAACATACACACGCACACACACATACACACCAACACACACATACACACGCACACACACATACACACCAACACACACATACACACGCACGCACACACACACGCACACACATACACGCGCACACACACATACACACGCACACACATACACACGCATAACACATGCACACGCACACACATACACACACAAACATACACACGCACACACACATACACACCAACACACACATACACACGCACACACACATACACACGCACACACACATACACATGCACACACATACACACACACGCACACACATACACACCAACACACATACACACGCACACACACATACACACGCACACACATACACACGCATACACACGCACACACATACACACGCACACACATACACACATACACCAACACACACATATACACACGCACACACACATACACACGCACACACACATACACACGCGCACACACATACACACGCACACACATACACACGCACACACACATGCACACGCACACACATACACACACGCATACATACACACGCACACACATACACACCAACACACATACACACATACACACGCATAACACATGCACACGCACACACATTCACACACAAACACGCGCGCACGCACGCACACATACACACATACACACGCATTCACATGCACACGCACACACATACACACGCATACACACATACAGACCCACACGCATACACACGCACACGCACCCACATACACACCCACACACATACACACGCACACACATACACACGCACACATACACACGCACACACATACACACGCACACACATACACACCCACACATACACACATACACACGCATACATACACACGCACACATACACACGCACACGCACACACATACACACGCATACATACACACGCACACACATACACACGCCCACACATACACACCAACACACACATACACACGCACACACATACACACACACGTACACACACAAACACACACACAGAGCTTAATTCAAGATATACGTTTTGCTAGCCATAAAATATCTTAATTCTTAACAACTAATGAGGGCGATTGACCTCTCAAAGCTATTAGTCATTAAGACTAAGATGCTGGAAGGCTTATGCCGTATTTTCTATTCACTTTTGATCTATTGTTCTGTGTTGGTAACACTGCAGCAAGAGAATTCTTTTAAGTTCAACGGAAGCTGGGTCGAAGTGCCCCTGGGCTTCTCGAAAAGTGGTTCAGCCTTTAGCATCCTCTTCTGCCACATGTTTTATGTATTTCCCACGTCCTTCGACTTTCTTTTCGTATAATGCGATTTGCTTTTTCATAGTCTGCTTTGCAACGTAGGAAAAGCAATGGGAATATAGTGCGGTGTTAACTTTTGGAATAGAGTTTTGTTTAAAACTCTTCACTCTATTTACCCCTTTGGGGTTTAAAGTGGTCAGAAATTAGAGCAAGTGAAGCACTCTTTCCTTTCATTAAAGAAGGGTAGTGAAAACCATGCGAATGTAATAGACTGAATTTCTGTTTCAAACACGTTGAACATTATACTAATTGCACGAGTAGAGAGTGAAGTGTTTCATAAAAGAAAAGTGAGTGGAGAAAACCATGTGAATGTAACATATTGCACTTGTATTTCAGTCACAGAAAATTGTGTGAATTTTTTTTTGAAGGGCAAGTATAGGACATGTGAATGTGTTTCATAAAAGAAAAGCGAGTAGAGAAAGCCATATGAAAGTAATACGTTGCATAGTAAAATAGATAGCAGAAGTACTTTCTCTATGAAAAATCTTATATGTTGCACTCACATGACTTTCTCTACTCTTGTACTAAGCATTCTTACAAACTCTTATTCCTATATTTTCTTCGTGTTAGTTGAGATAAACATTTGCAGAAATTATTTTATAGCTTATTTCCTTGTAGATACAAGGGAATATGAGAATACAGTAGGCTTTGAGCGATATTCAAATGTTTTAAACCTTTGGGATTCCACTCTCTTTGTAAGGTTAACATAAATAAATGAACAACGATATTCCATTTGACGAAAGTTTGTTTTCCGAAACTGACACAAAGAATATCTCTGAAATGGTTCACTGTACAAAAAAAATTATTTTGACATAGATTGTGTATTTTATGTGAGATCTGTATTTTTATGGAATAAGATTTGGTCTCTTAAGGTGTAAGAATACTTTTCTATTTTGAAATAGTATAGCTACCAAGGGCATAGATATCTGCTTTCTAT
Organism: Tenodera sinensis; assembly: GCA_030765045.1. NCBI lineage: Eukaryota > Metazoa > Arthropoda > Insecta > Mantodea > Mantidae > Tenodera > Tenodera sinensis. Next base: position 39,937,153 of record CM060963.1, read on the forward strand.
GGCAGCATATTACGGACAATTAACGTGGTATTTAATAATACAACGCTCTTCACATGAATAATGCCTTCCGCCACACAAATGGACTTCCATTTCCAAAGCAGTTCATATCCTTTTTCATCTTCTGGTCTACACGGCTCCTTTGAAGGGATGCTGATGTACCGGAAAGATCTCTCCCTTCTGATCCCTTGACGATGATGATGATGGGGTGGGGGCAGCTATATTCCAAAAACACTCCCTTTCTCTCTCTCAGGGTCAGTCGGCATAAGGGCCATCAAAAGAGAACCGAGTGTAGTAAAAAAAAAAAGGAGAGATGGACCAAAGACGACTCTTATGAATGGAGTGATATTATATGGAGTCGAGGCTTAGAGCGCCTCTGATCTAGGAGTCCTACACAAAACACTGGCGTAAAAGCGAAAATGTACAAACAAGAAAGTTGGTAAGCCTTTAAACAAAGACATCAAAACTCCAGAAATTGTGTGCCATTTTGTGATTACTCCTTGCAGGAATAATAAAGGATTCTGTTTATTTTGATAATCATACTCGGCATTCGCTTGGAAAGTACGTCAGTGGTATCATCTCTCGCCCATCTGCTGTTATGTTTCCACCATTTCTATTCACTCGATTCAGCAACTGCTTTTATTTCACATCAAAAAGTTTCACTCTCGCTATTTCAGTACAAGTCCACAGGAGACTCTTAGCCCATTTTCCTAGATGGCTTAGATTTCCCGAAAAAAACATGTATATACTGATCCAGATTAAAGAGACATCTATGCTGAACAATCAACACCATTTACAGCTCTAAATTATAACTGTTGTTTCAAACGCTCTGTATATAGTCTACAACCTTCGGGGAACCTCATTCCAGCAAGTGAAGACTTTATCCATTATAGCCGATAACGTCGTTATATTAAAAACAAAAGAAAATGACTTACAACATTCGCTACATTATCTGAGTAAAATATGCGAAGGGTATAATTTAAAATTTTTAAGGGGAAATGGTGTTTTAAGTAAACAACCCATAAGATAAGAAAATAGTCTCATACTTTAAACATCTAGGTTGCAAATTCACGCAAAAGGATACAAATTTGCCGAGGTTTCAACATACGTGGCGTAATTCACAGAACACTAAACGAAAAACAAAGAAGGAAACAAGATTTAAATTCTTAAAAACAATAGTTATTCCCTTACTTTTTATGCAGTGAAACTTGGGCAATAAATAGGAAGATAAAAACTAGAATTCAGAGTGCAGAAATTACCTTTCTATGAACAACCAAAGAGAGCACAAGATTGGATAGGATACGAAATAAAGATATATGAAATTAACTCCATATATTTTCTATATAAAATACAATTCAACAGTATAGAAAAAACTTCCATCCAGAATGGATAAAAAAAGGCTTCCTAAATTGGTATAGAACATTAGGATTCAAAGATATAGGAATAACCAAGAAAAGATGGAGAGACATACTGTGATTCGGAACAGACTTATTAAGTTGTGTCCTTGCCTTCGATAATGATGATGATGGAACGAGAGGACCTACAGTTTAGAGCTTAGAACATGGACACCGAACAATGATCACTTAAAATAGCCGAATCAAGTCAATATAATACGATAACAGGAATGTAATCAGTCAGCTATTCCTACACCACGCTCTAAATTAGATTATTCATCGGTGGATTATTTACTCCATTAAATGTTCAGTTATGGTTAGTAAACAAACTAAGGCAAAGCAAATCATATTTTTTTGTGTGAAATTACGTGCAAGTACATAAAAAACATAAAATATTTTAGTTGGAACGCAAGCTAGAAGTTGGAACCAGCAAAAACCTTAAAAAAGTAATGACAAATATTGTGGATTCATCTTTCATACTAAGAATATGCAGGTCTAAGTAAAGTTCAAGAAAGAGTAAGCTATATAATAAATGAAAGTTGAATTTCGTTGTTGTTGGAGCCTTTATTAATAAGACAGAAAATGTACCAGCCGCCGCTGGCTGGAGGAAAGCTTATGTATTACTTGAAGGGGTCAGCGGCAAAGGTTCGCTCTCTCTCTCTCACACAAACACACAGATATCTCATTAAAGGTATCTGGGCACCGGGAAGTTTCTCGTCAAGTTTATCAGAGGTTGGTTCACAGACAGCAAGAAGGCACGAGCTAGAATATTAGGGTGGGGGGGGGGGGGGGGTGGTGCAGGGAGGGTTGGTTGCCTTACCTGTTCAGATCAGAGGCTTTCATCAGCGAAATGAATAGCGGCCTGTTTACTGCTGCTCTTATTCACCACCCAATGAATACTACCATGTTTTCAAGTGATATAGAACACGGCTTTGAGAGGCTAGCTGGTGGTTCCCTCTGCCAGCAACACTACGAACTAGACCAACTAAACTTCAAGCCTAATTCTGCTCTAATTATGTGTTTGTAGGGTGCTCAAACAAGGTTAGCTGCTTTCATTTTACTTTCCATAACTAACGTCTGTGATGGAGCAAGTACTGTGCTGGATTCAAATACTTCCTTAGATCCACACTTTGTATCCCTCCGCGGTAACCTCGTGTTCATATCACAAATAAGTAAACACCCTGTTTATTATTTTATATTAATCAAAAGTTTAAAACTATGTTTTACTGTCATATGTCTTGAGAACTCACAGCTCTTTGCCAATATTTATGGTACTATATTTTGTGGTGTGCTTCGGTTTCGTGCGTTAGTTGACGGCGTGTGTTTACACCAAGTTGGGATCTAAGAGTTGAGCCATTATACTTAAATTTTCCATAACACTCGTACAAGAGGCTTTGCAGGTTGTATTCCATCCAAAAATTCGATGTTGAGATTTCACCGGAAATATGTGTTTTGAGACCCCTAAATCCAAAAAAGGCATTTTTAGAAGAAGGTCCGTGTGTCTGTGGAAAGCATAACTAAAAAACGAAAACCCGGTTAACAACCACAGTTGGTATTTAAGTTTAACGACTTTCAAGGATGCGACACGAAGAAAATAGTCCCACCTTAAACTACCCTTTACATGGAACATTTTTCAAAAATTTTAATTTTCTTGAAAATAGCTGTAACGATTTTCATTAAAATGTCATATGTTTGAGATATTTTTATGACAAATGAAATGTATATCTTGAATTTTCTGGCTATAGCCCCTGTAGTCGTATTTACTCTGGACGACATTTGCATAATTGCTAAACCGTTAGAGATAGATCAAATCATACTATAAAAAATTGTAAATCTTGCTAAAATACAGAATTTATGTCAGAATAAATTTTCTTATAGGGTAAACCATTTCGGAGATATTCCTTGTTATGTGTGTGAGTTTCGGAAAACTTAAAACTTTCGTGAAATGGAACATCATTTAAATAGTTGCGAGTTATGGTACCCCAAAAGACTGTGGACTGTATTAACGACGAGAAGAACTGGAAATAATATAAGTTTATCTGTGCAGCATATCTCTGATGTTCAACAGGGCGTTCAGAAAGGAACCTTTCCCTTATAAAATAATATTTGCCCTGTTACAGTTTTTGTGTCATTAGGAAAGCGCCCCATTTGACAAGACAAGGTTATGTTAGATGTTTGCACGACATGCCCCATTTCACTGCACATCTTGAAAGCGGCGTGATATTGTAATGAAGTCAAAACCGCAGGCTACTCTGCGGAGAGCGTGTAAAATATTTTCGAATGAGGGTCTAAAAGCAGGCTTGTTCTCGTGACTAGGTAGGAGGAGTCAGGCGTCAGTTGACTCCCTAACGAGGGGTTTCAGAGAAAGCCGCAAATTTATTTAGCCTCGACTCGTGAGACCCCTCCAGGGATGAAGCCGGTACTTTGAAATCACGAGGAAGTGTCGGAATAGGTGTTATTTCTCTATGCACGCTACCGGCGGCATCATTGTAAACTTCCAACCTCTGGATATCTTCTTTCTGTAAAAGTTAGCCACTAGAAAAAATATCTGCTATTTAAAATTCACGTGAATTAAAATCGTTGGAGTAATTTTTGAGAAAATAATTAAATAGGCAATATTTGTACACAAAATGCCTTAAGATTATCTTAACTTAGACCGGAAGGACAAGGCAAGGTATGGGTTTGTTTTCAAAACGCACCATTACGCTGTTTGTTTATGTACGGAGCTAGGGAAAGTGACCTCCCACACAATCTGAATTGTTGCCAGCATGTTTTCGATAAAACTAAAATATCTCCATAGAAAATGGTTGGAGACATAAACGTAAGACACAAAATAGAAGGATTTTCTTTAATATATTGTCGCTTCCTTTGAAAGCACTGAACTTAAACACAAAGTTTGGTATCCCTGCTGGTAGTGTTTGACCTCTGCTGCCTAGGAGTCCTGGCACCAAAGAGGGCCCTATTATCTTGCCTCTCAAGACGACAGACGACGTATGTATCTCAAAACTGTTTAGCACTTGAACTCTTTCCCACGACAGTGTCTTAATTGTTTCTGGAAACGTTAAAAGGGGTACATATACAAGAGCACCACTTGTTTATACATGCGGCGATACCACCCTTTCTTCCACAACAACCACACTCTTTATCCCTCTCGCAGTTCCAACATTCTCCTCAAGATTTAGAACAGGCTGAAAATTCCACTTGCTATCATATCAAACTCTGACTTTGTTTAGTTTCCCTTGTAACTTCACTAATATAATTTAGTTTGTTTGCACTATTACTTTAGTTGTATGGTTTGGTTCAGTTTTTGCTGTAAATTAACTTTTCCATCACGCGTAGCAGTGCAGTGAAATAGGCGCAAAGTAGCCTTTCTTCCTTCCGCCTCACACACTGGAGCGTCGAACAACGGACTTCTCTTTTATCTATTCACTAAGTAACCAGCACTTATGACGCACTCAGAGGTGAAAGGGAGTAGGTACTCTGGTTCTATCGATGGCAATTCTGTACAGTGAAACAAATAAAACAGCATATCTTCGTGCTGATACCTTTATTCTCTGAATATATTTAAAATAAAATAAATGATGTTTCACCAAGGCAATGCATAAATCCATTATATTGATTTTAAGTTTGATTTATTAATCCACTAACCGCTGAAATATTTTCAGGAGACGTAAACGGCTTCCTGTATATACAGTGCTGCCTCCGCCGTTAAGGCGTACAACTAATAATACTTTTAACAAAGTCTGAGCATTAAGAATGGCCTTGTGTTTACTTAATGTGGCCACACGCTTTCTAAACTCCCGTCTGGAAGAAACGCCGCTAACCTTTTATTTCTTTATTACCGTCCACTTAAAATTCCTCCACTCATTTCTTACTTGCACTCACACAAGTACAGTGTAAAGTAAAGTGAAGAATGCTTGAGAAATGCAGTGGTGGAATGGCTGACATGGAGAGACATCTACTCACCTAAGAAACCAGACATAGTCAACTACAAGAGCCCGGATAAAATAATTCCAGGATTTGAATTGTTAAATCTTTACTCTGACATATTTTAAACGTATATTTTTAGTTGTTAAGCTTTCTCTGTAAAACTGTTAAATTATCTGTTTTGTAACAACACGCGCTCAACCTGGTTTAGAATCCAGATACTAGAGTGATGGAGTACAGAGGTTATTAATTAACAAGAGGTTATCCCCCGGTTATCTAACAGCTGGTTATCTAACAGTTGGTTATCTAACAGCTGGTTATCCTTATAAGTGGCGCCTTCTATGATGTCAGCATATAAACGTTTGTAGAATATTATGAAATACGTTGAAATATGTTTAGAATGAAATAAAATAGTATTTTGCAACTACCTATGATGTATGTGCATGAAACATCGGACCTTACTTTATGAATTGCCCTGGCATATTCGTTTTACAAAAGCATAACAATTAACAAAAATATTCCCTTCAAGTAGTTTTTTTATTTATAACTCTCTGCCTCTTATTCTGTATTGCACTTGGAATACAGCTCTTGAGGTTGTTTAACTGCTGTAAATCTAGGACACGGGACCAACGACTTTATTTCCCTTCCAAAGCTAAGAATTTTTCTATCCAAAAACATCTATCATTAAAGTATCTTTAGAAATAATCAGTATATTAGAAAAATCTTTGTTCTAGGATAGCAAGGTACTGCCAAGTGAATAATTAAATTAACCATAAATTAAATTCATCTTGCTTCAATAATCTTACCATTCTTACAAACTCTTATTCCTGTATCTTCTTCGTGTTAGTTGAGATAAACAATTTTACTAATTATCTTATTGCTTATTTCCTTGTAGAAATATTAGAATACAGTAGGATTTGAGCGTAATCATATCTTTTAAAGCTTTGAGATTCCGTTCTCTTTGTACGCTTCACATATAAAAAATGAACAACGATGTCCCATTTCAGAAAAGTTTTAAGTTTTCCGAAACTCACACAAATAACAAGAAATATCTCCGAAATGGGTCACTCTACAAAAACAATTACTCAGACATAAATTGTGTGTTTTAACGAGATCTACATTTTTTGTACAGTAAGATTTTATCTATCTCTTACGGCTTACGAGTTATGCAAAAGTCGTCCAGAGTAAATATGACTACAGGGGCTATAGCCAGAAAATTCAAAATACACATTTCATTTGTCATACAAATACCTTAAACATACAACAGTTTAATCAAAATCGTTACAGCCATTTTCAAGAAAATCAAATTTTCGGAAAATTGTCCATGTAGAGGGTAGTTTTGGGTGGGGCTATTTTCTTCAAAATCTCCATGTCGCATCCTTAAAAGACATTAAGTTTAAATACCAACTTTGTTTTTTAACCGACTTTTCGTTTTTGAGTTATGCTGTCCACAGACTGACAGACACACACAGACTGACACTGACTGATGAAATCTGGACATTGAATTTTTGGGTGGAATAAAATACTTACTATACGTAATAGAGAATGTAAAATGTACTATCTTTTATGAGTTCAACAGTGTATTTGTATTTTTGAGTCTGATTCTATCTTTGCTATGTAAATGGGAGTTTGTTGAAGGGATTTTCTTGATAATCCTCTTGTCACATTTTTCAAACGTGTTGATTTTAAAACCTATTGACCTTCGGAGTCAATTAATTGAATAAATATCCAGTAATATGAAGGATATAAAAAAGGCAATACACAAAGGCTTGGATAAAACACTCTGTTCATTATAACTCCAGCCACGTCCACAGCGCTGAAGTCAGCTCTGGTCTCAACAGGGAAAAATGAAAGTCAAACAAGCAGACACACGTTAACAACTAGTTAAGTATTTGTTCAGTTATGTACACCCCTGCCTTTGTACAGCCCTCTTTGCCCGCTAATCGGGGCTGGGGTCTACAAGTGTGTTTGTAAAATACCATGCCTTTAACTCGACCAGTACACACACACACGCATACACACACACGCATACACACACACACACACACACACGCACACATACACGCACGCAGTTTATTGCTTCACATGTGGCAACACTGAGCCGGTCTACAATAGGGCTTGTGGAGTTTCAATCCAATAACCTGCAACTGTCAGATACTTTTGGCAAATTTGCACCTCCAATTGCTGAAAATTCATTCCCTGAAACGTTCCCACTTTAGAATAACCTTCATGGTGCCGGAGAGTATTCTGATTATCACTATTAAACCTCAAAATGAATTCAATTATCTGGGAGAAAAATTTGATATTTCTGACACAGAAAAGAAAAATAAATAAATTCAAGAATAATTCAAACAGTGGAGCCTTAAGTTCCCTGTTACGGGAGAAGGACGTCAAATGTCCAACTAAAATAATGATTGTGGCAGAGATATATAAAGTAAAATATGTAACAGTTAATGTGCGGCACTATAAGAAGAATATTTAAAACATTGCGGGTCGACACACAGTTAAAATTTCCAGCACCAGTATGGTAGGACATACAAGAACAGATGAAATAAGAAACCAGGATATAAGGAAAAAGTTCACCATATTTATAATATATTATGATATTGAATAAGTTAGAAGTAATTGGGAAGAACACAGAGTGCATCGACGTGTCCTATTCTGCCGTACTCTCGTAAACACACCAGCCATTTCTCTGGTTTAAACTTTGTCGGTACAAGCTTTGTTAGACAGATGAATAACTACTGCAAGAGTGGATTCATCTGTCAGTGCCGTGGAAATGGCGGGCTACCAGGCGCGATATTCAAGAGCAGCCCGTATTTTTGGAAAACATTTCACGAGTTCCTTAAGTCTTTGGGCAATGCTCTAAATTAATATTTGTCAAAATAGACACTTACTTGCACCACTACATAATAATTTGCTTTCAGATTTCTTATCCACTGTGAACCTAACCTATAAAAGCTAAGATGATATAAAACGTGTTTTTGTATGAAATAATCCTATATGGGCGTATCTCGTTATGGGCTCTCAGCTGATCCTGTTATGTATGGAGTAAGTCAGACTCGCCTTTGTAAGAGCTTCAGGCGTGTCCAAAATGGACAGTATCACACCTCGCGGCCTTCTTCACACGTCAAGGGGGGGGGGGGGCTTTTCATGGAGAATTTGCCCTTTTAAATGCTCAACGAATTACAGTCGTTTTATGCTAATTTATGGACCTTGATGTGGCTATTCGAAGGCGGCCAATCCATTAGGTTTAGTCGAAAAGGGGTCTCCGCCCTGAATTTTTAATGTTTCAGTTTACCATATGATTTCTAACGAGCAAGGTTCAGGGTCGTTCAACTCAGATTTACATCTGTGCGTTTTTTCTATGTTAACAAGTTTAGATGATTAGTTCTGCGAGAGCTGACTAAAAGCTTGTCTATAAACTGGCAAGTGGTCACCAGGAAACCACAATCCACACGTTGGAGGATTACTTTCGACTGGTTAGTCAATCTGATGGAGCGGAAATGCACAACAAAATTCTTACACCAAAGATATCTGCATGGAATTTAATACATGCTTATAGTTGTGGCAGAGAAACATGTGAAAATAATTTTAAAATATTTAGAGTAGACTAGACTACATGGGCTATAGCTAGAATATTCAAAAATACATTTCATTTGCGATGAAATTATTTTAAACACGTGACATTGTAATCAAAATGATTGAAAGGCATTTTTGAGATAATCAGTTTTCGAAAAAAAAAATCCATATAAAGAGTAGTTAAGCATGGGGGAATTTTCTTCAAAATCTTTGGGTCGCATCCTTTAAAGATATTAAACTTAAATATCAACTTTGATTTTTAACAGACCTTTCGTTTTTGAATTACACACACACACGCGCACGCACGCTACACGCACACCTTTTTTCTAAACATGCTTCTTTTAAGATTCTTTGACTCTCAAAACATATACTTCCGGTGAAATCTCCACATCGAATAATTGGGTCAAATAAAGCACTTTCTGTATTCAGTGGTAAGAACAGAATGTTCAACGCAGTTCAACCATATCATCAACCTCTTCACTGGTAAGACAGAAAATGCTATTTCTGTCTGCTGAAAGTACGGAAAAAAATCTTGGACAAATGACGATCAGGCAATGTCTTACTTGAATTTTACTTCACGGTCACAAAGGAAACAGACACCTTAAGATTTCTGCAGTGACTTTTGCTAAAAGCCAGCACAGCTGTTTTGGAGATCGGAGCTCTTCACAAACCCTCTCACCCCGATGAAGTGTCGAATGTTCAAACCCTTGTAGACAATAGAAAGCATATTTCCATACGAGGGTTACAGAACCTCTTACATTTTGAGTGTTAAGTGAGAGAAAGAGAGGTATGCAATGAGACTGTCGCCCCTTCAATGTCAGTGATACCAACTCTAGAAATCCCGGCGCTACTTCAATGGAATTCTGTGTGCTTTCGAGTACTGTAACCAAGATATTTAGCCACAGATTATTGTACATAAAAGCATTTCTGCTGTAATATGTCCATATTACTTCCCTCTCTGTCTATATTTCTCTCCCTCGTCCCCACTGGCGCGGCGCGTAACATACGAGCTGGAGGTCAAGCTTCCCCACGAGGGCAAACGCGTGACTTACAATCAAGTGGCAACACAAAGGGTTTTCCAGGGTATTATTGAAGTGTCCGGCGTGTTTGTAGAAGTTCGAGAAAGGTCCATCAAGCAAGCAAAGCAAAAATGTTTATTTGGGCATGTTTACAACATGCCCGGGCTGTTTAGGGAATTCCCTCTTCAGCCTAGTGTGGTAATTGTTTTTGGTACGGTCCATGTTACGTCAGCTTCACTATATAAGGAGAGAGGCAACGAGTTAGAGCAGTTAGGTAAAATGCATGTCAGTCAGTGTGTCAGTGAGTGCTTATTTCCATGTAGTTGCACACGGATATTTTCTAAAACTGTTTTTTTATTGTGGTGAAACCCCGATATCGAAATTTTGGATCGAATACCAATACCTCCTTTATTTACCATATACAGGAGAGAGAGTAAACAGAAAGAAAAACACGAAGATTAGATACCATCTTCAACGAAGTCTTAGCATTAAGATGTCTGAAGTATAACATGTTCTGTACGTTCACAAGTGTTTTAGGTAGAGTTATTACCTGTCCGACAGAGTTGCTGCACGCGACACTCTTATATACGGATAAATTTAGATGGTGCTGAGGGGAAACGGAAGCAGAATTTTCTTATCGAGTAGTTGAGCCTGTTATCCCACGTGTTTATTTACACTCGCATGCACTCGTTTAAGGTGCGGCAGGCGGGGTAGTTTCTTCTATACTTAATTATTCTATGCAAACAAAAGAAATCTACGCGTTCTTTCCCCAGGTGTTTAAAGAAATTAATGTTGACATTTTCTAGTAGCGCTGTTGTTTTAGAAACATCGTTAAAATGTTTCTAAAAAGATAAATATAATAAATGTTGCTGTTAATAGTAATAATAAATAATAATAATAATAATAATAATAATAATAATAATAATAATAATAATAATAATAATAATAATAATAATAATAATAATAATAATAATAATAATAATAATAATAATAATAATAATAATAATAATAATAATAATAATAATAATAATAATAATAATAATAATAATAATAATAATAATAATAATAATAATAATAATAATAATAATAATAATAATAATAATAATAATAATAATAATAATACTAATAATACTAATAATAATAATAATAATAATAATAATAATAATAATAATAATAATAATAATAATAATAATAATAATAATAGTATAACATTGGACTATTTCATGAAAAAGCCTAGCAAAGGTTTATTTATTTTGGATATACAGATTTTCCATCGAAAAACTCCTATCGTTATCAATATTATCATAAAGCTGTGATATTAAGAAGCTTGGTGGAAAAGATAATCGCGTGTGTGTGTGTGTGTGTGTGTGTGTGAGTGTGAGTGTGAGAGAGAGAGTGTGTGTGTGTGTCTGCGTGTGTGTGTGTCTGTGTGTGATGTGTGTGTGTCTGCGTGTGTGTGTGTCTGTGTGTGATGTGTGTGTGTGTCTGCGTGTGTGTGTCTGCGTGTGTGTGTGTCTGTGTGTATGTGTGTGTGTGTCTGCGTGTGTGTGTGTCTGTGTATGTGTGTGTGTCTGCGTGTGTGTGTGTCTGTGTGTGATGTGTGTGTCTGTGTGTGTGTGTCTGTGTGTGATGTGTGTGTGTGTCTGCGTGTGTGTGTCTGTGTGTATGTGTGTGTGTGTGTGTGTGTGTGTGTGTGTGCGCGCGTGCGTTGCCTAATATGGTGTAAGGCATCGTTTATAATAGTATGTAGTGTTTATTCTGCCCCAGCTCTCGAAAATATTTTTGGAGACAAATTTGTGTCACATTCCTATCTTCTGTGATCTACAACAAAATTAACAAGTCAGTCGGCATGATAATTTCTTTTGTTGAAGCAGGGAAACAGCATTACAGCTATCAAACTCATGAGTAGGGCTAGGAAGTTCATGCATTTGCATGTTTTTTCATAGGGGTTAAAAATGTATGCTTTTACATTATGTGCACGAATTATGGAATTTTAAGTTATTTGGACGTGATTTTATGGTGCATATAACTGCATATTTTCTTGATTTTGATAAATGCATATTATCTCAATACTATAGCCTCTATATAGCATATTTTAATGTTTTTTTTTTCACCTGGATAATATATTTTACATTGGTAGTGTTGTATATGATGATGTAACTCGCCAGGTGGCGAGAAGCAATGCTGAGTCATGTTGTTATGCAGTGAATCCCCTGTTTCCATACTTTCATTATATGTATGCGCGTAGAGAATAATCAGTGCGTTATCTGAGAGGTTTACATTAACAAAGATAAAGTGCAGGTCAACGTTTTGAGCAGCACGATTATAGCAACGCTTGTCTCTGCGTGGTCTTCAAACGTAACAGTGTTGTGAACTGGTTCCCTCGAAATTAAATTAGGCGTATAAAATGTTGAAAAGCTCTTCAAATGCCGAAAACAAAACCAACTTAGAGTGCTAGATTAATTAATTTACAGAAAGAATTTTCGGGTGATTTAATATCTACAGATGATAGAGCACTGTTTTGTGGGGCGTGTGAGAAAAATGTAGGGAGTGAGAAAACATTTCAAATAGTTCAGCACATAAACACAGCAAAACATAAGGAGAATTTAATCAGAAAACTCGCAAACAAAGAACCTGTTCTAAAACAATTAGTAGAGTGTTTAGCAAGTAGGGTTACTGAATTTTCCTATGACTTGTGCCAAGCATTTTTAGCTACTGATATTCCCTTGTTCAAAATTAATAATCCGATATTTAAAAACTTTCTTGCCAAGTACACTCGACAACATGTGCCTGAAGAAAGTACACTGCGTAAGACTTATGTAGGCCATTGGTACAATAACGTAGTGTCAAATATACAAAATTTAGCGGATCAGTTTGTGTGGTTGTCTGTTGATGAAACCTCTGATTCTGAACGCCGTTCTATTGATAATATAATCGTGGGTGCTTTCATGAACAAAAGACTACACCTTATCTCCTTAATATGTGCAAATTGTCGGCCACTGACAATGTAACTGAAAGTTTGTGATGGACTCTTTAAAATTACAATGCCCATGTGGAATCGAATACAACTGGTTGCTTTTATTTGTTACCCTATATGGTAAAATCAGGAAAAACTCTGAAAGGTATTTTTTCTAACGTAATTCATATAACTTGTTAGGCACACGCTCTTCATAGCATTTCTGAGATAATACGTGATTCTTTCCCATTGGTAGATAGATTTGTGTCCAGTACAAAGAAAATTTTTGTTAGATCTCCTAAAAGAGTTAAGTTGTATAGATCAACAGCACCTAATATGCGACTTCCTCCTGCACCGGTGTTAACTCGATGGAGAACATGGGTCGATGCAGTTTTATATCATGCTGAGCACATAGAAATAGTCGAAGAGGTTGTTAATTCATTGGACTCGAAAGATGCTTCATCAATAGAAATTGTGCAAAATATTCTGTCAGGCACTGGGTTAAAGAAGGATCTTAGTTTCATATCTGCCCATTTTTCTTTCTTACCAACAGCCATAACGGCATTGGAAGTTGTAGGATCTCCTTTGCATGAATCACTTACTGTGCTTGAAAAAACAATATGTGATCTAAGTTCGGTTCCTGGTGGCATAGGACAAAAACTGAAAGAGAAAGTGAATTATGTAATTTCAAAAAATTCTGGTTATAAACAGATGTGCGATATTCGAGACATCGTCGAAAGAAAACCATCTGTCGCACCAAGAGACTTGACTCTCTCTGTGAAGCAGTTAACATCATTTAAATATGCTCCGATAACATCTTGTGACGTGGAGAGAACTTTACTGTTGAAAATTCGTGTAGTGTTGGTTGTGAACTGCAATTTAGCAGTTAATACTAGCAGCGGGACCACTTCTGCTTCAACCTCTAAGGAATAAGGTAACTTCATTATTTACGCTAACGCGTCTACTATAAAGGGACATGAACTGTTCTAATGAAATAGTGCATATTTCTTGGCATATTTTGAAGTTTTTAAGATCATTTTTGCATGCATATTTCAGTGTTTTTAGGGCATGAACTTCCGAGCCGTACTCATGAGACAGGTAAACAAGTAGAGACGGCTTTTGACTAGGCGATAAACTTTACCCGTTCCGTTTCCGCGGCGAGTCCCGCGTGCTCCGTCTAGCTACTCTAGCTACTAGAATTCCTATTGATTGATATTTCTTTTTTATTTTATTAGACACATATTCAATATATCTGTGTTTCCTTTCTGCCTTTTTTCAGGGCTTTCTTTAACATTCCAAAAATATTTAAAGGTTTACTAAGTTTAAAGTCGACATCTTTTTTCATCAAATGAAGCTATCGCACCTAAATAGTTAAACATCGAAACCTGTTTCATTCTGTTATCTCCTATTATTATTTTATTGGGTGTTTACCTCAATCAAGTTCTAGGATATTCTCTTTTAATCAAAATTTTCCATAAAAGTTTCCTATCTACCCGGTGAAATATACATTTCTCGTCTGGATAAAACATCAGGAAATTTAAAACACCTCGTGTTTTAACGGTCCGTCCGCAATCCTTCGTTAAAAAATTGTATCTTCTTTTCAGCAGATACATTTAAATATTTCAAACATTTTGATAGATATACAAACTCAAAATGTGTGTTATTCTTCCCTCTCTAGTGCACACACACACACACACCTGTATGTATGCTTAACAAATAAACATAGGGATATTCTTCCAGCAGCGCGTGTTTCTTGGCCCGGAAATAATTTCTGCTGGAACAGGGGCGAATGCAGACGACACGTGTATATTTTAGATGCCGTGTTCTGCCGTTGTGAATTTTATTTCTTTTATTTGCACCACATTCCGGCAGCGGAACGTGCGTAGGTCCCTCGAAACCGTCTCTCAATATTACTATCCCCGCCCCCCTCCCCTTCTTTTTTATGAATTTCGCCTCTTCTCGTATGCTTTGCCTTTTTAATATGAGTTTGTATACCTCGAATCCGTTCCTTACTCAAGTACCTGTGAATATTATACACACTTATCCTTCCATCTCCCTTATCAACTCTTATTCCTTGTTTTTCTTTTGTTATTCCTGTTTGTTTAAATTACTCTGTTCTCTAAGGATTTCTTACTGTAATTCCCTCTCTGTGATTCTTGCCTTTGAGAACGCAATGGGAAAAAAATATTATTCTTTGCAGCGTGTGTGTATGGGTGTGTGTGCGTGTGTACGTGTGTGTGTGTGTGTATGGGCGTGTGTGTATGTGTGTGTGCGTGTCTGCGTGTGTGTATGGGTGTGTATGTACGTGTGTGTATGGGTGTGTGTATATGGGTGTGTGTATATGGGTGTGTGTATGTGTGTGTGCGTGTCTGCGTGTGTGTATGGGTGTGTGTGTACGTGTGTGTGCGTGTGTGTGTATGGGTGTGTGTATATGGGTGTGTGTATATGGGTGTGTGTGTATGGGCATGTGTGTGTATGTGTGTGCGTGTCTGCGTGTGTGTATGGGTGTGTGTATGGGTGTGTGTGTACGTGTACGTGTGTGTGCGTGTGTGTATGGGTGTGTGTATATGGGTGTGTGTATATGGGTGTGTGTGTATGGGCATGTGTGTGTATGTGTGTGCGTGTCTGCGTGTGTGTATGGGTGTGTGTATGGGCATGTGTGTGTATGTGTGTGCGTGTCTGCGTGTGTGTATGGGTGTGTGTATGGGTGTGTGTATGGGTGTGTGTATGGGTGTGTGTGTATGGGTGTGTGTATGGGTATGTGTGTATGGGTATGTGTGTATGGGTGTGTATGGGTATGTGTGTGCGTGTGAGTGTGTGTGTATGGGTGTGTGTATGGGTGTGTGTATGGGTGTGTGTATGGGTATGTGTGTATGGGTGTGTATGGGTATGTGTGTGCGTGTGACTGTGCGTATATGGGTGTGTGTATATGGGTGTGTATGGGTGTGTGTGTATGGGTGTGTGTCTGTGTGTGTGTGTTTGCGCGCGCGCGTTTGTGTTCTTTTTTGTACCGAAAAAACCCTTTTCGTTCACGGTGTTTATGAAATTATTCACTTACGTTTAGTACAACAAATTTTTTCTTCAGTGCCTAAAATTGTGGTCAAAATAGGTAAATATTTATCTGACAAGAAGAAATGTTAACCTTGGGAAATGCTACGCCTTATGACGCCTTCATTTTTTTCAAAATTTACAAGTTTACTTTTCGTCGGCTCAAATAAAATATGATTGTCACATTGTCTGGAAAATAATATAAAATTAAATGAAAAAGTTGTAAATTAAATCTTATTGCTCAGTTGTTTATTATAAAAATGTGAACTCTTATAATGCTGGTATATATTATTACATCTATACCTAAACTGAACACACGATGAGCTAAAAATAGTTAAACTGATAATACAAAAACTCTGGAAAAATTGCAGAACACAACCATTAGAACTGGCTGCCCCACATAACCTGTACAGCGCTCGTAATGCAGTCCGATGAGTGTTATAGCAATAGTAAGCTTTTTCAAATAAACCCGATTAATCTTATAAACTTTCTATGTTCTGTGAAATAATTTTAATAGACTATTTGAGACTTTAACCATTTCCGAGATATTCTTTATTATTGGTTTGAATTTTCAAATAGACGTTTTTCAAATGTTGAGTCACTATTCATCGTTTGTGGTGGTAACGCAAGGAAACTCGCGATAGTGACATGTTTTAAGAAATTCCGTTCTCTTTGCAACGCCATGAGATAAAACAGAAGAAAAACAGATTCGTATTTGAGAAAAGTACTGGGAAATTGAAACAAATATAAAAGAATATCTCGGAGATGGTTAACTCCAAAGAAAAACCAAGTATTTGAAGGAAGGGCGCAGAATGAGCAGAGAAAGTGATGTGAATAATATAATGCACAAAGCATGCTTGTAAAGGGGGATATTAACTTTTGAATGTGGAGGTACAAACATGCATGGGTTCAACAAATCAAAGGTGCTCGAACATAACCTCTCCTTAGCTCCTTTTTTCCCCTCATCATAAGAACCAGCAGGAGCAGGAGGATTAGCCGGCGTGTTTGACAACACTTCTGTACCTGTTAATCCTAGACTCAGGAGCGTGTTGAAAATGCTATCCATATTTTATCCCCTCTTGCCTGTTCCGATCTTCCTGCTCGGGGCACGTACCGGGAATTAAAACATCACCGGCAGGAAAAACCCGTCTTCCTTCAGCCAATCACGTAGCTGCTTCTTATCGCTGTATAACATGCTGAGATTAGACTCGAATCCAGTAAAAGAAATAGAAAAACAGTTTGGTGGCAGGTGCTGGAGCAGTATTTCCCATTTATCATACTTTGCGCCAGAAAGAAGAAAATATTAACATATATTTGTATCTCTTTGATGCTAGAAATATCGTCAGAATGGTCTTTATGAAGTACCAACTTCAATATATTACTAACTGCTCTAAAACGCACGATATGCAGGAGGGACCGTGAGCTGGTGAACAAACTGCAGCTTTACTCGTATCTGTTAGCTGTCACGTGACCTATTGCCTCTCTTTTCTGCTCTCATGGAATAAGTTTGTACCCCAATGCAAATTGTTCATTAGTTTAGATTACCATTTATCTTTACATATTCGAAAATAATTGGAAATTTAATTGTAATAACCGCATGAATTAAATATATTACGCAGCGAAGTTAAGTAAACACTGTAAACTATAATTAATGTTAATTTTAGCCTGTAAGCCGGGCCCTTCTGTACCGGCACCGGGCTAATGTTTTCTATAATAAAATAAGTTGAAAGTTGAAGTTAATACTTCTGGAATGTGAGCCAATTATCAACAAATCTTTCGTTTTAAACCTGCCACTCGATAATGACAGCACGAATATCCATCATGACAGACAGGAAAGGACAGGAATTGAAGAAGAGTTCAGCGTGTAACGTCACCGCATTGTGCACTACTGCCACAGGGGAAGAGAAAATAGTTTGTACCTATTGTTTGTACCTTTGTAACTATTTAACCTAACGTGAAGAACGTAGAAATATATAAATAATACGCAGAAGCTATAGAAAAATGAACGAGGGGGTAAAAAAAGTCTTGTAAATTTACCAAACCAACTTTTAAGTAGTTTTTTATGTGAGAACACCTTATTTTTTAACTGAAATCCACCAGTTTTGTTACTGTTTTCTTTCCCAAAGAAGTATAACGTGAATTTGTTCACTCCAGTTTAATCTTAAGACAGAAACAGTTGTCAAATGTCCAATTACCCCAGAAGACGTCAAGTTTTTGTCAACGCGTCGTGAAACAAATACGCAACGGAACAAAGGGGGCGGCGTCTCTAGTCTCTTTGTCAATTATCATTCCACCTATGCTTCCCACTTCATCTATCAACGCCCTCCTGGAGGCGGTGCGACGCGTCCTTACTACCGAACATAGTTAGTCAAGTCTTTACCCTAGGGGCAAAACAAGGAATACGTACCCCTGGTTGTACACTGAACGGGTTGTCTGGGCTAATAGGAGGATGCTTGCAGTGTGGGGAGTCCTTTGCATAGGCAAAGGAAGCGTGAGAACAATATGAAAAATCTGTGTTGCACTCACATGACTTTCTCTACTCTTGTAATCATAGAAACTCTTATTCCTATATCTTCTTCGTGTTAGTTGAGACAAACATTTGTAGAAATTATCTTGTTTATTTTCTTGCACACGCAAGGGAATATAGGAATAAAGTAGGCTTTGAGCGATTGTCAGATCTTTTAAAGCTTTAAGATTCCGTTCTCTTTGCACGACTAACATTAAAAAGAATGAACAACGATGTTGCATTTGACAAAAGTTTGTTATCCGAAAGTTCAAAATTACATCAAAGCGTTTTATGTTGTTAATCGAATTGATAAAGTAGAAATATTGAAGAAAACAGCCGCTGAATTGAGAGCGACGTCACAAATGGCAAGTCTGTTTATTTAAAATTTAACAATTTTTTTTTATTACGCGTATAACCCGGTTTTACGACTTTTTGGATTGCCTTTGACCCCAGTTAGTGCGGATAAACGAGGTTCTACTGTGCCTGCAATGTCAACATAACCAGAAAGGCCAAGCTCTCGAAAAATAGCTTTACCCTTTAGCTCGATAAGGGAGTTTCTATGAAGAAGTGCGTCGAGTTTAGTTAAAGTGAAACATTTTGCTTCATAATCCCTTGTTTGGGATGCATTATCCAACATGAGTTAAACTGTGCTCGCTGTGTTATAACAAGTCGGAGAGATTTCAGATTCTGTAATTATCATGCGCATGGAGTGAAAACAAAGGACTTTTTATAATCCGAACTACATGAAAAAAAAGGCCAGCGTTCTATCAGTGACGGCCTCATACCAACATTCCGGAAGCTAAATTTGATCAATCACGCTAAAAGCATTAATTCGAGGCGGGAATCGGTTTTGGTAGGAACAACGGCGATGTAATAAGCCCCTCCCGCCCCCTACCCCTGCTGGCGGATTAACTGACAAACAACAAAAGCTATCTTGTAATTGGTTTTCTTGTCAAAGACTTGCCACTCTGTAGGGCTGGTACCCGTGTCGGAAACAATCGCGCATCTACGCTTAACTAACTCTATGCTCTCTTGTTTCGCAAACAAGTGTGATTTCAGAACCTGCCGCTCCGTTGAGAATGTCGCGTCAGTCTAGAGAATGTGTGTGTATGTGTATTATGCTTCTAATATTGTAGCATTTATATTAAGTATACCTATACTTGATTATGAATCAAAATCTTACTTTTAATTTGTAGATGGGCTTCTATGAGGCCAAATATAATGCTTAAAATTATGTTTATATGAATCAATCATTCCCCAGCTTCATTTAAAACGAGAGTTATTTCCAGAAAATACATGATATATGTTTCATTTCTGTTGCAAAAGACTTGAACACATGGTATTTTTATCAAAATCATTATAGACAGTTTTCAGCAAGTAAAAAACAACGAAAACATTTCGATTCAAAGTGTAGTTTTTATTGGCAAAAGTTACATATACTTCGGTGTTACAACTTCGTACGAGGGTGTTCAGAAATTATTTACAATTGTATTGTTTAAATAGCACAGCTCCATCTATGAGCAGGTCCTCTTGTAGTAGATGAACTAATGTTAGTACACTATACACACGCTAGATGGCAGTTGTGAAGAAAGTGTATAGTGAAATAATGTATTTGGACGTAACTTGTGTGTTTTAAGGAGGTGTAAATTTTTTCTCATAAGATTTGGATTATCGTTTACGTTTACCAACTATGCAAAAATCATGAGTAAAGAGGACCACGTCAGCTGTAGCCAGAAAATTCAAAGTTTACATTTCATTTGCCATTAAAACATCTTAAATATATGGCATTTTAATCAAAATCATTACAGGCATTTTTGAGAAAATCAAAATTTTCCGAAAATTTTCTATAGGCTAGTTTACGTTGAAAGAATTTTCTTCAAAATGTTGGTGTTGCATCCTTGAATAATAATAATAATAATAATAATAATAATAATAATAATAATAATAATAATAATAATAATAATAATAATAATAATAATAATAATAATAATAATAATAATAATAATAATAATAATAATAATAATAATAATAATAATAACAATAACAATAACAATAACAATAACAATAACAATAACAATAACAATAACAACAACAATAACAATAACAATAACAATAACAATAACAATAATAATAATAACAATAACAATAACAATAATAATAATAATAATAATAATAATAATAATAATAATAATAATAATAATAATAATAATAATAATAATAATAATAATAATAATAATAATAATAATAATAATAATAATAATAAAATTGGAAACACTCCGTGAACATCTACGATTTGTACCAAAGAAGGGAGAGATAATGAGGGGTACTTCAGAACTGAAACACTTTTTGGATAAAATGGGAGAAGAGAATTATATTATTCATATTTTTGTCTACAAATTCTCAGACGTCTGCAATTTTTCAGCTTTCGTACAAAATATTCCAGACGTACACTGAAGTTAGTGCTGCAGAGGGGCAAGTTTTCTAACTTCCCTTCCAAGATGGCCCCCAGGGGCAGCAACTTGCACGAGTTCCCTTTGTGACAAAACTTTGTCAAAATTTGCCTTTCTTTATCTTCGCCGCAAGATTTTTGTCCGGGCGGGGCTAAGTTTGAGGACCACCCCATTCCTTGCGAAGAAGAAATCGAACAGAAACGGGAACACCCCCTCCCCCCTAATCCCATCTCTCTATGAGATATAAAACCATTAAATTTTCCCTATCTCTTGTTTTATTCATCGACAATTCTACCAGGCCATTAGCAAATCGGCTTTGTACCCGATCTCCTTTCGCATTTCAGATTCAGCGAACTTTCATATTGTAGGACTGATTTTGTAGGAGGGGGGGGGGGGAGCAGTCCCCTGGGTCGTAAACCACTGAAAGCTGTCAACGATATCACCATTGCCAAAAACGAAACAAAATACACTCGAAACATGGGAGATTTAATGGCATCGCACAAATTTTAACGATGAAAATATGATTTATCGTAATGGGAGTTCGTTATTCCTAACCTCCAAACAAGAAGTTATCCTACAATTGATTCATTAAGGAATTTACTTAATGTTGAAACTGCTAGCAGTGGAAACGATCCCAAGAAACACGCTAATGGAACTAAATGACAAAGTGATAAGCATATAATGATGTTTACTGAGAGAAAGACAAAGAAGATACACTTCAGAACTCGAAATGAGGTAGTGGGACGGACAGACAGACAGCTGCAGATTATTAATGAGTGGGAATATGAGCTGTTGTGAAAAAGTCAAACTCGATATTCGTGAAGAAAGGTATTTAACAGAAACATAACCTGTTCTGTAAACATCGAACAAAGAACTGAGATATTCAGTGTAATGTGGAAATTTGGCCATTGTGACGAAGTGAAGAAAAACTATAGCAAACCTTTTGAAATATATAACAGAGAAGATCTGAGCACAGCAAGTTGGATCAAGGCTCAAAAGTATGATGTGTTGGAAGCATATTATATTACCTACAAACATCTACAATTTATTCTTCCACAGTTTATATTTCTATCTAACTTAATTTAACAGAAATAAACGTTGCAAACATATCTTTAGTCAATTGTCATGCTTTACAAATGTGTTTGTTATAAATTGTGAGTTTAACGAGATGTATATTTACTCCTGTAGTAAGAATATATGTGTAATAAGACTAATAAGAATATGTTTACTCGCGTAGTAAACACACATTTACTTGTGTAGTAAACAAAAGCTGTTTGTTACGTATTGTTATTCAGGATAAAGCACAAGTGAAATGTGCAAGGAGAACACAAATAGAGGTATTCTGAAAGTCATTCCTTGTAGTTTTTCGTTCTTCGCAACTAGATACAGTATTCGATGTGGATATTTCACCGGAAACATATGTTTTAAGGCCCTCTAAATCCCCCCACCCAAAAAAAGAAACGAAAAGCATTTTTAGAAAAAGGTCCGTCTTTGTTTTTCTTTATCTCTTCAGTATGTATCTGTATTATCTCTATGAACAGCATTAACCAAAAACGAACAGTCGGTTAAAACCCACAATTGGTATTTATGTTTAATATCTTTCACATAATCGTCGCCAAGATTTTGAAGAAAATTCCTCCATCTTAAACTAGCCTTTACACGGAAAATTTTTCGACAATTTTGATTTTCCCAAAAAATGGCTCTAGCGATTTTGAATAAACTTGCCATGTGTTTGAGATATTTTTGTGGAAAACGAAATTTATATTTTTAATTTTATGCAATCCTATTTATTCTTGATGACTTCTGTACAACTAGTAAACCGTAAAAGGTAGACAAAATATTCTCTACAAAAATGTAGATCTCAAAATATACAAGTTATGCCCAAATTCTTGTTTTTGAGTGAACTATTTCGAAGATATTCCTTTCTATTTATGTGAGTTTTGCAATACTTAAACTTTTCTCAAATGGAAGGTGGTTATTCACTTTTTTATCTCTTGCACTTTATATAGCGACCACCTTTAAAATATCGACTATCGCTCAAAGGCTACTGTATTGCCTTATTCTCCTTGTGCCTACAAGAAAATTAGCAATAAGATAATTTCTGTAAATGTTTATCTCACTAACACGAAGAAGATATAGGAATAAGAGTTTGTAAGAATACAAGAGTAGAGAAAGTCTTTTTTTTTTTTTTTTTTTTCTCTCTTTCGTGTGTAACCTTTGTTTCTCGTGGAGATTAACTATTTGAGCACATTTTTTGTGAAACAGTAATACCGTATTTGTCTCAAAGGCAGAGATAGTGGGCATGTGGGCCGCGGACCCCGTGTTGCTGACACATTAACGTGATGGACCGCAGACTTTTGGCCGGCTTTCATCACGTGAGTCTGTCATCGCCTGGCCTGCATAGCAATTGTGTTGCTCATGCATGGGGCTACAATAAACTGGGAACGACCAGATAACATGCTCGCCAAGCTCGTTAATTGGATGCGTGTACTGTACAGGGGAGGGCGCTCTTTCTGTAAAACGTTCTTCCGGCCGATAATAAGGTGTCCTTGTCATCGTTAATTACATACATGTACCTCATCAGGTGTCAGCTTCCGCCAAGTAAAAATACCACCTCTTTTGTAAAACAAATTATATAATTTCCATAGAATATTCAAGCAGATTAACTGTTTTTTACTTTCTCTACTGGTAAGCAGGGGAAGTACCTATTGTATTCCGTCCAAAAATTCGATGTCGAAATTTCACAGGAAATGTATGTTTTGAGACCCCCTGAATAAAAAAAAAAACATTTTTAGAGAAATGTCTGTGTGTGTATCTGTGGACAGCATAACTCAAAAACGAAAAGTTGGTCAAAAACCAAAGTTGGTATTTAAGTTTAATGTCTTTCAAGGACGCGACACGAAGGTTTTGAAGAAAATAGGCTTACCCTAAACTACTCTTTACATGGAGAATTTTGATTTTCTTGAAAATGGCTCTAACGATTTGGATTAAAATGTCATATACTTGAGATACTTTTATGACAAATGAAATGTATATCTTGAATTTTCTGGCTATAGCCCCTGTAGTCGTATTTACTCTGGACGACTTTGGCATAACTGGTAAACCGTTAGAGATAGAGCAAATAATACTATACAAAAAATTTAGATCTTGCTAAAATACACAACTTACTTCCAAATACATTTTCTTGTAGGGCGAACCATTTCATAGATATTCCTTGTTATGTGTGTGAGTTTCGGAAAATTTAGAACTTTCGTGAAATGGATCATCGTTGTTCATTTTTTTATATGTTAAGTGTGCAATGACAACAGAATGTCAAAGCTTTAAAATTTTGACTATCGCACAAAGTCTAGTGTATTCTAACATTCCCCTTGCACAAACAATAAGATATTTTTGTACAAATGTTTATCTTAACTAATACGAAGAAGATATAGGAATAAGAGTTTGAAAGAATGCTTAGCACAAGAGTGGAGAAAGTCGTGTGAGTGCAACACATCAGATTTTTAAGCTTTAAGCTTCTTAAATATCTGTGTTAATCTTAGACACAATTGGGATAAAGAACTCAAGTTGAGAGGGCTTGGAAAGAAATCAGATTGGATAATATTAATTAATTAAGATAAAGAAACTTAAATGCCATTCTCAAGGGTAGTGAGAGTTTTCAGTGATTGCAGTAAATAGAGCAAAAACATGGACAACAATCCAGCAACAAAGAATGCCACTATAGATTACTCAGAAGAAGATAGAAAATACTCCCAGTATCAATAAGAGACCGGATAAGAAATAAGGAATTAAGAAAAACATAGTGAATACGCACAACAGCAGCACAAGGGGCGAAGTGGAAATGGGTAGCTCGAATAGTAAGGTCTAACAACAACAGGTGGACAAATATACGTACTAATAATATGGGAGTACTAAAAGAGCGAGACCAAGCCCAAATGGCAGAGGAGTAAAACTTAAAATTAGTTAAAAAAAACTTAGGTTAAGGAAAGCCATTTGAGAATCGATTTCTATGACTAAAACTCGCCATATTCTAATCCAGTATTTCAGAAGATAATTGAGTGGGATAAACCGGATCAGTGAGATATTGGTTGGGCAGAAATGGTACTGCTACCAAAAACAGGATAAGAACGAGCTGGTAAATAACTTGAAATCGTATCTAAAGCAAAACATACCCGATTAAGTTACTAATTTTGATTTTCTACTCCAGATTAAGAAAATCTATGACTTCTTTGGAGGTCTTACAGCATGTGCACCATCTGTTGTGTGTTACTGACACTAGCTTCAATTCTGTGTATTCCTTTACCAGAAAGGAAACATCCCCCATGCAGTGCCACCCCTCTTGAGATGGTATCAGTATCGGCGCGACGTATGTTGAGTCACGTGACGATGTTGGCAGACATCCCCGCGAGATTCTCAGCATATGTTGGGGTTGCCACGGTTCTATGGAAAGGGTTGCAACCCTTCCGTCTAAGTGAAAAAGCGGCTATTAATGTCAGCGTATCCATTTGCATAACCCAAGTCAGCACTTCTGGATTTTCACAGCTTCAAGTGGCGAGCCGGGGTTTGGTTCCCAGCCAAGTTGCTTGGACAGCGTTAACTTGAGTGGCACAGTTCGCGTTTTTTAATCCTCAGCATTAGAACACTTGTCATAAGAGGTTCAAGTACAGGCTGAATAGCAAACTAAGATGATTGGTTATAGACAGCTCACAGCTCAGCAAATCGAAGTATTGCGAACATGTACTAATTCCATAGCCTTCCATGGTTTGACGAGCTGTTGAAGTACAGTTACATTTATTCACACTGACAGATATCAGCGTCAATTTGTAATTTTTCTTTTCGAAGTACTTAACCCTTAAATTGGATACCGAGATCCCAAATATAGACTTCGAGGTCCCCGAATAAAAAAGTATTTCCACTAATTACTAATTACACACACACACACACACACACACACACACACACACACACACATGCGTGTGTATGTGTGCGCGTGCGTTTGAATAACAAATCGGATTGGCCCCACTACTGCATATAAGCTACACGCCAAAATAGGAAAATTACCAGAAATTTACTTTTAGCTGCTTAACATGCAATACGTATGCACCATAAACATTTGTTCTAGCATTTAATTATTCGAGAACCCTCCATGCACATGTGAAACTATGACTCATCGGAATTAACTAGAAGCTTCTGGACACTACGGTGTTATCGCGCTGTTCGATGACATACACACAGTCACTAGTTGCCCTGTAGTCTCGAGCCTTTCGTTTGTGTTTTACCACCATTGTTACTAAGAAATGTATGAAAGTTCATTTGTTATTTTGGGCTACGATTGCGTTTTGACGTCAGGAAATCCTTTGTCTGCGTTTACTTAGATTAGCTTGAGTCATAAGCTAACGAAACAAAATTGGTAGACTTACGCAATATTAACTCCAATAAATAACGCTACAAGTTTGCATTGTTGGATTATAGAATCCTTATCACCACTTTCGGTTACAAACGGTATTTCTTTTTTTACTGCAAGGCTATATAAAAGTATAAGATAGTGGATATAAGCATTTCCTAACTTTTTAGGGTGAAATTTGTACGGTGTATTTTCGGACCAGTCAAAAACGAAAACAGTGAAGTACTAAACTGGGCACAGGTTCTTTTCTTATGAAGAAAATATCCCACCCAAGGTTTCGTTTTAATGGAAAATGTTTCCGCATTTTTTTCCCTCACAAAATGTCTCAGATTTTGTTTAAATGGACATAAATGTGTGCCTTGAACTTTCTGCGAATGTCCTGTAAAATTCCCTTTAATGTGCTGGACTTCTGTATAGTTCATAAAGGTAACAGACACACAAAATCGCACCGAACAATAAACGCAGATCACGTAGTGTTAATAGAACAGAAGCTCCTTGGACGGTAGGCAAACCCAACAACGGGGAAGTGGTTAAACTGCTTCATTTTGATTCAACAACCAATGGAATGCTTCATTCACTCATGCCCCAATCTACATTTAAGCACATTAGCCAAGAGTTATTAATATAAAGACACAAGATATATGTGGGGTTATGTTCGAGGTATGTGAGGTTATGTCTGTCCAGAGTTCGACCCTGCTGGGCGTTTCCTAGCTCGTATTACGTACGACCGACCGCCACGGCAGGTAGCGGTTGAACTCTCAGTTATTCATGAGTTTCCTTCTTTATCGATCTGTAGCCCTAGCACATCAGCAGGGCCGTACGGAGCGTGGGAAGCACAGAATGTACTACTGAACAAACAATCGATACAAAACATTTTAAACTATTTATCTTCTCCAACAAAGCTTTGACGGAGGGAGCAAAATTCTCACTGATCGAGACACCTTCGGGTGCACTGAATGGGGGCGAGGTTTTCAACGAGGAATAACTCACGAACCACCAACCCTAGGAGTTAAAGTAATACTAATATAGAAAGAAAAACTTTGTGAATGTGTCAGTGAAAAATCATTATACCATTTTTATTCCTCTTTCACCACTGTAAGCTTACCTTCTTCCTGGTGTAATAAAGACACCGTGCAACCCTAGATGACGTCCTGCAGAGATTCCAGGCGGACAGAGGTTCTAACCAGACTACTCGTGGACGCGTTTTGCGTCATCACCCGTCCCTCCTCTGCCACCGTGCGGCGTGTCAAATGATGTCTTGATGAAAGTAAGCTGTACCAATTTTCATTCTTTTAAAACTAGATTTTAGGGGATTTTCATATCCTGAAGTCGTTATACTAATTTTTATGTTTCATTACTGAAAGGTTATGCTCTTTTTAGTGTAAGTAAGTTATAAAGCCTTCAGCATGACTGGAAACTTGATGATTGAGCAGTTGGCGGAATGATTAGCAGGAACGCTGCTTCGTTCACTTACAATAGCAGTCCCTGGGATCGAACCTCTGCCACCTAGGTGTTATGAGAACGGCCTAACTGCTCGGCCACTGCGTCCTATTTTTACTTTCTCTACTGGCAAATAGAGGAAGTATTGTATTCCACCAAAAATTCGATGTCGAGATTTCACCGAAAATATAGGTTTTGAGACCTCCTGAATTCAAAGAAAGCATTTTTAGAAAAAGGTCCGTATGTGTGTCTGTGTGTCTGTCAATCTGTGCACAACATAACTGAAAAACGAAAAGCAGTTTAAAAAGTAAAGTTGGTATTTAAGTTTATTGTCATTCAAGAATACGACACGAAGATTTTGAAGAAAATAGCCCCACCCTAAACTACCCTTTACATGGAAAATGTTTCGAAAATTTTGATTTTCTTGAAAATGGCTCTAACGATTTTGATTAAAATGCCATATGTTTGAGATATTTTGATGACAAATGAAACGTATATCTTGAATTTTCTGGCTATAGCCCTTGTAGTCGTATTTACTCTGGACGACTTTTGCACAACTGGTAAACCGTTAGAGATAGACCAAATCATACTATACAAAAAATATAGATCTTGCTAAAA
Source organism: Tenodera sinensis (assembly GCA_030765045.1). Classification (NCBI taxonomy): domain Eukaryota; kingdom Metazoa; phylum Arthropoda; class Insecta; order Mantodea; family Mantidae; genus Tenodera; species Tenodera sinensis. Next base: position 39,965,491 of record CM060963.1, read on the forward strand.
TACACAATTTGTCTCAATAAATTTTCTTATAGGGTGAAGCATTTCGGAGGTATTCCTTGTTATGTAAAACTTTCGTGAAATGGATCATTGTTGTTAATTTTTTTATATTTTGGGTGTGCAAAGATCTCAAAGCTTTAAAAGATCAGACTATCGCCCAAAGTCTACTGTAGTCTAATATTCCCGTTGTACCTACAAGGGAATAATCAATAAGTTAATTTGTACAAATGTTTATCTCAACTAACACGAAGAAGATATAGGAATAAGAGTTTGTAAGAATGGTTAGTACAAGAGTAGAGAAAGTCATGTGAGTGAAACACATCAGATTTTTTGTTCATTGGATATAAATGGTGAAATCTGTAAATAGAATTTAGGAGTTGACTATAAATCTTCCTCGACCTGTTATAGATAAGGGTAGAGAAATGACTAAGTGTATAAAAAATAACAAGGCATCTTGGAATCTGCTTCCGCAGGAAAAGGTAGGTATTAATTATGGCATCAATTATACGAAATTTTGTTTAATTAGTAAATTTAATTCACTGCCGAAGGGCTCTGCTAATTACCATAGTACTTGTACATGTTCAACAAACCTATTCAGATAAGGTATAGAAAAGCACACTCAATTAAACACTTGAGATCCTCTTAATTCCCCATTTTATCGCTCGCTACTTCACGGTCTCCTAGCAACGGTAGCACTTTCAGTTAAGCAAATAAAAAAGTAACCTTATTCTTCCTCTTACTTGTTGCAGAGAACAAATCCGACCGACCGACCGACCGACAGTCTTATTTTTCTTTGTAACGTGTGAAGTGAGCGTGGAATTTTATGACCCACATGTAACTTTCCACAATATTTCATGATTTTTATTGTCCTGTGTACAACAACGCGTAACCTAGTAAATATACACAGAAAAAAAATGTTCCAAGCACAGACATTCATTAAAAATATAATGCTAGTTTCTTAACCCTCCGTTAGTCGCTAGAGGTCTGGAACGTTATAGCTTACGAAGGACCTACGTAATTGCCTGACTTGTACTAACCATTCTTACAAACTCTTATTCCTATATCTTCTTCGTGTTCGTTAAGATAAATATTTGTACAAATTATCTTATTGCTTATTTCCTTGTAGGTACAACGGGAATATTAGAATACAATAGATTTGTGCGATAGTCAAATGTTTTAAAGCTTTGAGATTTCGTTCTCTTTGCACGAGTAACATAAAAAATGAATAACGATGTTCCATTTGACTGAATTATAAGTTCTCCAAAACTGACACAAATAAAAAGGAATGTCTCTGAAATATTTCACTCCAAAATATCTACATTTTTTGTGTAATAAGATTTTGTCTATCTCTTACGGTTTACCAGTTATGGAAAAGTTATCCAGAGTAAATACGACTACAGGGGCTATAGCGAGAAAATTCAAGATATACATTTCATTTGTCATAAAAATATCTCAAACATATGTTATTTTAATCATAATCGTTTGAGCCATATTGCAGAAAATAAAAACTTTCGAAAAATGTTCCATGTGAAGGGTAGTTTAGGGTGGGGCAATTTTCTTCAAAATTTTCGTGTCGCATTCTTGAAAGACATTAAACTTAAATAGCAGCTTTAGCTTTTAACCGACTTTTCGTTTTTGAGTTATGCTGTCCACAGACTGACACACAAACAAATAAACACACACACACACACACGGATCTTTTTCTTTGGATTCAGGGGCCTCTCCTCCGGTGAAATTTCGACATCGAATTTTTGGGTGGAATACAATACTTCCCCTACTTACCAGTAGAGAGAGTAATAAACGAACAAGAAAAAAATGAGTGTATTAGGAGAGCAGAATATTTCTAAGTCCCACGTTGTGCTGCAGCGCGGTGTACACAAATCGATGATTCCAATAACTGAATTTAATGATAGTCTTTCTTCCACATATTATGGTCTGTCGGACTCACAAATAAGCTGAATTCTCTCACCACTCGTATCTGCATTTGCGAGTATGCACATAATGACGTCATTCGAACTTGGGCAGGCAAAATCGCGGCTAAATTTTTAAGTACATATAGTGACTCGCTGAGGATATTTAGGGAGTGGGTTCGAATCCCGCCACACATACAAATTGAAAACCACCCCCCTCCCCTTGGAAACAAACCACTGAATATTCATCTGTGGTGTACCGCAACAGGCCTGGGGTCGACATGATAACGACTTGGGCTGACGGTTCGTGACTCAGGCAGATTATTGGTCCACAGGGGGTAGGTCGCCGCCTCATCCGTGACAGGAATTCACTATCAGGTGGTAGATGTGTGTTTGTCGATGTATCATATGTTTGTAAAGAGCAGGGATGTAATCTATTGTGTCATCTTGTGCACTGTATGCCACATCATGCCATCCCTTACACGGGGCACAGAAAGTATTACACAGATTTAACCACAACTACGTCACGTACACACACCACCCCTGAATTCAAATGAGCACTTCCTAAAAGCCTTTGGTTATGAACCTGCATGAATCAGTTTCCTATTTACACAATTTTTATTTGGACTAGCTCTTACAATAATAGTAATAGTAATAATAACAATAACAATAATAATAGTTGCTGCTTTGTTCACATTAAAATATACCGGAAAATTTGCAAAATTTTCACGAATTTTCTTCTTGAGATGCATTTTTTTTCTAAAAAAAATGAGACATTCGAAGACTTTTTAGTCCCATCACAAAATGTCATTTAACACGTGGTTATATCGATAAAACAGTTCGATATTGTGTACTGCATTATATTTCTTATAGATGGCAGCACAGCCGTCATATGAATAAAACTACGAACCCAAGCGAATCCAATATGGCCGTATTCTTTCTTGTACGTAGTATTTAATTATCTTGATATCGTGGTAGTCTGTTCTGTAGGACAAAGTACGGCTCTGAATATATTCCACTAATGTGGTGTAATTGTTTTAACTATAATTTCAACAGTTTTAACACCCTGTATACGGTAATATTGTATTAGAGTTATATTCTTTCCAGCATCGGCCTGCGTAGTCTTATTGCAGTGGGAACTGTTACAAACTGTCGCGTTTTTTGAGACTTAAGTCACTCATAATACCTTAAAAATCCTCCCAGTCTTCGCCCTAGTGAGCGAAGCACTGCCCGGGACTTTGGTACCAAATTTTAGACCAGCAATTGGTTGCGTTTTAATGGAAAGGAACCAGAGGATTTCTGTTTGTTTATCTGTATTGACATAATTACCACAACAAAAGAAAAACTTGCAAAGGCTCTAATAGATGTCGCAACGGTCGTCAGCAACACAGCTGAAGAAAGGTTGAGACATTTCAGCCAATAATACTAATTTCAAAGACAAATAATATTAATACTAATAATACTAATAATAAATACTTTTTTAACTTTTTAGGTACTCGTGTTTACCTTTTAAAGGCATTTCATACAAGTGCAACATTAACGCTTTTGCAGGAAATACAACACAGCAATATATCTTACTATTCAAAAAAATATCAGACATCTATTATAGATGTGTACCCAAAGTTAACAAGGTGAGTTATGGTAAATTAAGAAACAGGTAACATTGTGATTTTTTAAATGTTCGAACTTCAACACATCGTTGGTCAATATTCCTCTCTTAATTACCACAAACACAAATAAACCGCACATGGGCATATTCTACAAGCCATGCAAATTGCTTTGTGCATAAAACGAGAAATCGATTTGGCCATTTTAATTCCCACGACCTGATCACATATCTATTTCCACTAGCTTTTAATCGGTTTTCACTTTTATTATAACTTTGAACATTCAAAATCTTTCATACGATGTAGTTTGTAATAATCTTGTTCAAACTTTCAACAGAAACTCAAAGGAACTTAAATTTAAAAACAAATATATAGTTATTCCTATACTTTTGTATGGCTCTAAGAATAAAAAAAGTAAATCGACCACACAGAACAAATTGTTATAAGTTTATACTTAGGGAGTTCAAATGTTTCGTCTAAAAGCCAGAATAGTGAAAAGGTCTATGTGTTGGTTTTATGCATTTCATTCAAATAATAAATTACTATTTTTATTTTTAAAAAATTAGGACTTCTGCATCGTAAAATAATATCCTCTTAAAAACCGATAACTATGCATAAACAATTAAAAACACATAATTGTAGTAAAGCAGTTTATGAATAACTTTTGAAAATATTTAGACAGATTTCCACATTTACAAATTTTACCTTTAAACTATATAAGGAAATATAACATTAGTTAAATTTTTAATATTGATATTTTATTAGAAGTACATAGAATTTTGAGACCCCCGAAATAAAAAATAAGGCATGTTTAAAGACAGCTAAAAGCATCATGTCGGGTGAATACCAAAATTGGTATTGAAGTTAAGAAGCTTCCAAGGAGGTCGCCTGCTTAACACGGTGGCAGCATTGCTGCTTACCAGGGTTCGATTCCCGGTACCGGCAATTTGAAGAAAATCCCAATAAATTAGACAAACCTTTACACGGATCATTTTTAGAAAATCCTTATTTTCTCAGAAAGAGCTCTAAGACTTTTATTAAAATACCATACTTTTTTCCCAAAACTTACTTTTCTCAAATGAGAAGTTTTACCTTTGTTATGTTTTTGCATGGCATTCGATTGTTGCTTAGAGCCACATTTCCTTTGCACGTATAAAAATTAGCAATGAGACTTTTTACTTTCACTACTGGTAAGTAGGGAAAGTATTGTATTCCACCCAAAAATTCGATGTCGAGATTTCACCGGAAATATATGTTTTGAGAACCCTGAATTTAAAAAAAAAAATCTGATGTGTTGTCTCACATGACTTTCTCTACTCTTGTACTAACCATTCTTACAAAATCTTATTCCTATATCTTCTTCGTGTTAGTTAAAATAAACATTTGTACAAATTATCTTATTGCTTATTTCCTTGTAGGTGCAAGGGGAATATTGGAATACAGTAGGCTTTGTGCGATAGTCAGATCTTTTAAAGCTTTGAGATTCCGTTCTCTTTGTACACGTAACATATAACAAAATGAACAACGATGACCCATTTCACGAAAGTTCTAAGTTTTCCGAAACTCACACACATAACACGGAATATCTCCGAAATGGTTCACCCTACAAGAAAATTTATTGAGACATAAATTGTGTATTTTAGCAAGATCTACATTTTTGTATAGTATAATTTGGTCTATCTCTAACGGTTTACAAGTTATGCCAAAGTCGTCCAAAGTAAATACGACTACAGGTGCTTTAGCCAGAAAATTCAAGATATACATTTCATTTGTCATAAAAATATCTCAAACATATGACATTTTAATCAAAATCGTTAGAGCCATTTTCAAGAAAATCAAAATTTTCGAAAAATTTTCCATGTAAAGGGTAGTTTAGAGTGGGGCTATTTTCTTCAAAATCTTCTTGTCACATCCCTGAACGACATTAAACTTAAATACCAACTTTAGTTTTTAACCGACTTTTCGTTTTTGAGCTATGCTGTCCACAGACTGACAGACTGACGGACACACAGACACACACACGGACCTTTTTCTAAAAATACTTTTTTTTTGGATTCAGGGGGCCTCAAAACATGTATTTCCGGTGAAATCTGGACTTCAAATTTTTGGGTGGAATACAATACTTCCCCTACTTACCAGTAGAGAAAGTAAAAAGTTCCGTGTGTGTTTCTGTGGACAGCATAACTCGGAAACGAAAAGTCTGTTAAAAAGCAAAGCTGGTATTTAAGTTTAATGTCTTTGAAGGATGCGACACGAAGATTTTGAAGCAAACAGGCCCACACTAATCTACCCTTTACATGGAAACTTTTTCAAAAATTTTGATTTTCTTGAAAATGGCACTAACGATTTTGATTAAAATGTCATATATTTGAGATATTTTTATGACAAATGAAATGTATATCTTGAATTTTCTGGCTATAGCCCCTGTAGTCGTATTTACTGTGGACGACTTTTGCATAACTGGTAAACCGTTAGAGATAGACCAAATCTTACTATACACAAAATGTAGATCTTGCTAAAATACACAACTTATGCCTCAATGAATTTTCTTGTAGGGTTAACTATTTCGGAGGTATTCCTTGTTATATGTGTGAGTTTCGGAAAACTTAAAACTTTCGTGAAATTGAACATCGTGTGTACAAAGAGAACGAAATCTCAAAGCTTTAAAACATTTGACTATCGCTCAAAGCCTACTGTATTCTAACATTCCCCTTGCAGCTACAAGGAAATAAGCAATAAGATAATTTGTATAAATGTATGTTAACCAACACGAAGAAGATATAGGAATAAGAGTTTGTAAGAATGGTTAGTGCAAGAGTAGAGAAAGCCATGTGAGTGCAGCATCTGTCTACATAGATAAGAAAGAAAAGATACACTTACGAATTTGTCAAAAGGATTTATTTAAATATACTCCTGAAAATGTCCACCACATGTTTTAGAATGGACTGGTAGGAAAATTTGGAAACAAATGAAGTTTAGTAGCTCCAGATCGCAATCAAATTTTTTTGTACGGTGTGAAAAAACCGTAGCTTAAACGGTGAAGAAAGTCCGGGCACAAGGAGGTTTAATCTCGTCGGCCAACCCCTAGAGGGCGCGGTGACATAGCAATTCCCACTTTCCCCATCCGTTATCTTCCACCCTTCACCATATTCACGCCATTGTCTTCATCCCTCACTTTTTGTGACATGTATCCCTTTTTTCTGCGTTGCCGTGTCGTCCCTAATTACGTTTTCGACGACGACCCCTATGAAGTCCACTAAAAGCTCCAACTCTTCGGAGTAGGGCATTAAAATAAATGCACGGTAAATGCAAGAGTTCTGTTACATACGGAATTACCCTGTTTCGTGTAACAACACCTCTGGGGTGAAAAACAAAACCGCAACATACGTTTATATTATAATACACAAGATGGCGGCACTGATCTTGTTACTGTGATTGAGTGGTCAGAAGGGTCCGGATTTTTAGATAAATACATAGTTTGCTCGCGATTGCCAAACCAACAAAAACCATCAACATAAACCCTTACAGTAAACCCCTACCAAAAGAAATCATCCATCTCATCAAACAAAAAAGGAAAGCTTTTAGAACATACTTAAAAACACATCACCCGGCAGATAAAACAATATTAAATAGACTGCAACAGGAAGTAAAAGATCGGATCTACGAACATAACAAAAAGCACTGGGAAAACAAATTAGAACAATTCACCAACACACACGGCAGAGATCCAGCGAAATTCTGGAAACTCGTAAAAAGCACAAGGAAGAAAACCACACCCACTTACCCACTCAAAAAGGATGGACGTGATATACACGACATCCAAGAAAAACTGCAAATCTTCAGCCAACACTACAATGATGTGTTTCAGACGCCACAAAGCCCTCACTTCCACAAAGGACACTACAACACAGTAAACAAATACATCAAACAGAATGAACAGCTCTACACCCCACAGTTCCCCATTGAAGACCTAAACCCAGAAGACAACACAGAAACACCAGTCACACCACAAGAAATCATCAAAATAGTATCCCACACCAAAAACACCGCGCCCGGACCCGATGGCATCACCTACCACATGCTGAAACACCTCCCATTATGCACCATCGAAGCAATAGCAAACGTATACAACCTCATGCTGAAACACGGATACCACCCCCGGCAATGGAAGACAGCGCACATCCATCTAATTGAAAAGCCTGGGAAACTCAAATCAGACCACAGAAACTATCGACCCATATCACTTACGTCTACCCTATCAAAAGTATTCGAGAGAATCATGATAGGGAGACTAAGTAGCATATGCGAACAAAACAACATACTACCCAACACACAAGCAGGGTACCGAGGTGACATTACCATACAAGATCAGCTTGTACGGGTAATGTCACAATTCCAAGATGGATACAACAGAGGATATACCACCGCCGCAGCCTTCCTAGACGTTCAGTCAGCATTCGATAAATGCTGGCTGAACGGTCTCCTCTACAAACTTTCCACATATAAAGTTCACGCACGACTCATCAGGTGGATATCCAGTTTTCTCACGGACAGGACAGCACAGATCAGGATACAGGACAAACTGTCAGACCCAATACATCTAAGAGCCGGAACACCCCAAGGAAGTGCCATATCAGGCCTCTTATACATAATTTTCACCGCAGACACCCCACAGCCCATTCACCCAAAAATACAGCTTGCACAATACGCAGACGACACAGCCTACGGGTGCACCAGTCCGAGGATAACAATGGCAAAACACCAACTCGAGCGCCAACTGAAAAAATTCTCGGACTGGACACGAAAGTGGCGCATCAACATCAACGTACAGAAAACACAAGCCATCCTAATCAGGAAAAAAACAAAAAATATGCCACCATAAAATTCGGAAAAACCGAAATCAACTGCCAAAAAACCATCAAGTATCTCGGCGTCCTCATTAACAACAAGCTCCCCGTACAACTACACTACACAAAACTACTCCAACGAACCAGACAAGTGCACTCCACGCTAAACTTCCTCGCCCGCCTCGACAACCAGGGGCTCAGCCCAAAAATCCTCAAAAAAGTCTATATAGCTCTAATAAGACCTCAACTAACATTCGCCGCAGTTGCCCTCATGCCCCTCATTAATCGCAAGACCATCCAACAAATACAGGCATTTGAACGACGTTGTCTAAGAACGGCCTTCAAACTAAAGAGAGACTACAAGTCAAATCTGGTACACAGCCACACAAATACTAAACCCATAGACAACCACATAGCCCAACTAATGCTACAATATATCCAAAAAGCCCACACAAGAAAACACAGACGACAACTAATAAGAACAGCGCAAAATATGAGAACCCTCCCTCCCGGCCAAGAAGAAAAAAATCCACCACTGCTCACACTGATCAGGATATATGATAAATACCAACAAGACGAACTGGACAAAGTAGAACAACACATACAGACACTCAACCAACTACTGAACCGATAAACCAACACCCCGACAGGAAAACAACATCATAAGACAACAGTAATGCGAGGCGAGTCAATTGCAGCAGCACAAGGAAACAACATTAAGACAAGAAAAATCCAATTTTTTCTCAGTCGGCACTAAATGGTTGTGGGACCTGGCACCAAAAAACCCGCCTTCGAACGTCACTGATGTGCACTAATATTTAAAAAAAAAAAAAAATCTATATTATACTATAAAAAAATTACATATCTATATTATACTATAAAAAAAACAAAAAAAAAGCAAAAAAAAAAACACACATATTTTCTGATATCACTTAGCCAAAACATGCACATCATACGCACATGACAATCTGCCCCACCGCCGAAGATCTCCAAGCACACGACACACAAAACCAAGCTAGGCTGAAGAGGGGAAACCCTAAGCAGCCCGGGCATGGCGTATACCATGTCCAAATTCCTCACTTTATTATTTATTATCGATTGCCAATATCGGCAAAGGTGAGCCGAAGCATCGAAAACATGCACGAATCAAAATGTTTTAGACGTCGCTTGGCTCACCGACTGATGTGCGTCCATGCAAACACGGGCCCCAGGCCGCACACAAGCTACCTCAGAGGCCTGCACCCCAGGGAACCAGTCAGGAGCTGCACCCTGCCCGCCCAAGAAAACCGCGGAAATATATATATAAAGCAAGTGTAAATAGCGTCTGTAAATAGTGCTTTAATGTGCGTGTGTGTGTCTGTGTGTGCGTGAGGACATGTCTCACGATATGCCAGAGCGAATGCGGGAGTGCATGTGTGTAAATAAAGTGTATATATGTATATAAAGAAAAAAACTAGAAACAAAACCCAAAGACAATACAACAGGGAACTGTTCTCGGTGGCCCAAGGACGGCCACTGTATGGGTTTCCTGGAAAACCCGTTGTATATAAAATGTAAAAACAAAAAAATTGTAAATAAATGTAAATGTAAGTCTGTACCAGCACCAGACAAAATTGAAATAAACAAATCTGAAATCTGAAAACCCAGGCCTTAGGCGGATGCGACGTGGTACTTGTAGCGGTATATGATCCTCCGGATGGGCGCTTCTATGAAGCGGACATCACGGCACTCCTAAAACTACACCAAAGGGTTTGCATCGCAGGCGACTTCAACGCCAAACACCCAAGCTGGCACAGCCGCACCCAGAACGTGAAGGGTCGGGGATTGTACCGTCTCATTAGCGGGAACCCCGCCCTGCATGCACACGGGCCGAGAGGTCCAACATACTACCCGGCACGCGGCGCCGCGGATGTCATAGACTTCATTGTCACAAAGAACATTCCATTTCACCTGGATCTCTCGGTGATTAACGCTCTGGATTCTGATCACAACCCTGTTGTGGTCGACTCAGACGTTAATCTAACTGCGCTGGGAGTGCCTGATTGGGTTGAGGAAGTCGACTGGGATGCAGCCGTCCTAGCCCTCCACAACTCCGTGGAAGCATGTCCTCGAATAGACTCGATAGAGGCTCTCGAGGAGGCAGCCACGGGGTTCTCAACCTCTGTCCTAAATGCGGTGCGTGCTCATACCCACCGCATTCCTGCCGACGCACCAAACCCTACAGCTATCCCTGTCCCACTGAAACGCCTCATTCAAGCGAAAAACGCTGTTAGAAGGCTATGGCAGAGATTCCGTCACCCTAGGATAGGAGTAATACACCAGAGGTTCAAATCCCTGGTGAGACGACTCCTAAGAAAACATAGGCAAGCAGCTTGGGAAAACACGTTGCGACATGTAAACCTCCAGGAGAGGAAACCATGGCGCATCGTCCGAGGCTTGAGGAAAGATGAAACTGTACACCAGCACCCTGTGCATAGCCCTTGGGGAAGACTTGTCTTTGAACCGAGGGAAAAAGCAGAGGCGCTAGCAGACTATTTGGAAACTCAATTCCAGCCTAGAGTCGACCCTCAGAACGATGATCATACTGACCTCAATGGAACAAGCAGTAGAAGACTTCTTAGAAGTTGGACCTGCGGGCCACGAGGATTTCCACATCCCAATAGTTACCCCTCGCGAGGTAACTAACACCATCCAACACCTAAAACCTAGAAAAGCCCCTGGGCAGGACCGGGTAACAGCGGAAATGCTCCAGCACCTTCCCTTTAGAGCCGTGATGCACTTGACTCGGATCTACAACGCGTGCCTAAGCATGCGCCATTTTCCAGAAGACTGGAAGAAGGCGCGTGTGGTATGCGTGTTGAAGCCGGGCAAGAATCCGATCTTTCCTTCTAGCTACCGTTCCATCAGCCTCCTACCAGTTATCTCGAAAGTTTTCGAGAAACTGTTCCTGACCCGCCTTCGACCTCTTTTAGAGGAAAAAGGCCTCCTACCGGAACATCAGTTTGGTTTTCGTTCTGACCATTCCACAACCGAGCAACTACTGCGAGTAGCCGAAAAGGCCTCCCTGGCTTACCAGGAAAGGGCCAAAACGGTGGCAGTGTTGCTTGACGTGGAAAAGGCGTTCTCTACCACCTGGCACGAAGGGCTTATCTACAAACTCATACAGCACGAAATCCCCCCTCCATATATTTACTTGGTGGCTAGTTGCCTACAGGAACGTAGCTTCCGAGTGAAGGTGGAGGGTTCATTTTCCCGAGAAAGGCCCATTGGCGCAGGAGTTCCCGAGGGCAGTGTACTGTCACCGGCACTCTTTAATGCTTACATGGCCGATCTCCCCACGCACCCCAACACTCACATCTGTCAGTATGCGGACGATCTCATGATCTTCGCAACAAACAAGAACCCGCGCTACAGCTACCGTCAAGTACAAGCCCACCTCTGTGCCATCACTAGATGGTGCGGGAACTGGCGCATGTCTATCAACCCGGAGAAAAACTCTGCGATTCTCCTGGCCAACACGCTGGCAAACCGGCTCCCGCAGGACCTCGTGCTTCGGCGCCGTCGGATCCCCTGGGTCACTACGGCGAAGTATCTCGGGGTCACGTTGGACCGGCGGCTAACGTATAGGCATCACGTCAGGGGCAAAGTACTACAAGGTCACGCAGCCCTACGGCAGTTGTATCCCATCCTCAACTCCAAAACCATGCCCATTCGCCTGAAACTCCAGCTGTATCGTGCGATCATCCCGCCTCTGGTCCTGTACGGATGCGAGATCTGGGGAGTGGTGGCAAAGTCCACCTTCATCAGACTCCAGACGTTGCAGAATCGGGCATTAAGGATGATCTATGACACTGGTTGGAGATTTCCTGCCCACATCCTTCACGAACATTCCGGCATCCCGTACATTGTCGACGTGATTAAAACCCGCGCTCGAACAATGTACAACAAACTCCAGAACCACCCTAATCCACTGGTGAACACTCTGGGACAATATGACTAGAGAGAGCCACGCCGACTACCATCTAAAAAATTGCCGAAGGACATCTTAAGTCCAACGGGCTAATTTTCGAAGATGGGAAAAGCAAAATGAATATCTGTACTTAAAACAGAGTAAAACGCCTAACTCAGATCACCTCTCAGTGAGTGACTGACGGCCAGAACCAGGAGGAGATTAGCGCGTCACCTGATTGATTAACCAGCCAATCAGCATGTATGGGCAGTGCCTGTTCATGGACCAATCCCTACCAACATCCATCTTGCCCCTGTAAATCCCAAACAGAGATCGCCAACCTTCACGCAAGATTCGACAGCGCAGAAGAAATCTTCAAAGACTTCAGGGACACCATGGATTACTACAACTCGCGCACGGAGGCTCTTATGCCTACCAAGCTCGAGGCGTCGGGACACCAGAGGACCCTGGAGTCAAAACTGAACGAGCTACTCCTATCGCTCCGAAGGCTTGTCAAGGAAGAGGTGGCAGCTCTACAGACGATGCTGGAGGAGGGATACCCAACAGTCGCCGCCCCCTAAGGGGCCACTACAGCACCTCCGACCCAACCCAATCGTGGACGTCGGCGGCATTGAAAAGCACCACACAATTCCTTTTAAATCCTTCACCAAATTCTCCTTCACTATCACACCAGACTTCCCAAGGGCGTACTCAGGACCTCGGCCATGTGTACGTCCTGGCACCATCTCACCTGGCTTCGGCCCTTGGGGCCAGCCAACAAACCCGCTCCTTGAATCCGCAGGTGCAATAGCGGTACTGCCTTACCTTTCCTCCCTGAATTCTAACCGGTGGAGGTTTTTTAGTGGGTAGTACCTCCGGGTGAGGCCCACAGCCCCCCTCTGTGCCATCCCAGCGCATGGGGCTCCGTAAATGGATTTTTCCTCCACTTGAAAAAAAAAATTCCCAGAGATTAAATCCCTGTAGACCAAAACACCATACTATCGCGCAGGTAAAGCCGTATAACGGCTAGGTACTGCGGTAAAGACACTTCGGGTGGGGGAATAAGCTTCCCCACTCGACTCGAACTGCCTCTGGAGCCTCTGGAGCCTAACCTAGGCCCTAGGCCACACACTCCGGAAGAGGTCTGTGCCTCGGAAACGCCACAGGAGCTGCAACCTGGTCCGCACAGGAAAACTGCGGAAAAACTGTAAATAGTGAAATGTATATAGTGCAGTGTAAATATGTATATACGAGCGTGTGTGTGTATGTGTGTGTGTGCGTGTGATGGGACATATGTGTGGTATGCCCAGGAGTGAGTGAGTGTATATATCCGTGTATATAAATTAAAAAAAAAACTATCAAAAACAGACAGACAAAAGACTGAGAATACGCCCAAAAACTGTTCTCGGTGGGCTAAAGCCGCTCACTGTATGGGTTTTTTGATGATATAAAAGCTAACAAGAGTACCCGTGTAAATATTGTAAATTATAATTAATGTCAATTTTAGCCTGTAAGCCGGGCCCTTCTGTACCGGCACCAGGCAAATTTTTCCTCAATAAAATAAGTCTAAGTCTAAGTCACAGCCGCCGCAGAGACAACATGGCAGGAAGAAAGAAGAAGACAGCCACTGCAGCAGTCCAAGAAGCCTCCGAAGAACCTTCTGGGGAAACTGAAAACGCCAGCGCCGTCCCTGCCTCACAGCCAGCCTCCTCGCCAACTCCATCTCCATCTACGCCGCCTGACCAAGGTATCTCAGCCTGCGACACCACGCCGACACCAACCACCGCACACAGTCGACACAGCCAGAGGTTGAATACCGAACGTCCACAGAGAGTCACCCCAACCTCACGAGGCTGCAGAGTTACAGCGCAGTAGTGCGCGGAGTACATCGGCAGCTTCCGGACTCTCTCCTCCTCAGCGCAGCCCGACGTCGCTGGCCTTCTCTTATGAAAGCGACGCGCATCATCACAGGCAGAGGACCGTCGCCGCTGGTGCGCCTGGAGTTCTGGGATGGGGCGGATAACCGTGCTGCTTTGACGGACGGGCTTCCTGCCCTCGGGCAGGTGCTCCCAGTTGAGGCTAGCCGTGGTGTACGCCCTATTCCCTGCCGACGCTGTTGCCAGTACGGTCACACCGCCGACGCCTGCACCGACGCCTGCGCCGACGCCCCACGCTGCCACTACTGTGGCGCCGGCACCTTCACCACATCCTGCACCAGCCACGACCTGACACGTCGCCCCGTGTATTGTGCCACGTGCAACTGCACTGGCCACTTCACGGGCCAGGCGGCGTGCCCCAGGAACCCACGCCGTCAGCCGCCTGCAGTTCACAAGTTGCCTACGCAACAACCACTCTCCGCCTCGCAGACCATCACCGTCACACACCAACATGTCAACACCAACCGCCAAACCGCCGACCAACACGACGCTATAGACAACCAACTTCACACCGCTGTACTCCACAACACCGCCGCACTACAGAAAATACAAGACACACTCCAGACTCTCACCGACCGGGTTGCAGCATGGGAGACAGCCCTGACTCGTGCTCTCGAGGATGTTAAGGATGTCACCCATAATCTGCAAACAACGCTACCTGTCACAGTTCATCAAGACAACAATAGCCTCCGAGACCACTTCAACAAGCAGCTGGAGAAAGTGATTAATTATACCAGCGACTCACGCATTCAGAAGGTCCATAAGACATTAGAAGAAATTCTACAAGGACACACATCATCACTACAGGCTTCACTTGCTCAGATTTTGCAGTTAGTGACACTCCCCAGACCTCCAGTCGGTCCTCAAATCGGTCCTTCAGTACGACCCAACTTTCTCCCAAACCGCAGGTCAGTGTCAGGGCACCGCCATTACACTTGACCTGCCTAACCCAACGACCCAACTTTAACTTTACCCACAATCATCCGGTTTGCTTCGGCGGTACCGGACAAACACCACCACTGTACAAATAAACAGAGTCACCCCAGAAGTAAAATTAGTTAAGTAGGAAAAATAAAAAAAAAAAAAAAAAAAATAATAAAAAAAAAAAAAAAACAACAAGAATGTTGAACCTGGAGCCTCTGGAAGAATGTTGATTTTTGGGGGTGTTTTCTGAAATATCTTTTTCGTGTTGGCTATAAATGCATTTACATCCGGAAAAGAGGGTATAATTTATTCCGCAACTTGGTGGGGACTATGTGCTAGATAAGTTTTAGTGTTGGAAATGCTTACTGTATTGCTGTGGCAGCTTTCTTCATATAGGAAGTCCCGTCCGTAACAAGCAGTAAACCATTTTGTGTTACTGGACAGAGCACAACTCGCAAGTAAAACAATATTAAGTGATAACAAACATAACAGAGTTAAGAAATGACTTTACATTTCGGCAAATCTGTTTCCTCTGCGATTCTATAAAGAAACTGGAATTACTATGAATGCCTTTGAGAAAGGTAGTTCAAGTAGAATAGGATGCGGGGAAAAATGAATGTCCTTTCTGCTCCTGCAGCCCACAAATGAAAGGAAAATGCAAGGAAGTGTTCGAAAATAATAGTGAATCTAACAGAATGTCTAAAAGTTCAAATGTGTTGGATTGGCAACACACCTGGGACTTCTGCTCTCCTAAAGCGCTCAATAATTTTTTCCCTAGCTGTACAAGAGTAGAGTCACGTGACTGCAACGCATAAGGCACTTTTTTAATTCAAAAGGATGCTGCAAAGCTTGCATTATCTTCTATTATAAAGCAGTAGTGAAAGTAAAAAGCACAAATAACTACAGGTTTAGGGGAACGTATGCTTTTCACACTTACCCAGACTTACCTTGACTTCGGCATCCCTATCAGCTGGCACACTGTGCTTAGTAATTACCAAGAGGCCAAGTATTCTAACGCTATTAGTCTTTGGTATTAGGCTACCGTTGACAGAAGAACATGCTCAACATTAATTTGTTACCCAGGAGACCAAAAAGAAAAACAAAGGACAGCTTCAAGTTATCGTGGAACACGTGTTCTCTTTGTGCATAACGACACCTCCCCGGATGATTAATTATTTTAGTGCCTGTTATTGACGGCTCGCTAGGCATCTGTTAGAAAATCCACGTTAGACAAACACGTGCTTTGCACAGATTGCTCATCAGTTGCTGTGTTTCCAATATTTGCGCTACAAAAAACATGACAAATGGACAAAAAATTTAATGCGTTACATTCACATGACTCTCTATGTCCACCCTCATATACCAGATGAATCATCTGTCCCCTCCTTTTTAATTTATACAACCCACTAAGAAGGCTAAGCAGAGGAGGGGAAGGCTGAACAAAGGACGGGAAGGTTGAGGAGAGGAGGGGTAGGTTGAGGAGAGGAGGAGAAGGTTGAGGAGAGGAGGGGAAGGTTGAGGAGAGGAGGGGAACGTTAAGGAGAGGAGGGGTAGGTTGAGGAGAGGATGGGAAGCTTGAGCAGAGGAGGGGAATCTTGAAGAGAAGAGGGGAAGTTTGAGGAGGGGAGGGGAAGGTTGAAGAGAGGAGGGGTGGGTTGAGAAGACGAGGGGATGGTTGAAGAGAGGAGGGGTAGGCTGAGGAGAGGAGGGGAAGGTTGTGGAGAGAAGGGGTAGGTTGAGGAGAGGAGGGGAATGTCGAAGAGAGGAGGGGTAGTCTTAGGAGAGGAGGGGAAGGTAGAGGAGAGGAGGGGTAGGTTGAGGAGAGGAGGGGAAGTTTGAGGAGAGAAGGGGAAGGTTGAGGAGAGGAGGGGAAGGTTGAGGAGAGGAGGGGTAGGTTGAGGACAGGAGGGGAAGTTTGAGGAGAGGAGGGGTAGGTTGAGGAGAGGAGGGGAAGGTTGAGGAGAGGATGGGAAGTTTGAGGAGAGGCGGGGTAGGTTGAGGAGAGAAGGGGTAGGTTGAGGAGAGGAGGGGAAGGTTGACGAGAGGAGCGGTAGGTTGAGGAGAGGAGGGGTAGGTTGAGGAGAGGAGCGGTAGGTTGAGGAGAGGAGGGGAAGGTTTAGGAGAGGAGGCGTAGGTTGAGGAGGGGAGGGGAAGGTTGATGAGAGGAGGGGTAGGTTGAGGAGAGGAGGGGAAGGTTGAGGATAGGATAATGGAGTTGAGGACAGGAGGGTTGAGGAGAGGTGAGGAGAGAAGTAAGGAGAGATGAGGAGAGTTGAGGAAAGGAGAAGAGAGGAGTGGAAAGGAGAGAGGAAGACGAGAGAAGAGAATAGAAGCGAACGCTACTGAAGGCTTTAGTTCCTCCTGCAAAATCTGTGATGATGACGGTACGCTAGCCACTAAATCACCATGTTTATGCAAGACGGGGCGAGGTGTAGAATGCCGGTCTCATTAAGGACTCTACCTGCCTGCCTTATGTCGGGCAATTAACGGACTTGATGAATGTCCTTCAGTCGCCAAACCACCCACACACACATGGCTGCCAACCTGATTCATCTTTGTCACTTGTCTGTGTATCAACTTTCCCTGTCAGCACCTCCGGCTTCTACCTTGTAAACAACATGTGAGTTCCAAGTCTATTACCCCAATTCTGTTACATGTAACTTTCCCCGTATCTCTTAACTATAGTCCGCAAGTTGAAGACCAATAAATTACCTAAAAGCGCCTTTAAAACTACCTAAAAAACTGAACCTAAAAGTTAAAAACACGACATGAAATGTCCAATTAAGTAAGATTTGGTCTATTTCTTACGGTTTAACAGTTATGTAAAAGTCCTCCAGAGTAAATAGGACTTCATCTGCTATAGCCAGAAAATTCAAGTTATACATTCCATTTGCCATAAAAATATCTCAAACATATGGCATTTTAATCAAAATCGTTAGTCATTTTCAATAAAATAAACATTTTCGAAAAATTTTCCATGTAAATGTTGCTTTAAGATGGAGCAATTTTCTTCAAGATCTTTGTGTCGTATCCTTGAAATATATTAAATTCAATTAGCAACTTTGGTTTCCAACCGAGTTTCGGTTTTTGAGTTATTTTGTCCACAGACTGACAGAACACGGACCTTTTTCTAAAAATGCTTTCTTTTGGATTCAGGGGGCCTCAAAACATATTTTCGCTCATATCTCGACATCGAATTTTTGGATGGAATACAATAGAGAATGTAAAAATGGCTGACTCTCAGAATATTCCTATGTCTGGAGTCAGTATGGCTGCGTGCGCAAGCAGGAAACTGGGTCAGTGATATTTAATCTTGAAGGCCGTGTCAATGCGTGATTCATTTTTTTAAGAGGTAGTAATTACGGTATAGCATTTAAATAACATTTCTTAGGCTATATTATCCTTTAATTTGTGAACTAGTGTTAACAAACAAATGCAACGCGTGATAGTCAAATTCTCAATGTAAATTGACAATCACTTGTGGCATTATTGATGATGGTGGTATAAGCAATGCATGGCTTACATTGTTTTACTTTACCTCCATTAAGCAATGATCCCAAGTTCATTTCCTAATCTGTAGCAGCTTACCTGCAAACAAAAGAAAAGAGATAAGCACGTTTTAGCCAATATAGAACCAACCAACACACATTTAAATATATTCACAGAGATATTAAGGCAGTTTTAAACAATAAACCGTGCCATGGGGGAGGCAGGGTGTGATGTTGCAAGTTTATAGTTGTACAAAGCCGTTTCACTAAGCTGTTTCAATACAGATAAGGTTTTATTAGAAAGGGGCGGTGGTCCCTGCTTCCATCAAGTTTATCTGTTTCCTCTCCTCGCCTTTGGCTGCATCGTCCGCAAACATTCAAGGGTGGGTGGGGTGAGATTCAACTTTAGGTAGGTATATGACTTCTGATAACAGGTGAGGCAACCACAATATAGCCAGGGTGTTAATGTGTACACGTCATACAGCTAACACGCGCACTTAAACTATTTTCAACCATAATTCTTGTTTATTCCATAAACACACCAAAAGCTTAAATCTACAAACTATTTCATTTACCAGAAACACTAATAAAGCTTGCGATTGTAAATTTAGGAACCACCAGTTCCACTAGATTCCTGTATTGTTATTATTATTATTATTATTATTATTATTATTATTATTATTATTATTATTATTATTATTATTATTATTATTATTATTATTATTATTATTATTATTATTATTATTATTATTACTATTATTATTCACTTAACATATTTGTGACCACCCCCGTAGCGCAGTACTAGCGCGCCTGTCTTGGACGAGGGTACCCGGGTTTGATCCCCCGGCATGGGATATTTCTCCGCTGGGAGACCTGGAACGGGGTGCACTTCAGCCTCGTTAGGTCCCTGAAAAAACAGTTAAGGAGCTACTTGAATAAAGAACGGCCCCAGATCGTGAAGACTGCATAATCGGCCGGGGGGGGGGGCGAGGGTCCAGTACTGCACCCCACTCGTGACGCCTGTGGTGGGAGATGCAGCGGCTGGGCGGTAGGTCTTGGCCCGGATGGTCTTGCGCCGTGGGGTTAGATTGTTAGTTTTTTACTAACAAATTACAAATGTAACTTTTTTATTACATTATTTGTTAACCTCTTAAACAAGATATTATTACAGTGACCCTATATCTAACTATAAGGTTTCATTCAAGTTTTACGAGAGAGTTATAAGCAATAATTAAAAGGGGGACAATATTTGGCGCTTAACAATACATATCTATATTTGCTATGCTGTAAGTAAGAAGTGCGGAAGATAAACGAAAGTGGGTAGAGGAAGTCATGAGAGTGTGACGCATAAGACCTTTTCAAACAAGAATAAGTTAAACTTGAACCTTGGTCATATTTATCGTAGGATCGCCCTGCCGTAAGAAATAGCTCTACACACAAACACACGTACGCACGCATGCGCACACACACGTACACAAGCACACATACACGCACACACACGTACACACGCACGCACATACACGCGCGCTTACTCACACACGCACGCACATACACACACGCGCACACACGCACATACACACACGCACACATACACACACGCACGCACATACACACACGCGCACATACACGTACATACACATACACACATGCACACATACACGCACACACACGTACGCACGCACACCCGTACATACACACACGCGCACACACGCTCATACACACACATACACACATACACACATGCACACGCATACACACACGCACGCACACACGCACGCACATACACGCGCACTTACACACACAAGCACGCACGCACACACGCACATACACACACGCACACACACGCACGCACATACACACACGCGCACACACACGCGCACACACACGCACATACATACACACACGCACATACACACACGCACATACACACACGCACACATGCACACACATACACACACGCACGCACATACACACACGCGCACACACATGCTCATACACACACATACACACACGCACACATACACACATGCACACGCATACACACACACGCACGCACATACACGCGCACTTGCACACACACGCACATACACACACGCACACATACACACACGCACATACACACACACGCACACATACACACATGTTCACACATACACACACGCGCACACACACACTCATACACACACATACACACACGCACACATACACACATGTACACACATACACACACGCACGCACACACATACATACACATATGCACACACGCGCACACACACACATACACACACGCACACATACACACATGCACACACATACACACACGCACGCACACACATACACACACTCACGCACACACATACACACACGCACGCACGCACACATACACACACGCACACACACCACGAGGGGCAGTCACCGTTTACGCAACTATCAAACAATGGCCCCATCACGACAGTAAAATCAAGTACGTACCTCCACATCAGTTGGTCAACAAAGACCTTGTCATAAATGATACAGTTTCTTGCCTCATTGTTCAAATGTTTGTCTTGACGAAGCAGGTCGTTGCTTAACCCTCATAGCAAACATTACGTGAATCCTGGACAATAGCCGATAAGTGCCTGCGGTTTACACTTTAAACTCAATATCGGCTTTGTTTGCCTTGGCAAGATTAATTTTCTTAGAAAGCAGATGTTGTGCACGAAGATGGGGCCAACACATTGTTTATTGCCCCGGTGCTAACCTCCGACCTCCAAACAATGGATATTCACCTTTGTCCCATCACCAACCTAACCTCCGGTCTGCATTATTCATTTTATATTACATTAAAATCTAATTTCTCATGTTTTACGAGCTGTACTTTCATACCTTTAAATAAAACTAGCTTGATATTTCACCGGAAACAGTTTTGAAGTCCTGTGAACTGGAAAAAACCATTTTGTACATTTTCAATTTTCTGGCTATAGCCTATGTTCACTCTGGATGACTTTTGAATAAATGGTAAATCCTAAGAGATAGACAAAATCTTACTGTACAAGAAATGTAGGTCTCGCTAAAGCACACAATTTATGTCCAAATAATTTTTTTTAGAGTGAACCATTTCGGAGATATTCCTTGTTATTTATGTCAGTTTTGGAAAACTTAAAACTATCGTGAAATGGAACATCGTTGTATATTTTTACTTTCCTTACCGGTAAGTAGGGAAAGTATTGTATCCCACCCAAAAATTCGATGTCGAGATTTCACCGGAAATATGTTTTGAGACCCCCTGAATCCAAAAAAGGCATTTTTAGAAAAAAGGTCCGTGTGTGTGTCTGTGTGTCAGTCTTTGGACAGCATAACTCAAAAACGAAAAGTCGGCTAAAAACCATGGCAGGTATTTAAGTTTAATGTCTTTCAAGGATGCAACACGAAGATTTTGAAGAAAATAGCCCCACCCTAAACTACCCTTTACATGGAAGATTTTTCGAAAATTTTGATTTTCTTGAAAATGGCTCTAACGATTTTGATTAAAATGTCATATCTTAGAGACATATTTATAACAAATGAAATGTATATCTTGAATTTTCTGGCTATAGCCCCTGTAGTCGTATTTACTCTGCCCGACTTTTACATAACTGGTAAACCGTTAGAGATAGATCAAATCGTACTATACAAAAATGTAGATCTTGCTAAAATACACAATTTAGGTATCAATAAATTTTCTTGTAGAGTGAACTATTTCGGAGATATTGCTTGTTATGTGTGTGAGTTTCGGAAAACTTAGAACTGTCGTGAAATGGAACATCGTTGTTCATTTTTTTATATGTTAAGCGTGCAAAGACAACAGAATATCAAAGCTTTAAAACACTTGACTATCGCACAAAGCCTACTATAATATATATTCTAATATTCCCCTTGAACCTACAAGGAAATAAACAATTACATAATTTGTACAAATGTTTATCTGAACACGAAGAAGATATAGGAATAAGAGTTTGTAAGAATGGTTGGTACAAGAGTAGATAAAGTCATGTGAGTGCAACACAGCAGTTACCATACGCAGTGGAGAAAATAAAAGTGGGTAGAGAAAATCTTATGAACGCAATTCGTCAATCATTTTGCTAATAGCTCTCTGTTGAAGCAGTTAAGTTTAAACCCGCAGGTTTACAGCAAAGTGTCGCTTGGTGATGGAAGACGAACTGTTGTTTGCAGTTAGGTAAGGCAGGTGACAGCACAGTCGCACGTATTTTTTCTCCCCAAGAGAGGCATCTCCAGTACTCGAAAAGTACTTTGGACTCGCACGCCGCTTGCCATATTCTCATTTGTGGAGTTGACGACGTCAAGTGTTCCGCTTCCCTTTTGTCGGCTTGCTTCTAATTACATGTGCACGCTGTTCTTAATTACTGCAGCAGGAAAAGGCAGCAGAGCTTTGTTCGAATGACAACGTTTATGCGACTTTCATATTGAATTTCTGAGGAAGGCTGTGGCACACAATCACGTCAAAAAACCTGCTGAAGAAAGCTCATGGCGGAATGAGGTGCGCGCATATAACAATTGACGCGATAGAGAAAGTTTATGTATTTCATGTCACCACATGCAATATCTGGAATAATATCTCGTACCTGAAGCCGAAATTGTGAATGCAATATTTATTAAAATAATCCGAGAAGAGTTGCAGAATTAAATAATCAAGAAATATTTTTCAAAATCATCGCATGTATAAAAGGTACAGACATGGGAATATAGTCAGAAAGACACGAAATGTTACCTGGTCCCGGTTAAAACCCGCGGGACCAGGTTTCCTGCAAGTGCAGATGCACTGAACCAGGAAAAGAAGGTGAGGGCATGTGTACTTAAGTGAAACCACGCTGTCAGTGCAGATGTACTGAAGAAGTGAAAGGCTTTGATATCGTGATAACGTACTAGACAAGATTATATTAGAAATAAACACAAAAATACGTATTTGCGATGGCATCAGCACGCCACCTATCTTCGTTCATTATCTGTGGATAGATGGCACAGCATTCACTATTATAGTCTATTTTTCATTTACATCATTGTTTCAGACTTGAGGTGGAATTTTGGGTCGTGCTACTAAATATTCAGACTGGTATTTACCTTCATGACTGAAAGAAACCACGAAAAGCCCTGTCATATTGGCCAAATCACGGAATTGGAACCCGGGACCTCCCGAATGCGAGCTGCAGACGCTACTGTCTGAGTTATACCACTCGGTTAAAGTTGTATTGGATTTAACGGGAAAAATGTATATGTTTCAAAGCTTGGCTGACCACCCGCTTCCAGGTCTTCAGTGTATTTGGTCCAGAGGTTCCTCTGCTCCCCGACAGGCGTCTGACTCTAGGCACTGGCTTGTAAGTCCTACATACAGGGAGGGTATTCTGGCAAAGAAGAAAACAATATATAAGAAACCTTCAAAAGTTTAAAATCAATACCTTCAAGAATTTTCGACAATTTTATAGGTTGTCCTCCAAATATAATTTGCTGATTTGATTCCATTAAACGCCTATGTAGCTTAAGTAAATAGTACAGCTTCTTCTATAAATTTCTATAGGTTTTATTCCTTTTAAGCTTCGATGCCGAACTTTTTTTGCAATTTGCGATATTAAAAGTGAGGTTATGTGTACATTTTTAATAACTTCCGGCTTTTTCGACGGATATAGAGCTTGGTATTGAAAACTCACCCTCTCTCTATCTCTTTCAAAATCTCTCTCGGCACACAGAAGCCGCGTTTTTTACGCAGAAATCATTATGCAGAAGATCCGTTCCCAGACTTCAATAAAAATCTGTGTGGTATTAACGTGCTATAAAAGCTCACGCATGATTTGACCTAAGATTGCATACATACAAGGCCTTCTCTATTCCTTCTCTGCGGTTCATATCTTCTGGATTTGATGCTCCTTTTTTTTATATAGCCAACTTCACAAAAGCAAGGGAAAGCGGTAGGCTTTTAATAACGTCTTTGCCGTTTCAACGCGCCCTTTTATGTCCCGAGGGCGTGTTTTGCAAGTCCGCAGCAGAAGAAACTGGAAATAAAAAAACAATTGTTTGTTCTGACGATACCAGAGCCCTGTTGCCTCTCGCGTAATTTTTCTTCATTCCTTTATACTGTGCTCAAATTTGATTTCAAATGTTTTGCTTTCTCTACCTCTGAGCAAGAATTGCATTTAAACCAATAATTACGTATGAAGATTTAATCTTGGATGCAAATTCAAAGAAAGCGCTTAAGGCGTTTTTACCATTGAAATCTGATTAAACTCTCGGAAAACGGGCATAAAGCTCTTCCCAGTTGTGATAGCGTAGATGCCTTCCTTTATACACAATAAGATAACCTGGAATAGAAAGGTTTTCATTTTAAAATTGTATTTTTGTGAAGAAAATGTTCCACTCCAGAATATAACTCCAAAGCATCACATAACGGCGAGCTCTTAAAAGGTTTATCACCTGCGCCTACTATGTTCTCCTATTCTCATTATATTTATAAGGAAATATATAACAATCTCTGCACACGTCTAGCTTGATTAACATAAATTAGACAGGGGAATTCGCATTTTAAGAATAGCTTCTACAAGAGTAGGGAAAGTCATATGAGTGTCGTGACTTTCAATAATTTAGATGAACTTTCCGGTTCCGTTATTGCACAATGTCGTTATTGGCTTTGTGTATGTGCTTTTTCTAGTTATTTTTTACTTTGTCTACTACAAGCAGATAGAAATATTATCTTCCATTCAAAAATTCGATGCCGATATTTCACCGGAAATATGTTTTGAGGCCCTCTGAATCCGAAAAAAAAGCATTTTTAGAAAAAGGTCCTGAGTTCTTAAAGTTATTTAATTTGACGAACTTGAACTCAATGAAAATTGTTCTTCCTCCTAATCCGTATCCATAAATAGTAATTGCGTCATATTTATAATGAGTGTTTATTTTTATGCCTTTAAATTCAAAATTATGTAGTTTCGTTAATATTTTAAATTGTCATAATTATAATTGAATATTATTGGTCGTTATTTAACGTATTAGATATCTGTAATTTCAGAAGATTGCTTGTATTAGTATCTATAATACATACATTTCACATAATACAAAAATAAAACCATTTAACAAAAATAACAATATTACATAAAATAAACATTTTCCAATAAAAAGAATTAATATGAATTATCTACAAATTAATTTAACAACAAATCACAACTCTTCCTCTTCCTTTAAATGTAGTAATTTTAAAAAGTGCTATAATTGGCGCCCAACGTGGGGCCAGTTCAAATAAGAAATGGAATTAACGTTTCACATTTAAATTTTATAAAACCGGGTGACATCAGGTTTTTTTATGGAGAGGCAATACCTCCTGTGTCTACCAAAGATAAGTGCGTAAGAAGACATGCAACAATCACACTGCCAAGCAACAAATCCAGACTTATCCAGTTGTCGTAGCAGACATCACTGTATTTCAACTCCCCTAGCTTTTCTGCAAGTAAGGAAAGGATTAACGTGTTTTAAGCAGCGAACTTTCCCGACGGAAGGGAAGTTTGATCTGGGATTTTAGTTGGTAACATGAACTGTGTGTTGCGAGGATTACTGGCACGATGAAAAGGGCAATCTGAACGGTAAACCTTGTACGGTTTTCGCTTCATTCAGAGCCGCAGGTTGCTTTCAAAATTACCATCGATTTTTTGTCGTACGAAAATCGATTCCTATGCGAAATGTCTACGTAATGTAAAGAATGAGAATGTTAAGATTTTAAATATTGTTTCATATTTCTCTAAAAGGTAGCTGGTATTCAAAGAGTGATATGTTAACACTAAATCCTCAGGAAAGAAACAACATAGACACAGATACACGTGGACCTTTTTCTAAAGATGCTTTTCTTTCTGGATTAGGGGGTCTCAAAGCATATATTTCCGGTGAAATTTCGACATCGAATTTTTTGGTGGAATACAATACCTTCTCACTATACGTAGTAGAGAAAGTAAAAAAGAAATAAAAAATGAAAAACAAAGTACATTGATGACGCGTTGTTTCCTTCTGCGTTCTTTGGTTTGTCTTCTCCTTTGCGTGAATTTTAATGAAGACAATATTGATTTATTTTTTTAGTTAAGCAGCAGGTCAATAATATAGTAGTTGGGCTCTCGGTATTTCTTCCGCCAGTTTGCTTTATTCCTTCCCCAATATCAAGGATCAGTTGGCCCTAACAACAGAACGTCGATAACAACCTACGCAACACTGAACATGTTAAGTAAATTGGAAGGCGACTTCGCAACAAGGTACTTAATAATTATGGATCAGCGAGCATCCAAAGCGCCCCCTCTTCCATAAACATGAAGGATTATCGAAAAGTTCTGCTCTACTTGGTCATCTCTGCACGGGTGAAGTATAACATTTTTGTCAAGTTCATATCGCCGCATAATCACAAGGAATATTATAAGAAGTCTGACCTCACCGATACATTCTCAAGTGGAGCGAAAGTCAGGCAGTCGAATATTTACCTAATATTTCATAAATAAAATATGAATTTAAATACTATATCGCAAATATTTCACCAGAAAACATTAAATTCTATATCAAAACCTAACATATTGTGAGGCTGGTCGGATCAAGGTACCTCACACCACGCGGCGCATATCAAAGGCAGGCTGCCTTGCGTCGACTGTTTGTGAATACGTGACTATGAACGGTCCCTATAGAGCGCCCGATACTTATTTCTTCCGGCGGTTTATTGCGGTGAAGTTCGAGAAAGGTCCGTATTACGTCATCCTCTCTATATAAGGAGGCGAGGCGAAAGGAAGATAGGAAAACAGTTAATGAGTATCAAGCGATTGCGTCGTCAAAAGTTAGTTGTTTGAGACACTGAAAAAGTGAAAGACTGAAAGAAGTGAGTCAAGGTTACGAGAAGAGAACAGTTGTGAGTTGTAATATCGCGAAAGACTGCAGATTGTGTTAACGTCAGAAGAGAACTGTGCTTTTGGCCAAAGTTGTGAAGGGAAATAACCCTTTTATGCCGACGTGACATTGGTTATAATGAATATCAGTACGTATACTGCTGTCAGAGGTAAAGAAGGGAAGTTACAAACCTCTTACATTTTTCTAAACTCG
Organism: Tenodera sinensis; assembly: GCA_030765045.1. Taxonomy (NCBI): domain Eukaryota; kingdom Metazoa; phylum Arthropoda; class Insecta; order Mantodea; family Mantidae; genus Tenodera; species Tenodera sinensis. The sequence continues at coordinate 39,993,237 of CM060963.1, forward strand.
TTTTATGTACTTTAACTTGCTTATGTGGCAAAGAAATTAAAATTCCCCTAGTTCCTCGACTATTAAACAATATTATAACAGTGAAACATGCGCACAAAGAGCAGTATTTGAAGGAACAAGTTGGTTGTTTCAGTTTGTGGTAGTTACACGCGTGGTATAGTTCATCACAAGGGCACCAGAGGGCTACCATATGTTCCCTAATGCATATGCAAGCGGCCGGACGGCATAGATATGATTTACGACCTGGTGCCGTGCTAACTGCGAGTCAAATGATTCCAGCAGGCCTTGCAACACCATAACATGACCTCTTGTATTTCTTTCTTACACATTTCCAACATCCAAAGGAAGCGCGCGCTTCAACCCGTCAAGATATATGCAACTGTTTTGCGGTTTGAATACAAAATTAACTTGGCGGTTCCTCTTTCAAGTTAATTTTCGTACGATTTAGGATCCTGTCTCCATTTATTTAACTAATGACTTCATAATTTCCTTCCAATTTAGTGTTTAAATAAAATAGTCTTTTTTTTCATTTTTTTATTTCGAAAACGTTACATCACCTTATTCTATACGCTTAAGCATCATCAATCATTATTATTATTATTAATTATTATTATTATTATTATTATTATTATTATTATTATTATTATTATTATTATTATTATTATTATTATTATTATTATTATTATTATTATTATTATTATTATTATTATTATTATTATTATTATTATTATTATTATTATTATTATTATTATTATTATTATTATTATTATTATTATTATTATTATTATTATTATTATTATTATTATTGGGATGTGGGATCAGGGTACCGACTCCCCCGACCTTAAGAGACGCGCTACCTTTTCATCAGGATAGCTAATTCACTGGCTTCACGAGGCTGAGTGCACCCCGTTACAATGATACCGGGGATTGAACCTGTGTCCCCTGTGCACGTTACCCTTGCATTTCGGGAGTGCGGGTGGTGATACTGCATACCCGATCAAAGGTACACCTGTATCCACTAACCACCAATCAAAAGATCCGCCCTTCACCGTGTGCACACATACCAATGCAGCTGAAAGCAAAATTGTCAATTCCCGTTTATGAAATGAAGTTACTCTATTTAATAATTAGTGTTAGTGTGGTAAATAACAATTTAATAACTTCAGCTTGTCTTCTCCGTTATGAAAGTTTACTTTTTTAAGATTATAACATATATATTATTTGTATCATTGTGTCAAGGCCAACATAATAGTAAAAGTTGAAGGCGTAACTATCGATTCTCGTATTACAATCTAATAACAAATGTGTTTTTAAAATATCGGACATTAGCAACAATAACATTTCAGCGTAGAATATTAAGAACATTTTAGAAATGTTTTAAGCTTGACTCATGGTCAAGAATAAATATTCGTATGATACTTAACTATTATGGCAATTATATTCTCGTTTCTTAACCCTCGCATTACCTAGGGGAGGGTACTTTATTCCCACCTTCTGTAATTCTTCAACCACCGTTTCTACCACCCAACAGCGTAATTCTTGGTCTTTTTGGAAAAGAATGGAATGTCATAACATTCATAATGTCATAAAAGTCTCAAGATAACAGGTGATGTGATCCGAACCGACTGCGGTATGTTTTGTCTATACGCGTGCTGATACCGCATCCACCTTACAGTCCATATTTAGATGAAGCTATTTCTCTCAGAAGCCAGGCGACGGGTAACAAATTCCCGGTATTACAATTTACGGCTTTTTCAGATACGTACATTAATTTGCTCACTTGTGACTGCTAGGGCACTTAGAGGACTAAAATCTGATTCCATGAGGCCTTCACCCAACTCAACGGTTTTAAGCTCGCCAGTGCTGAGTATTTAAATGGGAGAGCTTCAGGGGTTGGAACGAGGGTTGGGCTCCGGAGGTAACGTAATTAGCGACCTCAAAATTACGGGTAACTCGACACACTGGTTCCCCTTGACATTCGTCCACTCATGTGCAGCACATTCACACACACATGGGTGTCAGTGGCGGAATGGCTCTCCCACATGACCTTGAACCCTGTAACGGAGATAACATAATTAGAACCTCAAAACAGATCTTTCAAGGATGCGACACGAAGATTTTGAAGAAAATAGTCCCACCCTAAGCTACCCTTTACATAGATTTTTCGAAAATTTTGATTTTCTTGAAAATGGCTCCAACGATTTTGATTAAAATATCATATGTTTGAGATATTTCTATAACAAATGAAATGTATATCTTGAATTTTCTGGCTATAGCCCCTGTAGTCGTATTTACTCTGGACGACTTTTGCATAATTGGTAAACCGTTAGAGAGAGACCAAATCTTAATATACAAAAAATGTAGATCTTATTAAAATACACAATTTATGTCTGGATAAATTTTCTTGTAGGTTGAACCATTTCAGAGATATTCCTTTCTATGTGTGCGAGTTTCGAAAAACAAAACTTTCGTGAAGTGGAACATCATTATTCATTTTTATACGTTTATTTTTGTCTATTTATTTAAACACGCTGTGTTTACATTGTGAAGACTTCAAATAGGTACATACAAGACTATATTGCCCTCTTTTACCCTAATAAAAAAGGTCTACGCATGTGACTTAGACCCTTCTAGTCGTGAGAAGGAGCAGCTCTGCCCTTTGGCAACATTCAGGGCGTATAGCTTGCCCATTTAATCAGCTTCAGGTATTCCACAGAAGATAGAATAGACAATATAAATGCCGTGCTGGAACCTTTGCTTTCTCGTTGTTCTCGTTTGCTTGATATTTGCCTTTGATCACAGACTCGTTCGTTGTTGCAGTATCTCAAGTAGAGGTTAACATTTTCTGTGACGTAGCACATGGCTTTCTTTACACCTGCCAATCCAAACATAGGAGGCTGCACAAACAACTGACACACAAAACACGAGTAGATTCCTGGAGGCGTATGTAATTGTATTATTCATTTTTACTTACCCTACCATACGGGTGCATTTAATAAAGAAAATAGCTCAAACAGACTTTCTCTACTCTTGTGCAAGGGGAATATTAGAATACAGTAGGCTTTGTGCGACAATCAAATATTTTAAAGGTTTGAGATCCCGTTCTCTTTGCACACTTAACCTATAACAAAATGAATAAAGATGTTCCATTTGACGAAAGTTAGTTTTTCTAAACTGACACAAACAGCAAGGAATATCTCCAAAATGGTTCAACCTACAAGAAAATTTATTCAGACATAAATTGTGTATTTTAGCAAGATCTACATTTTTTGTACAGTATGATTTGGTCTACCTCTAACGGTTTACCAGTTATGCAAAAGTAGTCCAGAGTAAATACGACTACAGGGGCTATACCCAGAAAATTGAAGATATACATTTCATTTGTCATCAAAATATCTCAAACATATGATATTTTAATCAAAATTGTTAGAGAAATTTTTAAGAAAATCAAAATTTTCGAAAAATGTTCCATGTAAAGGGTAGTTTAGGGTGGAGCAATTTTCTTCAAAATTTTTGTGTCGCATTCTTGAATAAAATTAAACTTAAATACCAACTTTGGTTTTTAACCGAGTTTTAGTTTTTGAGTTATGATGTCCACAGACACACAGACACACACACGGACCTTTTTCTAAAAATGTTTTTTTCGTATTCAGGGGGTCTCAAAACATATATTTCCCGTGAAATCTAGACATTGAATTTTTGGGTGGAATAGAATACTTTCTCTACTATACGTGGTACAGAAAGTAAAAAGAAAAAAGACTTCTGTAAGAGTATTTCGTAGAAGAATCGATGGAGATTGAGAATATTGGCTGTTAAATATACGATATCATCAATTCACAACGCAGCTTAAGTTTGTGATCAGTCTGTAAGAGCGACGCACGCAGACAGGATATGTATGCGTGATGAATAAAGAAATGAAGTTGTTGCCAAAGAAACACAAAAAGTCTGCTTGTGGCAGTTAAAAGATGACATGGCAACAACAGCAGCGGTGAGCTGGGTAAAAAACCACTGGAACCAATTGAAAAAACTGTCACAAGCAGAGAGTAATTATCTTGGGCATATCAGAAACAGTGCAAAAACAACGCAAGTTGGAATCTAATCCTTCCACCAGAGCGACTTTCTTATGAGTAAATGAGTTTGTTATTAACGCTGATGTGTTTTTTTTTTTCTTTTCTTTCTTAATTTTGTGCTTTTTTTTTTTAACCTTTATCAGCTTAATATAGCTTAATATAGCTTAGTATAGCTGTGTATTCCATCCTTGTGTGTGCGTGCACGTGTGTGTGTGCGTGCGTGTATGTGTGTGTGCGCGCGTGCACGTGTGTGAGCGTGCGTGTGCGTGCACGTGTGTGTGCGTGCGTGCGTGTGTGTATGTGTGTGTGTGTGTGGGTGCGTGTGTGAGAGGGGCTTTTTTTTTTAATGGCGCTTACGTTTCGAGGTTATGTTTATTATGTAAGATAGTAAATTGCTTTACTATAAAGCAAAGAACCCTGAGCTTCTGTGGTACAGAAAGCTGATTTATAATATTTATATTTGAAGCTAAAGTATATTTTGTAATAAAACATGTCGAGTTTTTTTAATTTTGAAATCATGGGGCCTCAAAACTTATATTTCAGGTGAAACATTGACATGAAATTTTTGGGCCGAGTCGTATATGTAGTGGAGAAAGTAAAAATGTGAGTGTTTAGCGACAAAGTGTTTTAACTCGTTATTTTCTCTTGCGCCATTTGAAGAACATTAAGTGCTTAATCCCGCCATTTGCCTTTAATCGGCTTGTATGAAGATCGGCCGGCGGATATGACGTAACTCATCAGCTGGTCGGCCAGAGATAATAAAATCTGGGTGCAGTGGCAACACGGGGCGCCGTTAACTGTCTATAACCTTGTTACCGCGGCTATCAACTGACAGCTCTGTCGATTCCCTAGTGGAGGTAAACATACCTGCGCGGAAAAGGATAAAATTAACAAAAACCTGCTGCGTTAACACTCACAGCTACTCTTTATTACACTAATTACAGGGTTGTTTTTAGACGCTAGAATTTGCGCGAGTGACGCTTACAAATTAGAAGAAATAGCTTCAATAACACAATCTTCAAATAATAATGCTCTCCTTGGATAAATAATGTCTTTTCTAGACTTCAATAATACGTAGAACGACAATTCTACGCTCCTCTTACAGGAGAGAAAACAATTTAGAGTTAGATTTTCTTAACTATGGGAAACAAGTGCAGCACGATCTCTTGTTGCCTCTGTTTCATTGGTATTTTAACGTAGAGGGCTTAGACAGGAGTGTTCTGTTTGCTTTCTGTAGTTTGTAAACACAAGACTTTCGAGCAAAACGAACTTACGAGATTCGACCATTTGGCACATCTAAATATCTCTGTCCTTCCTAATAACCTTCGAATCTAGAGGTTCCGTGTTCAATTCCCGCTTTTAGGCGGCGTACGAAATAATCGATATTCATCGTGAAAATCATCGATGCTGGAAACAGGATTAAGCGACAGAAATCATCAAATATAATCAAAATACAGCTAGGGATTAACTTAAGGAGCTTCGATTAAATTGTGAAAACTTTTATTTTATCCGCATATGATTAGGCAGACTGACAAAACACATTAGGGCGCTTTTTTCCCGCAAAACCTTGACTTCCTGTTAATGATCCGTTGAAGGTCATGGAAATGACTTCAAAATAGCTTCCCTGCTTATGTATTGCACATTAGTCTGGTAAAGGAGTTTTACAGATTCCACCAAGCCTAAGAAAAGATAAGCAAAGTAAATTTCTGTTTATTCCTCAGTAACTATAACAAAGTTGACATATGTATGGAAAACTGTGTTGTAAGAGTGCGAAATAACTTTGACGTATATTTGAGATATAAACATACATTAAACGGACATTTATTTGTATTAAAATATCAAATGTTTGACTAAAACCAAACTTTTTGACTTAAACAATCATAACTTCGTATTTTGTGTGCTGTAATCCATATTTAAATACAGTTTAAATGGAATTTAATAAATATTTCTATATCTGAACTTTAGTTTTTAAAAAGTAACATGTGAAAGTTTCTAACCTAGAATTTTCATTTATACCTGTATCCAGTTAAAGAATGTTGCACTAGATGGCTCTGTAGGTAAGGCGCCGTCATACTGATCCGAAGGTCACGTGTTCGAACGCGGCCCACACCGATATCTTATTATACGGTGAAAATGTGACACTAAATTTTTCAGACAATTTAGCTAAATATTTATTTTCAATGTTCTCCTATATAAACATTAGATTGCATTAAATTTCAGTACGACATCTCTTAACTTTCCAAGGCAGTAAATGTTTAAGTCGTATTTTACTATCCTATGTCTATTCTTTACATGATACAATTTTAATAATAATTCTTTTCCTTCAGTGTCACTTACATGAATATGATACAGAAATCGGTCACATAATTCTTTTTAGCAGCCTTAATTCAAAAGAAAATAATTTTTAAATTGCATAATTTGAATTTTCTAGTTTTTACTTTCTCTACTGCGTATAGAAGAGTAGAGGAAGTATTGTATTCCACCCAAAAATTCGATATCGAGATGTTTTGAGGTTCTCTGAAAACAAAAAAAAGCATTTTTAGTAAAAGATCCGCGAGCGCGCGTTTGTGTGTGTATGTGTGTGTGTCTTGTGTGTCTGTGGACAGCATAAATCAAAAACGAAAAGTCGGTTAAAAACCAAAGTTGGTATTTAAGTTTGATGTCTTACAAGGATGCGACACTAACATTTTGAAGAAGATAGCCCTACCCTAAACTACCCTTTACATAGAAAATTTTTCCAAAATTTTAATTTTCTTGAAAATGGTTCTAAAAATTTCGATTAAAATGTCATATGTCAATAAATTTTTTGTAGAGTGAACCATTTCGGAGATATTCCTTGTTATGTGTGTTAGTTTTGGAAAACTTAAAACTTTGGTGAAATGAAACATCGTTGTTTATTCTTTATATGTTAAGCGTGCAAAGAGAACGGGATCTGAAAGCTTTAAAATATTTGACTATCGCTCAAGGCGTACTGTGTTCTAATATTCCCCTTGTATCTACAAGGAAATAAGCAATAACAAATTTCTATAAATTGTTATCTCAAGTAACACGAAGAAGATAGAGGAATAAGAGTTGTTATATATATTATCGCTGCACCCTTCTATATGTCAATTGTATCTACAACGAACATTTAATTAAAATATTTCTGCAAACCATGTCTCAGCATAAAACTTTTCTAAGAATAACAATGTATAATTATGCAGAAGAACAAACTTTCCATTGCTCACCTGTACCCAAGGTAAGCACATGAGGATTAGCGCAAAACTCAGGCTACCGTATAGCACAGCAAGTTTCAATGGGAACGCAAAGAGAAACCTTTCAGCATTTCGCCAATTTCTGTAAGATCTGCGGTACTAAAACATTTGAAACACGGTTTCTGAGTCTACTCGCGTAGTTCTAAAGAAGATTTGGAATCAATTGGAAACATTACAGATGCACATACATTATCCCAGCTCATGACTTATGCAGAATCCGATACAAAACACAAAAACCCCTGCTCGCTCGGCTCACGTTTCATTTTCTTGACATTTATTGTATTCAAGTGTGAAATTAACTTACAAGCGATGTCCTCAGGTAATTCGTGACGTTACAACTGCTGGTTGGCTTCCGACCATCCGCGCATTGTTCCTCGTGGACTTTTAACATTCCGCTATATACTTGTGCATCGACAGCGCTGAGTATTTGATGCCCGGAGGTTGTCATAAATTTTCAGCTGAAGAGGAGAAAATGTATGCGGTTGGTTTTGCGTCAAATTTCAAAGCAACAGAGATTAAACGCCTGATTTCCTCCGCTCCGTTGTCGCTTTATAAGCTATATTTGCTTCTTTTTCCAGATTTAATACCTTTCTCAGACGTCTATCTCTTATAGCAAGTAAACAAATTCTTCTTCTTAGTATTTCGGTGTCAAGATTTCACCGGAAATATTTTTCAGGCCCTCTAAATCCGAAAAAAAAAAAAGTATTCTTAGAAGAACTGTGTGTGTGTGCGTGTGCGCGTCTGTCTGAACAGTATAACTCAAAAACGAAAATTCGGTTAAAAACCAAAGTTGGTATTTAAGTTTAATGTATTTCAAGGATGCGACATGAAGATTTTGAAGAAAATTGCTCGCCCTAAACTACCCTTTACATGCAAAATTTTTCAAAGATTTTGATTTTCTTGAAAATGCCTCTAACCGTTTTGATTAAAATGTCATATGTTTGAGATATTTCTATGAGAAATGAAATGCATATCTTGAATTTTCTGCCTACAGCCCATGAAGTCCTATTTACTCTGGATGACTTTTGCATAATCGGTAAACCATAAGAGATAGACCAAATCTTACTCTACAAAAAATGTAGATCTTGCTAAAATACACAATTTATGTCTCAATAAATTTTCTTCTAGGTTGAACCATTTCGGAGATATTCCTTGTTATGTGTGTGAGTTCCGGAAAACTTAAAACTTTCGTGAAATGGAACATCGTTGTTCATTTTTTTATATGTTAAGCGTGCAAAGAGAATCTCAAAGCTTTAAAACATTTGACTATCGCACAAAGCCTACTGTATTCTAATATTCCCCTTGTACCTACAAGAAAATAAGCAATAAGATAATTTGTATAAATATTTATCTTAACTAACACGAAGAAGATATAGGAATAAGAGTTTGTAAGAATAGTTGGTACAAGAGTAGAGAAAATCATGCGAATGGACGCTGGATTTTTTTTCTCGGAATTTCTGCTGCAATTTTCTTTTTTAATATTCTTGCCACATTTTACGTACTTCATAAGCGTTTTCTATCGTTACAATTCTGCACAATTGAGCAGGGAGAAATATTCATATGCACATCGCGAACGCCTGCGTTGAATTTTTTGGAATATTAAAGAACAAATATTTCACTATCTTTTCACTATCTTTTAGTTATTTCGAAAATGTTCGTCTATTAGTTCATTGTACAAACGGAAGTGAGAATGCTTTCTGCATAAAAAAATCAACATGATTATCTCTCACAAATATTTCAACATTCAAACCGGTAACAAAGAATATCTTGGAAGTGGCTAAAGCCACGAAGAAATTCTACGTGTGTGATTTCACTAGCACTGCTTTTTTGTGTAGGTGCTTTGATTACGAATTGCCAATTATACAGAAGTCATTCAAGATGGACAGGATTTACATCTTATTTGTCATGAAATACGACAAACGTACTGTATTTCTGTCAGACATAATATCTACATAGAAAATCAGGAATAGCAAAAACTGTGTCCACACTTAAATATTTAATTAAATCCTTAGGATAGTATAAGGAGTGAAAAATAAGCTAAATAAATATATAAAAACACTGGGAAGAGTATGCAAAAGCACTGCCGAATAAAGTAAATACCACTGTCTGAAAAACGAGTAGAGAAAACCATATAAACTTAATACGCTAAATAGTAATATAAAAAGTTTGTCTATAAAAACATTTAGACTTGCCAAATTTTATTGCATTCGGATGAATATTTACTATACAAACTATGTAATTCTCGTTAAACCAGAAAATTTAGCGAAATGAAAATGTTTGTAGCGTTAACCATTCCGAGGTATTCTTTGTTATTGCCTTGAATTACCAAATACTAGTACCTTTTCTCAAGTGGAAAATTGCTATTCGTTTGTTTCTGGTCATGTTGCAAAGAGAACCGAATTTCCGAGCCAACACATAGCATAAGTCTTAAAAGATTTCACTATCGATTAAAATGAGGTAGTTTGTTGAAGAAAGAGTAGAGAAAGTAATGAGAATTTAACGCAATTTCCTTCTCATATAACATATTCTTATATCTTCTTCGTGTTAGTTAAGATAAACATTTATACAAATTATCTTATTGCTTATTTCCTTGTAGGTACAAGGGGAATATTAGAATACAGTAGGCTTTGTGCGATAGTCAAATCTTTTAAAGCTTTGAGATCCCGTTCTCTTTGCACGCTTAACATATAAAAAAATGAACAACGATGTTCCATTTGACCAAAGTTTTGTTTACCAAAACTCGCACACATAACAAGGAATATCTCTGAAATGGTTCACCCTACAAAAAAATTTATTGAGACATAAATTGTGTATTTTAGCAAGATCTACATTTTTTGTACAGTATGATTTGGTCTATCTCTAACGGTTTACCAGTTATGCAAAAGTCGTCCAAAGTAAATACGACTACAGGGGCTATAGCCAGAAAATTCAAGATATACATTTCATTTGCCATAAAAATATCTCAAACATATGACATTTTAATCAAAATCGTTAGGGCCATTTTCAAGAAAATCAAAATTTTCGAAATATTTTCCATGTGAAGGTTAAATTTAGTGTGGGGCTATACACACACATACACATAGACACACACACAGTTAAAACAGGAAAGTTTATTTAAATAGATATTATCATTATTCTTATTATGAGCATTATATATAATTGTTATATTTTGAATCCTTAAATCCGATATTAAAAGCAGTATTATGGTTATAAACAGTTGCCCAATTTGTCGCCCGCCGAGCCCAAAGCACATTCGTTAATAAAACTTACGAAAAACGCCTACCAAATCTACCATTTCTTGCAAATCCATTGGCTACCTTATCCAATGAGATATATTAGAGCATTAATTTAAACAGTTGAAGTTCGAAAGTAAGAATGACCAAATTATATCAAAATAGCTACAAATAAATGATTCTCAATTCAACCTTTTCTGTATTGCGTTTGAAAAAAATAAAATTGTGTGTGTTTTTTAGTCAAAATTACGTCAAAACTTGTTGTTTCTTTCTTTATTTACGTTATGCTGTCACTAGATTCCAAATATTAGTGTTTAATTCCTTACTTTCTATGCAGAAACATTCGAAATGAAATAAAATAGTACTGTTATATTATTTTTCCATATAACAAGGTAAAGATAAGCGAATGTTTGGGTACAACTCACCTGATAATAAGGAAGAGCAGCAAGTCTACGAAGACTTCTATCAACGTTCTCTCTACTCGAACCCAATCCTAGTATGTTTCACTATTTTCTTCGCGTTTTCAGCAGAGTTACAAAACACAAAACACACAAAAAATTTTAGTACTTAGGCTTCACTTCTTTACACTGCACATAAACATCCAAAAATGTTGTTTATCTTTTCGTTCACAATTCGATAAAATGTGTCACATTTGGATATCGGTTTTTTAGTGAGGGAATCAGTTACTAACATAGACACAAAACGTGATAAAAAATTTATCTTCACTTCACAAATACAGCGAAAAACTACAGTAAACAAAAACAAGGTTTTTCTCTACCAAAAATGCACCATCGTGTATTTTCTTCTTCTCTCGGTGACGTTCATTTGTTTTTATATTCTTGAGCGGCACGTAGTCCGTAAGGAAAAACCTGTCCTTTCATTAAAAAATAATGTCTTTGGGTCAGGCATCAGTTTTGGTTTTAAAAACTATCGAAATACCACAAACTTAGCCATAAGCTTCACTTTCGATCGTGTTTTGTTGAGCCCGGGAGTTTCCTTGACGACCGTCCGCGCGCCACACGACAAGGGAAACAACTGCGGCTCGTGCCATGCCGGCCGGTCCGGTGCAGTGGTGGGGATAAACCCGCCCGTGAGCTTTCGGTTGGACAGCCCGACTACGTACGAAGTTCCGGGGTAGTGCTTACTGCGCAGGACCGTTCACCTATTCGCTTGCATCGCCCAAATGCATTCTAGCCATTTCTTCACATAAATACCAATTAACAGAGAACGGTTCAAAGTGTGACGATGTAACTGTGAAAATGACATTTTATATTTTAATCATATAAATATTCTATAGACACCTGTGAATCACTGAACAAACATTTTTGCCTATCCACCGTTTTTAAAAATCCAGTGACACCTATTTAAATCACCTTGCGCTTCATTTTAACTACCCTAATGCCCCCCCCCCCCCCCCATCGCTTTATTCATTGGCACACAAAAATAATTTATACTGAAAGAAAATAAATTTTAACACCAACAGTTTCATAAAATCAAAAACGTATTTCTCCGCAAGTAATAACACCAACTTCAATCAAATATTTTAATTTATTCTTAGTTTACTAAATATGTTATCACAACTCATAAGTTAGACACTATATTCCTTACTGGCCGACTGGCAGAGTCTGTTCACGAGCTCACAATTTAAAAGCAACTCAGTGGGACTTTTTCTGTTCTTAAATAAAATTTATAAGTGAGGTATGTTACTAGGGAAATAATCATATAACTTGAAAAAAGGTTAAACCAAAAAGGTCAAATTACAATGAACTATATTAAGTACAAGCTGAAACACCCGGTGTTGCCCGCGGTTTCACAATTTTATCCCTACAACTTTTATATATAAGTTGGGTACTATGTAGAACACAGGAAGTAAATCAAGGAGAGAAAGCCTTGTGAGTATTACATTGAATATTAATGTTAGTATTAATTATATGTTGAAGCGCAAATAAATAAAGATAAGTGATCGGTTTCGTAAACGAAAAGTGAATAGAGAAAGGTCTATGTGAGTGTCAGTCTGTGGACAGCATAACTCAAAAACGAAAACTCGGTTAGAAACGAAAGTTGGTATTTAACCTTAATGTATTTCAGGGATGCGACACGAAGATTTTGAAGAAAATAGCCCCACCCTAAACTACCCTTTACATGGAACATTTTTCGAAAATTTTGATTTTCTTGAAAATGGCTCTAATGATTTTGTTTAAATGCAATATGTTTGAGATATTTTTATGACAAATGAAATGTATATCTTGAATTTTCTGGCTATAGCCCCTGTAGTTGTATTTACTCTGGACGTCTTTTGCATAACTGGTAAACCGTTAGAGATAGACCAAATTATACTATACAAAAAATGTAGATCTTGCTAAAATACACAATTTATGTCTCAATAAATTTTCTTGTAGGTTGAACCATTTCGGAGATATTCCTTGTTCGGGAAACTTAAAACTTTAATGAAATGGAACATTTTTTTATATGTTCAGCGTGCAAAAAGAACGGGATCTCAAAGCTTTAAAACATTTGACTATCGCACAAAGCCTATCGTATTCTAACATTCCCCTTGTACCTACAAGGAAATAAGCAATAAGATAATTTGTACAAATGTTTATCTCAACTAACACGAAGAAGATAGAAGAACAAGAGTTTGTGAGAATGGTTTGTACGAGAGTAGAAAAAGTCATGTGAGTGCAACACATCAGATTATTCTCTTCATAAGGACCTTCCTCAGAGTTAAACAAATATTTGAAAAAAATTGACAAACACATTTAGCCATTTATTTTTATTATATAGAAGTTCAGAAAAAAATGTAACTCGCATTCGGGAGGCCGCAGGCGTATTACATTACGTCATAGCTAAATTTGAAAACGCTAGCACCATTTGATATTCTTAAATATCATTTATGGAATGACTATGAGTATAAACAAAAGAGTGAGAGAAAAGCTCGCGATGTGACTTTGTTTTACTGCTCTTTGGCTGGAAATAGCTGATGCAAGAATAGGTGGCATATCAGGGTTGTAAGGCATTGTTTATGACGAGTGTGGTTTCCCGGCCACCCAGTGGCGAAGTTCAGAGCTACTTAAACATCAAAGTTTAGCACCGCACGCAGTCTGACATGTAGATGGCGCTGTTTGGATCTTGTTTTCACGGTCCCAGTGATTCTTCCTGACAGCTCAGGCGAGGAACTTTACGCTGGGACCTTATATGTGGATTCCTTTTTATTTTTGTGCGGGAAAGAAGGAAAAGTTGCAAGAACAGAAGGGGTTGTAAAGAACGGAAGAGGGATTGTGAAGTAAGAATTGAAAAGAGGGGATAATGGATATTTTATACTTTTCTTGTGTTTCCATCTACGCCGCGGCTTTACCAAAGTCACATTCTCAGAGAAATAAACGCGGTCTCTTGCGGAAAAGTCAGAAATTCAAGACGGGGATTGGAATCCGCGATGTAGGTAATTTAACACCCGACGCGGCGCTACTGTAGCAGGGTTTTGTCCTTCTGCAAGTAAACAGCTGAACCTTCTGTTGCCATACTTAGTTCTAAAAACAGCAGTGGAAGAAAAGTATTATACGAGGGAAAAATCATTACGAACCTATTTTGAATTTATGCATTATCAATAGGTTTTACTGCGTAATAACATTGCATTTTTACTTTCTCTAGTATTGTATTCCACCTAAAAATTCGATGTGATGTGTTGCACTCACATGACTTTCTCTACTCTTGTACTAACCATTCTTACAAACTCTTATTCCTATATCTTCTTCGTGTTAGTTGAGATAAACATTTGTACAAATTATCTTACTGCTTATTTCCTTGTAGGTGTAAGAGGAATATTAGAATACAGTAGACTTTGAGCGATAATTAATTAATTAATTATTTTCTTGTTTAACGACGCTGTCAATTGCCAGGATCACATGCCGGTGTGCCGGAATTTTGTCCCGCAGGAGTTCTTTTACATGCCAGTAAATCTACTGACATGGAGCTGTCGTTTTTAAGCACACTTAAAATCCATCGGCCTGGGCCGGGTTTGAAGCCGCGACCTTGGGATCAGTAGGCCAGCGTCTAACACTTTGAGCGATAGTCAAATCTTTTAAAGCTTTGAGATTCCGTTCTCTTTGCACACGTAACATATAAAAAAATGAACAACGATGTTCCACTTCACGAAAGTTAAGTTTTCCGAAACTCACACACATAACAAGGAATATCTCCGAAATGGTTCACCCTAAAGAAGAAAATTATTTAGACCTAAATTTAGTTTTAGCAATAGCAATATTTGTACAGTAAGATTTGGTCTCTTACGGTTTACCGGTTATGGAAAAGTTATCCAGAGTAAATAGAACTTCATAGGCTATACCCAGAAAATTCAAGATATACATTTCTGGTGAATCTGATAACGAATTTTTTGCTCAAATAAAATTCTTCCCCTACTTATATAATTAGTAGAGAAAGTAAAAGAAAAAAAAATCTGATGTGTTGCACTCACATGACTTTCTCTACTCTTGTACTAACCATTCTTACAAACTCTTATTCCTATATATTCTTCGTGTTAGTTAAGATAAACATTTGCAGAAATTATTTTATTGGTTATTTCCTTGTAGGTGCAAGGGGAATATTAGAATACGATAGGCTTTGTGCGATAGTCAAATGTTTTAAATCTTTGAGATTCCGTTATCTTTGCATGGCTAAAGATATAAAAACAATGAATAACGATGTTCCATTTGACGAAAGTTTAAGTTTTCCAAAAGTCACACAAGTACAAGGAATATCTCCGAAATGGTGCCCTTCAGAAAAAAAAAATATTTGGACACAAATTGTTTATACATTTTGTTGTATAGTAAGATTTTGTCTCTTCCTTAAGGTTTGCTAGTTATTCAAACTTCATCCAGAGTAAACAGGACTACATAGGCTGTAGCCAGAGAATTGAAAATCGGCGTTTCATTTGTTATAAAAATATCATATAATATATGGCATTTTAATCAAAATCGTTAGAGCCATTTTCGAGAAAATGAAAATGTTTTAAATATTTTCCATATAAAGGGTAATTATAGCATATTTCCGGTGAAACCTCGGCATCGAATTTTTTTGTGGAATACAGTATTTCCGCTACTTATAAGTAAAATAAGGATAAAAAATACAAAACATGGAAATGACACAGAACATTTGAGTTAAGCATGTTTCTTACGCCATTTTCCAATGGAGACTGAGTCAGACAAAGAAATAAGTTAAAGAGACCCAAAACGCATGCCCCATTTGACTTTGTCCGCTCTTACCTGATTCCCTAACCAAGATGTCTACGCTGTTCACACAAAAGGAGGAGATGTGCCAATAATGGATTCAAAACCCGAAACTGACGTGCACGACAAGAATACTTAGACGAGCAGAGTTCTGTGTGTGTTATACCGCTGCCGCCTGTAGGTGTTACGTCAAGACTACTAATGGGCTTCTTCAGGCTCCTTACTGAACCGTAACTAGATGACATGCTGGTGGTCTCAAGTAAACACAAAGATTTACTGCTACGCAGGTGTCACTAATGTCAGCTTTTTGAAACCTGTTGCTTGCTTGCTTGTTCAGTAGACTGCATAACTTTCTCACCATACGGATGCCTAAGTTACGAGCAAAACATTTTGAACATCCGACATTTTTACTTTCTCTACTACGAATAGTAAGTACAGGAAGTATTGTACTCCACTAAAATACTCTATGTCGAACTTTCACCAGAAATACGTGTTTTGAGTCCTTTTATACAATTATCAATCCTCCATATAAGAGATACGTAACCGAAATGCTAAAACAAATTTCTCTATTAGTTTATAGTATCAATATACATAAATAGTGCCCAGAGAATATCACTTGACATCATCCCGAGCACAATTCCGTTGTTGGACTAATCAGCTAGGCTTTTTCGTGGTTTCCCTCAGTCACCATGGTAAATATTGGATTGCATGTAAAATACCAAGAACTAAAGTTCAAACTTAAGTGTAAAACAGTAGTAAAATGAAAATATCTAGCAATAGCGAATGCTCTACCATCTATCAACAGATAATGTACTTTCTCTACTAAAGTGAATCGAGATTTCACCAGAAATATGTTTTCTCCTCCGACTTTACATCTGATGTGTTTGACTCACATGACTTTCTCTACTCTTGTACTAACCATTCTTACAAACTCTTATTCCTATATCTTCTTCGTGTTAGTTGAGAAAAACATTTGTACAAATTATGTTATTTTTTACTTCCTTGTAGGTACAAGGGGAATATTACAATACAGTAGGTTTTGTGTGAGTCAAATGTTTTAAAGCTTTGAGATTCCGTTCTCTTTGCACTCTTAACATATTGTGACTTTTTGTGGTGGGTGTGAAGTAAAGAAGACAGATGTAGTCGGGATAAAGATACACTTTTATTTCCGTAAACAGTAACTTTTTACACTCGTTGCAACAGCAAGAAAATCTTTTCCCATTCACCAACAGCACGGCTCCAAATTCGTAACACAAGAAGTGTCCCTTCTCCGTCGGCACGACTCCTCAACGCTTCACATACGTCTGTCCTCTCCGTCGGCACGACTACTCAACCTTCACATCGTCTGTCCTCTCCGTCGGCACGACTACTCAACGCTTCACATACGTCTGACTGCCCCTTCTGTCGCACTTTACCGCTATTTATATCTCCCAGGCACTATTCTGGAAAGTTCAGTTATTGCGGTGAAATACAAAACGGAACATTCTCGAAGTCTCTATCCTTTTCTCTCTTTCGGCAAGCGCCCCAACAATGCGGCCATGCTCTGTCTCTTTCCTTCGGCTCCTTTGCGGTAGTGCCGACAATGCGACTGCTGTTGTCGGCAATTAGATGCGGCGGGCGCGGTGACAATATAAAAAAGTGAACAACGATGTTCCATTTCACGAAAGCTGTTTTCCGAAACTCAAATATTTCCGAAATGGTTCAACCTACAAAAAAAGGTATTCGACATAAATGGTTTATTTTAGCAAGATCTACATTTTTTGTACAGTATGATTTGGACATATTCTTTGTTAATTATTTTCACGTATTTTAATGCTAGAATTGCATAAAAAGTTGTAACACATGTATAATATTTTCGCTGCCACACTGGCAAAAATTAGTCAAATTAGACACTAGTTTCATAAATATCTGTTATAATAGTGAGTTGTATTACACTTACACTACCTTCTCAACTTACTCTTCTATAAAGGCTTAACTTTTAGGTTATGTGGTTGAGAAAGTAGTAAGAGAAATCGTAAATATAAGTTTTTTTCTTCAAATTTTGGAAAAAAGAATGGCTTTGACCACACTTAAAAATGTTTTACTTGTAACTTCTTGAGGTATGTGCGCTCAAATTGCAGTTTTTGAAGGTCAAAGCTAAAGAGGAGATCTATCTTGGCCCTTCAGCTTAGAAGTGAAACAAAAGCCTTCCGCTTCAATTGCAACTCAATATCTGAGCGCCTGTGCTGCAAAAGGTCTTCCTGTTTGGAGAAACCGTTAACCATTTTCCACCAAGACGAGACGATACATAGTTATATTTAATTAATAACTTTCTCAGCATGTATCTGTAGACGGCCATTGTTAGATTTCATTCGCCCCCTTCCAAATTAGCCCTCTACCTTGAATATACAGTTAGGGAACCGGGTGAAAATCCCAGAAAAGGGTAGTAGCTATGTTTGCAGGTGGACCTTTAGAAAGAGGGGGTTTGCGTCGGTCGATATCGTGATAAAGTAGTCCACACTAACAGCTAACTGCAGGAGTGGTTCAAGGACAGGCAGGCATGGGTTTGAGTCCAAAAACTGCTGAGCTTATATATATCTACGCAATCTTTCACTTGACTGCACTGTCATTTCTTTATCTCCCCTTTGCTATGTTTCTGTGTCTTCTTTCCCTCCCTTATTTATTGTCCTGTCCTTTTGCTGTTATCATTATTAATCTCTGATTTTCTCCTCTATTTGGTCCTTGCATCTTCTTCATTTTCCATTTGAGGTGACCACATTTGAAAGACATTCTACTCCAGAGTTACCTAACACTTTGGTATCTTACGTTTTTGTCTCTGACCATTTCCTATGGAGATATTTTAGTTTCATCGAAAACAAGCTGGCAACACTGCAGATTGTGTGTCACTTTCCCTAGCTCAGTACATAAACAATTAGCGCATTCCATCTAAGAATGCGACACAAAGGCTTAAAGAAACTCCTTACCCCTAATCAGATTTTCAGAAAATGGTTCTGTTACCTGTCTGTGTGTGTGTGTATGTGTGTGTGTGTTCTATCTCCATTGTAAATATATATTTGTGTTGATTGTTGAGAATGTTAGGTTAGAATTTGGAGTTCATAGGAAACCTACTCATGTGAAAAACTTCATAAAAAGTAAATCTCATAGCACAACACCAACGTGCAGCCTTCAGAAGCTTAAGGATTGTGCACTGTACCTCAATCACGAGAAAAATATCAAGAAGAGCGAGCTTTTATGTTAAAAAAAAAACAGCTGTAGAAAATGAATTTTCAAATCGTTTAGTTCCTAATTTTACTGAAAAATTACAGAAGAAAGAGTAATTAAAATTTCCACCTAATTTACAACCAGTTAATACTAAGGAAGATATAAGATATAAAAAATTCACTTACCATCCTATAACATTTAAACAATTTGAAGCTATTTTCAAGAAATTCAACATGTTATCTCCAAGAAACATTTAGTATAAAAAGTCTTCTGAATACTCGCTTGAATAGTTAGAGAATTTTCCAATTCAACTGTGAAGATTGTGATAGCTGTTATAGAAGACGAACATGAAGAAATTTACAAACCAGGTTTTTTTTTTTTTTTTTTTTTTTTAAATTAACGTCCTCCAACATTACGTCATATCGGACGGTGAGTGAATGAAACGAGTGAAATGATGCTCAAATGAGCCCGAGCTCCATGGAGCTTTAAGTCACCCGACATTCTTCGTCTTCTCAGGATAAAGTAAAGGAAAACCTCGGAGAAAACCTTACCTGGATAACTTACCCTAAGCGAGATTCGAACTCGCGACCTCTTGAACGTGAGGCAGACACGCTAACCATCACGCTATCGAGGCGGGCCACAAACCAGGTTGACAGAACATCAAAAAATCATTAGAAAAATGAGCAGAAGCTCATAATTTTTGTACATCACAACATGAAATAGTGAAAGAAATTAAACTATTTTAAAATATTCAACTTTCTTCACAATTAAATATATGGGAAAAGGTATTTATTTACAACAATTCAATTAGAACTATTAATTTTGAAATCCCTCCTAAAGGTTAGACGTTCCAATTTTCGCCAGCAGATGTCCAATTATGAGTTTGAAGAAACTGCCACTAGAGTTATCCATAGTTCCGAAAGGGAATATAAAGAAGAGGATTCACATGTGGAAGCAGCAGACACCATAAGTTGAAGATGAGACAAAAATTTCGTCTTGAAAATACTTTAAAGTCTAATTTCAGAGCAGAGTGATGGTTCATGTTGACAAGCAATAAACTGCTTTGTGCTTTTACACCAAGTATAAAGACTACATCACTATTAGTACTGCTTCTAGTTGTTAGCAATATCTTTTAAGTGGTTAGGAATCACAGTAGAACATTGTAACAGCCTTTCAAGGGCTAATGATCTATTAATTCACGAATTATTCTTAATAAATGTAATTAATACTCAAATTCTCTAGTCGGCCTGAGTGGCTCAATTGAAACATTCTACTGGTCACTTTTTAGATCAATTTTTATGTTTAGAAGCTTCTTACGCTGAGTTTGTCGATCACATAACAGTTTATTTGCATTTTCGTTGCAACAACAGCATAGAAAAAAGATTTTGTGTAGATCTAACTCTGATTCATGTTGTGTATATGTAACTGACTCTCTTGCATACTCTCCTCCCCGGAATATGCGCACATCCTAAATTATATTTGCTTTAATAATAAGCAATTAAGTCTGCAAATCTGGTTCAAATGCCAAGAATTGAAGAGCACATGTACAAGAAGCAAAAAAACATCGCGAATTACTTTTTATTCACGACTCTAAATACAATAATGCAAGCGCGATTCATAAGGCGAGATGTGGTCTGGGCTGTTGCATACCTTGCGCACAAAACCAGTTTGCTGTAGGTGACGACAGATTTCGTTGACACAAACTTTGTTTCGAAACACTTCTGCAGAGTGCTGCGAATTTAAATCATAATATTTACGAAAACTTGGTTTTTAATGAGATTAAAACGATTATGTACCAAGAAATTATAATGAACACACCAATTTGACAATCAGTTTGAGAAAAATTACAGGCTATGTAATACATCTCTCATATCCATTGACGCTACGCCCCTGAAAAGTACGAACAACATATTTCTGTTTCACAAAAATATATTCAAACAAATAATAAAGAATATCTCGGAAATGGTTCACTCAAAATAGAAAAAAAGACTCATTTGACATAGCTTGTGTGTTTTAACGACAGCCATAGTTTTTTTTAGTAATATTTGTCTCTCTCTTACTGCTTACCATTGCCATGTAATCATGTTTGTGGGTCCGTCACTAGATACCGACTGGTTGTGAGTGTGAACGTTGTAGGCTCATTCACCCTCCCACTGAAAGAGGAGGTGGGGGATAGCAGCTAATTACGTAAGCGTCACCAAAGAGACAGTGGTGTCCTATTTCACCGGAAATGCATATTTTGAGGTCCCTAAGTACAAAGAAAGCATTTTTATAAAAATATCCGTGTGTGTGTGTTTGTGTGTGTGTGTGCGCGCGCGCGTGTGTGTGTGTGAACAGCGTAACTCAAAAACAAAAAGTCGGTTAAAAACCAAATTTGGTATTTAAGTTTTATATATTTTAAGACAGAACATGAATATTTCAAAGAAAATTCCTTCACCCAAACTACTCTTTATATGGAACATTTTTCGAAAATTTTGAGTTTCTCGAAAATCCCTTTAACGATTTTGATTAAAATGCCACATGTTTAAGATATTTTAATGGCAAATGAAATACATTCTTTGATTTTTCTGGCTATAGCCCATATAGTCCTGTTTGCTCTTGACGACTTTTGCATAACTGGTAAACCGTAAGAGATAGACCAAATCTTACTATACAAACTGTAGATCTTGTTAAAACACACAATTTATGTACAAATGAAGTTTTTGTGGGGTGAATCCTTGTTATTTGAGTGAATTTGGAATACTTAAACTTTCGTTATGTAGTTTTTTATTTATATATTACTTGTGCAAAGGGAAAGGAATCTCAAAGCTTTAAAAGATTTGACTATCGCTCAAAGCCTACTATATTCTAATATTCCCCTTGCATCCACAAGGAAATAAGGAATAAGATAATTTGTACAAAAGCTTATCTCAACTAACACGAAGAATATAATGGAATATGAGTTTGTAAGAATGGTTTGCGGTCCAGGCTTACAAAACACCAGAAACTTTCTTTGTCTGGATTAAATTATACTAGAATATTTGTTTAAATGACACAATAGGTTTATAGTCCGAAGATAAGTCAGTGTTGTGTGTGCCAATACAAACAAGGGCTGGATAACGTGTCAGATTCCAATTCCTTTATGTAAACTTCAAATGTAAACAGACATATATAGCCTTAGGAGTATGGGTGTGTTCACATTTCTTGTTCTGTTCTCGTATTTAGCAGACATCTTAGAAAATGATTGTTTCATATGCGAATTATCATCTGATCATTTTTTGTGTGTCAGAATCTTCTACTGTATTCCATAAGTCGCTCAAAAACAATTTTTTCACATTGCAATTAATTAAAAATCAAAATAGTACTGTATTTCTATTTGTTAACTGTATTGTTAACATTTAATAATAATTAATGTATTTTTCGACAAAGTAAGGTTACTTGTTAATGTTAAAAATCTGATGTGTTGCACTCATATGACTTTCTCTGCTCTTGTACTAACCATTTTACAAACTCTTATTCCTACATATATCTTCTTCGTGTTAGTTGAGATAAACATTTGTACAATTATGTTATTGTTTGTCTTCTTGTAGGTGCAAGGAGAATATAAGAATACAGCAGGCTTTAAGCGTTAGTCAAATTCCGTTCTCTTTGCACGGTTAACATATAAAAATGAATAACGATGTTCCATTTCACAGGAGTATGTTCTGAAAAACTCACACAAATATCTCCGAAATGGTTCACTCTACAAAAAAAATTTATTTAGACATAACTTGTGTGTTTTAGCAAAATCTAAATTTTTTGTACAGTAAGATTTGGTCTATCTCTTACAGTTTACCAGTTATGCAAAAGCCATCTAGAGTAAATACGACTACATGGGCTATAGCCAGAAAACTAAAAATATACATTTCATTTGCCACAAAAATATCTTAAACGTATAGCATTTTAATCAAAATCGTTAGAACCGTTTTCAAGAAAATCTAAGTTTTCGAAAAATGTTCCATGTAAAGGGTAACTTAGGATGCAGGAATTTTCTTCAAGATGTTAGGGTCGCATCCTTGAAAGACATTGTACTTAAATACCAACTTTGGTTTTTAACCCACTTGTGGTTTTTGAGTTATACTGTCCAAAAGAATGACAGACACACAGACACATGAACCTTTTTCTAAAAATGTTTTATTTTTTGGATTCAGGGGGCTAAAAACATATCGACATAGAATTTTTGGGTGGAATAGAATATTTCTTATACTTTTCTATACATAGCAGAAAAGGTAATAAGGAAGAAACTAAATATGAATAATGTTACATATGAAGTTAGTCCTTGTGCATAACCTTGTTTTAAGAGTCTAGCATGTTCGTGTTCAATATTGTTTTTGGCGCCCGCTAGCAGCTGCCGTTCGGCTACTTCACACACCGTGTGGCGAGTAAACAAGAAAAAAGCGCTTCCAGACAATCCTGGGAGCCGTTCCCCTGTAGGGCTCATTTATAAGAACTTTCGAGAAAAGGTGTATTTTCCAGAGAATTCGCCTGGCATATAAAAGCGAGAGAGCCAACTCGTTAACTGTTTAACGAGACAGGTATTAGCTATTAATTATAAGTGTGTAGTCAGCTGGCAGAGAATGTGTGTATCGTCAGACAGTTATGGATATTTAATCGTCGCGTCGGAATTCTTTGTTCTGTTAAGCAGGTCTTATTACACCTGTGTGAGTAAGCGCGATTGTATAATCGGAAGCAGATTGTAAGACAGAAAGGGTAGAACTGAAATAATCGTGAAATATTCGTGAAATAATCCCAGAAAATTCTAGATAAGTTCCCTCGTGACTCACGTGTTTACCGATGATCTAGAATTCACTCATATCTTTCCTATTATATTGTTCGTTCACACTTGTTACTTGTATGAATAACTTTAGTATACAAAACAATTATTTCTACTTATTCAGTTAATTTGTATTCTACACTTGTGGGACACCCTCTGTTGCTCTAATCCCCAAGCACTTGATCCACTCTCCCCCTGAACGGTCCATATAAAGCCGTATGTATAATGAGAACAGCGTCAGGTAGGGGTATGCGCCAGGTAGGGAAAAGTCGACGCGTGCATACAATGGAGTGGATCGATTCTGACCTCCCGAAAATACTAGCGAGGGGTTTAACCCCTGCACAAGAGAGCAGCAACACACTCCGGTCAAGAAACAGTAGCTGGATTATTAAAACATTGCGACGATGGTCAAATGGGGAAGTCCGTTTAGTAGTTCCTGAGATGGGGCAAAAGATATGGTCCTTTACCCACTCTCTTAGGCCTGGACTGTAAGAAAATGTAATATCTTACAATAAAACACACAAAAAATTAAATCCTAAATTATTAGAAAATAGCCTAGATGCGAATACAAAAAGTGAAGTTTTAATGTGACAAAATTATAAAATCAGGTCCAATAATTTTTCTCTCATTTTATCCTCCTCCACAAAGTTTTGCACAAATACACGGTTCTCTTTTACTGACGCTAACACACTACAGTCTACTCACAACTGTTTTCGTTTCGTAATCTTGACTCACTCCTTTAACTCTTTCATCACTTTCTCTGCCTCTCAAACAGCTGACTTTGACGATACAATCACTCAACACGCATTAACTGCTTCGCTATCTTCCCGACTGACACACACACACAAACACACACACACACAAACACACAACCGAATTATGGAAGAGTGGAAACTAACGGAGCCAAGAGGCATAAACATAAGAAGAAATAAGGAGCTTAAAACTGCTTTATTTGCAGATAATCAGGTAGTATTAGCTAGTAAAGAGAACGACCTCCAGTATAATGTAATCAGATTAACAAAGGTATTAAACGATTACCTACATGGAAATATCCTGCAACCAAACAAAAGTAATGGCAATGGAGGGCAAAGCAATGAGAACAAAAATAGTGATAGAAGGGCAAAATATAGGACAGGTGAACATTGCAATATAATGAATTATAAATTACAAATAAAAGGTAGCTTGTGGAAGATAATTTAGTGAAAATCTTGGTGCAATATCCTTGAAAGATAAGTAACTTAGACAAATAAAACTAATGTCAGATATTGTTATTAATAAAAGCAGTATATTTGAATACTTCATATACGGAAAGCGCAATACAGAAAATAAGTTAAGCAAATAATTTCACCCATTACACTATTTAATTAATAAAAGCACTCTCAGGATATAATGCACAGTTTTCTTTTACTTGTATTCCTAATGCCGAATGATCCAATTATGTTTTTACCTACTTTGGTACAAGTTGTAACGCTAACAATAGTTATTATTATTATTGAAATGTCTGGTGCCCTGATGACCTTTTGAATCCCTAACCCAGACATTACGAGGTCATGTTTTGTCGATTTATACTTGCCGCAAACTTCGCTGGAAACAAAAGGGTCGATATATCGAAATCTGCCGATGGCTTCCCGTCTGATAAAACAGCTGCATTTTAAATGTCGGGGGCGTCTTTACATGTAGTTAAAGAAACAAAAGAAAAGTTTAGGTAGCATGTAACGCATTCGAATTTCAGAAGTTTGTTTTAGTTAGTCAAATATGTATTCTTAATAACGCAGTGAAGCCAGGACAATACGAGGAAGAGACTCATGTAGGATTACAGCTTCAGACCCGGTGGGACCACGAAACAAATGAAAAGCTCATGGAGAAATATATCTAGACACCATTCTCCGTTATATACAAAACTACTTCTGTCCCAGAGGTATCTGATCTAACAAAGAAAGCACAAAAATGCTGAAAAAAAAAACAACAACATTAATTTCCCTACATAGTCTGTTTTCAGCTCGATACTTCTCCAGCGATGCTGATACCCTGTTTATGATGATAACCGTCGAGCTCTCCAAAACAACCATCAACTGCAGACTTCACTTCATTGTTGACAAATCTTTTATCATCAAGCCATTTCTTCAAGTTTGGAAACAGAAAATAACAGAGAGGGTTAAATCTGGTGAAAAGGGTTAATGAGGAAGCAATTCTAACTTTGATTGATATCAGCCTTGGAGATAATGGATGTGTAAACCGGTGTATTGTCTTGAAGTAAAACCTTGTGACCCAGGACGAGACACAGGTTGGACACCCTAGACAGAAAAAAAGACCTTGTATTTTTTTATTAACGTCCTCCAACGTAATGCCATATTGGACGGTGAATGAATAAAACGGGTGAAATGATGCTCAAATGAACCCGACGTTCGTCTTCTCAGGATCAGGGAAAACCTCGGAAAAAACCTTACCTGGATAACACACCCTAAGCGAGATTTGAACTCGCGACCTCTTGAACGTGAGCCAGACACACTACAGAGGTGGACACGTTGTAGGAAAGGTGGCGGCTCATGAAGGGAATCAGCCCATCATGTCCCGCCATCTTTTTGGGTTTAAGATACTGAAGTGCTTTAAAAAGTGTAACAGAGTGTATCCCCGACAAGAAATATTTAATTTCCTACGACTATACTGCTTAGTTAGTAAGGCTTACAGCCCGCAGTCTGGAGGTCCAAGGTTCAAATCTCGTAGGTCGACCAATTTCACTGATTTTTTCATGGTTTTCCTCAGTAGCCAAGGTAGTTACCGGATTGGATGTTTAATACCAAGACCCAGAGTTCTACCTCAGCCTAAAAGAATAGTATAAATGAAAATTAGGTAGTATCACCGAATGCTGTGCCATCTATCCACAGATAGTGAAAGCAGATGACACCCTAATGCCACCTGTCTGTAAGAGACAGAGGTACAGGTGACCTTTGTGGACTTGTGACGAAGCAAGATGGTATAGGTTGCGCGTTCGTTCTTGACGAATGACCTTGAGCAGAAATCCAATGAGTGAGCCTACTCTTAATAAACAGGTCAGCAAATGTTTATGCTACGATAACAGACACCTCTGTTTTCCTCTGTCGCGTTTGTGTATACAGTCGACTGCAGAAGTTTTGTGCGGTACGGATGTATGCATGCATGCAACGAAAATAGCAATTCAGACGAGGGAGAGATGTCGGGAATAGAATAAATGCAAGAAAGTTAAGTGGAAACAGTTATAGAGGTATAGTGTATAATACGTGTGGCTGATATTACTGCAAGTGTCATAAATTGATTTGTAGTGTTGTTACTTCAGCTCAGAAGCATGCGCGTCATCTCACTGCAGACTGTACCTCCTCTCTCTCGTTCCCGCAAAAGCTGAGTAGAGACTCGCATTAAACCTTTCATATAAAATTTTCATTCGTCAAGAAGTAACGCGTGACCTATACAGAAGTATTTTTTAGAGGTGGCGCGTGACCTTGTCACTCGCGCATATCCGAGCATCACGCAAAGCGATGGTGGGGGTAAGTTTCCACCAGCAGCCTGCTGGCTAGTTGGCTACAAGTCGAAGAGATGCTAACCAGACACCCCTTTTATCTTGCAATAGACAAGTGGACTCGACCATGAACCACTGCGCAACATTACGACACACGCCACCTCTAAAAAATACCTCTGTATGTTATAGGGTTAACACCTTGAAGACAAACATTTATTTCTGGAAATATTTGCCTTATAGTCACACTTAAACACTAAGAGAATTAAACACTAACTGCAAATCATTATCATTGTTTAGTACATAAACAAAGAATTGTCTGTGTCTATGTTTTCCAGGTCAAGCTTTCTCGAAAGTGTTGCCAATATTCTTGCCACACAAGAGAACAGATTCAAATGCAAGACGAGTGTATCTTTGTCCTTGGAGAAGACATTTATCTTGAACCTCGTGGGTGCGGTATGGTGTTGAAGTATATCTGCATTATTTTCTCGTTTCAGGGTTGCTCCCCGTTGGGACGCTGTGGGGTGTTAACTGGCCCCTAGGAGTGTCTCCGAGTTCCTTGTTTCACATTCTTCTAAACAAATGCCAGCTTGTGTATTCTTGAATCAACACTGCGTCGGAACGGGTAAGTTTCAACTGGTGTTCAACTGACTTACTCAGCTGGCTGTTCAACACTGAACGCACAAGTAGCTTTCATTATTTTCACATTGTCATTGAATTTGGAATGAAAATATGAGCAAATAAATCCACTATTATGGCTTTTACTTAGATAAAAAATACTGATAGACTTTAGACAATATAATAATTCACCAGGTGTCATACTTTAAGTATTTAGAAGGACATATCTAATAAGTATGCAAGAGTAAACAGCACTATGTGAGCAATAGCTTAAAAAATCTGATGTGTTGCACTCACATGACCTTCTCTATTCTTGTACTAACCATTCTAACAAACTCTTATTCCTATATATCCATGTTAGTTAAGATAAACATTCATACAAATTATCTTATTGCTTATGTCCTTGTAGGTGCAAGGGGAATATTAGAATACAGAAGGCTTTGTACGACAGTCAAATCTTTTTGACCTTTGAGATTCCGTTCTCTTTGCACGATTAACATATTAAAAAATGAACAACGTTGTTGCATTTCACTAAAGTTCTAAGTATTTCGAAACTCACACACATAACAAGGAATATCTCCGAAATGGTTCACCCTACAAGAAAATTTATTGAGACATAAATTGTGTATTTTAGCAAGATCTACATTTTTTGTATTGTATAATTTGGTCTATCTCTAACGGTTTACCAGTTATGCAAAAGTCGTCCAAAGTAAATACGACTACAGGGGCTATAGCTAGAAAATTCAAGATATACATTTCATTTTTCATCAAAATATCTCAAACATATGACATTTTAATCAAAATCGTTAGAGCCATTTTCAAGAAAATCAAAATTTTCGAAACATTTTTCATGTAAAGGGTAGTTTAAGGTGGGGTTATTTTCTTCAAAATCCTCGTGTCGCATCCTTAAAAGACATTAAACTTAAATACCAAGTTTGGCTTTTAACCGACTTTTCGTTTTTGAGTTATGCTGTCCACAGACTGACAGACTGACACACAGACACACACACGGACCTTTTTCTAAAAATGCTTTTTCTGGATTCAGGGGGCCTCAAAACATATATTTCCGGTAAAATCTCGACATCGAATTTTTGGGTGGAATACAATACTTCCCCTTCTTACCAGTAGAGAAAGTAAAAATTCAAAAGCCACACAAGTAGGTTAGGTTATTACAGAAATAATGACAGAAAATTCAACTTTTCACCATCAACAATATGTAGTGAAAATAGACCAAAACGGTATTGTTGACAATTATTATTGAGCAATGACGAACACTTTTAGACCATTGCGATAAGTAACTGCGTGTACCAGGACTCCTGCAGTGACATCTCTTGGCAACAAAATGAGACTTCTCTATTCAGTGGCAATAGTTTTGTCTGTGCACTTGATTATGCACATGCCAGCATTTTGGGACCACCCACTTGCCCCACTACCCGCTAGGCCTAACATTTGGGTACAAATAACAGTCGATAGCTATTGTTTGATTAACAGAGGGGATTTTATGCGTCCTTCATCCTAGGATGAATGGCCATCTCTTCTTTTTTAAATTTGTACCCCAGACAAGGAACATGTTCAAGAGGCAGATGTGGAGTGGAATTGCAATCAGTCCTGGACCTTCATAAGAGTGGCCATACCCTCTTCACTTCAAGTAGGGATGTCATACAATGACTCCTGATTGCATTTCTGAACGTGCTCTTATAGATATGCAGCCAAATGAAGAGAACTTCAATATAATGACCAATGCTATTGTGTCTCTGGCCATATGGAACCAAGTTATTAGCAAGATTTCCTTATCTTTTTACTTTCTTTACTGCGTACTTAAGCTAAGTGGATAGAAGTATTGTGTTTGTTATCAAGATTGTACTCACATGA
Organism: Tenodera sinensis; assembly: GCA_030765045.1. NCBI lineage: Eukaryota > Metazoa > Arthropoda > Insecta > Mantodea > Mantidae > Tenodera > Tenodera sinensis. The sequence goes on from CM060963.1 coordinate 40,022,989, forward strand.
CTTTCTCTACTCTTGTACTAGCCATTCTTACAAACTCTTATTCCTGTACCTTCTTCATGTAGTTGAGATATTAGAATACATTAGGTTTTGTGCGATGCTCAAATCTTTTAAAACTTTGAGATTCCGTTCTCTTTGCACGCTTAACATACAAAAAATGAACAACGATGTTCCATTTCACGAATGTTTTGTTTTCTGAAACTCACACACATTGCAAGGAATATCTCCGAAATGGTTCATCCTACAATAAAATTAATTCAGACATAAATTGTGTATTTTAGCAAGATCTACATTTTTTGTATAGTAAGATTTGGTCTATCTCTAACAGTTTACCAGTTATGCAAAAGTTGTCCAGAGTAAATACGACTACAGGAGCTATAGCTAGAAAATTCAAGATATACATTTAATTTGTCATAAAAATATCTCAAACATATGACTTTTAATCAAAATCGTTAGAGCTATTTTCAAGAAATAAAAATGTTCGACAAATGTTCCATGTAAAGGGTAGTTTAGGGTGGGGCTATCTTCTTCAAAATTTTCGTGTCGCATCTTTGAAAGACATTAAACTTAAATACCAACTTTGCCTTTTAAGCTAGTTTTCGTTTTTGAGTTTTGCTGTCCACTTTTCTAGCCCTGACATTTTAAAGGTTAAACAATTCTTTAGTCTCTTATTTTCATCAGACTATCAAATCCATTACGAACTAGTTTTTGACTTCCAGTAGGTAATCAACAAACGATTTAATCATAGAGATATTATTCCGATACTGTTTAATAAACGAAGATGTCAAAGATGATCCAAGTGAACAAGAAATGAAGTGAACGCTTCATAAAGTCATACCTCCTGTGTGAATCAACAGTGCATTTGGCAAAGAAGGGTGATCGTATAAAAAGCACTTTGTTGATGTAATATTGAGGTTCCCATCCCACCCCTTCCAGCTCTACAAGGGGTAGTTCTCCCTTCTTCCATCAGGCTTTGGCAAAACATCACCAAACTTCCTCACATATGCACGTACGGTTCCAGAGGACCTACTTTCCAAACGTGGTTCACCAAGTTTTACTTTGTAGATAAAGAAAGTTTGGGGAAAACATTCTTCTTGCTTTCTTTTCTATGTGACGGAGTTTTGTAAAGGTGAAATTGAGTTTATGTAAAGTCAGTCAGTATTTTAGTATAATCTGATGGTGACTTTGAGTGAAATCCTGTTTATTTTCTGTAGCACTTTATTATATATAGAGAAACTGTTGTATTTCAACCCAAACCTCTGAATTGAGAGTCAATATTTTCAATAGTTTTATCATTACCTGCCATTTTCTATATAGACGTTGAAACAAATGAAAGAACAGCTGCCTAGCAACCAGATTACGTCACACATCTGTGATATTTGATAGAGTATAATTTTTCATTTAGAAAATGTGTTATTTCTACGTAAACAGATTATACACTAGTAGCTATACAAATAAATATTATACAAAATTCCATGGAAAGCACAGATAATACATGAACAGCATACCTCATTTAAATACTTTAAGGATATCAGGTGAAAATTTAAAAAAAAAATCCATGTTAAACTAGCATTTGCGTGGAAACTTTTTCGCAATCAAAATATCTATCACAATTTTCATTAAAATATCACATATCTAAGATACCTGAATGACTAAAAGACTGAAGCTTATCGGAGAAAATCTGATGTGTTGCATTCACATGACTTTCTCTACTCTTGTACTTAATATCTCTTATTCCACTCTTCTTCGTGTTAGTTGAGATATACATTTGTACAAATTATTTAATTACTTATTTCCTTATAGATGCAAGGGGAATATTAGAATACAGAAGGCTTTGAGCGATAATCAAATATTTTAAAGCTTTGAAATTTCTTTCTCTTTTCACAGTTAACATAAAAAAATGCATAGCGATGTTCCATTTGAGTAATTCCCCACAACTCACACAAATAACCAGAATATCTCCGAAATGGTTCACTCTAGAAAACAATTTAATTGGACATAAATTGTGTATTTTAGCAAGATCTACATTTTTTGTATAGTATGATTTGGTCTATCTCTAACGGTTTACCAGTTATGCAAAAGTCGTCCAGAGTAAATACGACTACAGGGGATATAGCCAGGAAATTCAAGATATACATTTAATTTGTCATCAAAATATCTCAAACATATGACATTTTAATTAAAATCGTTGGAGCCATTTTCAAGAAAATAAAAATTTTCGAAAAATGCTCCATGTAAAGGGTAGTTTAAAGTGAGGCTAATTTCTTCAAAATCTTTGTGTCGTGTCCTTGAAAGACATTAAACTTAAATACGAACTTTGGTTTTTAAACGACTTTTCGTTTTTGAGTTATGCTGTCCACAGAAACACACCCGGAGCTTTTTCTAAAAATGCTTTTTTTGGATTCAGGGGTCCTCAAAACATATATTTCCGGTGTAATCTGGACATGAAAATGGACACGTAAGCAGGCTATAAAGCACGTGAACAGGGCCCAGATGTGATAAACCGAATTAACTCTGATGAAACTAATGAAAGTGGCTCATGCTGTCAAACAGAGTAATTTCTTGGAGAGATGGTCCCTAGTGTCCGTCAACAGCAGCGAGGGGAGGGAAACCTGTAAGGGGTGACGTGTTCCTAACACCCTCCCATACCGCTTCTTACGCTCAACTGATATCGATTGTATCGAAATAACTAGGGATCGATTTTATTTTACAAGTTTTGTGTCTGAAGTGCTTCATCTCACCCTAGAGGTATGTAGATGACAAAGACAGTTCTTCTAAGGGTGGCAGAAACTGTTATCTTTCAGTAACAGTTCCGAGTGTTTCTATTTGGGGGAAAAAAACCTGGTGTGTTGCACTCACATGACTTTCTCTACTCTTGTACTAACCATTCTTACAAATTCTTATTCCTATATCTTCTTCGTGTTAGTGTTGTAGATGCAAGGGGAATATTAGAATACAGTAGGCTTTGAGCGATAGTCAAATCTTGTAAAGCTTTCAAACTCCGTCCTCTTTACACGCTTAACATAAAAAATGAACAACGATGTTCCATTTCAAGAAAGTTTTAAGTTTTCCGAAACTCAGACACATAACAAGGAATATCTCCGAAATGGTTCATCCTACAAGAAAATTCATTCAGACATAAATTGTGTATTTTAGCAAGATCTACATTTTTTGTGTAGTATGATTTGGTCTATCTCTAACGGTTTACCAGTTACGCAAACGTCGTCTAGAGTAAATACGACTACAGGGGCTATAGCCAGAAAATTCAACATATACATTTCATTTGTCATAAAAATATCTCAAACATATGACATTTTCAACAAAATCGTTACAACCATTTTCAAAAAAATCAAAATTTTCGGAAAATTTTCCATGTAAAGGGTAGTTTAGGTTGGGACTATTTTCTTCAAAATCTTTGTGTCGTGTCCTTGAAAGGCATTAATCTTAAATACCAACTTTGGTTTTTAACATACTTTTCGTTTTTGAGTTATACTGTCCAAAGGCAGACACAGCTAAAATATCATTTTCACAGAAATTGTATGTTTTAAAGAGATTTACATTGTATATGTAAAACCTACTTCTGTTTTTCTATTCAGGAATTCCCGCTCAGTAACTCTAAACTAAGGAAGTTAACAAGAGTTCCCAACAATCACCGTTAAATGGTGTATTTGTTTGTGAATCACCGTGTAAAGTTAGGATGCAAGAGGATTTAGCAGCAAAGGGGTCTCGTATTGTTATACTTCTCTGGCAGGAACCCCAGGGAGTCCCTAGAAGTGCAGTCAGCATAGTGACTCACAGCCCTTCGCATCACCTCAATGCTTCCTGGGTTTGAGTCCTTGTAATTAATGTTCCAGTACTCGATTGTATTTCATTTGCTAAAGATTCGGTTTTGCACAACTGATTTTATTAAAACATCTTAGGAAAGACAACAATTTATCAAATTTCACATCTACAGATGCGCAACAACTTACATAATTTGACGCAATAGAGCCGGCAGCTTTAAATGTCAAAAATGGCTGACACTCACTTCGATGAAGCATCTAATGCTGAAGTAGATGAAATATTTTGTAGAGGGAAACCTCAGAGCACAGTATACAATAGAAAATATGTTTGGAATCAGTTCGACAAATTTTATATTGAACGAATCAGTGGTATTTAATCTTGTAGGCGGTGCCCATGGACGCTGATGTGTCTTTAATTGATTCGTAATTAAAATACAGCATTTCATAGGCTATATCATCCATGTCTTTCCTAAAAACCGTGATTTTAGAAAAAAAAAAAAAAAAATTTTTTTGTATCTTTTACAAATAAGTCCCACAATTTTCTGTGTTGAAATAGAAATTGTACTTATTATATTCACACTGTTTTCTCTAGTCACTTTTAGGTAACACATTCACACCTCTTTCTCTACTCACTCACAATTTTCCTGAAAAAAAACGCGATTTTACACAATTCCTTTACTCCTAAAATAAGTCATACAATTTTCTGTATGTTTGAAATATAAATGGTATTACATTCGCACTGTTTTCTGTACTCACTTTTACGTAGCATTCATATCTCTTTCTCTACTCGCTCTTCTACAAACATTTCGTATTATCTATATATACAAAATGTATGGTTCTACGTAATATGAACTGTTAATCTCGAAAGCTGCTTGACCAATCATTGCGAAATTTGATAGATATGTGCATTTTCACAGAAAGGTTTTTTGCTATCCATTTTACTATACAACATATTACCTTCACACTCTTTTCTCTACTCACTTTTTTACGTAACACATTCCTATATCATTATCTACTCGCCCTTCTATACACAGTTTATACAATTTTCTACGATTGAGATTAAAATGTAAAGTGTTACATTCACACGGTTTTCTGTACCCATTCTTCTTTTACGAGAAATAATCACACTGATAGTCAAATTTTCTATATAAATTGACAGTCGCTCGTGGGATTACCTATGGTTACCACGCTAATGTGTTATCTAGTTAATTACTCATTAACCACTGGCTGAAATATTAAAATTATTAGTCAGTAACAACCTTAGAAATAATACATAAGAATGCCTGTGTTACGTCCAACTTTATTTTCAAATAAATACTAGATGTTTGAAGTCCAGCTAGGAAAGTTCATTCCCATAGGTTAATTTTGTAGCCATGAGGAAAACATTAGAAAGTCTACAGTCGGAAGTTGAAGTGCTATGGCAAACCGGGTGTGCTTTTTAGGTTAAGTACGATAAAGCACGTGCTATATTGAACAAGAGCTTACCTGAGAAGAAATAGTTAAAAAAGCTCATCCTGCAGCTTCGTCGGTATGCCAATGTGAAAATTAAATACATAAAACACGGGAAACACTGAAGTAGTAAGAATGTTACTTTAAAAAACAGTTCTATTCTATGTCTATAATAATTTAATATTGTCCCATACGGTTACAATTTTTGAGCAAAACCTCAGTAAACTGGTGACTCGTAAAGAAGTATTAAGAATACATATAAATGAGAGTACCTCAAACTTGTGACGTAGATGTCCTACTTGAGATGCAGACTTCAAGTAGCTGTGTTGATAATGACACCGTCAGCTTATCACTTTCGAATCAGAAGATTAAGGAGGGTTCCAGACACCCAGCACATGCTTGTTGTACACGTCTCTCTGTAACTGAATATAACCGAGGCGGGGGTGGGAAAGGGGTGGTGTTGTTCCCATATGTTGGCAATCTCAGCCACACCGTGTTCCACAACATTCGGTTTCCTTCCTGTTGACGAGGAAATTGTTATTCCGGATATTTCCAGTAGGGCGGAAAACATCGATATACTGGAACACCTTCGTGTAAGGGGCACATTGTTGTATCATAACTAGGGCCCGGATTTTTAGGTTCTTAAAATTAACATTTTAGTTATTTTTGTATCTTAAAAAAAATTTTTTTTTTTTAGTTCTTTAACCTCCTGAAATAGTTTTTATATTATTATTGTTTATTAATTTTATTATTAATTGTCCTCTTTTTTATAGCAATATTACTGATGTGTCCTGTGGATCCTTTGTGCTGCTCAAAATGCGATTTTTGGCCAGAGTGCACCTGGAAAATACGTAAATAAAATTATAGTTTATACGCTACGTGCATTATAACAGGTGTTTAGTCCTTACCTGCATTCCAGCATTCAAGAACAGGTCGTACAGGTTCCCCTGTATGGTATGTTTATCTGCACAGCACCTAACCGCTTATTGCGACTTTATCTGTGCAGTATAGAAGGTGTTCATATTTGTTCAAGCTTTTGTGTCTCTGGGCATTGCTTCTTTCGCTTTTGGCAGATTTGGCAAAATATTACTTTGCCATCTGTGGTGAAGTTCGGATCGTTAGCTATCCACTGACGAATGTCAGTGATAGATGAGAGATGAGCTGACTTTAGGCATGACACTGGCTCCTTAAATTACCTGCCTAGTCTAAGAAAAATTGACTTCTAACGATGTAGTAATTGTATGCATTAACAATACACGATAGTTGACTGAACACAACGGATAGTGTTTTTAAACTGACTGGTTTGAATTTACGGCGGGCTCTCCTAATGATCCCTTTCCCCTCGACAACAATCCCCACATTGCTTAACTAAACCCCGGCGCGACAGCACACGAGGGGCCAAGGCCTACCGCCCAGCCGCTGCGTCCCCCACCTCTGCCCCCTTCAGGCGTCATTGGTGAGGTGCAGTACTGGAGGGTGGGACGTGGTCAGCGCCCCGTGCCCTCCCGGCTAGTTATGCGGTCTTCTAGACCTTGGGCCGCTACGTCTCCATGAAGTAGCTCCTCAATTGGTCCCTCCGGGACCTAACGAGGCTGAGTGCACCCCGTACCAGACCTCCCAGAGGGGATAAAATCCCCATGGTGGTACCGGTGATCGAACCCGGGTCCTCCGCGCCAGAGACAAGCGCGCTACCAACTGCGCTACGGAGGCGGTCCCCCACATTGCTTGCTTGAGAGCTCGGTCCCACACAGCTAAATACAAGTCACTTGCCTGTTGCCTTGTTTTCAATACTCCTCTAAGCATACATAAGCGAAAAGACGTAGCAAAGATGTAACACTCAAAGTCCATTCATAATTTCATAAACATTTCATTTTTTTTTTTTTTTTTACTTTTAAAATAAATAGATTTAGCCTCTTTTAGGTTTTAAAGTCTCGTTTAGCCATTTTTAGGTTTTATAAGATTCAAGTATTTGGCTTCGATGATCATGAAACAGATAATTAAATTAAATCACTGCAGTTAACCATCAAGGAATAAAATACTTAAAAAACTAAGAATCCGGGCCCTAATCATAACAATGCCTCAGTTCACACCGTCCATATAACAATGAAGTTTGTTCAAGAACTGAGGCAAAAATATGGACTTGTCTACCCCATAGGACCGAACCAGCACCATCTGATTTCTTCCTGTTGCCTCTGGTGAAGAACCGACTTCGAGGTCACCGATCCTCTAGCTCTAAAGAAGCATTTCTACATACGAAGAGTTATCCTCAGTACCAGAAACAGAGTGGCATGGAAACTTCCAGAAGTGGTTCCGCAGGATGGAACGCTGCATACAGTACCAGGGAGAATACCTAGAGAAACTGGGCTAAACAAAACGTTTCTGTTACTATTCATATTTTGCTGTCCCTCGTATTCTCATATTTTCGAAATGCATTCCGTCAAACAAATATTAGCCTCTCCATTGGTAGTAGATAAGATGATGTCCAGATTTCACTTGAAATACGTGTTTCGAGGCCCCTTGAACCCAAAAAGGCATTAAAATGCTCATGTATGTTTGTATTGGCATCACCTTCCAAAAATGCAATACGAAGATTTGTAACACAATCTCGTTCACCAAACTACCTTTTGAAAGGAAAATGTTAACCTTTTTACTTGTATTTTATTTTTTATATTTGCATGACAAACAAAATGAATATCTTGAAGTTGGGGTGGATAGCCTGTGAAATTCTGTCTATTTGGAATGCATTTTGTATAAGCTGCAAACCATAGAAGAAAGATAAAAATCTTACTATATTTGAAAATTTTGATTTTGTTAAACGTAGAATTGATATGAAATTTATTTTGACTTTCTGTACCACGTATATCAGGTGAGTCAGCCGTCCCTTATTTTTTTGGAAGGCAGGCTACCCATCAAACGTCATGTATGCTTTCTTCCAGTTTTGCGCTTAGTAAAAGTTATTGTCTGACGTTCTTAGAGACAGGAATGTGGAAAACTCAGAGGAACAGTGGTTTAAGGGACAGAACATATTCCTCGCTAAAGTACACCTCAAAAACATACGACTCATTTACTGAGAGCGAATTCCGGTTTCTAGCCGATTTTACAAACTTTTTATTAGAGTATACATAGCAGCGTAATTCAGTAAAAGCCTCTGATAAAAAGGACCTATCATATGAGTACACTAACAACACCAAATAAAAAGAAAATGGCTGGCACTTGTACTTACAGCAGGGATTGTCTGAAAAAAATTAGGCAAAAATTACGAACACGCCTTATCCACCATGGACACGCACAGTCATAGCCTTTGTCATCTAAGTACCAAAATTAAAACGCCCAGAAAAGGATTAAAAGTGTCTTAAAAGACTAAATCAAGCATGAAAACTCGCGAAGTGGCAATGGCATAACGGCTGGCATAAAAGTCGTACTATTGAACTCTAAACGTGCTTTCAGTCAAGTCTCGAGATCGCTGAAGAGAATAATGACTGCATTTTCTGTGCTACCCCCACCCCCCTCAGGAACACGGGTTCACGTCTCAACATCGTGCAATTCCTTTTTTATGCGCATCAAAACTTGGAAACTGAATTCACAATAATCTAACTACAAAGTCCTTCAGAACACCATAATTCCTAAACGAATTGTTTAATAAGTACCAAACCTGGTATTTAAGTTCGGTATATTCCAAATATGTGATTCGAAGCTTTTCAAGAAATCTCTAAATTACTCTTACAGGGAGCATTTTTGTTAATTACTATTGGCTCAAAAATTACATATTCATTAAAATAATATGTACTTAAGTTAAAGCAGCACAGGAGCCCTTGACCTCAACTGATAGTGTGACCAGCAAATCCGTGTGATACTTATTACTGTCTCTTCTTCACTAAACGACTCCATCATAAAAGTCAGCTGCTCTCGCCGCCCCGAGTCGCTTATACAGGCGAGAATAATGTAGCACGGGGTTTTCTCGAAATTCACCTATTCTCGAAACTGCGGTAAACAAACTGGCAGTAGAAAGTTTCACAAACGTCTGGAAGCGCTTTGTTCTGCCGCCCTCACTGTCATCCTTCTTCTAACCACTTCATTGTCTTTCACCACATATTTACAAGCAATGGTATGAGGTCGCCAACACCGAGTCTTTTTAGAGGCATGCGGCCGCCCAGTGGTATGAGATAGCTTGCCCTTCAGCCTTGGCTTGGCCTAAAATCAATATAGGCAGTCGAGTGAATCAAACTTGGCATTTCTGAATGCAAGCCAACATATCAACGCTGATGCTCCTTATCAGATCATGATTCGTTTCACTTACATTTCTCTTAGATACTGAAGCATTCTTTAATATAGTTATGGTGCCAGATTGGGTTTTTTTTTAAGGTATAGATGCAGCTTCCATTCATTGTTTAATGTAAAGGTAGCTATCGCTTTGTAACTTCTTTTCTATTGGATAAATTATTGTGTCAATATTCCCCTTCTTTCTTTAGAGAGGGGTACAGTACATGGGGGTGGGACGTGGAAAGCGCCGCGAATTCCTCGCAGCCGGTGAATGCGTTGTTTGGAACCTGCGCTCGCAATTTGCCTCTCTATTAGTCTCACAGTAACCTCACGAGGCTGAGTGTACCTTGGACCACGTCTCCCAGCGCTGACTTTCTTGTTTTGTGAAGCTCAAAGGGCTGCAGACGTATCGCTTGTCAACACCTTTACCCCACATGGCCACGTCACTAAGCTAAACGAGTGGAGGATGAAAAGGAGGACAATGACCCGCGGTGTCACTTTTTGGCACCTCTCGCATGAAACATACCCATATCTCTGGTATGGAGGCAGCATGTAGGCCTTGCATTCAAGAGGTCCGGAATTCGAATCTCGGTTGGGGAAGTTACCAGGATTCGAGGTTTTTTCCAAGGTTTTCTCTTATCCTAAAAGATGAAGGTTGGGGAAATCTAAGTTCAACGGGTCCTGGGTTCAATTGAGCATAATTTCAAGATCTTAAAAGAAAAAGAATGTAGCGAACGCGCCTAAAATGCAACGCTATGTCACATTTAGGATTCTTTTTCTTTTGTATTCTGAAAAAGCATTTTAAGCCAATTTCAGGTGAAGATAGAAAAGAAGGTACGATAAATAGCTATTACAAAACCACCCCCGCAAGCGTCCAAGCGACCTGCAGAGAGCTGATTGCTGACGTCATTTGCCTGTCCCATGCCGTCACACAACAATGGCCGCTATTATACAACGTAAGCAATATTGCCGCCCCCCCCCCCCCCCGCACCCTTCATGGCTGGAAACAAATGTGCAACTGTCAGAAACAGATCTTTTGATTTTTTTCGTAAAAAAGGGCAACGTAACCAACCACTCTCGCAGCGAAAAAATACGGTCGTGGGTTGGGGGGAGGTGGGGGGGGGGGTTACACACATTATCTATGCCGCCTACTTCACTAACTACTCACTTCACCGCCTTCTCTACGTGAATTCTGTGGTTTTATACGTCAGTCCCAGAGCATTTAATTCTGATGGAGGGAGGGGTGCAGTAATTACTGTAGTAGCGGGGGGGGGGGGCAGAAAACAAACGCGATACGGGCTTAGTTCCCGTAGAGAGACTTTCTTTGAAGTCCATGCTCATATGTACATATGGGATGTGAAACTTTGTGTTGTGTCTGTGAAGATAGACTGCGACATCCACGACAACCGACCCAAGAACGCCCTCTTTCCTTCGTGTTAGTTGAGATAAACATTTGTACACATTCTTATTGCTTATTTGCTTGTAGGTGCAAGGGGAATATTAGAATACAGTAGGCTTTGTGCGATAGTCAAATCTTTTAAAGCTTTGAGATTCCGTTCTCTTTGCACACGTAACATATAAAAAAATGAGCAACGATTACCCATTTCACGAAAGTTCTAAGTTTTCCGAAACTCACACATATAACAAGGAATATCTCCGAAATGGTTCACCCTACAAGAAAATTTATTGAGACATAAATTGTGTATTTTAGCAAGATCTACATTTTTTGTATAGTATGATTTGGTTTATCTCTAACGGTTTACTAATTATGCAAAAGTCGTCCAGAGTAAATACGACTACAGGGGCTATAGCCAGAAAACTCAAGATATACATTTCATTTGTCATCAAAATATCTCAAATATATGACATTTTAATCAAAATCGTTAGAGCCATTTTCAAGAGAAACAAAATCTTCGAAAAATCTTCCATGTAAAGGATAGTTTAGGGTGGGGCTATTTTCTTGAAAATCTTCCTGTCGTATCCTTGAAAGACATTAAACTGAAGTAACAACTTTGGTTTTTAAGCGACTTTTCGTTTTTGAGTTATGCTGTCCACAGGCTGACACACAGATACACACACGGACCTTTTTCTAAAAACGATTTTTTTGGATTCAGGAGGTCTCAAAACATATATTTCCGGTGAAATCTCGACATCGAATTTTTGGATGGAATACAATACTTCCTCTACCTACCGATAGAGAAAGTAAAAGCTAGATGGACCTAATTTTAGCACAATATATATATGCAGTAAAATCTTTACTTTGAGCTTTGTGTTTGAACCTAATATCTAACATGGGCGGGTGCAAGAAAAACGTTGTATTACCAGTTTATAGAAGATAAACTAACAATGATAGAAAACTTCCTATTTTTGCTACAGATCAGTTTTGGGGGACCAATCACACAGCTGCAGCAAACCTAGGTGGAGGTGCTGCCACCTGGGAGTTTTTCCTGCCCAGTAACGTTGCTAATATCATACACAAACTGACGTTAAGTAGGAAAGTAAATACCTCTAACGTTTTGATATCCTTGGGTTCCCCTTTTGTCTCGGAAAGATAATGAAGTTACTACCAGGCTCCTGGAACTTGATTGATTCCCTCGGGAACTAGGCACAACAGGGGCGATATCTTAACGTCATTTAGACCCGGTGTGCCTTGAACCGTCCTACCAAGGAGTCTCCTGATTGATGCTTTTCACTTTGTAATCGCCATATTACGTTAAGGATAGAGGTAAAATTTGGGTGAATTTTAACCTTTAATTAAAACTATTTAAATACAACACCAGCGCGGCCTGGTGTCGTTATATAAATACACATTTATTTGCTAACGGCGCTATCAATTTCCAGGATGATATCAGCGCCATCGTGTGCCAGAATTACGTATCTTAGTTAAACGAGACTTGCTGCGGAAAATATTAGAATATATCAACTATTTACCAAATAATTTAAAAAATCTACATTTATAGAAATAAAACTAAATTTGTTTTAAAAATTGTTCACACTTTTTGATACTAGTGGTGATCTAAGTAAGGTTTGGTAATCCTGGTGCAGGGCAACTGTACTTACATCTGTAAGATGGGCAGATGATATCCATCCTATCTAGTTTTATTATCTGTGGGTAGATGGCGCAGATTTGGTATTACCAGTCATTTTTTATGTATACTATTATTTTGGATTTAGGGTGGAACTTTGGGTCGTGGTATTAAATACCCAATGTGATATTTACCTTACCGACACAAAGAAAATAAGTAATGTTCAAGAAACCTCATCTAAATGATAAATATTTGAAACTTAATTTCACTATTTAAGAGTAGGTATCACTGAAATTTGATGAAAGTCGAGTAAAAAGAGGTCGCTGGCTTTATTAAATACTTAGGGGTTAATCCTCAGCGAGGGGTGGCAACAAGTGCCTGCAAGAAATAAGAGGAATAGAAGAAGCGGCCGGGAAAGCGATTCAGACAGTGAACGTCCCAACCAGCAGCGCCCCAAGCGCGTCTCAAAACAAAAAACGCCGCCATATCCCCTCACCACGAGAAACACCTACGCGCCGCTGAGGGTACAATTTGATGCAGAATCCGACGACGAGACGTCAGAGGATCCACCACCACAACCCGCAATAGCCTCCACCTCTAGAGACCCCTTCCCCAAGCTACCCCCTACCAAAGTCCCCATTCAAACACAGACACAGAAGAAATACACCACCCAGCCCACCATTCCTACCCCCACTCCCGCCCCAAGCACATCCAATAACGCAGCAAAAGCATCAGACAACCAGAAACCACAAAGAATAATAATCCCTGACGTCCAACACACGGTGAAGGTCCTCCGCATCCTGCGTGGCTCGCTTCCTGCCGGCACATATAAATTGCAGACGACGAGGGACTGCCTTAAGCTCTTCCTTCAACGGAAGCAGGACGCGAACCCGACAATGCAGCTCCTGAAGGACGCCGGAGTAGAAAACTACAGTTTTACTCCACGTGGGGACCAACCTCTTCGCTACGTAATCAAACCTCTTCCAGCTGACTTAGAGGAAGATTACGTGAAAGAGGACCTGGTCCTAAAAGGCTACACCGGCGTCCAGGTACGACAGATGATTTCACGTGGCAGGCCTCTGCCAAATTTTCAGGTAAGTCTTGACAGGACCACCGAAAACCAGAAACTTCTACAGGAACGAGAGGTGTGCCATATGATGGTCACCGTGGAGGTCCTAAAAACAAACCAAAACATAACGCAATGTTACAACTGCCAGCAGTTGGGGCACACTTTTAGGAACTGCAATATGACCCCCCGGAGTGTCCTTTGCGGTGACCTCCACCGCCTGGCTGATTGCCCGAAAAAGGCCAAGCAGGGCGTTGTACCCCACTGTGCTAATTGTGGGGAAACGCATCCTGCCAGCTACAGGGGGTGCGAGACGTTTCGCAACGAACGTCACCGCCGTCAACTGGCATTCATAGCCAGGAGCTCTCCCAGTGCTCAGCCAGGGCCAAAACCCATCATACACCCGGCCCTGGTTCAAACAGGTATCTCCTATGCGGGAACTACCGGAGGGCAAAACGCACCAGTGCCACCACAGAATGGTCCCCCTCCACTACCCCAACAGGCGCCCACGGGTGACCTGAGTGGGATAAAAGATATATTAAACATGTTCAGAGACCTAAATTTACCATCATTATTGATGAAGGCGCAGCCATTCCTGGCCAAATTCAAAAGCTGCAGCAGCACTTGGGAGAAAATGGAGACCATCATATGTCTCCTCTCAGCCCTTTTAGAATAAATGGCCCACGTAAGGGGAGGCACAACTTTAACTCGCGCACTACTGTGGAATGCAGATGGCATCCACAGGAAGCAACACGAACTTGAAAACTACCTACGGCGTAACAAAATTGACGTCGAATTCATCTGCGAAACAAAATTAAAGCACGAGCACACTTTGAAGCTCCAGGGGTATCAAATCTTTCGGAACGACAGAATTGGCAGACAAGGGGGAGGGACTGCTATTTTGCTTAGAAATACTATTGCTCATGCTTCTGTTACGTTGCCTGTAATGGCAGCGTTAGAGTGCACAGCACTTAAAACACGTGTAAATAGTAAAACGGTTATGCTGGTAGCACTTTATCGGCCCCCTAACTCCCCAGACTTTACACAAGACCTCGAGCAGATCCTCGCTTTAGAGGAGCACGTTATAATTGCAGGAGATTTCAATGCCCGGCACCCCTGGTGGTTTTCACGCCGGGCAAACGCGGCGGGAAATCTCCTGGTTGAATTTATAACTGATAATGATGACATTGAGGTACATCTTCCCCCAGAACCCACCTTTTGGCATCGATCAGGGCACTTTGACGCTGAGATTTTGGACATCGTACTAACAAAAAATGCGACACTGTTAAATAACTTTACTGTTTATCACAGCCTGGACTCCGACCATCTTCCTGTGCATTTCGACATACAGGGTGGCATTTCAGCCAGTGCCTCTGGCCCTCAAAGTAGAGCTGAGACCGACTGGAATAAGTTCACCATTGAAATGCACAGGATGGCGCAACCCAGACTGTCATACTATAGCGAGGCAGACATAGATGTCGCCATTGAAAACTTTACTGCCTCGCTACACACAGCCAAGAGAAATGCTACCACATACACCACAAGACCACCCGGTTTTGCACGTACCCCGAGGTAGAGCAACTCATTGCGCGGAGACCACGCTTGACAAAACTGTGGCGATACACCCGTCAGCCTGAATATAAAGTGCTAGCAAAATGGCTACGCAACATCATTCGGCAACAAATTAAAATCAATAAAACTGAACAATGGGAAAACAAAATGCTGAGTACCACCCATTCGGACTCCTCTTTGTGGAAATTACTCAAGGCTTTCAAAGTTTCCACGAGCGTCAACTCCGCAACTGAGGCGCTGCACACTCAAAGCGGCTTGCACTTCTCCGCAGAGGAGAAAGCCGAGGAATTCGCTGACTGTCTTGAAGATAGATTCACCGAAAACCCAGTGACCAACTGTGAAATAGAACGGGAGGTCCAGACATGGGTACAAACCTGGGTGGCCCAGAAGCAAGAGCAACAACTACCCACCATAACACCGCAGGAAATTTACAAGCTCATTAGGAAATTGCCTAATGGGGAAGCTGCCGGTCCGAACAAAGTGACTAATGAGGAACTTAAGCATCTCCCGAGAAAAGCTCTGGTGCAACTAACAAAGATATTTAACGCCTGTTTGCAGCAAGGCTATTTCCCCTCTACTTGGAAACGAGCTAAGGTTATCATGCTCCCAAAGCACGGGAAAAGCACCAGACAACCGCAAAACTACCGCCCCATTAGTCTTTTGTCTACAATTGGTAAACTGCTCGAAAAATGTATCCTTTCTCGACTTCAAAAACAAGTCTCGGCAACACATGAACTCTCAAATTCACAGTTTGGCTTTAGAAAAGGACATTCCACTGAAATACAGCTCCTCAGACTAACTGATGACGTAACAGAGCAATTTAACAATGGGGCTTCAACGTTGGCGCTATTCCTGGACGTAGAAGCTGCATTTGACCGGTGCTGGCACAGTGGTCTTATTTATAAACTGCACCACAATTTCCCGGCTCTTCAAAATTATCTATACTTGCTGCACAATTTTCTAGAAAAACGGCAGTTTTACGTCCAAGTGGGCCGCTCCTCCTCACGGGAGCGAGTGATGCGGGCTGGCGTCCCACAAGGGGCAATAATGTCCCCTTTTCTGTATATATTATTCACCAATGATTTCCCAGTGGACGCCAGATGCAAGGTCGCCATGTATGCTGACGACACTGCAATATACAACCACCATAGAAGTCCACGTTTCGGCCTTGCAGAAATGCAACGTTATGTGAACAACTTCCTCTCATGGCAACATGACTGGAAAATCAAAATTAATCCCGACAAATGCCAGCTGATTCATTTCTCTAAGCGGCGTCACACTTTGGCAACGGACCTAACGGTCGGTGGTCAAATATTGCACTGCCGTCAGCAAGTTAAATACTTAGGTGTCACCTTGGACCGCACAATGTGTTGGTCCACCCACATAAAAAATAGCGCCAATAAAGGCAGACAGCGGCTAAAGTTGTGCGCCCCCATCTTCCGTAGTAAACAGTTGCGACTAAAGTCAAAACGTATACTATATAGGTCATTTATTCTCTCGGTGGTCCTGTATGCATGTGTGGCCTGGGCTAATGCCTCCAAAACTGCCCTCAAACAACTCCAAACCCTCCAAAACCTCTCCCTCCGGAAAATCCTCTCTGCTCCCATCCTAACCACTAACCGAACCCTTCACCAGGAAACCCAGATCCTAACCATTCCCGAGGCAATAGCGAAAAGAGCCACTGTCGCGTGGGCGCGCATCAGAAACCATGACAATTACGTGATTGCCAATATTGGCAAAGGTGAGCCGAAGCATCGGAAACACACTAGAATTAAGATGTTTTAGACGTCGTTCGGCTCACCGACTGGTTTGCGTCCGCGCAAAGAAGGGCCCTAGGCCGCACACACGTTACCTCAGAGGCCTGCATCCCAGGGAACCAGTCAGGAGCTGCAACCTGGTCCGCCCAGGAAAACTGCGGAAAAAACTGTACATAGTAAAGTGTATATAGTGCAGTGTGTGTAAATATGTATATACGAGTGTGTGTGTGTGTGTGTGTGTGTGTGTGTGTGTGTGTGTGTGTGTGCGCGTGTGATGGGACATATGTGTGGTATGCCCAGGAGTGAGTGTGTGTATATATCCGTGTATATAAATTAAAAATATATATATATCAAAAACTGACAAAAAAAAACTGAGAATACGCCCAAAAACTGTTCTCGGTGGGCTAAGGCTGCCCACTGTATGGGTTTTTTAAAAGATAAAGCAAACCCGAATTCACAATTATTGTAAAATTATAATTAATGTTAATTTTGGCCTGTAAGCCGGGCCTCTCTGTACCGGCACCAGGCAAATGCTTTCTTTAATAAAATAAGTTGAAGTTGAGGTTGGACCGCACAATGTGCTGGTCCACCCACATAAAAAATAGCGCCAACAAAGGCAGACAGCGGCTAAAGTTATGCGCCCCCATCTTCCGCAGCAAACAGCTGCAACTGAAGTCCAAACTCGTCCTGTATAAAGCTTTTATCCTTTCGGTGGTTCTTTACGCGTGTGTGGCCTGGGCAAATGCCTCAAAAACCGCCCTGAAGACCATCCAAACCCTCCAAAACCTCTCCCTCCGAAAAATCCTCTCTGCTCCCATCCTAACCACTAGTCAAACCCTTCACCAAGAAACCCAGACCCCATCCATAGCCGAGGCAATTACAAAAAGAGCCACTGCCGCGTGGGCGCGCATCAGAAACCACGACAATTATGTCATTGCCAATATCGGCAAAGGTGAGCCGAAGCATCGGAAGCATGCTCGTATTAAAATGTTTTAAACGTCACTCGGCTCACCGACTGAAGCGCGTCCACGCAAACACGGCCCTAGGCCGCACACACGCTACCTTAGAGGCCTGCACCCCAGGGAACAGGTCAGGAGCTGCACCCTGCCCCGCCTAGGATAACCGCGGAGTGTACATAGTGTATATATAGTGTATATAGTTAACGTGTGTATATTGTCCTTTGTTATAATGCTGGGACGCATAGTTACGTGTGCCCAGCAAACATGTGCGAGCGGGACGCTCACTTGAAGTGCCCAGTGTGCGTGCGTGTATGTATATGTGTGTGCGTGCGTGACGGCATATCACATGATATGCCAGAGTGTTTGAGAGAATGCATGTGTGTAAAAAAATATGTATATAGCAAGAAAAAAGCGAAAAAAGACAAAAACAAAATATAAACACATACCCAAGAACTATACACAAGAGAACTGTTCTCGGTGGCCCAAAAGAGGGTCACTGTATGGGTTTTCTTAAAACCCAACGTATATTTGTTGTAAATATAAAAAAAAATTGTAATCCAATGATAAATTAAGTCTGTACGCTGGGCCCCATGTACCAGCACCAGACAAAATTCTTTTAATAAAATAATCTGAATCTGAATCTAGATTCAGACTGAGAATACGCCCAAAAACTGTTCTCGGTGGGCTAAAGCCGCTCACTGTATGGGTTTTTAGATGATATAAAAGCTAATAAGAGTACCCATGTAATATTGTAAATTATAATTAATGTCAATTTTAGCCTGTAAGCCGGGCCCCTCTGTACCGGCACCAGGCAAATTTTTCCTCAATAAAATAAGTCTAAGTCTAAGCTGGCTTTATAAGTGTTCTTGGTATTCAATTTACGCCCCGTTATTTTTTTAAGGATGCCATCAAAAGTCAAAGGCACTGTTTACGACACTGACCGTGGAAGCCTATGCATGCATTTCAAAAAATGTCTTTATTTTAATTGTATTAGTAATTGAGAACTTCGTGAGTCGGAAAAGTCATAATTTTCCTCCGGATGACTCAAAAACGAAGAGTCCGTTAAATACCAAATACATGTAACTCCAAATGAGTTGCAAAACCCTCTCCCAAACATTTCTCGTTTTTTGCGTGGTGAAGCTGCTTCCGAATATCTTGACTTATTGCACTGTAGCAGTAGAATACAACATGAGCATTCTAAAAACTCTTGGACAGAGTTGATTATGTGGAAAAATAAAGTACGCTTCAGTCTAAAGCAGTTATTTATTAAAATGTCCGCAAATAATGTTATAACAGTAATCTAGTAATGAACAAAAACTTTATGCATTGTACATTTCAATTATTAATATGATGTTATCTTAACAGACCATTTGCGTAATTAACTTTGCCTTCAGCGCTTAAATATTTTAAAATGTGTAATGGACTTAAGTATTCGTTAAAAATGAATAACATTGAAATTACGTTAAAACAAGATTACCTTCAGAATAAAAATGTTGTGATAATACAAAATCGCAATAAAAGGCATGCAGTTGTTAGACATCAGCATTTTTTAACAATAACAAGAATGTTATCGAAGCTTGCGTACAGTTAACAGCTCGGAAAGGCATCAGATATCGTTACATCCCCCATAGAGTCTGATATCAGCCAATTTGAATTCATTTCCCGACATAGCTATTGCCATCAACGTCTGCTGGACAGTATCATTGTATGAAACTCGGCGACATAAGCATACAAAACAGTAAGCTTTCTTCGCCATCAGTTTTATTTCACTTCTCTACGTCTTATCCTTGCCATAAAAAAGGAAGGAAACAACTCTCCCCAATTTATAAACCATTTCCCGGACCTCCCATGTAGGCGCCCCTAGTTATGTGTTAGAATTTCTAATGACTTCACGGGTTCGGCCTTACAATCACAAGATTGATGACTTTGGTGACGCACAAAGAACAGGTCCGCCTAAACCTTACCAAATTGCTATGAGAAACATTTGAAACCGATTTTCCGGCCCAACTCCGCCATTTGACAGTGGCGTGTCTCAGCTTTCTGGAAATTCCTCTCAGTGACAGCTTACACTGGTGGGAGAGCTGCGGTAATAAAGGTTGACAACAATGCATTGGCGGCCAATCAGCCTATTTACTTTCTCTACTACGTATGGTAAGTAGAAGTATTGTATTCCACCCAAAAATTCGATATCGAGATTTCACGACACCCTGAACGTAAAAAAAAGAATTTTTAGAAAAAGGTCAGTGTGTGTATGTTTGTGGTGTGCGTGTATGTGTGTATCTGTGTGTGTGACAGCATAACTCAAAAGCAAAAAGTCACCTAAAAACCAAACTTGTTATTTAAGTTTAACATATTTTACACAAAGATTATGAAGAAAATGTCTCCACCCCAAACTACCCGTTACATTGAACATTTTTAGAAAAATTTGATCTTCTTGAAAATGGTTCTAACGATTTTGATTAAAATGGCATATATTTAAGATATTTGTATGACAAATGAAATGTATATTTTGAATTTTCTGCCTATAGCCTATGTAGTCCTGTTTACTCTGGATGACTTTTGAATAACTCGTAAACCGTAAAAGATAGACCAAATCATACTATACAAAGAATGTAGGTCTCGCTAAAACACACAATTTATGTCTGTATAAATTTTGTTTTGTAGAGTGAGCCATTTCGGAGATATTCCTTGTTATTTGTGTCAGTTTCGACTTTCGTGAAATGGAACTTCGTTGTTCATTTTTATATGTTAAGCGTGAACACAGGAAGTAAATCAAGGAGAGAAAGCCGTGTGAGTATTATGTTGAATATTAATGTTAGTATGTTAGTATTAATTATGTGTTGAAGCGCAAATAAAGATAAGTGATCGGTTTCGTAAACGAAAAGTCAGTAGACAAAGGTCTATGTGAGTGTCTGTGTGTCTGTGGACAGCATAACTCAAAAACGAAAAGTCGGTTAAAAACCAAAGTTGATATTTAAGTTTAATGACTTTCAAGAATGCAACACGAAGATTCTGAAGAAAATAGCCCCACCCTAAACTACCCTTTACATGGAAAATGTTTCGAAAATTTTGATTTTCTTGAAAATGACTAACAATATTGATTAAAATGTCATATGTTTGAGATATTTTTATGACAAATTAAACGTATATCTTGAATTTTCTGGCTATAGCCCCTGTAGTCGTATTTACGCTGGACGACTTTTGTATAACTGGTAAACCGTTAGAGACAGACAAATTCTTAATATACAGAAAATATAGATCTTGCTAAAATACACAATTTATGTGTCAATAAAGTTTCTTGTAGGGTGAACCATTTCGGAGACATTCCTTGTTCGGAAAACTTAAAACTTTAATGAAATGTTCTTTTTTTTTATATGTTAAGTGTGCAAAGACAGCGGGATCTCAAAGCTTTAAAACATTTGACTATCGCACAAAGCCTACTGTATTATAATATTTCTCTTACACCTACAAGGAAATAAGCAATAAGATAATTTGTACAAGTGTTTATCTTAACTAACACGAAGAAGATATAGGAATAAGAGTTTGTAACAATGTTAGCACAGGAGGAGAGATGAATGCATATTTTAATGAAGTTTCTGTTTAAGGGTTGAGCAATTATAGAAGGGTAAGGTTTTTGAGACAGTGAACACGAATAGCTTTTTCTGGACAAGCTGACCACCCTACGTGACGAACACTTGGGGCGGATCGATAGCAGTAGAAATGACCACCTACTACGTGTGCACCCCTTCTGAAAAGGGGCAAGAAGGGTAGCAAGGAGTTTTAAATTCCCAAGGGCGCTGAATAAAAGTAGCTAACCAAACTTTGAGTCTCGTTGTTATTATTGTAGAGACGTGGTTGTAAAAGTGTCGTGCCCTCGGAGAGTGATGGATTAGTGCGAGAGCATGGAGTGGGAGGGGCTTGACGCTAGCCTTTACTTCACCCTCTGACACTGCCTAAGCATAGCTAAATACTGCACCATTCTTAGCCTTTTCTGTTGCGACCAGCGTAAAGGACCGTTCATTGATTTATGCTTTTTCGTATGTATGTATATCCGGTATGACAGCGAAACTGGCCGCCTTCCGCTTCCTAGATGCCACTTATATCTCTCTAAACACTGAAGATTTCTGAGTGACGTCAGTGATGATGCTCTTCTTCCAAGTGGGTGTTCTCGCCGGAGGGCCCCGACTGCGCGCGGCGGCCAGATTTCTGATAGATCAACTGCGCGCGGCGGTCAGTTTTGTGATAGATCAACTGTGCGCGGCGGTCAGTTTTGACATCAACTGCGCGCGGCGGTCAGTTTTGTGATAGATCAACTGCGCGCGGCGGTCAGTTTTGGGATAGATCAACTGCGCGCGGCGGTCAGTTTTGAGATAGATCAACTGCGCGCGGCGGTCAGTTTTGGGATAGATCAACTGCGCGCGGCGGTCAGTTTTGGGATAGATCAACTGCGCGCGGCGGTCAGTTTTGGGATAGATCAACTGCGCGCGGCGGTCAGTTTTGAGATAGATCAACTGCGCGCGGCGGTCAGTTTTGAGATAGATCAACTGCGCGCGGCGGCCAGTTTTGGGATAGATCAACTGCGCGCGGCGGTCAGTTTTGTGATAGATCAACTGTGCGCGGCGGTCAGTTTTAAGATAGATCAACTGCGCGCGGCGGTCAGTTTTGTGATAGATCAACTGCGCGCGGCGGTCAGTTTTGTGATAGATCAACTGCGTGCGGCGGTCAGTTTTGGGATCGCTCAACTGCGCGCGGCGGTCATATTTGGGATAGATCAACTGCGCGCAGCGGTCAGTTTTGTGATAGATCAACTGCGAGCGGCGGTCAGTTTTGGGATCGCTCAACTGCGCACGGCGGTCATATTTGGAATAGATCAACTGCGCGCAGCGGTCAGTTTTGGGATAGATCAACTGCGCGCGGCGGTCATATGTTTATTTGTTCTTATAATACATGTTAATCCCAATTTCAATTGGATGATGAGTTATTAAGTTTTTGTAAGAATGGATTGTAGCAGAATGAGCAGAAAAAGTCATGTGAATCACCACTGAAGAGCATGAATGGAATTTAAAATGTTATTTGGAAAATATGTAAACAGAGTTCATATTTACTTTGAAATATATAGCATATGGAATTCTTAAACGTACTGGGGACTGAGCTGGTCGGGAAATAGATTTCGAAAATCCTCTAAGTTTAACATTATTCCCAAAAAATAACCACAAAAGAATATATGTAATGCAAAAAATGATGCAAAGGTATCTTAAATTTATAAGTGAGTATAATGCTTCTTTTTTCGTATTGACATAGGTAGATGCACGGAGTTTAACCTGTCATGTCACGCACAGCGGTGTTCAGTTGTTTCCTTTCTTATTTGCACTTTGTATTCATGTGGTGCATGAAGGAACATTTGCTTAGTATAAAAGAAAAATTCAAAACTTGTGTTCAGAAAGTCGAAAAGGAAGAAAATCTAACTGTGTGTTCCCAAACAGAGAAAGGAAACTCTAAATGTGTAGATTGATGAGAGTGAATATAATCTTCTTCTGGTCTTTCATTATTAGCTACAAATGTCATTGTTTCAAAATTAAAAATATTTTCAACCTGCTTTTATAGCAAAATCTATTATAATATCAGAAAAGGACCCTAATGAGGTATAACAGTGCATTGGAATGGCCCATTTCTTACTTTTTCTGTCCTTTACCGAAATTAAAGCAATTGTTTTCGATCTAGAAAATAAAATCGAGATTTTAGTGTAATATACATTTTGATGTCCCATATATGCTGAAAATGTGAATGAGAGAGTTTATAAGATATAATCGAACTTTTATATGTATTATCATTTTTGAGATAAAAATAATATATTGCTACTTTCACCGAAACGAGGGTGATATTTTACTCTAATGGATTTTCAAGAATTAACTAAAATGTTTATTGAGACTCAGTTCCACGGGATTATGCAACAGGACCTTTGCTATCAAACTTCCAAATTTTAGACAAAATGACCCTTTAAGAGGAAAATAAATAAATAAATTGTAAACTAGAAAAGTTGAGCTAAAGATTCACTGTGGTTTTCATTGTTGCAGAGCTGTGTCAAATGTAAACACTTCAAAACAGTGACCTCAATAAATGCATCTTATTTACAGCCTTCTAAAAGCACACAAGCAATACGGAACTAACAGTCAAAACAGTAAAATATACCGAAATGTCACTCTTTTAAAGATGAAGTATAAAGGGGGCGTGGCAAACTAACATTTATTGCTATTTAAACTATTTGTTAATACTTAGAGCGATAATAAAAACATTTCATTTTTAATGAAAAGAAAAGAAATTGAAAATTTAAAAATAATTATACCTATAATTACGCCTATCTCTTTTTCGGGCACGGCCACTAATCTCCGGATTATGTGGTTTCCCCCGCCATTCATTTCACCATCAGCTTCCCATCAGCTTTTCTTCCATCAGCCTTCACGAAGATTAGCTTAATTTAGTTTTAGTGCAGCCTGGAACCCACCCACCCTCCCGCCCTGTTTAGTACAGTAATATAACCACGTAACTACAACAAATATGGCCATCTTCCCGCTACAGAGCATGCGCAGTGGCGACTTCTAACTCACAGGAGAAGCGAAATTCGCGGTGTTAGCGATGTTTTGTTTTTTTGTTTATTTCATAGTGAAATTTGAGTTTAGTCACGCAATTGTTTAATTTTTAGACATGCAACGTTTAAACACGTTCTGTTGGGTCCCTAGTGGGCAATAAATATTTCTGTCTGAGATATATTAAATGGTTTCTGAGATGTTGGTCTGAATTTAGCAGATTCCAGATAGGACTTAATCACCCCTTAATACGTAAGGACTGCTACACATGAAATTTCTAGTACTAATTTCCTGGAATTTGCAAAACTTGAGATTAGACAGTCAAGTATGACATCGATACTCTAGCCGATAATTACATAGAACAGGAGTGAGGGGTGGAGGAAATTCCCGTGCACCCTACTGCTATCATTTCACTCGGAAAAAAGGGTTGGAGAAAATTTCGGGGGAAAGAGGAGGCGGTGGCAGTAGAGGACAATTTATTTTAATGGATGCATTTATTGTTGACAATTATTTGGGACCGTTATTTTTGAGCTCCACTACGGAAGGGGTGGAGACGCAGAAAATTTGTCGGACCGCACAGAAAACCACATGATGTCCACGTTATTTATGTTGGTAGCACTTTGTTTCTAATACCAGATGAGTCCTAGTGGAGTGTTAACTCTGTCTGTACACCACCTGTACGGGCATCTCTAATCCTCTACATTGTTACGGTGTTGGCAGATATTTCAACCCCCTACGGGCCGATTTCACTTGCGGCGATGTTAAATACTGGGCGTTGTTGCATCTGAATTCCCTACTTGCAAAACTGTTTGCCCGTTTTACCTTCTCTGCTACGCATAGTAAAGTAGAGGAAGTATTGTGTTCCACCCAAAAATTCAATGTCTGTCTGTGTGTCTGTCTGTGGACAGCATAACTCAAAAACGAAAAGTCGGTTAAAATCTAAATTTCGTATTTAAGTTAAATATCTTTAAATGATACGACACGAAGATTTTGAAGAAAATATCCCCACCCTAAACTACCCTTTACAAGGAAAATGTTTCGAAAATTTTGATTTTCTTGAAAATGGCTATAACGATTTTGATTAAAATGTCATATGTTTGAGATATTTTTATGACAAATGAAATGTATATCTTGAATTTTCTTGATATAGCCTATGGAGTCGTATTTACTCTGGACGACTTTTGCATAACTGGTAAACCGTTAGAGATAGACCAAATCTTACTGTACAAAAATGTAGAACTTGCTAAAATACCCAATTTATGGCTCAATAAATTTTCTTACAGCGTGAACCATATCGGAGATATTCCTTGTTATGTGTGTGAGTTTCGGAAAACTAAAACAATTTAGTGAAATTCAACATCGTTTTTCAGTTTCACTTTCTCTACTGGTAAGTAGGGGAAGTATTGTATTCCACCCAAACATTCGATGTCGAGATTTCACCGGAAATATATGTTTTGAGGTTCCCTGAATCCAAAAAAGCATTTTTAGAAAAAGGTCCCTGTGTATGTTTGTCAGTCTGTGTGTCAGTCTGTGGACAGTATAACTCAAAAATGAAAACTCGGTTAAAAACCAAATTTGGTATTTAAGTTTAATGTCTTTCAACGGTGTGACACGAACATTTTGAAGAAAATAGCCCCACCCTAAACGACCCTTTACGTGGAAACTTTTTCGAAAATTTTGATTTTCTTGAAACTGCCTTAAACGATTTTGATTAAAATGTCATATGTTTGAGATGAAATGTATATCTTGTATTTTCTGGCTATAGCCCCTGTAGTCGTATTTGTTCTGGACGACTTTTGTATAACTGGTAAACGGTTATAGAAGAACAAACCATACTATACAAAAAATATAGATATTGCTAAAATACACAATTTATGTCTCAATAAATTTTCTTGTAGGATTAACCATTTCGGAGATATTCCTTGTTATGTGTGTGGGTTTCGGAAAACTTAACTTTCGTGAAATGGATAATCGTTGTTCATTTTTTTATATGGTAAGTGTGCAAAGAGACCGGAATCACAAAGCTTTAAAAGATTCGAGTATGGCACAAAGCAATAAGATAACTTGTGAAAATTACCAACTAACACGAAGAATATATAGGAATAAGAGTTTTTAAGAATGGTTGGTGCAAGAGTAGAGAAAGTCATGTGAGTGCAACACATCAGATTTTTAAGGTATGTCTTAAGGTAGGTTAACACACAGGATATAGTTTATAACCGCTTATGACCTGTAGGTTGCCCGCAGAAGGCATTAGAGGGGCGGGGAGGGGGAGAATGTAGGAGAGGGATTGAGAGATGTAGACGAGGAACATAAAAACATCGCATTTGTAGCCTTTGTCTGTTTTGACCACACGCGCATCCCAAGGCAGGCTATGGACACATCTTCTGTACGTATTTGTTTAGAGCGCTTCTCCCCGTCACGCAAAATACATAATGCGTATGAGGAAGTTGTGAGTAAAGTTGTCCCAAACTGTTAACGTGCGAGCGCCACCAGCTGGGGCCCCAAACTTCTCTCTACTGCCCGGAACAACTCCACTCGCTTAATAAATAAATAAATACCTTTTAAGTGGAATAAGATATAAGCCAACAGCACCACGACCACGTGAGAGCGTTCAAAAACCTCTCATCTGCAACAATACAGAGTGCACCATTACGTATATTATTATTATTATTATTATTATTATTATTATTATTATTATTATTATTATTATTATTATTATTATTATTATTATTATTATTATTATTATTATTATTATTATTATTATTATTATTATTATTATTATTATTATTATTATTATTATTATTATTATTATTATTATTATTATTATTATTATTATTATTATTATTATTATTATTATTATTATTATTATTATTATTATTATTATTATTATTATTATTATTATTATTATTATTATTATTATTATTATTATTATTATTATTATTATTATTATTATTATTATTATTATTATTATTATTATTATTATTATTATTATTATTATTATTATTATTATTATTATTATTATTATTATTATTATTATTATTATTATTATTATTATTATTATTATTATTATTATTATTATTATTATTATTATTATTATTATTATTATTATTATTATTATTATTATTATTATTATTATTATTATTATTATTATTATTATTATTATTATTATTATTATTATTATTATTATTATTATTATTATTATTATTATTATTATTATTATTATTATTATTATTATTATTATTATTATTATTATTATTATTATTATTATTATTATTATTATTATTATTATTATTATTATTATTATTATTATTATTATTATTATTATTATTATTATTATTATTATTATTATTATTATTATTATTATTATTATTATTATTATTATTATTATTATTAGTATTAGTATTAGTATTAGTATTAGTATTAGTATTAGTATTAGTATTAGTATTAGTATTACTATTACTATTACTATTACTATTACTATTACTATTACTATTACTATTACTATTACTATTACTATTACTATTACTATTACTATTACTATTACTATTACTATTACTATTACTATTACTATTACTATTACTATTACTATTACTATTACTATTACTATTACTATTATTATTATTATTATTATTATTATTATTATTATTATTATTATTATTATTATTATTATTATTATTATTATTATTATTATTAATATAATTATTATTAATATAATTATTATTATTATTAATATAATTATTATTAATATAATTATTATTAATATAATTATTATTATTATTAATATAATTATTATTAATATAATTATTATTAATATAATTATTATTAATATAATTATTATTAATATAATTATTATTAATATAATAATAATTATTAATATAATAATAATTATTATTATTATTATTATTATTATTATTATTATTATTATTATTATTATTATTATTATTATTATTATTATTATTATTATTATTATTATTATTATTATTATTATTATTATTATTATTATTTATTATTATTATTATTATTATTATTATTATTATTATTATTATTATTATTATTATTATTATTATTATTATTATTATTATTATTATTATTATTATTATTATTATTATTATTATTATTATTATTATTATTATTATTATTATTATTATTATTATTATTATTATTATTATTATTATTAATATAATTATTATTAATATAATTATTATTATTATTATTATTATTATTATTATATCATCATCATTATCATTATTATAATTATGATCGTCATTATCATTATCATTATCACTATTATTACTTGGGACGGCAGGCAAGGAAACGCGGTCAAAATAAATCTGATGTGTTTCACTCACATGACTTTCTCTACTCTTGTACTAACCATTCTAACAAAGTGTTATTCCTATATCTTCTTAATGTTAGTTAACATAAACATTTGTACAAATTATCGTATTGCTTATTTCCTTGTAGGTGAAACGGAAATATTACAATACAGTAGGCTTTGAGCGATAGTCAAATATTTTAAAGATTTGAGATCCCGTTCTCTTTGCACATTTAACATATAAAAAAATGAGCAACGATGTCCCATTTCACAAAAGTTTTAAGTTTCCCGAAACTCACATACATTACAAGGGATATCTCCGAAATGGTTCACTCTACAAGAAAATTTATTGAGACATAAATTGTGTATTTTAGCAAGATCTACATGTTTTGTATAGTATAATTTGGTCTATCTCTAACGGTTTACCAGTTATGCAGAAGTCGTCCACAGTAAATACGACTACAGGGGCTATAGCCAGAAATTTCAAGATATACATTTCATTTGTCATCAAAATATCTCAAAGATGTGGCATTTTAATCAAAATCGTTAGAGCCATTTTCAAGAAAATAAAAATTTTCGAAAAATGTTCCATATAAAGGGTAGTTTAGGGTGGGGCTATTTTCTTCAAAATGTTCGTGTCGCATCCTTGAAAGATATTAAACTTAAATACTAAATTTCGGTTTTAACCGATTTTGCGCTTTTGAGTTATGCTGTCCACAGACTGACACACTGACACGGACCTTTTTCTAAAAATTACTTTTTGGATTCAGAGGGGCTCAAAACATATATTTCCGGTAAAATCTCGACATCAAATTTTTGGATGGAATACAATACTACCTCTACTTACCAGAGAAGTAAAAATGGGTCAAATTGAACCCATTTTTTATTACTTTTGACCACTTAGTATGAATGGAGGTATTGGGATGTTTTATATATTGTCTGAAGGAATAAGTTTCTAAGCCGGAGGTGTTAAAACAGAGCAACATTAGAAAGTTTAGGGTTATATCCCCCAGATACAGGTGACGTCATAAGCGCTCCCCAGTTTACTCTTTATGACAAGCATGAGCCTATTTATCAGAGAGTGTTTTTTGCCTGCAGCCATTCCGCCACTGCAGTGGGCTGGCTCACTTGTTACCAATATTAGAGTCATCGCTCTGCGTCACTCCGCCGACTCTCTGCCCATCCATTCCCATCAAAGTTTCTCCCTCAACTTTATATTATACCTGACGCAGCTGAATTTTCATAATGCCTCCCAAATGCCATATTCGTTTTTGTTTTCTCCATCAACCCTTGCTTCCTTTCTTTGTCACTTGATGGAATGAGGCACACGAAACAGCATTTGTACAAACTTTCAAACCACTCCAAATATCTTCCTCATGCCAAAGTTTTTAGTATAAGAAATGGTTCCTTCTGTTACCTGCAGTACAAAGTAAAGAAACATAATATTCATTCATAAAGTTTAGATTAATTTTATCTTAATATTGAAATATTATTCGAACTGAAAACTCCCGAAACCAATGCGAAGTCACTTAGATGACTTTTTCTCCTCTTGTACTATCCATTGTTACAAACTCTGTCGGTCTGGGTGGCTCAGTTGGTTAGACGCTGACTTATTGATCCCAAGGTTGCGGGTTCAAACCCGGCCCAGGCCGATGGTTTTTAAGTATGCTTAAAAACGACAGCTCCATGTCAGTAGATTTACTGGCATGTAAAAGAACTCCTGCGGGACAACATTCCGGCACACCGGCGACGCTGATGTGATCCTGGCAATTGACAGCGTCCTTAAACAAAGAAAAAAAAAAAAAAAAAAAAAAAACCTTACAAACTCTTGTTCCTTTATCTTCTTCGTGTTAGTTGAGATAAACATTTGTACAAATTATATTATTGCGTATTTTTTAAGTGGAAGTTGAATCTTTGTGCGATAGTCAAATCTTTTAAAGCTTTGAGCTTCCGTTCTCTTTGCACGCTTAACATATAAAAAAATGAACAACGATGTTCCATTTCACGAACGTTTTCCGAAACTCACACAAATAACAAGGAATATCTGCGAAAAGGTTCACTCTACGAAAAAAACTTCTTAGGACATAAATTGTGTATTTTAGCAAGATCTACATTTTTTGTATAGTATGATTTAGTCGATCTCTAACGGTTTACCAGTTATGCAAAAGTCGTCCAGAGTAAATACGACTACAGGGGCTATAGCCAGAAAATTCAAGATATACATTTCATTTGTCATCAAAATATCTCAAACATAGGACATTTTAATCAAAATCGTTAGAGCCATTTTTCAAGAAAATCAAAATTTTCGAAACATTTTCCATGTAAAGGGTAGTTTAGAGTAGAGGAATTTTCTAAAACACTCACTCACGCACACACACACACACACATGCGCGCGCGTGGATATTTTTCTAGAAATACCTTTTTTTTAATTCAGGGGGCTCAAAATATATATTTCCGCTGAAATCTCGCCATCGAGGTTATGGTTGGAATACAATAAACTAAGTGGTTAGAAAAACTCATGAGAATGCAAACGCAACAGATTTTTAGGATGTTACCTAAGTAAGAAATAAATAATTTCCGAAAATTTAGTGTGAGAGGCACATTAATGTTATGTTTGACGCTATAATCAGTTTAAAGACATCCCTATAACACCATGTAAACAGTATTAAATCATGTTTCATAAACTTGATTTGTTTTTGGGGTTAAGTTTTCGTTTGTTTTGACAAAGAAACAGGAAAAGCATCTTTAAGTACAGAGATATTGGTGTTTTCGTCCTCTCCAGTAAGACGGCGAAAGTTGGTACACCCCTGTGTGATTGATGTGAGTCTAAGTGAACAAATATATCATTATCAGAAAGCTGAGCCATTTATAACTAATGAGGTGACTCGGTTAACAAGCTCTCACAAATTATTTCTTAGTATCGACATTCATCTGGAGAAAGATCTGATGATTGTACGTTTATGAGATACAAGATTTATATTATAGTATATTACAATCAACAAGTCATTTCAAAAAACTGTCAATAAGGACGATTTACGATAGATAGGATTTAATGAACTGCATTAACAAATGGTACCAATTCAAGTGAATGTCTTTTGTTCTTCATTCAACCAATGTTGCTGGAAGTAACACATTTGTTAGGTTCCGGTTTCGATTCATGTTGGACTGGCCACCTTGATTTTGTTTTGTAGTTCTCCTAGGCAATGCTCTTAGGTGCATTAAGGAGAGCATTTTGTACATTGGTCCTTGTTCGTGATCTTCTACTGTTATGCTCCTAACCTAACATTTAAATATTCCTGCGTCACTCTAGAAGGATTTCCCCGAAACTCTTAGGAAACTTAGCCTTTCAAGGAAAGTACCTTCATAGATCTAAAATAATAATGAATAAAATAACGCACAAATTTAATTATTTATGATGCAATATAACATATCACCATAATCAAGACTTAAATAATTTGAAAAAAATATTTCACTGGTGAACATTCAAAGAAAGCGAAACGTCCCAGGCAAAGATGAAGTTATTTTAATTAGCTATTTTGTGGTATCAGCACGTTCTGGCATATCTTCTATATCTGTTTGACATTTCAAATACTTTTATGATTTTTAAAAGTGCTGTTGCAATTCAGTTGATTCTTGCAATGTCGTGCAATGCATATGCGAAATAATTATTTTTTAAGGACAGATAAATGTGCTAAAAGCTGCAAGTTTACCGCATATGGGTTCTACTGTTGGTATTTCGCACGTACACAGCTGCAGGTGTCTGCTGATGCGCGTGCATATACGACGGCTGCGCGTCATTCTTTCTCCGTGCCCTATATCGCGTGTTACTGTAACGGCTCCACGCTCTAGTAATAAGTTATTATAAAATAGTTGTAAAATATTTTAATCTTCATGCAATTTGTAAGAATTGAGGAAGAGATAAGGACACGAATATTAGAAAAAAAAATGAGGAAATATTTCGTCTCACAGATCCAACCCATTCACTCACGAGTTACCATGAAGCAGACAGGAAAATAAATACTTTTAGAAAGAGTTTGTGTACAAAAATATATTATAATGGCTAGAAAAATTCATGTCAACGTGGTGCGTCAGACTTTTTAATATGCAGTATAACAAACTTCACGAGCATAAAATTTTTATTCCAAGAAATTGCTTTCCCATGAAACTAAAGTTGTTTTGGCTTGAAAAAAGTCGTTAATGAGTTGCAAAATCATTAAAAATAATGAGTATAGGATGCAAAAAATTTACATATTTTGTTACTCAAGTACTTTCCGTACGAGGAGTGTATTAATTTTATAAGGTAAGGTAAATGTTTTGTGATGGGCAAATCTCCGCTGTTCTCGTTAATTAGAACTTCGGTAATTTTGTTCTTTTAGAGGCATTTTGTGGCCTATCTCTGATACGCAGGTGTGAACATGGGGAGGCGATTTCCCTAATCCAAACTCGGGTGCTTTAGAAAAATACAGTAGCCTACTTTCATGATAAAACATCAGGCAAAACAGCAAAGTACAGGTTAGATAAAAGATTTTTCTAAGTATACGTTATTGTATCTGATACCTACTTCTTAATTCAGATAAAATTACATTAAAAATTTATTGGTTCGTTCTATATCTTGCGGGCTGCTATTCTATTTAGATGAAAATTGGCAAATCTAAAGTTCTTCCAAATAGAAGGTTTTTATGGTATCCACTTTACTATGCAACGAATTACATTTACATCGTATACCCATATAATTTTGCTCATTGAAACAGTATAAAGGCATTTTAGCAAGGCTGTCTGCATTCTTTTGTAAAGAATTAAATCGGAAATAGTTCAATAGTTACAAAGAAAGGATGAAACATAACCTAGAGAAAGAGACACTCGAAGCAAAGGCTGAAAATGACTCGACCACACTTTATGAGTGTACTACTTGTAACGGCGGTTCAGAAAGAACTCTGGAGCGAATCCAAAGACGTCTTTGACCTATTTCAGCATTAGATGCTTCACCGAAGCGAGAGTCAGTAATTTTTACTTTCTCTACTGGTAAGTAGGGGAAGTATTGTATTCCACCCAAAAATTCGAAGTCCAGATTTCACCGGAAATACATGTTTTGAGGCCCCCTGAATCCAAAAAAGCATTTTTAGAAAAAGGTCCGTGTGTGTGTCTGTGTGTCTGTGTGTCTGTCAGTCTGTTAGTCTGTCAGTCTGTCAGTCTGTCAGTCTGTGGACAGCATAGCTCAAAAACGAAAAGTCGGTTAAAAACCAAAGTTGGTATTTAAGTTTAATGTCGTTCAAGGATGTGACACGAAGATTTTGAGGAAAATAGCCCCACCCTAAACTACCCTTTACATGGAAAATTTTTCGAAAATTTTGATTTTCTTGAAAATGGCTTTAACAATTTTGATTAAAATGTCATATGTTTGAGATATTTTTATGACAAATGATATGTATATCTTGAATTTTCTGGCTATAGCCTCTGTAGTCGTATTTACTCTGGACGACTTTTGCATAACTGGTAAACCGTTAGAGATAGACCAAATTATACTATACAAAAAATGTAGATCTTGCTAAAATACACAATTTATGTCTCAATAAATTTTCTTGTAGGGTGAACCATTTCGGAGATATACCTTGTTATGTGTGTGAGTTTCGGAAAACTTGGAACTTTCATGAAATGGGTCATCGTTGTTCATTTTTTTATATGTTACGTGTACAAAGAGAACGGAATCTCAAAGCTTTAAAAGATTTGACTATCGCATTAAGCCTACTGTATTCCAATATTCCCCTTGCACCTGCAAGGAAATAAGCAATAAGATAATTTGTACAAATGTTTATTTTAACTAACACGAAGAAGATATAGGAATAAGAGTTTGTAAGAATGGTTAGTACAAGAGTAGAGAAAGTCATGTGAGTGGAACACATCAGATTTTTGTTTTTGCATTTAAACCTAGCGGCTCTGTTACGTCATATTACGTAAGCTATTGCTCATCTGTAGGACAGTGCAGCTAGATTCTCTGACCTGATCATAATGCAAGAAAAGCGAAGGAGGTGATAATAAAATCTGACTATTTTTCGCGAATGAAGGCTGTCATAGGTCAAAGCTGTTAATTTAAGCTAGTTAGTAAAATTTAGATTAATTAACGACATTATAAGTTCATATTACTGTTGTACAACTCAACCTAGTCCTGGTATTTTAGTCAACTTAAATATCTGAACTTGCAGAACCCAATTCTAGACTACATCCATCTTCTAGGTTACATTTTAGGGCACTACATATGTAAGTGTGAGGAATGCAGAAAAAACTACCTTTAAAAAGCCTGTGACGTGAAATGACGTCGCGTTGAATTCCAAAGCTCCTTTACTTGAATTACAAACAGAGTGGGCCGAGCTACATTAGCTAATGAGATTTCTCTGGGACTAACAAAGAAAAGAGAACAGAGTAAAAACAGCTGAAGAATGTAATGACAAACGAATGTGTCTAAGAGCGCATATGTATTTTGTAACAGAAATGGAACATCGCTTCCTAAAGTATTTTAGTTAAGACTAAATGACTGTTTTTAAGGACTCTTCCTTGTAGTACAGATCAATTAATTTTAGGAATATTTTGGTGTCAATATGATCGCAGCATCAATGGCCATAATAGATAGAAAAAAAAAAATTGTCGACTGTTTTGATTTCCAGAGCCTGGGATGTGACATCTACCTGTATATCATTTTTCACTTTTTTTTTCACTACATATAATAAAGTAGAGGAACTATTGTATTCCACTAAAAAATTAGATGTCGAGATTTCACCGGAAATATATGTTTTGAAACCCCTGAATCCATAACTCAAAAACGAAATTTCGGTTAAAAACCAAAGTTGGTATTTAAATTTAGTGTTTTCCAACGATGCAACACGAAGATTTTGAAGCAAATCCCTTCACTCTAAACTACCCTTTACATAGAACAATTTTGGAAAATTTTAATTTTATCGAAAATGGCTCTAACAATTTTGATTAAAATGTCATATGTTCAAGATATGTTAATGGCAAATGAAATGTATATTTTGAATTTTCTGGCTATTGCCCCTGTAGTCCTCCTTCCTCTGGATGAGTCTTATAACTCCTAAACCGTAAGAGATAGACCACAACTTACTAAACAAAAATGTAGATCTTACTAAAACACAGTTTATGTCCAAATAAAGAGTAAATAGGGGAAGCATTGTATTCGAATAAAAAATTCTGTGTTCACATTTCACCGGAAATATGTTTTGGGACTCCCTGAATAAAAACAGCATGCTGTGTGTGTGTGCGTGCGTGTGTGTGTGTTTGTGTGTGTGTTTGTGTGTGTGTGTGTGTGTGTGTGTGTGTGTGTGTGTGTGTGTGTGTGTGTGTGCCTCTGAACACCATAACCTAAAAACGAAAATTCGGTTAAAAACAAAAGCTGGTATTTAAGTTTAATGTGTTTCAGGTATGCGAAACCAAGTTTTCAAAATCACTCTAAACTACCCTTTCCATGGAAAATTTTTGGTAAATTTTGATTTTCTCTAAAATGGCTCTAACCACTTAGACTATAATTCCATATGCTTAAGATATTTTTATGGCAAATGCAATGTATATTTTCAATTTTCTGGCTATAGTCTATGTAGTTCTGTTAATTCTTAATGACTTCTGTATAATCGGCAAACCGTAAGAGATAGACAAAGTCTTGCTATACAAAAAATATAACTTTTACAAAAACATAGAAATTATGTTCAAATTATTTTTTGTAGAGTAAACTGTTTCGGAGATATTCCTTGTTATTTGTGTGAGTTTTGCAATACTGAAATTGAAGGTCGTTATTCACTTTTTTATCTCCTGGCAGTGCAAATAAAAGCCTACTATATTCTAATATTCCCCTTGCACATGCAAGGAAATTACCAATACGATAATTTACAGCATTTTGAGTGTGGTGTACAATTCTACACAATGGAAATATCACGCGTTCGGTACAAGAATAAAAAGAGAAAATGTATAAAACATTAATTTTGAGAATTTTTTTCCAAACGGTCAGAAGGCGGAGAGCGAGTGTTAGTGGATGTGACACCCCCAAACAAACGCCCTCTAGCAAGCAACACAGTTTATATAGCTACCTAAGGCCTTCCCCTACAGGCCCTCTAATTGGATTGGGCCAAGTCTCTTAACGTCACGAACGGGAGAAAATTATTGGACTGTTCTTCGGTCTGGCGGGAGAAAACAGCCCCTTTGTGACTGCAACAAAGACCATTCTTTTCTTTTAACCTTTTCTTTTTAGTTGTACATGCGTTATCTGATCGCCTACTTTTGTCTTCTGATTTCGCATGCTGACAATAATACACCTTGAGGATAAAATATACCATTATACAGCCATACATAAAGCAAATAGAAACAACTTCAGATATATCAACAGATTTAAATAATTCTTGAGAAGCTTTATCCTTTCTCAAATACATGGGCTATAATGCAGCTTGTAATTACAATCCACAAACCACCAAAATAGAGAAAAAAATTAGTAATAACTCACCTGTCTTTCAGTCAGGAATATCTCCGAAATGGTTCACCCTACAAGACAATTTATTCAGATAGAAATTGTGTATTTTAGCAAGATCTACATTTTTTGTATAGTATGATTTGGTCTATCTGTAACGGTTTATCAGTTATGCAAAAGTCGTCCAGAGTAAATACGACTACAGGGGCTATAGCTAGAAAAGTTAAGATATACATTTCATTTGTGACCACAATATCTCAACCATATGACGATTTAATCAAAATCGTTAAAGTCATTTTCAAGAAAATCAAAATTTTCGAAAAATTTTCCATCTAAAGGGTAGTTTAGGGTGGGGCTCTTTTCTTCAAAATCTTCGTGTCACTTCCTTGAAAGACATTAAACTTAAATACCAAATTTGGTTTTTAACCGACTTTTCGTTTTTGAGTTATGCTGTCCACAGACTGACACACACACACACACACACACACACACACACACACACACACACACACACACACACACACACACACGGACCTTTGTTTAAAAATGCTTTTTTTGGATTCAATAGATGTTTCCCCTATTTATCATGTCTATGTAAAGAAAGTTTCGCTATAAAATTTGTAGCACACTCAAGAAGAACAACACTAGAAAAAGTTGTGTGACTGTTCATACAAGATTTCTGACAGTGCACCCGACGTGGTGTACAAAGATAACAAAAGAAAGGTGGAGCTGGTTATGTTGTAAGGTGTTGGGCTGATCATCAAGGGCTTATCGATCGATAAGGAAACAGACCCAAATGGGGCTTTTTTCCCCTGTCACTGCCTCCCCTTCAGCGTCAAACATGTTCCAGTGGCGTACCACAGATGCATTTTGGGGGAACCAGTGAAAGAAGAAACATTTGTACACTTTTTTTGTATAGGAAAATTGAGAAAATGTAAGAGGAACCAGCTATGTGATGGTTTTGAAATTCCGTCGTCTTTACACGAACACTTTGGGACGAATAACGACTTCTCATTTGCAAAAGAAAGCCCAAACATTGGAGCACTCAAACAAAAAGCAAGAATATCTCAGAAATGGTTAAACTAGAAAAAGAAAAATAAGAAAAAGAAAACTTAACCAGATTTACGGTATTCGTGCTGTAAGATTTGCCTCTTACAGTTATCAGAATTGTAAAACTTACTTAGGATGAACAGGGCTTCATAGGCTACTCCAAAAAAGTTCAGATATTTATTTAATTTGTCACGAAAATATCTGGTATTTTAATCAATATCGTTAGAGGCGTTTTTCAGAAAAACAAAAGTTTCTAAACATTTTCCCTGAGAAAGGTAAATTGGGATGGAACGATTTTCTTCAAACTCTTGCTGTCATAAACACCAATTTTGGTTCTTGACCGAGTTTTCGTTTTTTAGTTATACTGTTATAGGGCACAGACAGCGACCCTTCTAATAGTGATTCAATGGCCTACAAAACATGTATTTTCGGTAAAATCCTAGCATCAAATTTTGGGGTAGAATACATTTCCTCCACTTTCTATACATAGCAGAGCAGGAGGTATTAAGTTCCACTAAGAATTCGAAATAGAGATCCAAAAACTTGTTTTGGGTAAATTTATTTGAGGATGTGTATATGTCTAGTATGAACAGAATAAATTAGAAAAGGTAATGTAGATAATTACCAAGCGTTGTGTTTAAGTTAAGTGTCTTTCAAAGATACGATGAATCTGTATCCTGCTACATGAAAAATGCGTCCTTAATTTTGTTACTTCAAAAGATTTAACTAACATATGCTGATATATTATGATGACTGATAAAAATGACAATATATCTTGAATTCTCTTTGAGTAACCTGTCAAGTCCCACTTATTTGGTTAAATTTTACGAGGGCAATCCGTAAAGGGAGGTCCGAATCGCTGTAACTCCATTTGCGTTGTAAGTATTGCAGTGTGCTGTTCACAGTGTCAGTTCAAAATATTATGAGCCATCTAGTTTCAGCAGCGCACGTAATGACTGTTTACGCAAATATGGAAACTCTATAGACAAATCTGATGTGTTGCTCTCACACGACTTTGCCTAACCATTCTTACAAATTCTTATTCCCATATCTTCTTCATGTTAGTTGAGATAAACATTTGTACAAATATAATGTATGAAAATACAGTACGCTTTAAGCGATACTCGAATCTTTTAAAACTTCGAGATTGCGTTCTCTTTGCACGGTTAACGTAAAAAAATTGAACAACGATGTTGCTTTTGACTAAAGTTTGTTTTCCGAAAGTGACACAAATAGCAAGAAATATCTCCGAAATAGTTCACTCTACAAAAAAATGTCCTTGGACATAAATTATGTGTTTTAGCAAGATCTACATTTTTTGTAGAGTAACATTTTGTGTATCTCTTACGATTTACCTGTTATTCAAAAGTCATCCAGAGTAAACAGCACTATATAGGCTATAGCCAGAAAACTCAAAATATATATTTTATTTGTCATAAAAATCTGTTAAATATATGTAATTTTAATCAAAATTATTAGAGCTACTTGGAAGAAATTCAAAATTTTCGAAAAAGTTGTAAAGTGTAGCTTAGGGTGGAGGAATTTTCTTCAAAATATTCGTGTCGCATCCTTGAAAGACATTAAAATTAAATACCAACTTTGGTTTTAGCCAACCATTTTTTTTGAGTTATGATCTCCACAAAATGACCGACAGACACATGGACCTTTTTCTAAAAATGCTTTTTTTTAGATCCCGGGGGCCTGAAAACACATTTCCGGTGAAATCTCGCCTTTTAATTTTAGGGTGAAATACAATAGTTCCTCTACTTACTAGTAGAGAAAGAAAAAATGCAGAGAGATGTAAGGAATTAAATAAAACAACCGTTTTGCTGTTATCTATGATTTTATGTGCATGAAATATCGGTCCTTACTTTAGAAATTGCAATAACTAGGAAGCAATAAGACAAAAACATACTACAGGAAAAATAAACAAAGGTAGAATAAAAAAAAATTGACGTACGAGAAAGGATTAGCAAATATTCATTTTTTTAGCAGTGTGCTATTTTTATCGCGTAACAATTTGCTATATGTTCGCCACAGGGTATAACAATTTGATACTCCGGGCACTGGAGCACTCCAGTCTGTGATCGTCGGGTGTTAAACAAAAGAGCAACGCAATGCCAGACAAGAAGATACACTCCGGAGCAATTCGTGTAATGAATGACAGACCACTAGCCCCGTCACTGAACGCTGAACACGATATAGCCAGTAGATGGAAGTCAATTAGGTGAATTAAGTTTACCCTTGCCTCGACTGACCACACAGAAGCTTCCCAAAGTGGCAAGTCGACAGCCAGGATATTATACCTTCCCCCCTCCCCCTCCCTCCTCCTACTACTTCTACTCCAGATTTTTATCCATCCTACGAAACAAATTTGGAAACCAAATTGGGATCCCTTGTTCGAAAGGGCTGCCTTGTGTATTAGCCGCATTAAACCATTGAGAATTTTAAGGGCGTCTTCCTTTTTTAAGGAATTTTGCATAATGAAGCCTTACGTTAAAGTCTGTTACAGCTGAAGTGAGAGCAAAGGGGTGGTTTTAATATTTTAAGGCCAGCTATATGGTAAGATTCAAGGGAAAATCACCAGAGGAACGGGCCGAGCCAAATCACAAACATTTCTCCGGTCATGTTCGCTAAATAAAAGCAGCTTGCAAATTTTACAGCGCGCATGCGTTTGTCTCTATAAATAGCTTAAAAATGCGGTATATTAAAATTATTTAAACGTTTTAAATTTAATTTCATTATAGTGATATGGCGCTTCTGATGACGAATATTTAGTTTCCAGCCTCATCCCGAGTTCGTTCTAGATTTAGAAGCTTTATAACATAAATGTTGGAATGATATCCTTTTTGGACTTACAACACCTCTTTGTAGACAGTTATGAGCTGGTACTTTGACCTTTGAGACTACCTGGCATAACTAATGGATAAGCCATCCTGGCTTCCCCCCGCGGCAAGGAGCACGGGGGTCGGTAAACTTTTGAAGCCGACCCTGTACAACCGGCTTCAAATGTTTTCCGAGTCACATTTGTATAATATACTATTTTAAATCACCTAAATTACAATAAAATATTAGCTCGCTTGCATGGATTAGTTAGTATTATCTTCTCAGTTAGAAAGTAATTTAATATGCGCTCAAATTCTGAATTTTTTTCTGTAAAGATCATCGGGGAGACGTAAATACAATGGTGCAAAAACGTATTTATGATATGTCTGGTGTTTAGAGCAGGCAGATGGACATTTTGGGTTTGTTCTTGAGCTATAGCGCATCCCACCCTTAGAAGGCAGTACACGTTAAATGGACCGCAGTGTTGCAACATGTACTAGTTGCGAATCTTTCTCCGCGTGCGACCCCGAGGTGGCCGGAGTCCTGTACTTAGTCCTTTAATTGCTGCTTGACGGACACTTTTAACTTTGGTATCCCTCCACGCCTTTGTTACTGTATGGCCTAAATTTACAAATGACTCGTCTGTATAACCAATTGATTTCCCCTGGTCCCAATACCTTTTTATGTCTTTTAGATATTTATGTCGCCATCTGATGATGTCTCTTTCTGTT
Source organism: Tenodera sinensis (assembly GCA_030765045.1). Taxonomy (NCBI): domain Eukaryota; kingdom Metazoa; phylum Arthropoda; class Insecta; order Mantodea; family Mantidae; genus Tenodera; species Tenodera sinensis. The sequence goes on from CM060963.1 coordinate 40,064,827, forward strand.
AGTATGCACTTGTTACCCCTTCTTCCATATTCGAACCATAATTACAAATATTTACGAAAACATTAAACAAATAACGCAATAACAGCTCATAGATTCCACGCAGTTACACACACGACTTCTTTCAAACTAATGCTAGTGCTGCTTCTTATACTATCTTCTGTGTCAGGCCTGGCGCGAGAATACGCTCAATAGATGAATACCTTTTGTTTGCCTTACTAGATAAAAGAAAGAGGTTATGGCCTTTTGGTTCATTTTAAAAACTTTCTCCAACCTTCCTCAACATTTGTTCTCGCTGGTTCCCTGATGTAAACTCAATAACAAAAAAGTTTCACACTGCGTAACTTTTGCAGTGCATAGATATAGAATTCTCCGACAACATTTAATTTAAAAAATTGTAACATTTAACTGAGTAAACGTAGAGAATTTAAAGTAGACGGGTAGTAGTACTATAGTTTACTCTACCTAATAACACAATACAGACACATTATAGCAGTTAGTTTGATGATTAGTGCGTGATGATTATAGAAACAGCACATATCGGACTTCTATTGAAGAAAACTTTTTCTGAAGAAATATGGGCCTATAGAAATGTATAATGACTGTAAAAAGGATATAACCTAATAGGGAAAAAAATTCTGCGTAGGATATTGTGTTCAAACCTGAAATTTATAACAACTGAATATTTATACCATGCTACTAGGAACCCGGCAACAGCGCGAGGGTAGAAAAGGGCGAGGCTAATGGCAACTTGTATGTGCTAGATAGAGACAGATATATCCCATTTAACTCCATACTGTCTTCTAAGAGTGAAACAAGGTATAGTATTTTATTTGCAGGATGGACAATGTTGCAAAAACATATATATGATATGTCTGGTGTTTAGAGCAGATAGATGGACACCTTGGGTTTGTTCTTGAGCTAGTATTTTATTTGCAGGATGGAACTAACACCTGTCACTGGGAGTTACGATCCACCACGCAGATGTACAACCTTGTTTAATCCCGAGCGAGCGAGCCAAATAAAGACAGATGTACTGCCAATAAACGGAAACAGTGCCGGTGAAATATTCATAGCAGGGCGAACAATAGCCCGTGTTTACAGGGCACCTAGCAAGCCGGTAAACCGTACCAAAGAGTTAAAACATACCCTTGGGACGCGTGTGGGGCAAATACTCGAGGTTTGTGTGTGGTATTTGCATAGCTGCTGGACTCTGGTGCACTGGTCCTTGTATGCGCAGCCCAAGACTCAAACTGACATTCAACCAATTACCTACGATTATTAATATAATCAACAGAAAGAGTGAGAGAGATGCTAATCTGAAATACCACTTGAAACAGAATCTGTATAGATACTCCTTATTAATTTATAAATGCAAACATAGCTTGAATCAATAGAACATTTTAAATTTAGTAACTGAAAGAATATTAAAATACCTTTTAGGATTCAACAATTGCTAAGGTCACTTAGTTTATACAATGGATGAAAATCTAAATTAGGGAGTTTTATGATAAGAACAGTGAAGGAATTATTTGGTTTAGTTTGGGAATATAGATGTTGAAGAATGAAATAAAGAATGCGTTCAAGGAAAGACATCCAATATTTAATAGGATATGAGAATTAGGATATTCAAGTAACCACAAGCCATTTGCATTGGAGGAAACAATTGAGTTGTAAGAAATGGCTAAATAAACTGTTCATAGTTCGGCAGAGGGATGGCAGCACTGTGCACTATAGCTCAAACCAGCCAAACAATCCTTCATTTCTTGTTACTTACAGAAAAAGTGATTTAAAATACAGCTTACATAGGTACACGTGTGAATCAAGTGAGATGTCGTAAAATACTGGACTGATAATTCTAAACCAGTTACTACCGAGCAAATATTAAAGATCTCCATTACTTTATGAATAATATGGGGATTTTCGTAAATCAATTGTTTTTCGAGATATAGGGGAAGTGTGCGCATCGAAGGCCATCAATTTCAATATCTGTTGTGATGCAGGTAAGCCTAATATAAGCTACTACAGTAGTTAGTGTTCTGTACTCATATTTGCCGGTCGTTTACGTGTAACTGTGGCGGAAGGGGCGCTGGTCCTTGCCCGGGAGGTCCGGCTGATCTACAAATCAGTTGACAATGACAAAATATAAGACCAACCAGAAATGAGATTTGTGGGAAAATTGAAATGGCATGTTAGTTCCTCGCAGAAGCTCCATTGTTTTATTATGGTGTAAGCTCATGCATTGTCATGATGCAATAATGTGCCCCATACACGAAGGTATTCATAAAGGATGGTTGAGACACGCAGCAAAGGAATTCCAGCTCAATGTTCTTGTGGGTTGGTCTTGGATTTTCGCTAATCATTGTTGCCACAGTGGTGTTTTTCTCAGTTACTACTGTTACTGGTCCTTTCTTTATTTTTAACATATAGCTGTCCCCTCTTAAATTCTATAAACCACCGGAACACAGTGATACGTGACAACAACGATGTTCCGTTTCACGAAAGTTTTTGTTTTCCTAAACTCACACACATAACAAGGAATATCTCCGAAATGGTTCACCCTACAAGAAAATTTACTTGGACATAAATTGTGTATTTTAGCAAGATCTACATTTTTTGTATAGTATGCTTTGGTCTATCTCTTACTGTTTACGAGTTATTAAAAAGTCATCCAGAGTAAACAGGACTACATAGGCTATAGCCAGAAAATTTAAAATATACATTTAATTTGCTATAAAAATATCTCAAACATATGATATTTTAAACAAAATCGTTTGAGCCGTTTTCAAGAAAATCAAAATTTTCGAAAAATTTTCCATGTAAAGGGTAGTTTAGGGTGGGGCTATTTTCTTCAAAATCTTCATGTCGTATCCTTGAAAGACACTAAACTAAAATACCAGCTTTGGTTTTTAACCGACTTTTCGTTTCTGAGTTATGTTGTCCACAGGCACACAGACACAAAGACACACACACGGACCTTTTCCTATTTTTTTTTTTTTTTTTTTTTTTTTTAAATTCAGGGTGGAATAAAATAGGTCCTCTAGTTACTACACGTAGTAGAGAAGGTAAGAATTCCAAATTAGAGCACCACAGACAAACCTTTTACTATTATTGGCGATACTGGAGCAGATGCGAATTTTGTACGGGTCTGTACGCAAGAGATTGTAACTACCCCCTCGTCTATCATTCATAACCCCAGTTAGCTATTTGCACCCCCTCCCCCACAGCGGGGTCCACTCTTATTCTATTCTGCCTTTGGTGTACACCTGGCCCCGCAGGGTAAGATTTTCATCCCTCCCTCCCTCTTCTACAAGTTAGGATTATTACATTTGCTAATGAGATTAACTATTTGTATTGAATACTGCCCCCGGTTCTGCGTCTATTGTTAACATGCGGCGTGGTTTTCCTCCGACACAAAGTAAACCTATAGTAGGGCAGTTCTACAGTAGCTCTTGTATGGAAGTTTCGACAAGTATGTATTTTGTGTACAGCACCACAAAGCAAACAAATGCGCTCGCTTCGTGTTGCCAAATTGCCCGTGATTCATCTTGTGATTTGTCAACTCCTGACTCCATGGAAAATATATTCTATACAATGTAAAAAAAGTATCAAAAAGCTGGAGAAAAGACATAAATATACAGTTTTCCTCTCGTCGTTAACACATTCTAGTCTTTTGTCTATCACAACTCTCAACGTTTGCTTCTCATAACCTTGCTCAATCCTTTCAGTGTCTTTCTTCACTTTCTCCGTCTCTCATACACTTGCTACCATTATGCGATCACTCGACAACCGTTAAAATCTTCGTGACGACACACACATGCACAGCTTTCTCGGGCTCACATGACACAGCTATATCCTTCTCGAAGGCGCTGGAAAAAGTCCATTTTGATTGCTGTCACGTACACATAGCAGTCGCCTGAGGCAAACTAGCCTTGAACGCCTTTACCTGCCCGCCGGTACGGCATGTGCTGTGAAGTAGCTTGGCTCCGTCCGTCCTTTGTTGTGCACCGAGCCCGACGTCACAATATTTAACTTTCCTAACGGAATATTCGAGCTAACCAAAGCACTACAAAGATGTTTTTAAAATAGAAGCGACTTAGAGTATTCATTAGCACTTTATCCTAACAGAAGCTGTGATTTTCTTTCCTCCCCGGCCCAAAAGGCTGCTGAAAATTCAGGCACAAGTTGCTTTAAAAAAGAAATGTTAGTCGAGCTTTGAGCATATTTAAATCAAGATGTTCTCCTGCAAACCGCGAAATTGCACGCAGACAACCACTCTTACCTTCTGATCAAGGTCATTGCTGGTTCAAAATAAAGAACAATAAAATTTATAGAAGGTTTATTAGTTTCTCGTAGGATTTACATATATTATGTTGAACCTCATCTTCGGACACTAAAAAAGAAAAGGGGGATTTTCTAGATTCGAGAAGTTCCAAAAAGATCTGCGTACGTCATCGCCAGAGACGCGCATGACGTCAGGCAGATTTAACGACCGCCAAGTGATGCTGTCATCAGAGTTATGTATGAGAGACAGAGAAAGTAAAGAAAGCCAGTGCAAGGACTGAGTCAAGGTTACAAGAACTAAACAACTGAGTTGTAATATCAGGAAAGACTGTATACTCTGTTAACGTCAGAGAACTATATTTTTGTGCAAAAGATTTGGAGAAAAATAAAATGAAAAAAAAAGTAATTGGATTTTTGTTATTTTTTTCACAGTATTAACGTATGTAGAGCTGCGGGGTGGACCACGTGGGTTTTCAAAGATCACATCTTACAGCATGTCGTGCACATAACGCATAACAAAAGGTTAACTGTCTGGTTTGCTGCTGGAGAGAATTCGATAAAACTAAAGAAGTCGATGTGCGTGTGGAGCACTTATCGACGATGAAATGCTACTACCCTTACTGAAATGGTCTGATTACGGGGAATTAATCGCACCTGTCATACGCATAATGTGAGAGTTGTGTCGACCGCTATCGAGATCAACGTTCAACTGTCAACTTTTGTGACAGTTCAGAATAATTATGTTTCTCTTACTTTCCGTTCCCGTGTACCACGTCCTTTGGAAACATCAGCCAGGAATAAAGCGTTCGAAAAATCATTTGTTGTTTTCTAAAACCAGTAACCAGTAAAGATTTAAATATTGTTTTACTAATGCTAAGGGGATATAAAGGCTTTATCTGGATACTGTTTAACCTCCAAATTGACAACTATCTCAAAAAGTGTTGACTGAAATTTTTACATCATGTAGATAGAGTCGTAATTTTCAGATTTGTTTATTGAAGATGAGAGAGAGTATTCTTATTTATCAACTATACAGCTCTTTGATAAAAATCTAATGTGTTACATTCACATGACTTTCTCTGCTCTTGTACTAACTATTCTTACAAGAATCAAATCTTTTAAAGCTTTGAGATTCCGTTCTGTTTGCACACTTAACTTATAAAAAATGAACAACGATGTTCTATTTCACGAGGGTTTTAAGTTTTCCTAAACTCACACACACAACAAGGAATATCTCCAAAATGGTTCACCCTACAAGAAAATTTATTCAGACATAAATTGTGTATTTCTGCAAGTTCTACATTTTTTCTATAGTATGATTTGGTCTATCTCTAACGGTTTACTAGCTATGCAAAAGTAGTCCAGAGTAAATACGACTACAGGGGCTATAGCCAGAAAAATCAAGATATACATTTCATTTGTTATAAAAATATCTCAAACATATGGCATTTTAATCAAAATCGTTAGAACCATTTTCAAGAAAATAAAAATTTGCGAAAAATGTTCCATGTAAAGAGTAGTTTAGGGTGGGGCTATTTTCTTCAAAATCTTTGAGTCGCATCCTTGAAGGACATTAAACTTAAATACCAACTTTGGTGTTTAAGCTACTTTTCGTTTTTGAGTTATGCTGTTCACAGACTGACACACAGACAGACACACACACGGACCTTTTTTCAAAAATCTCGACATCGAATTTTTGGGTGGAATATAATACTTCTCCTACTTACCAGTAGAGAAAGTAATAAGAGTTTGTAAGAATGGTTAGTATAAGAGTAGAGAAAGTCGTGTGAATGTAACACTTCAGATTTTTAAGTTCTGTACTAGTCTATTCGATGCTTCAATCATCTGTTGATGAGCAAGTAATTAGATGACGTTACAATTAAAATTTTTGTCCTCTACGTCGCCTCATGTCATCAATTCTGTTAGCACTCCTATATCTCTATATACTGCAGAGCAAATTTGTGTGAAGTGCACGAACCTCTGGTGATTTTTCCCATCCAAAGCTACTTCTTTATGAAGCATTCTGCTATTCAAACCCTAACAGTTGGCAGAAAACCACCCGCTGAGATCAAAGCAGTCAGAAGGACAATTTGCTCCGAGACCAAAGAAACAGGAACCCCTTGCCCCCGAGTTACCCCCCGGAGCCATGCACCCAATCTGGCACCCCAGTTGCCTTGTAATCATTGTTAGCATTCACGAACCTTGAAAAAGATTTTCTGTTTGTTCGATCAGATTCCTCTGGGGCCAGATAATATATGGGACTTGTGGAACCCCAACATGAAATATTGTCCCTTATGAAGGGTTGTATATCTTAAACAGTAGCTTTATAAAAAGTCGTTGCTTGACAATCTTAAACACTTTACCGCACGTTTGGAATGTGAGAGATTGCAGTAGCTGAAATTATTAATTACTCTCTGGCTCGCTAGTGTTTTGCTTTCCTGTTTCAAGATAGAGAACTGGATAAAACAAATGTTAGTGGTTTTTACCTTATTTTACTTTCAGATTATTAAGCACTGAGGTAAACAATGTTGTTTTGATTTATTACAATGTGAGAAAATACAAAGAAAAACACTATAAACATCTTAAAGAACTATGATGCAGATCGAGATTTTTATCCTCTTCATGTGTAAACATGAATCGGAATTTTATTCCGATTGCCTTTAAAGTCGACTGGTCAGCATTCTGACCTCTCAACTCAAACATCCTGGGTTCTATACCCAGCTGGTGTGCGGACTAGCTGTTTATTCAGAATCATTCCGAACTAGTAGTAATAATAGCAATAATAATTATAAGCATAATCAAAACAGAAATAATAGCAATACTAATATCAATAGTGATAAACAACAGTAAGAATAAAATAGTAAATTTAATACTGATGTTAATAATATAAACAATATAAATAATATAATAATGTAATTTAAGAATGACGACAAACAAAAAGAATAACACTAACTAAAAGTAATAATAAAATACAACAATAACATTAATAAGAAACAAAGAAATGCCAATCAAACATTACGCGCCCTTATGTTTCTATGGATTTTGTTACGAATATTTACAATCTGTAATCCCTAATGTTAGACAATAGAGTTGAGAAATGAGTTTATTCCCTGGAAAATGAAGTCTTGTAAATGAAATGGAAAATATTCACGCCGCCACTGACTGGGTTTACGCCTGTGATTTCTGCAACTCTTTTAACGCATGAAGGGTTATCTACTTACCCGAGGGCCGACTGGAGTGGGTCACTTGGTACGTATTTGGAAAATATAAAGAAAAGAAAACCCCAAAAGGTTACAAATCTAAAATTTTATAATAGAATGGCTGTTTTTGTTTTACTGTATGGTTTGGAAATATGGTCACTAAAGAAAGACTAGAGTCAATTGTAAGCGACAGAAATGAAATATCTCCGAGCAGTAAAAGGATATATAAGAGGAAATAAGTAAAGAATTAGAAATGTTTTCGTTAAAACAAAAGATACAGATAGAGAAAAATGGGAAATACATTTGCAAAGAATGGATATCTCTCGCATTCCTTTACAGTCTTACAAATATAAACGTTCTGGTTACAGAACAAGTGATGATGATGACGATGATGATGATGATGACGATGATAATTATCTGTGACCTGCACGGTGCTACAAACCCACAAGTAATCTAGAGTTGAACATTTGGACAGAAACTTATAAACACGTTGCAGTAACTTCTCTCCCTTATCCAACAGATGGCAGAGCGAACGTTTATAGTATTTGCTTATATCCCTGTGACGGGAATTGCGTACGATAAACAAGCTAGCCTGCCTGCCTGTCTGTCTGTCGTAAGAAAAACATGGTTGTCGACATGGGAATGAAATATTGTGTGGTGAAGGGGCCACTAGGGGTACAGAATCTGTTTAGCCTTGATAAATAGTTAAGGGCCCTGTGTTTGTCTCACTGTGTCCCGCTATGAATCAAGTGAACAGTGTTACCAACTCTTCTACTACCAAGATTGCACCCCTGATATATTCCGTTACGGTTAATTGGGAAGGTTTACAACCCTGCGACTTGTCAGGTGGTACACGAAACTCGAACACAAATCGTTGGAATCTGAAAGTCTTCCGTGAGGAAGTCGGAAACCAAAGAAATAAATACATCAGCAGAAATTTAAACAGTACAAAGGTAGTGATGACCTATTTGATTACAGTTACGAGCGTGGCAAGGCATTGTTATCTTGCAAACCTTACTGTTGCTTGGAATCAACATTTATATGTAACAATTAACGTGTTAATCTGCCTAAGTTGACGGTAACAATACTTTTAATATACAGAGTGTCCCAAATTTGTGTATACTCACTTTGAAACGCCACCCCCAACCTAAACTTCTCCGTGGCCTTGGCTGCGGCTGGAGGACGCAGCGGCCGGGTTGTAAGAGTAACCTCTGTATAGAGGAGATGCCCTAGGGATTATTATATAAAATGTGTGTAGTATGCTACAGTAATTCTTCTGTCTGATAGCCCTTCAAAATATGACATTTATTTCATTCTGTGCAGAGCTGAAGGTTAGCAATTAAATTCAAAATGCAACAATAGAATTACTATTATTTAGTATCTATTAGTGTATGTGCAAGATTCTAAAAGTAGATTCTCAATATAATCTTAATGTTAATAGCATTAAATTCTCGAAGATTTCGAAAATACCCCCCAAAATTTTTAGGTCACATTTATCTCATATTTTCTAATTTTTTTTTTTTTTTTCCCCATAAGTGCTTGCATGTTTCTAACATTTTAGGTCGAAAACATCGTACTAATCAGCAATGATAATCACTGGCTTACAGTGGTGACGGACAAGGTAGTCTGAACATACAGAAATTAACCCTTAATGAGTAAAATTAAGTTAAGTTACCAGTATTCTTAAAGTTTTCAATGGTTTTTACTAAAACGTGGCAATCATTTCAAGTGGTCTTTTTGGATTGATCGTTTATGTTATCGAGTCTATAAAATTATTTCACATAACTTTCTATAGTCTTGTGCGAGTACTAACCATTCTTACAAACTCTTCTTCCTATATCTTCTTCGTATTAGTTAAGATAAACATTTGTACAAATTATCTTATTGCTTATTTCCTTGTAGGTACAAGGGGAATATTAGAATACAGTAGGCTTTGTGCAATAGTGAAATCTTTTAAAGCTTTGAGATTCCTTTCCCAATGCACGCTAAACATAAAAAAATGAACAGCGACGTTCCATTTCACGAAAGTTAAGTTTTTCGAAACTGACACACATAACAAGGAATGCTTCACTCTAAAAAAATTTATTTGGGCATAAATGTGTATTTTAGCAAGATCTACATTTTTTGTATAGTATGATTTGGTCTATCTCTAACGGTTTACTAGTTATGCAAAAGTCGTCCAGAGTAAATACAACTACAGGGGCTATAGCCAGAAAATTTAAGATATACATTTCATTTATCATAAAACTATGTCAAACATATGACATTTTACTCAAAATCGTTAGAGCCATTTTCAAGAAAATAAATATTTTCCAAAACTTTTCCATATAAAGGGTAGTTTAGGGTGGGGCTATTTTCTTCAAAATCTTCGTGTCGCATCCCTGAAAGGCATTAAACTTAAATACCAAATTTGGTTTTTAACCGAGTTTTGGTTTTTTAATTATGCTGTCCACAGACATAGGGGGTCTCAAAACATATATTTCCGGTGTAATCTCGACATCGAATTTTTGGGTGGAATGCAATACTTCCTTCTACTTACCAGTAAAGGGTAAAAAATGATTCAGAGCTTTATAAGCAGTAACAATTTAACTAAATTTATGTTCAGACTGCCTCTCCCTCTAAATTCCCATTGTTGTCTTTAAATTCTCGGTTGTCGTAATGAAATTTAGGTTATAGGGATCGATTCGTCATGTTGATGAAGCTTAACGCCATTTGTCTATATTGTGCATGTTGGAATCATAAATGCTTTTACGGGGACACGCCATGTTGCACAGTAAGATATTTTAATGAGTTATAAAACACTAAATAACGCTACATCCCGTGGACTGAACGTGCCTTACTATTGTAATAGCCTGGACAGCTGTTTGCAAGGACTTTAACGAGCTGCTGTTTCAAAAATTCCGCTACAGAGTTATAAACACACCTGCTTGCACAGCAATACCATTAGTTCTTGCTTTCGGTGAAACGTGTGTTAAATTAGTTATTGAAAGCCTTATGACGTCATAACTCCATTTGCTTGTGACGTTTTATTTTTAGTGAAGTAAATGCACAATGTAAATTAAGGAAAATCTCATATAAGATTTTTAAAGCTAATTTTAAAGCTTTTACTTACCAATTTTATGACATAAAATGTTGAAACTGTCCACCATACATTTTTGTCACCTCTTTAGGAAGACAATGACAAATATTTTGTTTTAATTTTTCCAGGGTTTGTGGGTTTGTCTTGTGTACTTTATGATTTAAGTTATCCCAGAGATAGAAATCACAGGGGTTTAGCTCAGCAGTAACGAGGGGGCCAGAAATTTCTAGTATAATTCTGTCCTGAAACAAACTTCAATTGTTCTCATCGAAAGAACAAAAAAGGAAAATAAAAAAAAAAAAAAAAAAAAAAAAAGGAAAATCACTCTCCCTGTCTGTCAATTCGCTAAATAAGAGACAAAATTGTATTCATGTATACACGGGCATGAACTGTTGACTCGAAAACTTCTATAAAATATAGATATTGGAGACTTTAATACACCAATTTATTTCTGTGAACATGCACAATGATTTGAGCCTCAATTATATCAAGTAAACTGGCTGTTTAAAAGGTTATGCATTTTGAAATTAAAAACTACTCTTTTTACAAACTCAATTTTTGTTTAAATGGCTACAGACCCAAAGACGAAAAGTAGGTTAAAAACCAAAGTTGGTATTTGAATTTAATGTCTTTCAAGAATGCGACAAGAAGATTTTCAAGAAAATAGCCCCAACCTAAACTACCCTTTACATGGAACATTTTTCAAAAATTTTGATTTTCTTGAAAATGGCTCTACTAATTTTGATTAAAATGTCATATGTTTGAGATATTTTTATGACAAATGAAATGTATATCTTGAATTTTCTTGCTATAGCCCCTGTAGTCGTATTTACTCTGGATGACTTTTGCATAACTGGTAAACCGTTAGAGATAGCCCAAATCGTACTCCACAAAAAATGTAGATATTGCTAAAATACACAATTTATGTCTCAACATATTTCCTTGTAGGGTGAACCATTTCGGAGATATTCCTTTTTATGTGTGTGACTTTCAGAAAACTTAGAACTTTCGTGAAAAGGATCATCGTTGTTCATTTTTTTATACGTTAAGTGTGCAAAGACAACAGAATCTCAAACATTTGACCATCGCAGAAAGACTACTGTATTCTAGTATCTCCCTTGCACCTACAAGGAAATAAGCAATAAGATAATTTGTACAAATGTTTATCTTAACTAACACGAAGAAGATATCCGAATAAGAATTTGTAAGAATGGTTAGTGCAAGAGTAGAGAAAGTCATGTGAGTGAAACACATCAGATTTTTTTTGAATAAGTAGGCCTTAAAACATATTTCTGCTGAAATCTCGACATCGAAATTTTGGGAGAAATACAATATTTGCCGTGTGTGTGTGTGTGTGTGTGTGTGTGTGTGTGTGTGTGTGTGTGTGTGTGTGTGTGCGTGTGTGTGCGTGCGCGCGCTGGCGAGTGCGTGCATACATCTGTGTTTGCATGTCAACGCGCCCTTGGCCTTTAGTACTCTGAAGTCAAATGTGAAAGTAGATTATGCATTTTATGGCATGATAAACCCTAAAAGCGAATATTTGCAACATTTCACTTGTAGGTGATATGACGACTGAACAAGTATAGTCGTATGCTTTTAGCATGAACGAAGTTAAAAGTTAAAAAGAACAGCTCTGAAAAGACAAGAAATAGGCGGGTTCGGAGCCAGACTTCCTCTGACCTGAGTCTTTTATTGCGAATAATAACAGGACTCGGTAAATTGTTGTGTAATGGGCTGCAATCTGTTTCTCCTTCTCTGTCTCTCTTATTTTGAACTCAATAAATGCCACTTTACTTAATTGTACAAGCACACTGCGAAGATTGGGAGAGACGTCATTAGAGTAAATTGCAGTTCGACTCAGTACAGTGCGTGAACAAGGAAGGAAGGAACGAAAAGAAGCAGCCGGAAACACAGGTTAGGGTAATTGTCCCAGTAACTGCCTTATTTTGAAACGCGACTTCAGAGCATGCCAAACCTATAGAAAACTAAGTGTAGCTTCATATGTGAATTAATATTTTAACTTGGAAAAATCGTTGCAAGCTACAAAGTATTGTGAAAACGACAAATGACTTTATTTCTTCTAAAACTTTTTCTTTATTTGATTTCCCTCCCCTTATTTAAGACTTACAAGCCAGTGCCTAGGGTCAGACACCTGTCGGGGAGCAGAGGAACCTATGGACCGGACAGAGTGAAGACCTGGAAGCGGGTGATTACCTCAGGAAGACGACGATGTGAAATGCAGACGAAATTAATAATTTCAAAGGTGATGATAGAGCAATTGCTGGAATGAGTGGTGGAGGAAATCGCACAACCCGGAGAAAACCCACCCTAACGCCGCTTCGTCCACCAAAAATACCACATGCAGGTCCCTGGGATCGAACCCGGGCCGCCTAGGTGGTAGGCGAATGGTCTAACCACTCGGCCACAGTTCTCTTCTACTAACGGTAATACAGTCTTTCCTTTCTCGAACTTCTACAAACACGCTGACCACCGCACACTTCTAGAATTTTCTGAGAAACTACTTTTGTCTCTGCCGCTTTGATTGTTGGTACATGTTCACAACAGTCGCGTGAGGCAGTCTGACTATTAGCACTTTTGATATACTGGAGTGGGGAAAGGCTACCCCCACCGTCCTTTGTTATGCGCCGCGGACGGCTTTACAGTATTATAATTATTATAATTCTTAACATAAAAATAACGTTTGGGGAAAATAAAGAGGCTTGGTATTCAAAAAAACACCGTGATGCCGAAACAAGCATTTTGCATGTATTTTGGGGTATTCGCAATTTTTTGCGGGTAGTATTTTTTAATTAAATTGGTTGTTTTGGACGTACTAGGACAATGATCCCACAAATGAAAATCTGAGAGATTGACATATGACGTACAGAGTGGCTGATGATGATTTGATCAAGAAATATTTTGTGCTAAGTATTTCAGAGCTAGAGAGATACTCTTATTGTTTGTTGTAACATCAATTCAAACTGTTGGTAGACATAACGCAACGAAAACTGCCAACGGGAGCTGCGCGAAAGTTCGGTTGATAGATACTGGATCCCGTTTAAAGGGCAACAGATATTTGACAAGGTTTCGTTACACCAGCTCTAGTGATCACATTAGGCACAAGATGATCTTACACAATACGGTGCTGACATCAGATCACACCATTTCTGCCAACACCAACCATCTGTTTTTTTTCCCGCAGTTATTGAAATAGACCAAACACACTTAGCCGGACAAGCATAAATGAGAACACAAGACATGAGCAAAATATTTGATTGCACATGCTGGTTCATACTAAAATGGGAAAAGGAATCAGCATTTGAAAATGTAGCTCTGGTGCACAATGCATCAGGAAGGCCCTAAAAGAAAACTAACTCAGGAGTTGCTTATCCTCTGATGCTATATCGTCTCCTCATATACAGGCTTGAGCTGAACAAGGCAAAAGGCAATGCAAGGCAAAAGGAGTTGGTTCCATGTTAGAGAGAACTATCTATGTGCAATTAGTGATCAGGTTCCGCATTACCACCCCGGCTAGTATGGGCTAGTTCCTAACATGTAGTGCATGCAAGCGCGTGCGTTGCTGTTTGTCTACTAATATTTCTGCTCCATAAAACTCAATTCAGTATTTTAATTGCTCCTCTTGCCTGTATAACTCTATGATCCACATATACATAACAAGTTCCTGATTCGTGAATTGTGAATTCTAAACATTTAAACTGTTTCACAGCCTTAATATGACATTAAATAACAATAAGTATAAAATAATTTACTCGGTTTAAAGAAAAGACGACTTTAAATTACGATATCTAAATTTATAAATCCCGAAGTTCATGTATACCACTGCTAAAATTTTCAAAATCTCTTTCGACTACTTGTTTATGGTCCGCCGGGACCTCTGCAAGTCTGACAGACAGTTGCAGATTGGCTAGACAACAAACATGCACCTTTGCGGGGATTCACCTTTAGTAGCAGAGCTTTGTGAGCGGCAATATTGTTTGCAGGTAACCGTACATTGAAAGGCCAGTCACTGTGACGGTTACCCTAGGCACAGGAGTCTAGCAAGGGGCACGTTGACGGCAGCAACCGCAACATCTAAGCAGCAGCCATTTAAACTTGAATGGCGGGGTTAATCCATGTCGGAAACGAAAATTCAATAAGATCCAATTTAGATTAGATTATGTTCAGGACCTAGCGGGTTGCCTACTCTACATTGGCAGTTAATTCATTCTACCAGTGCAGCACGTGCGAGCGAGCTTGGAGTTCCTGTGTTCGAGTCTACCGATAGCAATAATTACCACTGAGGAATAAAAGGTCTAAAAGCGTTGCAGAGGTCAGCAGATTCAGAAATGTTCTTTTTTGCTATTTTTGTAGACGAATAGTAAAAATAATTTATATGTACTCAACACTGAAAGACCTAATTTATGTTTTAAATAATTTAAATGAACGGAATGAACGGAAAAAAGCACATGTTTGCTACGCTTTGAAATTGCTCAAGATATAATTAATTTTTTAGCGGAGGATCAATTGTTAAAAAAATTATATCTAAATGTTGGATGCTTTCGGAACTTTTCTCTCGCCAAGATTATTCCCTATCCCTATAATTTAGAGGGCAGGTAAATGAGCAAGAAGTCGCAGTTTTAGAGTACAGGGGTTCTAATGTTGATCCTCACGTATGTACACAGCTGTAGGCTTCTGCTGGTGCGCGTGCATTTACGGCGGCTGCGCGGACCGGTTACATCCTTCAGTCTCCGTGCCCAACTAACCTATCCCATAAGACTGCACACGGATCTGCACTCTGTAATAAACCACGTCAATATGATCATTGAAGTTAACGGCAGGATATAAATAGAACAATTAAAAAATATGTCACTTTTATACATTAGTATTTAAACATTATGGCAGTATTTTTGTTGCCATTGGTTCAAACTTGCACATGACTAATAATAATAATAATAATAATAATAATAATAATAATAATAATAATAATAATAATAATAATAATAATAATAATAATAATAATAATAATAATAATAATAATAATAATAATAATAATAATAATAATAATAATAATAATAATCATCATCATCATCATCAAGTTAAAACAACTGATAAAACATACAAAACAAGGAAAATGGAATACAATAATTAATATCATTGGTAAAATACAATAGTAATAATAATATTAAACTGATAACACAATAAAATTAAAAACTACTGAAAATAAAGTAAAATACATACGAAATTGAAATTAATTAAGATGAGGTATTTTCAATGTACCTATTGTCGAGTAGAATAATTAGGGTTAACAAGCAAATGTTAAAAAGTCTGTGTCTAAATCTGTTGTAAGATAATTTAATTAAATCGGTTGGTAAGGTGTTATACGAATTTATACGCAATACTTCAAAGCTATTCTGAGATTTAGATAATCTGAGATATTTTGTATTGTTTATGGGAAATTGACTTCTGATACAGTACTTTATCTTTGCTTACTCTATATATTCCAATACGTTTCAGTGCATAGATCTTGGTTGCTTAGTGTCCAAAAGAATAGCAACGTCTGACAGACGTCACGTCACCATTTACGTGATTTTTGTTCTGTCAGAAGCAGTACTGTTTTACAAGGGAATTGTGCTGTTCCGTCCAGCGGAGTGACGCTCAGATATCAGGATTTTCAAATTCAAATGAAATTAATCTCTGTAGAGATAATTCCTAGGAAGAAGAAAACGTCAAGTTTACTTATTTTCTAGTTATTTGCTCAAGGGAGTTCTTTATTTTTAACGTTTAAAATAATACAATTGTCAAATTTGTCATATATCAAAATAATGCTTAATGACTCCTTGGTTAAATGAAAAGATTAGAATCTTGAAAACCAATAAGCATTAGTTCTGGAGCAACATACATATAAGATGTCTCACAGACCTCACGTCACCAGTAGTGTGACAATTTCACCACGTCGGTAGTTACGGTTAAAAGAGATAAAATTCATTGCATTGAAATTCTGTTTGTGCATATTTTTGTTCTTCATTGTGCGTACGTGGATAATGCATATAATTTTTAGCTTTAATTACACACTAATCCAGCCTCTAGTCATTGAATACAACACCTCAGATCTTTTTATCATTTTTGCACAAATATTTTGATAAATATTCTTCATGGCAATGCGGACCTGTAATTGACGAACCACCGTGCGGCTTTTGGTCTTCCCTTTACCTGAACCGTAATTTTCCAAGGGTACGGACGCCTCGCCGTGCCGCATTGTTGGTCCGACGTAACCGGATATTCCTTTGTTACGGGGAAACAATGCGAGTTTTGATGTCCCACTTCCTGACTCCAATCTGTAATCCCCGAAATGTGCATATTGTTCGCCGGGCTGCTCAACAGATGTCGCAGGGAAGATTATGCCGAGTAGAAAATGGGGAAAATAAAGGAACGCCAGTCTAACGAATGAAAGATGGTGTCTAACACTTGAATAAAAGGAACAGAAGACGGTAGAAGAAGCTGCAAGAAAGGTTCTAATTTAAAATCCGAAGATAAGATTTTAAATAAGAATTTAAGAACATAAAACGAGAAAGTAAAGGGCTCAATGCAATCAGGAAAATGAACATAAATAAGAATAAAATCAATTAGAGAAACGGATAGAGAAAGAATTGCTTTATGTTAGAAAGGAAAATAATACAAAGGGAAAGGCACAATTGAAAAATATAATAATAGTTTCTCTTTAAACATTTGTAAAAGGTATAAGTATTGTTATTGCATCTATAATTAAATGATCTACCCAAGTTTTTTAACATGAATAATAAACAGATTAAAGATAATTGAATCGGGGAAAAAGTTAATTTACATGGTAAAAATTGCGACATATATGACCGCTTTAATTTTTTTCAAATAAAAATTAAGAAATACATAGATGTTTACTTTTATTTACTACTTTCTTGTAGTAAATAAGAAAATATTAGTTTCCGTCTGAAAATTTTTCAATGAGATTTCACTGGTGCAACACGTTTTGTGACTTATTGAAATCAAATTCATCAAAATCTTTGTGTCGCATCCTTCATGGATATTAAAATTAAATATCAAGTTGGTTATTCCATTCACGGACACACACACAGAGACATATACACACGGAAATTTTTCCTGAAAAATCAACGCTACAGATCCAGGACGTCCCACACCCTGATACGAAGAGAAGAGTGCGACCTAAGGACATCAGACTTATAATTAATAAATTTGTGTATGGTCGTGTATAAAAGTTACTAAATGACATGCAATTATATTAGCTCCTACTTGAATAGCTAACATACATTTTTCGCCATAAATACCCTCTTCGCATTGTAGCCATGTTTTACAGATCCAATACCCAATTTTTATCAAGGAAGTAGATTCACAACTTTTGAAGGTTTATGTACTACATGAAGGAAAACTCTACGACACACACCTGTGCCCGCTTCACCTCTTATTCATTGATTTTTTTAGGCTCCCCTCGTCATTTCTACCCTTATACCCGGGTCTCCCATTCCGAATGACAAATAACGGCATGCTAGAAACATCCCCTACCGTAGAAGTGAGGGTGGAGAGTTAAGTTGGTCATCACTCACCCGCAATTGGCAGCATCATGTCCTTCTTCAAGATGTAGCACACCCCCCCCCCCCCCCGAATATGTATAGCATCACATTACTTCATGCAGATCATCTCTCGTTGGGGCAGTTTGCTTGATTGGGATTAATAAAAGATGTCCTCAGGTCTTCTGTCCGTAAATCCATCTTGTTCATGGGCGTCGCGGATGGGGGGGGTGGGGGGGAGGGAGAAGGTGGCCCACTCTTGGGAGCTAATGCAATGTACAAATTAATAGGGTTATCCACAACAAATACTGTAACTTTTGACAACAAAATAATGAATTAATGTTGCTTAATTGCAAACTTTCTACATGTACCCCCCCCCCCCCCGGAAAGTGATCTGCCGACGCCCGTGATATTTTAATTTTAATTAAAGAACATTATGTTTAGTCTAACATATGAAAGCATTCTTTGAAGCTGTATTATATTTCTTCGAACCAGTGGTATATTAATCAAAATTTTTAGAGCCATTTTCAAGAAAATCAAAATTTTCCATAAAAAGATATTTTCTTCAAAATCTTGGTGTTGCATCCGTGAAATACATTGAACTTAAAAACCAACTTTGCAAGTTTCTCCGGATTGAACGATATTAAAAGTCTATATCACAATATTTTACGCGACGATCACTTGGTGTAACTTCTAAGGATGTGCCAAATATTGATAGACTTCTTAAAAGTAAGCAGTATCAAAGAAATCAGTAATAAACAGATGCTTATCTATTGAGATTTGAAAGTGCTTTCACAAATCTAAGGCAACATACGCGGCACCAACCTGCCACTGCAACACAAGGCACGGCAAGGGGTTAAAAAGAGGCAAAGTCCGCGTACGTTGGAAAGAGGTAAAACCACACAAAGGTTGGACATCGCTGATTTGTCAACATCGCTGGAAAAGGAAATCAGTTCTGAAGTGTTGAATCTTCTCCAGAAGAAACAAGTAACTAACGCTTCCTTCCACCTTTTAGGATTCACTTTCTACATTGGCGGCGGCGGCGGAGGAGGAGGAGCCGTAGAAATGAAGTAAATCAGGACGGAACAAAGGCAAGGGAACAACTCCTTGATCTGGAGGACCTTCCTCCGACGCCCCGGGGAGTCCATCCTCGCCTCAGCAGGTGGTCAGGCTTCAAATCGATTGCAAGGCGCGAGTCCATTACGGCTTGTTTCATTATAAACTATTGGCAGCTGGTGACTTCGGTTTCAAGGCAAATGACTTAGTAAATCAAAGCTTGCCGAACAAACCGACTCTCAAAGACAAACTCAAAGACCTTGTAATTTCCATAACAAAAGCTTTGTTTATATTTCTGATCTCCTTTTTTATGCTGTAGTTCTCCGGAAGGACTTCTATATTCTTTTTACAACCGGTAAATCATAAGAGATAGATAAAGGTCTACCACACAAATGTGTAACAAGTCTTTAAAATGCACGAGAAATTAGGCTTCGCCATTTCCGAGATACTCATGGTTTTGAATAACTGTTTACATAATACTGCCATTTTTGTCTGTATTCAAAAATTATATTTCATTTAGTCTCTTCTCTAATGTCTTTGTTCCTATTATTTTTAATCCTGAAGTGTGTAATCTGCCGCGAATACAAAAGATTTCATCTGATGCAACTGTCATCTGTTTTTGCTGTGACGGCAGCACTAGAATACCAATAGGTGCTAACCGTTCGAATTATCAGCTTTCAATATAGTTGCTCTACTATAAGTATAAAACATAATTTTTATTGCATCTGACACTTGGAATTTAATACATTTTGTATTTCTCTAATAGTAATATATCGCAGATGGTTTAAACTACTTTTTTTGGCTAACTTTATTTTATGCAATCCTAAAATCAAAACGTCTTACTATGAATCCAGTATCAGTGCCAGAAAATGAATGACGTAATTACCAATGGTTTCATTAGTCAAAGTAACACATTTTTCGCTTCTCCTTCCA
Organism: Tenodera sinensis; assembly: GCA_030765045.1. Lineage (NCBI taxonomy): Eukaryota > Metazoa > Arthropoda > Insecta > Mantodea > Mantidae > Tenodera > Tenodera sinensis. The sequence continues at coordinate 40,084,935 of CM060963.1, forward strand.
CAAAAACTTTCATATTCTTTTTTGTAAACTCTTGATTTTTCTAGAATTAGCTCTCAGCACTATTGCCTTCGTTCAAAATTTCAAACGGAATACAATGTATACTTTCAATACGTTTTCCATTACTTTCCATTTTCCTTCTATTAATCTTGAAACAAATGAAGTAAAATCTGCTTAGCAACCATATTACGTCATACATCTGTGATCTCTGATACATTATAGCTTTCCATTTAGCAAAATTATTGATTATTTTACTTATTTTAATGCTAAAATTGTATGTGTATAATATTTTCATTGCGACACTCGTAAAATATATTCAGATCACAGTGAAATTGTGCCCTAGTTACAGAAATAAACATTTTATACAGGAGATTTTTCTTATTTGGTCTATTCTACCATTACTTTTAGAGAGATCTTGGTCTTTATGTACATATAGAAGGTTATATCACCATATTTCGAGGTTATGAAAGCGAAACTTTGGCAGCAAACATTGTATACACGTTCATAGGCTCGTGTTGAGTTTATAGACACGAGGTATATGTGCGCGACAAACATTTAGAGTTAAATTGGTTTCCGTAGCTAAAAACACAAAAACTTTTCGCGTTAATAGCAACTGTGCGTCGAGAGAAAACATTGGCTACAAATATTGCTGCTTTGCATTTAATTAGCTATGAAAACAGCATGAAATTTCCATTACGTAAACATTGAACAATTAGCCGGTTATGAAACAAGACCAGCGAAATGTTTATTTAGCGACTCTGGGCTGGAAATGAACTAGGAACCGCTGCGGTTATTGTTTGCATGTTTAATCACGTCACCCAGTGGTTGCTTATGTAAATTTGCGAGAGCAGAAATCCCCAGAATATCACCTTGTGATGTTATGCATATTGATGCTGGTGATTGATGTTTCAAAACGGATTGCTTTAACTGCATATTCGCTTTGGGTCGGTGAATTATAGAGCGTTTCTTTCGTTAGAGGCTTCGAGGAGTTGAGAATAACTACGTCTAAGGGCCAATTTGGGCCTTGAAAATAATTGAGGTTTTCATTGGGATGCAGACGTACAGAATGGCCAATGTTTTATTAGCTGTTACAGCAAAACCTAACGATACTTTAGCATTCTTCGATTACTTTACTTCTCAGTGTCTCATTCTCTCCCTTTAACCACACTGCTTCACTCACAATCCTTTCCTGCTCTCACTTCCACCTCATTCTCCTTCCGTTTATCTCACTCCATCCTACATTCTCTTTTTTACTTTCTCAAAAACGCATAGTAAGTAGCGGAAGTATTTTGTTTGACCCAAAATTTCGATGTCGAGATCTTGTACTAACCATTCTTACAAACTCTTATTCCTATATATTCTTCGTGTTAAAATAAACATTTGCATAAATTATCTTATTGCTTATTTCCTTGTAGGTGCAAGGGGAATGTTAGAATACAGTAAACTTTGTGCGACAGTGAAATCTTTTAAAGCTTTGAGATTCCGTTCTCTTTGCACACTTAACATATAAAAAAATGAACAACGATGTTGCATTTCACGAAAGTTTTTAAGTTTTCCAAAACTCACTCACACAACAAGGAATATCTCCGAAATGGTTCACCCTACATGAAAATTTATTTAAAATAAAATGTGTATTTTAGTAAGCTCTACATTTTTTTGTATAGTATGATTTTGTCTATCTCTAACGGTTTACCAGTTATGCAAAAGTCGTCCAGAGTAAATACGACTACAGGGACATTAGCCAGAAAATTCAATATATACATTTCATTTGTCATAAAAATGTCTCCAAGATATGTCATTTTAATCAAAATAGTTAGAGCCATTTTCAGGAAAATCAAAATTTTAGAAAAATTGTCCATGTAAAGGGTAGTTTAGGATGGGGCTATTTTCTTCAAAATCTTCGTGTCGCATCCTTGAAACACATTAAACTTAAATAATAAATTTGGTTTGTAACCGAATTTTCGTGTTTGAGTTATGCTGTCCACAGACACACAGACACATCGACAAACGGACCTTTTTCTAAAAATGCTTTTTTTTGGATTCAGGGGTCTCAAAACACATATTTCAGGTGAAATATCGACTTCGGATTTTTGGGTGGAATACAATAATTCCCCTACTTACCAGTAGAGAAAGTAAAAGCGCGTTCCCAATTTGAGGGTAAAACGCGGATCTCAAGGGTAACTTCGTCAATAAATGAACCCGCTCACCACTTGCAGTTCCGAGTAAGTCAGTTGTGGTATACGCAAAAAATTGTGTTTTAAAATGCTACCAATTGCTAAAGGCTACAAACTTTCCACTTTTTTTTTTAAACTTTACGAGGAAACTGTAGTTTTATCGTGTCTTTAGTTTGTCCAGTTTGTTTATAAAACCGAGTACACTCTTATTTTATTAACAAAGCAACGGCTTGTGGATAAATTCACAGCCTCCATGAACAAACTACGCTCACACTGTTATATTCTTTTTTCAGCGCGGAAGCTTGAGGGGATGATAACTTTGAGCACGGGGAGGGGGAGAAAAGGATTTTAATAATGCACACAAACACCAAAACTATTTTAAAATAACGTTGAACCGCGCACTCATAGCATACATGTGCCGTAAAGTGTTTCAGAAGTGCAGGGGGAACATGGAAAATGTAGCAGCGGCTCTTGTGTGCCTTATCGATCTTTAGGAGCGTTTGTCAACTCTTTCTTTGATACGGAAATGTTCCTTTTTGCATACCTATTTATAGGTGGCATCAGCCCATACTAACATTATTAGCAGAATATTTGTACACACGTACAGCATATTTTCCAATTTTCTTCGATTTCACAATCAACGCACTTGTTGAAGTTAGCTGCCATGGGTAATTATTAATTTGAGCACGGCCTACTCGGTTTACCTCACGGAAAGATTCAGCGAATCGTAATTACAACGAAAGTTTGACTGATTCCAGTGCTTCATTCGCTTGGGAACAGTTACTGAGTATTTATTTCCTGTTTATTTACTAATATTTAGTTAAGCTTTATCTCATGCAGGTCCTAATTATGAGGCCCATGTTATTATGCACTGACGTCAGAAACATGGTATGCAACACGCATGCGTAAAGTGGATTAAGAATCTGTAAAGTCGTATGCTATTCCAGTGCTTGTAAATTAGAATAAAAACAATTTTCAGTAAGCTTGCAAGACACGGATATTTTTAATTCACATAAAATACATCTAAGATGAGACAAAACCTGCGGATATTTCATTCTAAACATCATTCCTAAATGATCAAAATTTAGCAACGGAGAAAACAAAAGACACAAGAAAATAAAAGATAGATCTGCTTATAAGGTATAATTTGTATGTGATGCGTATATCATAACCTTCTAAGAACCTTTATGTAAGAAAATGTTCCTATGTGTGCTTTGGATGTAGTTAAGTTCATTACCACTAGGTGTATACTAAATAATGTACTACGAAGAAAGACTTGAACCACCTAGCGTCAGGCGCGCAAACCACCAGAAATGAATAAGGCTATAAAATCTCAATATGCACACAGCAGAAAGTGGCAAATTTCTATTGAAGCTCACCAGATGTCCGGTAAATGATACAACCATTTTTTTAACTTCCATATTTCACTTGGTTAATAAGAAAAGAATATAAAAAGGTCGTTAAATCTAAGTAAAGAATATATTATTAAGTTTTAGAGTTAAACTTAATAATATATTCGTGATTGGTTGGAATAAACTACCAAATTTTATCGCTTTACATTTATAGTTTTACTTTATCATCTCAATATATAACATATAATTATTTTCTATTAAGAGTACAAAGAGAAAACTAAAATGTCAAACCAATGCGGTCCTAGTTGAGCTGTAAGATAATTCCTGCCTCAAACAGCAAGTGTGTTAGGCAAGTTGCCACTACTTTTTCCCTTGCCCTGGTATTTAAAACGAGTAGGATGAACCAGGGTTGAAGTGCGAAACGCACAAGAGGGACAAACTGGGGATGGGGAGGGGGTAGCATAGAACAGCTACAACAAAGAGGAAATCCGCAACAGCTTCAAGCAAATTTCCATTAACCTCCCCGAAACAAAAAATTATATGTATGCAAGTATCCACATGTTATAGAGATTGGGAAAGGTGTAGCGATTTCCATTTACATGGAAACCAACTCACGGCGACATCTGCCATTAGACTCGGCCTGAAGCGTAAGAAAACAGTTTGATGTTAACAGGGGTGCCAACATTTATAGTTCTGCGATATGTGTTGTAATTTAAAACTTCGATGTAACACTATGATATTTAGGTGGTTTTCCAATGTAAATCAAAATGTTGTATTCCATCCAAAAATACGATGTCTAAATTTCACCGGAAATACATGTTTTGAGGCCTCCTGAATCCCAAAAAGACCACCTCAAAAACAACTCAAAAACGAAAAGTTGGTTAGAAGCGAAAGTTGGTATTTAAGTTTAATATCTTTTAAGGATACGACACAATGATTTTGAAGAAAATACCTCCACCCTAAACTACCCTTTACACGGTAAAAAATGGCTCTGATGATTTTGATTGAAGTGCTGTATGTTTGAGCTATTTTTATGGCAAATGAAATGTATGTTTTGAATTTTCTGGCTATAGCCTGTGTAATCCTGTTTACTTTTGATTATTTTAGCATAACTAGTAAACCTCAAGACAGACCAAATATTAGTAGGTCTTGCTAAACCACACATTTTATGTCCAGAAAATTTTTTCTGTACAGTAAACCATTTCGGAGACATTCCTTGTTATCTGTGTTAGTTTTGGAATACTTAAGCTCTTTTGAAATGGAAGAAAATACGATAATTTCTGCAAATGTTTATCTTAACTAACACGAAGAACATACAGGAATAAGAGTTTGTGAGAATGGTTACTACAAGAGTAGAGAAAGTCATGTGAGTGCAATAACTCAAATTTTTGTTATTCATTTCCTGATGAAGACCACGAGTTTGAGGTGGGCCCCTTTTATTCATTTAGTTCCTGCACCCATGGTGCCATAATTACCCTAGCATTACCAAGCCCTACTCCAGAACTTAGACTACCAGGGTGGAGCGTGGGGGGGGGGAGGGTGTATTTTGTACCAAAATGTCTGAGCAATTCTTAAAAAAAATCTATTTAAAAATCGGATGTTATATCCTATCATGTTTATAAACATAATAAATAAATGAATAATAAATGTATTATAGCAACTTAGGCCCAGCCTGAATCCAACGCACATTTACACTCTAACGTACAAGGGGATGAAAGCTGATTTATACAGCAGGAGTTTATGATGGTCAGGTTATTGCTGGAATAGCTGTATTACTCGACATAAACCGCTACGTTGGTAGCAGACTCTGTGTTATTATTCTTATGGAATACAACTCTATTTCATAGGGCAATCTGCAGCGCCGCATTGCATGATGGGACTTCTTAATTACATACACACACACACACGTGGTTGTATTACAACATATCGTGTGCACGACAATGCCTGCCCAATCCTGATACTACAGGGGGAAGCATGCAAGCCTCTTCAGTCAAATGTTTTACGTTTCCTCTCCTTCTCATATCGCTTTCCTCCCCTCTCTTCCGTTCCTGTCCTCTACTCACCTTACCTCTCTTCGACTCTCCTCTCATTTTTCTCCTCCCCTCTCCTGGGCTGTGCATTCTCCTCCATTCTCGTCCTTCCCCCTCTTACCCTCTGCTATTCTCTCCTTACTTCTCCTCTCCAATCCTTCCGTCCCCTCTCCTTTCCTCTACTCCCTTCTCCTCTACTCTACTTTCCTCCCTTTTCTTCTGATTTCTTTTCTTTTCATGTAATTTCCCTCCAATTTTTCAGTGTTGTGCGTCACTTTCGTTGCGAGGTGATGATGCATGCGCTCGGTAAATACGGTTCACGGCACCGAGGTGGCGTTGTGGTCTTCTGTCCTACGGCGGGCACCAGTTGAAACCTCAAGTGAACCTCGAACCTATATAATTTTTTTAGAATTGTTTGTAAGATGTGGAATTTAAATTTGAAGGTTAGCATTCATCGGATATTATGTATTTAGATTATGTTATTCCTTCCCTATCTTTTACATACACAGGTACAAAGTCGCAGAGGCACCTTTTCTAAAAGTATTACTTTTGGATTCATTGTTCTTGAAAACATTATTTATATTGAAATCCCGAGATTAAAATGTTGGTTGGCATACAATACTTTTTCTGCCTAGTAAGATGTTGTAGAGACCGCATGGAAGCCATTTTAAAAAATGGTGGGTACCTGTGTCTGATTTTTAGAATGCACCCCAAAAATTTTAGGTAATTTTTTACCTTTTTTTTCGCTCAGAAGTGCTTGCACATTTTTAGGTTATGAGCATCCGGGCCCTGCTAATAATAGTTTTGCTTTGGTTACAAGAGGTTTATAAAACTTCATGATGAATGGAATTTTAGTACTGAATATTTAGTATTTAATTCAACTCTGCTTCTAAGTTAAATAATCTGTAGATAAATTATAAATATGTAATGTTACTGAGAGAGGCACATAAAATAAAGAATTAGGATACTTTGCCATTACTTTTTTCATATAGTTTAGTAAAAGATGATGATGATAATGATGATAATGATGATAATGATGATAGTGGTAACGTGCTGCACAGTGGCTGTAGGTTCTCCCTTTCCAGAGATTCAAGTAAATAACGTGGAACTGTCCACAGCACACTGCTGTCAACTGCGATCATTAATCTTACACAAGACGCCTGTAGACGTCTGATAAAGAATTGCCGGCACAACAATCGATAAGTCCCAACACGGCATTCGAGAAAAAAAGAAGTTATTTATGAACGTCGTGATATCAGTTCAAGCTGAAGATAAAGTGCCTTTCGTTAGATATGTAATTCATCTCTTACTAGCTGGGTCACCCTGTTGAAGTAATATTCATGTTTTCTCTATCATTGCAAATATAGGCGACCACTTACTTGAAGGTTATCGTCGTTTGATAACACTAAAATCCTAACTACCGTGTTTTTTCAATCACTCTCGAACGCTTTTAACGATATATTGTCCATGGAAAAAGTATTTTGGTGTTTTGCTTGAAAAACTTCGTCTCACATTCTTGAATGATGCTTATAACAGCTCTGGTAATGGTCTTGAGCTAGAATTTCAGCTAGAATACAGCTTTGAGATGCGTAGCTTTTATTAGAAACTTCTTTATTTCCCTGCCTGCCAGTACTGCCCAACATACCCATAACCGGCTATTCAATGTTATGAAGACTTGCAGTAGATATTTTACACCTTATTCCCACGATTCTCGATAAATTTGCATATACGACCTTTATTATCTATCAGATACCAATTATTGCAAGTCACGTGAGCTCATGAACAATACAGCTGGATTCTTAGTGACCGTATTGCGCAAGCTCCAAGAACTTAATGCTCTTGGTAAGAATTTGTTCTTTTACATACAAAGTAGAATTTTTATAGGCACTATTTTTACTTTCTTTGCCGCGTATGTAGAAGGTAAAGAAGGTATTGCTTCATAGCTAAAAATGTTATATTGAAGTTTAATTCTAATATATGTTTTGAAAATCTAGAATCTTTAAAAAGCAATTTTATAAAAAGATCCCTTCCAAACAGCCCCATGCAGACGATAACGTGCCTAAGAATTGCGGTTCTAATTATTACTGTCACCACATGAATTAAAACCAGGCGTTAAACTACTAAAAAAATGTATCTTCCTTTTGTAGATACAATGAAAGGTTAACGAGACAATTTTTGCAACTTTTCTTTAGCTTTCACTTGCAGAAAATGTATAAAATTAACTATAATGAGTAGAAAAGATCATATGGATGCAACACATCAGATTTGTTCTTAATAAACACACAGGGAGGATTAGGCAGTACAACAATAACAGAACAAAGTACCACTATTGCATAAACTTTAGCGCTTGGCTGAACTTGCTGTATGCGTACGGACAGACGGACACCAGTAGCTAGAAGGCCTCAGGTGGACCGACGTCCGCGATAAATCTCCCGCACGCACAGGCAGGCGACGCTCATGTACCTCTCCCCTCGTCAGTGGCGGCGTCAGTCGTCGTCGCCTCTTTTGAGTTCAGCACTACAATATTGATTGGTATGTAACTGTAAACACTTCATCCCTGCAGCAGTATACGACATAATTCAAGGAGTGATTTATGCACTAAACTATAAATTAATTCATCCCTATTAGTGCTTTCCCTCCCGCAAACTTACAAACATTCGAGTATATAGATTCCTATCAATCGCACGGGCCCATAAAAGTAGTCCACAAGGGACTTTGCGTTTTGGAGTAAAATATCTGATGTGACTTTCTCTACTCTTGTACTAACCATTCTTACAAACTCTTATTCCTATATCTTCTTCGTGTTAGTTAAGATAAACATTTGTACAAATTATTCCTTATTTCCTTGTAGGTGCAAGATTTTCTATTATTTTCTTGTTTAACGACACTGTCAATTGTCAGGATCACATCAGCGTCGCCGCTGTGCTGGAATTTTGTCCCGCAGGAGTTCTTTTACATGCCAGTAAATCTACTAACATGGAGCTGTCGTTTTTAAGCACACTTAAAAACCATCGACCTGGGCCGGGTTTGAACCCACGACTTTGGGAACAGCGTCTAACCAACTGAGCCACCCAGACCGACTGTAGGTGCAAGGGGAATATTAGAATACAGTAGGCTTAATGCAATAGTCAAATCTTTTAAAACTTTGAGATTCCGTTCTCTTTGCACACTTAACATATAAAAAAATGAACAGCGATGTTCCATTTCACACACATAAAAAGGAATATCTCCGAAATGGATCACCCTACAAGAAAATTTATTGAGACATAAAATTATACAGCACGATTTTGTCTATCTCTAATGATTTACCAGAGTAAATACGACTACAGGGGCTATAGTCAGAAAATTCAAAATATACATTTCATTTGCCATAAAAATGTCTCAAATGTATGACATTTTAATCAAAATCGTTAAAGCTATTTTCAAGAAAATTAAAATTTTCTAAAAATGTTCCATGTAAAGGGCAGTTTAGGGTGGGGCTATTTTCTTCAACATCTTCGTGTCGCATCCTTGAAAGATATTAAACTTAAATACCTACTTTGGTTTTTATCCGACTTTTCGTTTTTTAGTAATGCTGTCCACAGACTGACAGAATGACAGACCCACAGACCTTTTCCTAATTAAGAAATATTCATGTATAATTCTAATATTTCAAAATGATAAAAGTAGTAATCATGATAAAAAAACGCCAGAAAATCAAAAGCAGGAGAAGAAGCAATACGTTACAACAAACATCATTACGCGCAATCATAAATTATATAAATATTAAGACGCTGGCCGTCGGCCCCCTGAAAGAGACTTGGTGTTAGCTACCTCACACCACTACGTGGCCCGAGGACAATGAAGCGTTCTCAGAACAAAGACGTCTGTAAGCACGGCAGAACACAGTGATTTCATAGCAATCTAGAAGCTGTTAACGTGCCGGATTCGTTTACGGCAAGTTTCGAGAAAAGGTGTATTTTCCAGAGAATTCGTCGCAGTTCTCCCGACGCATAAAAAACGGAAGAACACGGATAGACGGGCAGTTAGTTTTTATGTGTTGTGTGCGTTCAGTGTTGAGGAGTTTGAGCGGGTATATCGTCGAAGACCGGTTTAGACATTTAATCGTCGCGTCGGAGTTGCCTGTTGCGTGAAGCAGTTATTATTGTATCTTCGAAGTCAGTTGTTTGTGACACAGATAATTAAAAGACACTGACGTGTGTGTCAAGGTTACGAGGGGGTAGAACTGCTATGAGTTTAAGGTCACGATTAGTGATAAAAGAGAGGACTGTGTTTTGTGATTCAGATTTAGAAAATAAATAAGGTGACATTAAAAGTAACTGGATTTTTCATTTGTCATAGTACTTTCAAATACAGAAACTTAAATATAAATAACCACCAAAACAGTAAACCGTGCTATAATATAATACTGGATATATTGCAACAAAGAGCAATTAAGAAATCTAAATACAACAGAAAAGCAACAAGTAAAAAGCATATTGAATACGAAGCAAAAACACCAAGGTTTAACCCTTTTTCTCTCTCACTCTCCCTGTCTTTTTTACGTCAGTTTAATTGCATAGTTATGCCGCGACGAATCTGTGGAACTGTGCATAACGAACAGTTAGTCTTCAAGGTCTCATCCCTATATCATACCATCTTGCTTCGTCACGAGTTCACAGTGCAAGGCAACTGTACCTACGGCTCTGTAACGTACAGATGGCATTAGTGTCATCCAGACTTTCATTATATGTGGATAGATGGCACAACATTCATTATTACCATCTATTTTTTATTTTTACTATTGTTTTAGACATTAAGGCGGAACTTTAGGTTGTGGTATTAAATACCCAATCCGGTATTTACCTTGGCGACAGAAGAAAATTGCGAAAAAAGCCCAGTCAGATTAGTCGGCCCACGGTCGAGCCACACATGTTACCGCGTAGGCATCTCCCTCAGTGTTTAATTCTTCTAATACCCCCAATCAAGATCTCAGCTGTTGTATCGTCGTATCTATAAATCTACCCCATCTGAACTATGTCTGCGTCCAACGTAACCTTAATTCTGCATTCGACGTGGCGAGGAATATTCACTACGAAGCTGCTTATTACAATAAAATTATTGTGATAAGCAGCTTTGTGACAGATAATTTAAGAATGTAGAGAAAAGAAATTTTGGCATAGTAGCTAAAGTAGTTTAGTGTTACGAAAACTAGGTGAATATTCATGCACCTAATCTGAGTGTAAAGTAGTAATTGTTATTTTTTATAGAGTTAAAGCAATGTTTATGTTAAATATCCTTAAGTAATATTAATATAAAAGTTATTAAAGGAAAGGAAGAGCGATGCTCAGCTGTTTCAATTTTTAAATATGAATATTGTTGAGGAATCAGAATAAATTAAGAACAATAGAAACATCAGAGAGTAGCATAGTGAAGGAGAATAAAAGTTAGATAAACCAAGTGAAACAGTTGATAGAAGCTAGGCCGATAGAAGAAGATAAACAGTAAAAATCTGATGTGTTGCACTCACATGACTTTCTCTACTCTTGTACTAACCATTCTTACAAACTCTTATTCCTATATCTTCTTCGTGTTAGTTGGGATAAACATTTGTACAAATTATCTTATTGCTTATTTCCTTGTAGGTGCAAGGGGAATATTGGAATACAGTCGGCTTTGTGCGATAGTCAAATCTTTTAAAGGTTTGAGATTCCGTTCTCTTTGTATACGTAACATATAAAAAAATGAACAACGATGACCCATTTCACGAAAGTTCCAAGTTTTCCGAAACTCACACACATAACAAGGTATATCTCCGAAATGGTTCACCCTACAAGAAAATTTATTGAGACATAAATTGTGTATTTTAGCAAGGTCTACATTTTTTGTACAGTATAATTTGGTTTATCTCTAACGGTTTACCAGTTATGCAAAAATCGTCCAGAGTAAATACGACTACAGGGGCTATAGCCAGAAAATTCAAGATATACATTTCATTTATCATAAAAATATCTCAAACATATGACATTTTAATCAAAATCGTTAGAGCCATTTTCAAGAAAATCAAAATTTTCGAAAAATTTTCCATGTAAAAGGTAGTTTAGGGTGGGGCTATTTTCTTCAAAATCTTCGTGTGACATCCTTGAACGACATTAAACTTAAATACCAACTTTGGTTTTTAACCGACTTTTCGTTTTTGAGCTATGCTGTCCACAGACTGTCAGACTGACAGACACACAGACACACACACGGACCTTTTTCTAAAAATGCTTTTCTTGGATTCAGAGGGCCTCAGAACATGTATTTCCGGTGAAATCTCGACTTTGAATTTTTGGGTGGAATACAATACTTCCCCTACTTACCAGTGGAGAAAGTAAAAATTCAATGCTGGAGAGCATTATCCAACAATTAGCAAACTTATCTATGGATTTAACTGCAAAAAATGGAGCGGAATGTCAGGAATCTAACTCATAAGATTTAATTAGGTAGTAAGTAATACAGAGAAGAGATTTAAGTCAGAAAATAGAACGGAATAAAGGAAATTAGTTTACTCAGAAAGTGAGCAGCATTGGAGTGAAAGAATATAATCAGAATAGAAGGCGTAGTAAATGACAAAGCAAAGTCAGCAAAATGTGATAACAGAAATAAGACTTCAAAAAACATTAAAGTTGTTTTTTAGAAGAACAGAAGGAAAGCATAAAACATTAGAGAATAGAGTAAGTCAGAAGATAAAAATAGATTAAGTGGAAATAAAATTGCTAGTATATTAGATCAATGTTTTCTTATCTCTTCTGGTATAGGACAGAACAGGAATAAAGGAAGTAGTTGCATTAATCTGAACATAGTAATTACACGAAATATTTACGTAAAGTAAGATTTTAAAAGGATGAACGCATATGTAAAATGTGCAAAGAGGATGAATAAATTGCCTCACATATTCTGTTTGATGGTCCGCTCCTGTCAAGAAACAGACTTACTCTTTCTATACTCAGTAGATTTTAAAAGAGATGCTAACTGAATCCAAGATCTTGCAATTCGTTCACGGAGCAGATTTTGGGAAACAATGAATGCATCCTTCCAATGGGACTGCAGAATGTCTCTTTTAGCCTGACATCAGGAAACGACAAAACTGTAACAAAAACCCGTTATATTATCTTTGTAAGTGAAGTTTATTTTTTCGCATTTCTACTCATTTTTCAAGACAACTACACATCTATGTAAAAGGGCTAAAATGTCAAAAAGTGACAAAAATGGATTTTTTATGAAATAGTATAAAAATTCTGCTTTATTTCGATATGATTTTTATAGCTTTAGAACCTTGTTAACTATAATTTATGAATAACTTCTGAGTAATTAAATATTAAAAGTTTATATTTAGAAATGTAAATGAAAAAAATAATGAACTTAAACTTTAAACTTTATTTTTATGCAAACTAATAAAAAAAAGTCAAAGAATTATCTCAAACATTCTATTAAAGAACATAACTAAGCCAAAATTACATCGTGGGAATGCATCTATAAAGCTATTTAAAAATTATAATGAAATATTTATATCTTAGCAACTAAATTTACTAAGTGTATGGAATTTGGCAGATTTACTCCCCGCTATACAGTGATTGTTGTGTTAAAATTCCAAATAAAACTAATAAAACTGCAGGTTTTCAAAATTTCACAGAAGGGTATCCTTAAATTCTACAAACCAGCGAAATACAATGTCATGTGACGGGGAATATTCCCCAAAAGCCTTCTTCAGAGACTCAAGTGAGTGCTTTTCATTTATTATTTAAGTTGGTTGTTTCCCTTAAAGAATACTCAACATGGAATTTAGTAGGTAGTACCAGAAAACGCCACTGTGTGGCCCTCCTCGGCCAACCTTACTCACTTCAAATCGATAGCACTAGCAACTGTTTCAAGCTGGTAGCAGAAGTACATGCTTTCTGGCAGTAACCTTTTGATATATTACATTCGCTGAGACTATGTCAAACTATATCCATTTTTGATCAAATTAACGTTTCCTTTGGTGATCTAGGGGCACCTGTGGTCAATCTGCAGGCAGATCAAGATCTTCTCAAGAAGATACTATGTAACTATCCCTCTTTGAACGCTAAAATCCACTGATTTCCATGTACTTTTCACAAATTATTGTTACAAAGCTTCGATGTCGAATGTTAAGCTGTTAACACACACGAACAGTTTCTTTAAAATGTACTTATTTTATTCGCAAACTCTGGGGAAGATTCAATATCGACGTTTTTGGCACTTCTGTCTATATGGTATGGGATAGAGAAAGTAATGAAATCGCTTTTCGGGAGACAGTTGTGGAAATCATGAAAAGTATGAAACAAAACAAAAAGGCATTAGGAACTTCTACGAAATCCGTAGATTATTTTGGTGTTTACTGTGCAGAATATAGCAGCAATGAAAATGAGGCCGAAATCTTTCATCTTTTATAATCCTTGCATATGCCGCGTTTTAAAATCTCAAGTTCAAATAGCGGCCATACTGATGGATTATGAGAGATGAAACTTTGGGATGTCGCCAGTTGGAATACTTCTATCTAAATATTGCATCGGTACTTCAGATGTAAATTAAAATATGCTAGTGATTGACAGACAGATTCTATGTGACCATCGGCTCAAAATGTCTGACACTAACTTCGATATATTTTGTGCATCTCTTGTTTATGTGATATCTACAGAGATATTTGTTAGAAAGTAAACTGTTTCAGTTAAATGCCTCTATCTTGGAAAGGTGGTGTGGGCTGGGTGAGGTCTGTTGGGGTAACGTTGTTCTCTCGAGTTCCTTCGAATTTCTTCGTAGATTTCAAGCATCTTGGCATAAAAGGCCCTATTATTCACTCCCAAATAAGTAGGCTGAATTCCGCCAGCTTTTTACACGAGTATTTTTTTAAACTGTGTAGGATAAGAAAATAAAGTAGGTAATTTTAACAACTTTCTTGTTATTGCAGCCTGTAAAGTTAATCCTGCTTAATAACTGTGTAATATTCAGAAATATTCTTAGTTGTTTGTCTGTCTCTGATTTTCTGGAGATGAAAACACATTTCTCATCTAGGAAGTAGGCTATAAATGCTGAAAGATGAAACAAAAGATTGTGTTTGGTGCCAGAATTCAGTTCGTTACCTCCCGCGGCCTTAACCATCGGTGCTTCGATTTACATTCCTAATTTTTTTCTTCCCCTTTTATATAATTTCCTCCCCTACATTCATATTGTTTGTGTCAAATTCAGTGTTTTTTTGTTCCATGTTACCTCACGGTAGCATAACCCCATTGGAGTCTCAGAAAGTTGCTGAAAACAAAATATGGCATTTGTAAAACACTAAATCTAGACGCAAGAGCCCTGTCTTCAGGCAACAAACGGACACTAAAACAAAACACGGTGCTAGATTTTGTGTCACAAGCAGTGAAATTTATGATCTGTCACTTTAAGTTATCTTGAGCGTCATCTAAGATGCTTTTCTGGAATTGCTTTAGGAGATTCCGAGCTGTTATATCAGATAATATAATGTGTCGTAAATTATTTAAAAACGTTTATTACATGAACATTTATAGAGGGTTTCAGCTTCTATAAATAACAATTATTTGCATAAACACCATTGTTGCTCATTTGAACAAATCGTTACACAGTGTTACTCAAATATGTTGCGTTGCATTCACATTAATTTCTCTATTCACTCTTATATAGGCACATCTTAAAAAATTCTATTCCTCTTTCTACTGTTTGTTAACTGAAGAAACCCATTATTGCAGACTTACACATTTTTATACCTATGAGGAAAACCGATATACAGGATGGCTAAGTGATTTTACACCCGGAAAAATGCATCACCCACCACTGGATTTGAACCCACTACCTCGGGAACCAGGACACACATGTATGAAATTCAACCTGTAACAAAGAATATCTTGGAAACAACTAACGCTGTCAAACAAAATATAAAATAAAAATATATGGTTTACTTATAAAAGCAAGTATCAAATGAATCGGATAGAAAAAATCACATGACCTTCTCTACTCTTGTACTAACCATTCTTACAAACTCTAAGTCCTATATCTTCTTCGTGTTAGTCGAGATAAACATTTGTACAAATTATCTTATTGCTTATTTCCTTGTAGGTGCAAGGGGAATATTAGAATACAGTAGGCTTTGAACGATAGTCAAATATTTTAAAGCTTTGAGATTCCTTTGTCTTTGCACGATTAACATATAAAAAAATGAACACCGTTGTTTCATTTCACGAAAGTTCCAAAACTCACACACAAAACAAGGAATATCTCCGAAATGGTTCACCCTACAAGAAAAATTATTCAGAGATAAATTGTGTAGTTTAGCAAGATCTACATTTTTTGTACAGTAAAATTTGGTCTATCTCTAACGGTTTACCAGTTATGCAAAAGTCGTCCAGAGTAAATACGACTACAGGGGCTATAGCCAGAAAATTCAAGATCTACATTTCATTTGTCATAAAAATATCTCAAACATATGACATTTTAATCAAAATCGTTAGAGCCATTTTCAAGAAAATCAAAATTTTCGAAAAATTTTCCACGTAAAGGGTAGTTTAGGGTGGGGCTATTTTCTTCAAAATCTTCGTGTCACATCCTTGAACGACATTAAACTTAAATACCAACTTTGGTTTTTAACCGACTTTTCGTTTTTGAGCTATGCTGTCCACAGACTGACAGATTGACAGACTGACAGACTGACAGACACAGACACACACACGGACCTTTTTCTAAAAATGCTTTTTTTGGATTCAGGGGGCCTCAAAACATGTATTTCCGGTGAAATCTCGACATCGAATTTTTGGGTGGAATACAATTACTGTGCAATGATGCCGTTTGAAGTAGAAAGTATAGTATCTTCTGCTAGCGCCGGACTCTACAAGAACACCTGCATCGCAGTAGGCTTTGGCATTTTTTTCCATGTTCCCTTGAAGCTGGGTCCATCTCCTCTTTATTCTAAGGGTTTGCTACCAGGTCCCATTGTTTTAACAACGGCTTCGTCCCTCCGTTTTAAACTACAGCACCATAAGAAATCAAAATTTATGAGCCCCTGCACCTGCCCGGGAAGGTGCCGCCGTGGAAATTTATTGCTGCACCTTGAAAATTCACAACTTTTGTGTGAGGGGGCGGACGGAGGAGGTTCTTAGCTCCAGGAGCGCTTTTTAAAGGAAGACAGCAAAAAATTAACGCCCCTTGAATCCAGGTAATTCTGTATTCTTGGCTTATTTCTCCTGAAAGTATTTCTCTCAGCATTTGAAGTTCTTATTTTAAGATTTTATGACTATAAAATCTGTTGAAGTAATTAAAAACAAAGTGATATCATTCCGCACTGACTTAAATTGCTGACTGAAGGACAGCTCGAAAGTGACTTCTAAATAATACCACAATGTCACTTTTTTTAAAATAAAGATGACTTTAATATAATATTTTTATTTATTTCTTAGCAACAAAACGGCCTTCGTGGCTCAAGTGCAGATATGTATTTAAAAATTGCAAATTAGACCCTACCATTTGGTCAGAACTTTTTCTTTAAGAGATGTTTGATTTAAAAAATGTTAAAATATGTGAATGGTTATTATTCATATGACTTTTGCTACCTACTATCGTGTATTTTTATACAGCACCTGCAAACTATTTGTGCAAAAATGTATTCTGGCGTCGCCCGACATGTACAACAATGGGAGCGACACAGAAACGGGTTTTCGTAACTATTCGTGAAGTATCCGGCAACCGGCGTAATTGTAGAAGTTTTAGACAAGGTGAACTTCGAGAATGATCCGTGTTACGTCATGTTTGATATATACGGAGTCGAGGCAATGAGAGTTTTTAGTTTTACTCTGTGTGTGAGTGTGTGTGTGTGTGTTTGTGTGTGTGTGTGTGTGTGTGTGTGTGTGTGTGTGTGTGTGTGTGTGTGTGTGTCAGCTGCGTGTGTGCGGTCGCGTTGAAAGAAAGATAGCGAATCAGTTAATGAACACTGAGTGATTGTATCGTCAGTCAGCTGTTACAGAAACAGAGAAAGCGAAGACAGACAAAGGAGTGAGTCAAGGTTACTTGAAGAAAACAGTTGAGTTATAAAATTACAAAAGAATATCGGTTAACGCCAGTAAAAGAGAACTGTGTTGTGGAAATTTTTACACGAAAATAAACTGAGAAAAAAATAAATGGACTACACAGCTGTCGTTTTTCTTACAATATCTTAATTTTGTGGCATTTTAATTGAAATCGTAAGAGGAATTTTTAGGAAATAAAAAATATTAAAGTTTTCTTTATATAAAGGGTAGTTTGGGTTGGGGATTCACAAATATTTTTGAATATAGGGTTCATCTAAATTGGGTATATTACATAGTTTTAAACTTCAGTTTCTTTAAAGAAAAGTGGAATAACGTTTGGTTTAGGTTAAATTTTCGTATGAAAAAAGTATAACTTTTATAATTTAATGTCAGTTTGGGAAACCTGCACTGGACTATCATCTAAAAAAGCTCTATAAATCACCTGTCTGTGTGATTTGGTATAAATGGTAGTTTTCAGAAACCCTTGTTGAGGCAGTTTTTACGTCAGAAAAACCAACAGTGTGGATTAAATATTGGCTGGCATATGGAAGATTGCCATGATTATATCCCGGTAACACCTGTTGCATAGCAATAAACTGCACCCTTTCCCATTCTTATTGCTGTGTTTTGAATTTCAGGCAATGAAGACGCCGCCGTAGCTAACACTTGCACATACCAGGAATCACATCGTGAGGTCCAGACCCCTTCATCTTCTCCTGGACCATAATTTACCTCAGGTTCTCGATAACGCTGCGTCTTAATATACCCACCTTTGTACTAGACAAGCAAGTGCCTTATTAAAACTTGAAATATGTGTTCCCTCACGCATGCGCACTATAACCTCGTGTTTGTATACCTGCAACCATCTATCAGACACTTTTGACCTTTCTCATGTTTGTTCTTTCATCTCCTCTCCCCTTTATCGTGCATTAATTCAGGTACATACACTCTTACAAGTAAAATGTGGACAGGTATATGAACATCCGTGGCGTCTTGCATGCAGGTGTACCATATTGCCCCAATAAACTTCTTCAGAGATGAACTTACACTGAAGTTGTAACCAAATGTATTTCTGAACTTCAATTAGAATATAGGAACACAGTCAATAAAAATAAAGTATTCACAATTTTACAAATCTATTTCTCGTTATTTGAAATGATATTTCGATGAAATTTTCACACTTTACCTATAGAAAGGAACCTAATCTTATATATATATTCAGTTCTTCTTTTGTTTTTCCTTTATATCTTTCCAATAATTCTTCGTCCTGTCACTGCGATTTTCTCTACCTTCTTCTGTCCAAATTATAATTCTTTTTTTCAACTGATAACCTTCGAAATTTTACGTTAACTTTCTTAACTTTGCTCTATTCTGTATTATTTCTTCTATTAGTTTCATTTCATTTAAGACTTTTCTTATCGTTTGCATCCATTGGTTACCATTTTCACTTTCGTATATATGCTTGAAAATTTGCAGGTCTATTATTACCCATCCTTATTAAATTACCGAGCCACCTTATTCTTCTTTCCACATTCTTTACTTTTATATAGATCTTCACTTTTCCTGAGCCTAAACTCTCCTTTTTCAGTTTGAATTGGACCCAAGATTTTCCTTTCTTTCTTTACTAATCTTTCTATTTCTCCTATTTTAAAGGAAAACATATTCTGTAGCATATAGACATTTTGGTTTTATTACTGTGCTATAGACTCTGATTATTTGAAATGTTTTATTACTTATATTTCTTTAATTTTCAGAAGATATTTCATAAACTTTAAGTTAACGTGGGAAATTATATGAAATACTAGTAAACTTAAAATGTAAACTTCAGGATGACCAAAAGGGCAAAATAAGTGTCAAAAAAATTTGATTTATTTACCCACTTCATGTTTATGAACATAAACCTTTGCAGAAATATTTTCCTTCTGTACTTCGTTTTGGGTACAAGAAAAGGAAACGAATGGTCGGCTGTCGTCGCTATATGCTAGTCTTAAAATTCCATATTTTTTCTATGACATCACGAGAAACAACAGAATGACAATGTATGAGAGGTAGAGAGCTGAAATTTACAACACATAACCAAACTTTCTAAGCCACAATCATAATTTTATACATGTGTAAGTGATAGTAAGAACGCAATTGCGTTGTAATTTATTACATTTTAACTTATTTTGACTTTGAAATTTTTTAATCTCTAGTAAACCGATACACATAACTAAGTAATTAAGTTTCAGAAAATAGCTGATTATATGTACTAAAATAAACGTGCAAAATTGTGATTCAGTATTGCAAGTAGTTTCTGAGAGAAATGAACACGAATTCATATGTTTAAGAGATAGAACTGGAACTTAAAAATTCAATGCCACGAACTGGCTTGAGAATTTAATGCCATTCTGGCAGTTTGTCACAATAGCTCAGTGGTTAGAGCGTCCGCCCGGCAAGCGGAAGGTCTGTGGTTCAAATCCCAGTTGTGGCATTGAATTTTTAAGTTCCAGTTCTATCTCTTAAACTTTGCCCACACACGGCTTGTGTGTTTAAAAACACCAACAGTAAGTTTGTTGGCATAAATAAATAATAATTACCATGTGAAGGTTATTTAATCTTGGGATATAAAGTACTTGCAATAGTAAGTCACCATTGGGGTAATTGTCTCTGATGTGAGACTGCCTTTGTGGTTTACCAGGAGAAATACGAACTGGCTTGAGAATTTAATGCCATTCTGGCAGTTTGTCACAATAGCTCAGTGGTTAGAGCGTCCGCCCGGCAAGCGGAAGGTCTGTGGTTCAAATCCCAGTTGTGGCATTGAATTTTTAAGTTCCAGTTCTATCTCTTAAACTTTGCCCACATTATGTGCATTCAAATTTTTATCAAGAAATCTTCTAAATTATTCAAGTTATTGAAATGTTACTTTGCACTTTTGTTTTTCATCAGTGAAAAATATTGGAGAGCAAGAGGATTAATGACTTCATTGTCAGAAATCCAGCATTAGCTAACAACAACTTTTGGTTTTCCTTATTTAATCCGTATCCATAAACAATTACTCATTTATTGTCGATGCAAAAAATGAGGTGAAGCACATTTATAATATAAGTCAACTGAATATTTATCTTTTATACGTTTAAATTAAAAATTCTTCAGTTTCGTGATATTCGTAAATTGCATAGCCATAATTGAATGTTATTTAGCGTAGTAAATACGTGTAATTTAACAAGATTGCCATTATTACTTATGGTGCATATATTTCACATAATACAAACAAAATACAACCATTTAACAAGAAGAACAGTATTACCGGACAGAGTGAAGACCTGGAAGCGGGTGGTCAGCCAAGCGCCAGGTATGAGAGTGAGGAAGAGGATGATATGAATTGCAGGCGAAATGAATGAATGAAAAATTTATGATGGAGCGGGGAAGAACCCGGAGAATACCCGTCCAGATGCCTCTTCGTCCACCACAATGCTACATGCGTGTCCCTGGGATCGAACCCGGGCAACCTAGGTGGTAGGCGAACGGCCTAACCGCTCGGCCACGGCGCCGCCAGTAACAGAATAAAATTTCTCCAACAACAGAGACAATTAATATTAATTTTCTATAAATAACAATTTAATAATAAATCACACCTCTTTCTCTTTCTTTAGGCGTAGTAATTTTAAAAACTGTTACAGTGTTTATCAAAGTCACGAATTGGAGTGATTCTCTGCCATAACTGTCAGTCGTGTCTTCGGTCGTCTAGAAGTTTTTCAGTCGTGCTTCCCCCTGAAAGAGATGTTCCGAAAGTAGGCTACGAGGTCCCCAAGCCTCTCTACAGAGTACCCCAGGCATTTGCGCTCGTTAAAAAGTTATAAATCACCACAAGAACAATATAACGTAAACACATAGTGGCGCGAGTCTATTGCACGATGTCGGTCCGCCGGTGAAATTAATGCCGTTCACTCGATAACCTATTATCACCAACAATTGCCCTCATTATAAGCAGCAGGGGGTAGGGTTGGGTATTATCTGTGTTGGTATTGTTGAATGGCTCCCTCTAATGCCCTAGGTAGGTTTCGATTCCCACGCTCCTTTGTGCTGCATCGGGCTTAACTCGGCTAAGCTGTGATCTGGAAGAGTACGCCAATAGCCCTGCTCTGTGTTTGATCGACGTTACCGCCAAGAGATACATACAACTTCCCTGTGTTTCTTCCACTGCAATACATGTTAAAAGTGCTGTATTTCCAAAGGTTTTAACGCTTACTTGCAAATCTGCCGCTGTTTCCCATTTCTGATGTATGAGGTTTCCGTTTTTACTTTCTCTACTGCTAAGTAAGAGAGGTATTGTATTCCACTCAAAAATTCCATGTCGAGATTTCACCGGAAATATGTTTTGAGGACCCCTGAATCAAAAAAAGAAAGGCATTTTTAGAAAAACGTCCGTGTGTGTCTGTGGACAGCATAATTCAAAAACGAAAAGTCGGTTAAAAACCAAAGTTCATATTTAAGTTTAATGTCTTTCAAAGATGCGACACAAAGATTTTGAAGAAAATAGCCCCAACCTAAACTACCCTTTACGTGGAAGGTTTTTCGAAAATTTTGATTTTTTTGAAAATGGCTCTAACGATTTTGATTAAAATGCCATATGTTTGAGATACTTTTATGACAAATGAAATGTATATCTTTAATTTTCTGGCTATAGCCCCTGTAGTCGTATTTACTCCGGACGACTTTTGCATAACTGGTAAACCGTTAGAGATAGACCAAATTATACTATACAAAAAATGTAGATCCTGCTAAAATACACAATTTATGTCTCAATAAATTTTCTTGTAGATTGAACCATTTCGGAGATATTCCTTATTATGTGTGTGAGTTTCGGAAAACTTAAAGCTTCCATGAAATGGAACATTGTTATTCATTTTTTTATAAACAGTCCCGTTTGTGTGTGCGTGTCTGTACCAAAATTTTTCCATGTAAAGGGTACTTTCGGGTAGAGGAATTTTCTTCAAAATCTTCGTCTCGTATCCTTAGAAGAGCTTAAACTCAAATGTCAACTTTGGTTTTTAACAGAGTTTTCGTTTTTGAGTTATGGGGCCTACAGACAGACATACATACATTTTTTCTAAAAATGCTTTTTTTTATTCAGGGGGCCTCAAAACGTATATTTCCGGTGAAAAATCGATATCGAATTTTTGGGTGGAATGCACTACCTTCTCTACTTAGGTGGTAGAGAAAGTAAAATCTATCAGTGATTAGTTTTTGAGCACTATGCTTCAAAATTATCAACTGTTGTTGAACAAAGCATGAATGAGAACGTACAACGGCTGAAAGACTCTGGTGTGTTATTATCTCAGAAATTTTCTAGGTAGGGTTGGATTTCATCCCCTCATTGACGTTACTGCTACCCTATTGGGAATATAAACGAATGGTGCTATACACAAACTGACCCACAAAGTCACAAGGATGACAGATGTTTCCTATTCTTTATCTGTGACTATTCTTCCAGAGTATTAACAATGTCATCCACTCGACGTAAGATGTCACTAGTCAATTGTAGTACATTTTCGTTATGCACGTGTACCCACATTGAACCTTGGTGGACGCACTCCGCGCAGCGCTGCGCCGCTCTTACAGTCCAGAGTTTTTTGTGTGACGCAGGGTCCAAGCTAAATCAATCAGGACCACACGGCGTCTGACATTTATGTGAGAGTCGGCCCCAACAGGGCTGTCCACCGGTCTTGTTTCATTTCATATCTTCCCTGTTGACAGTCCCAGCACCGGGCTGTATTTACTCCATATGTACAAAGAACACCAACAAAATCGTCGGTGGATATGGTGTCGATTGCAGGGCGTGAGCGATTTAGGCAACTTCGGCGCTCGTCGTTTTCCCCTTAGATTTTTACCCCTTCAAAGGCGTGTCCTGTGCTAGCCGTTAACGTATGCCTACCAATCATAAGAGATCTGTATCACAAACGTATTCACTCACTACCGCTTTCTCACACCATTTTGTAAACCTTGTTTTGGGTAATTTGCGTAACTATTTATCAGAAGGAGTGGCGCACGTTTGCACCCTGAAATGCTACGACTCCGAATGACGATAAATAATGTGACATATGTAAACAAGAGTTGCAGTGTGGGTTTCTTTGTCCGGGAGGTCCAAAGTTAGATTCCCGATGACCGACTAATCTGACCAAAGGTTTTATTCGTGGATATCCTTCGCCACTAGGCCATTATTGGCTTGGTTGTTTTCCTTTCCACGACTTCCTGTGCCATCATTATATTCCATAATCATTTAAATCCAGGCTTTCAGATTAGGAAGTGTCGGCGAAAGGTCAGTGTGGCGTAGTTACGATTCAATGCGCCCTCTGTAACTATTGTTCTCGGCGTAAGGGGGGCGCTGCGGTCGCTTGTCCCCGAGAGGGACCAATGTTCCGAGGCCGGCAGCTACAAAAAAGAAAGAAAAAAGAAAACCTGGCACATTTTCTCTATTGATTACAGTTGTGAATCTCTGTAGATTACTGCAGACTATCATAAGTGTAGACGATGGTAGCTTTCCTGGTAGAATTGGTCAGTTAAGAACCTACACGTATTTCCTGTACCCTAATGTGTTTCAGTTTTTTGATCATGTTTCATTAGATTCCTCCAGAAACTGGAAGGTATATTAGGGCCGCTTAACCTACAGAATACTAGTGTCTTCAAAAACATTTGGATGCTCTTATGGTATCGCTCCTAAATGTTTAACTTTTTAGTACTCAAACATAAACATGTTTGTGTGAAAAATATTGTATTGAACCTTTTCAATGCGACTTATAAAATTGAATTTATTTCGTTTGAACTATTTGCTATTTTAGCCAGTGCACAACATTTTCAAACCGGTAATTCCCGAAGTTTTTCCGGATTTCAGTCTAATATGTCATAAATTGTGGTCTAAGAAACGTGTTAATACTTAAAAATGCTGTAAAAATAAATTGAGTAAAAGAAGTGTAACTTTCAATACAGTACTTTACCTGAAGGGCACAGATTAATTAAAATTATAGGTACTCTGCAATAAAATATAGAATAACAAAAAACACAAAGGTGTTATACGCTTTGCCAATTTCGTTACTGTACAATTACTGCGCAATTTAAGCTGACAGTTGTAAAGTTTTGTAAGGAGATTATTTAAAATGTTTGTCCACTAGCCTCACGTAAGCGCCATTTTGCGGCGATGAAACTTAAAATATTTACCAATATTCTCGATGTATCTCGGGCGTGGTACACTTCTATAGATCCACATTAAAGTGTTCGTTTTTATTTGACACTAAAAACACACAAATTCAATGTATAAACACAAAATTACACAATCTCGTGGCTTGGCGTCCTTTTGAATCACGCTACGGGGTTCCACAATTCCACAAACACGGACTATACATTTTCATAAGTTCATATTCTTGTCTCTAGTTTGTGTCGCTTCGCACAAAACACACTTATTCTATACGTTGTTATTTTGCACTCTTCCACCACCATAAATGTTCGTCTGAAAAACACTTTTTACAGACAGATTACTAAATTTCTGTAGACTTTGTCTTTTTCGATGTGACGACAAGCAAGTTTAGCCATGCAAAGAAGACAATTGAATCTTCACTTTACCAACTATATTTACCATCCTTAAGTTTAGGAGGCCTTTCTGCCAACTCTATAATTTTGTATTATTGTATTAGATTATTTTAGAGGGCTTATATAGAAATATCGGCTCATAGTCTAGATGTATCTTCGTTAGGGAATAACTTAACAGAATAAGCACACGTTATTCTGTAGAATACATCATATTAACTACACACAGTTTCATCTAGCGTTACTCCACTGCACAAAACAACGTTAGACTGAGTTGTAGATGCACCGCAGAGGAAAAATATGTTAAATCGAATATCAAAGTCAGATCCAGTCGCGTTGAAATACGATGAAGCTTAAGCTTTAAGGCTTCCTTAGACTGAAATTTGAACATTCTATATTTTTATAGCTTCTGAAATCAATACATTAAACACTTAAGGGTGTTTATGTTATAAACTACCACATGAAGTTCCAGCACAATCCTTTTTATAGTTTTGAAGAAAATAATTATTTAATTTATTCACAATGCAATACATTAATACTCAAAATATTCCATATGCAACTAAAACTAAAATATTACAACAGTTTTATTATAAACTCTAATTGCTCAACAAGCACCAGCAATCTCTGGCAGGAAAAAAAAATTCGTTTTAAAATAGTTAATTTCTTTGCTTTATGGAAATTAAAAATATTGTTAACTATTTTATGTATTTAATTTCTTAAACCTTAACAAATAAAGGTTTTGAAACCAAAGACAAGTTGAGGTCACATAAGTGGAGTACGTGCTGGACAAATTATAGAACCATAGCAGACAATTTAATGCTCGTGGAGGAGATAGTGTACTAAAAACTGTAAAGTAGGGGGAAAAAAACAATTTTTTTACACACAGCATCATGATCATGAGTCAGGTTACCTGTTTGTCACACCTTCCCTGTTTATCCTAATGAATCCTTTCCGCTGATTTTTTTTTAACTTATTTTTTTTAGCCCTTTCTGGCTCATATTTTGTTCAAATGCTGCCGAAAATTTAACCAAAAAAGGAGCATTTAAATATAGCATTTATAACATGTGCTAGACCTTTAAAAGTTGCGGAATCTAAAATTTTCACTGCTAACCAATGTGTCCCTTAGATGCAATAAATACCTTTAAAAGCTTATGCAGTTGAGTAAAACATACGAGTAATATGCAGCGAATAAAGTAGAGAAATAACTGTTATAACTATTAAGTGACGTCAAAGACAATGAAAGAGCGACAGGCCTGGCATGACAGCGCCGTATTTTGGACAGTCCTGTACTACTGATCTCTGTGTTACTGTGTCTCGTAGAGTTAAGGGTGCTATTGTATGTTAGTTACCCTTTGTATAAACGGTATTGCAGGCTTCTGAACTTCCAAATTGGCACCATGTTAATTTAGCCTACTTCATCGTGACATAAAACCATCCGTCCGTTTGCTAACACGACGAGCTACCGAGTTAAACTGTTTACATTACAAATAATAATTAGCTGTAATTAATTGGATCTTTGCAATTGTTTCTCAAACACTCCAAATAGTTTATATTCTAAAATGGCTTATTGCATCACTGGGTTACCTTTTACTCGACCCAAAAATTCGATGTCGAGATTTCACCGGAAATATGTTTTGAGGCCCCTGAGTTCAAAAAGGGCATTTTTAGAAAAAGGTCCGGTTTGTATTTGTGTCAGTCTGCGTGTCTGTAAACAACATGGCTCAAAAACGAAAAGTCGCTGCTATTTAAGCTTAATACCTTTCAAGGATGCGACACGAAGATTTTGAAAAAAAATTCCTACAATCTAAACTACCCTTTATACGGCAAATTTTTCACAGATTTTCATTTTCTCAAAATGAGTAACGATTTTGATTAAAATGCAAAATGCTTAAGATATTTTGAAGTCAAATAAAACGTCTGTTTTGAATTTTCTCCCTATAGCCCATGTAGTCCAGTTTCCTATTGATGACTTTTGCATAACTGGTAAACCGTTAGAGATAGACCAAATCATACTATACAAAAATGTAGAGCTTGCTAAAATACACAATTTATGTCCCAATAAAGTGTTTTGTACAGTAAACCATTTCGGAGTTATTCCTTGAGTGTGTGAGTTTCGGAAAACTTAAAAACTTTCGTGAAATGAAACATCGTTGTTCATTTTTTTGTATGTTTTGTATGCTTTAAAACATTTGACTATCGCTCAAAGCTTACTGTGTTCTAATATTCCCCTTGCACCTACAAGATAATAAGTAATAAGATAATTTGTACAAATATTTATTTTAACTAACACGCAGAAGATATAGAAATAAGAGTTTGTAAGAATGGTTAGTACAAGAGTAGAAAAAGTCATGTGAGTGCAACACATCGGGTTTTTACTTTTACTTCTAAACTTGTCAGTTGAACTTTCTGCATGTTTCATTCTACATTTGAAGCTATCGCTTTCATATGACCACCTGGACCCCTATCATTTGTTTTAATATCACTTGGGATAAAGACCGCCACTGCACCTTATCGTTGCACAAAGCCGTGGCGTTTGGTTGGTTACTTTAGGCCGCGGTGCAAGGATGTGCGACTCCTTCTGGTAAATAGTTACAACAATAATAAAATAAAGCTTACAAAGTGGCTTAGAAATGAAATACGTGTTTACCCTTGATAGTATTGGTTCAAAAAAAGAGGTAGATTGACTGCATTCAGGTTGTCATACAGACCTCTTATTATCGGCTAATAGAGAACACGCCTTTGAAGAGGTTAAAATCTAAGGGAAAAACTTGATGAGCGCCCAGGTTAGCAATGCATATCCGCCTCAAGAGAACGATACAGAATCCGCAGAAGATTCTCTTCGGCGTTCTTTGTACAAGTCCTGGGTTCGATTCTCGGTACCGAGTGGGTATTTTCTCTCACTGGGGGACCTGCTTTAGGTCTCCGAGGTGCCAATTGAGGAGATACATGTTCATAAGATGCATAAGCAGACAGTGCTAGAAAGGGGAGATTTTAGCACTAGTAGGCTAATCAGTAGATATATATTAGAACGATGGATGGGTATCTCTATATTTATTAGACAAAATTACTGAACTTATTACACGAACGCTTAGTGTATATATCATTGTCCGTACATTTACTTTTAGGAGTCAAGCTAAACATGAAGAAACGATAAAGGGAAATTAGTAAATTTCCTGTGATTCCCTGAACAGGTTAGGAATATCTCGGAAATGGTTAATGCCACAGCAACCTCATACGCTGTGATCAAAATCGTTTTTTTTTTTTTTCTGTGGAGTTTTACATTTTTTGTGTAATAAGATACTTTATGATTAACGAGTTATGCAAAGGCCATTCAGAATGAAGAAATCTTCCAGAATATTCAAGTAGTATGTTTCAGTTGCTAAGAGAGTATCTTAAAATACGTATTTTAAACAAGCTCGAAAAGGTCTTTTCGAGAAAATTAATTTAAAAAAAAAATTGATTCAGCGGTATGAATATTTGGTAAAATATCTCGATAAAATTTTTGAATAAAATACAATATTTCCTCTTAGTTATTACAGGTAGGTGGCAACAAGAAATAATGAAAGACCACGCCCACACATCTTAACCTTTTTTTATCAATTTACAATTGATTTATTCTCTTTTACACGTTTTTATAGAACAGTTAATGCATTTTATTTTGCACTTTTGTATCTGTGCATCAAGAGCAGAATTTTCTAATTTCTGCAGAAATTACAAAATCTCAACTAATTCAACATTCGGCTGTTTCAAAACTGTGTTTTTAATGTATGCACTTTCAAATAATTTATGTTTTTGGAAATCGTGTGTCCATATTTTGTTGGTATTACAATTTATCTTAGCTTTGAGGTTAATTATTCTCTTTCCCACCGTTAATAACATTGGTTAGTATTACGCACATTCGATTATTTATTCAGTTAGTATGACTTATCTAACAAATCATTTGGTTATAAACAACACAGGTAAGAAAGTAGTTATTATTTATTTAATCTCTTACATTTTATTCATGCAAAATAGCCATTTGAAACCTCTCGTTCATGTAGAGGTATTAAATGATATACTAGTCATTCTTTTGTTTGTGCATGCTTTTGTCTGTCAAAGCCGCCAACTATATCCCATAAATGGATGAAAAGCGTGTTATTACACATTACAATCGATCAATAATGAAAATAGCACACCATTTCAATTTGATAACTGCGTTTTTAACAATTGTTCTTTTAATAATTAATGTATTTTTCCAGAAGAAAGGTTATTGTTAATTTTAGAAATAAAGTACGATTTATTTGAGATTGGAAACTGGTTTTCTATTATAACAATAAAAGATCGAAGTATATGTAATTCTTGGATTTCATTTTCCTCAATTGGTAGGACGGGCGTAGGCAGACTTGCCTTTGGGGCCTAGGGGGCGTTGCTGGAACTTTGTAATCAAGGAATATTAATTAAATGTTCTGTTGTCAGAAACCGTAAAAGATAAAAATTATATGTAATATTTATTTGCATAATACCTCATTTACGCACGTCTATATTTGGTGTGGCGCGCATGCGTGCGTGCGTGAGGGAATTATGTTTCATGTTTACAGAATACAACTGGAAAAGGTTGGTAATACTGTATAAAATAAGTATCTTGTTCATTGTTGATTTGATTACATTAAAACAATAATCTAATGGTCAGCAATTGATTGCACATTAAATTCATTAATTTCCGATGGGGGTAGTGGCACACCCTGTCCGCGCTGTATATCTTAGTAACTATTTATAGAATTTAAAATGTAGTGTTAAAATCTTGCGACGTTTTAAATTCATAGTTTATTTATGAAATAGTTCAGAAAAATAACATTTGCTCCTCTCGAGAATTTATAGGTTAGGTGAGATGTCTTATGATATTAATTGTGGTAAATTTTACTTGCAACACCGAATACTTCTGTTTCTCTTTGTGTTTGATACAGATTTATTCACAAAATAGCCGGATTTGCGACAATATTTCAGTTGGGAAAGTAGGCATTAGGTCTGCGTTCCGGTGCTGAATCTCGTGAAATGGAACGCGCACTTGAATCGTCATTTGTTTCATCCCCACTCGTGTACTCGGTGTCCCGTGTGTGAATGGTTCACTGGTTTTGACTCCTGTACTGCATTAATACCCCTTCAGCATAGTCTGTCCCGCTACACACATCGCTTCACTGGAGATTTCTCTCTCTCTCTCTCTCTCTCTCTCTCTCTCTCTCTCTCTCTCTCATTGTGGTTTAGTCGTTCTCTCTGCCTTAGCTTCACGTATATCTGCGTTCACATCAAAGTCATATTGCGATAAAAACTCATTCTCAATTTTTCCGTATCAGTTCATATGGAAATATAATTTAGATCCAAAACCGAAGGGGTAGAAAATCTGCTTTATATATGACGATGCCAGAACGGTCTTGCCTGATACAAATTGCTATATGCAGGTATAGGTTATACAACGCATTGTAATTTTGGCTACCATCCTACAGGAGGAAGGGATGAAGTGAAGGAATTACACAGACTACTTTCCGCAAATACGGCAAAATCAATCCAAATTATTTTCTGCCATTTAATTTTTGCTCAAAACTTTTCCATAACACCACAGTTCCCTTTTACTGACGTTAAAACAGTCTACAGTATTTCGTAATATTACAACTGACAACGGTTTACTCCTCGTAACCTTGACTCACTCCTTTCACTGTCTTTTTTCACCTTCTCTGTCTCTCATAGACCCATACGATACAATCACTCTAATATGTGGTGTGAAGTAGCTTAGTCCAAACATTGCTTTGTTGTGCGCCGCGCCCGGCGTCACAGTACTTAACAGTTCTAGGCTTGAGGACCTAGTTGCCTATAAACGACCCATCGACCAAGCAGCCTTCTAGTGTGCCCAGTATGTGGTCTTTTCTTTACACCCCCTCCACTCGTGTCAGAATTAACGACAAGAATTAAATTACCCAAAGGCCCTCACAAGTATAACACGGAAATAAAATAATTAGGTAAATATATTTCTGCTTCATAGCCAATGCAGCTAAGCAAATAAATACAAATAATGGGGTTCACAGATTGTAATCTTGAAGCAATTTCATGTACATTTTAGAACCTCAGTTTACAGCACTTGTTTTGCTGCTATATTTTATTAAACCTCGATGGTGTCCATATATGGCCCATGCAGGGGCTGTACATAGATGGGGGATAGTGGTGTAATTGACTGTCTTTTTGTCATTTTCAGCATTACCGGGCACTTAAAGATGCCAGTTACCAAAAAATTCTCCTCCAAATGCAATTTTATGTTTTCACAGGAATAGGAGCATAATTTAGTAGAAATCCAGCAGAGTGGCGTGTATCTTGCGAAATTTATGAGTGATGGCGTGGTGCAGCAAAGTTGGAACTGGTCGGACCAGTATTCATGACGAAGATGGTCAGTGACGGAAGTGTTTGACACCCTCCCTAAAGCCCAGACCTAGCACCACTGTCTTTCATCTTTACTAACAG
The DNA here is from genome assembly GCA_030765045.1 of Tenodera sinensis. Classification (NCBI taxonomy): domain Eukaryota; kingdom Metazoa; phylum Arthropoda; class Insecta; order Mantodea; family Mantidae; genus Tenodera; species Tenodera sinensis. The sequence goes on from CM060963.1 coordinate 40,116,590, forward strand.
ATTAAGTACTGTTTGGGAAACAGTATTTCCACTTCAATGTGTGTGTGTGTGTGTGTGTGTGTGTGTGTGTGTGTGTGTGTGTGTGTGTGTGTGTGTGTGTGTGTGTATGTGTGTGTGTGTGTCCGTGGACAACATAATTCAAAAAATAAAAGTTGCTTAGAAACCAAAGTTGGTATTTCAGTTTAATGTTTTTAAAACAAGCGACACGAAGATTTTGAAGAAAATTTCTCCTTTTTTGGAGTGAACCATTTCAGAGATTTTCCTTGTTATATGTGCCAGTTTCGATAAACTTAAAGCATTGGTGAAACGGAACATCGTTGTTCATTTTTTATATGTTAAGCGTGCAAAGGGAACGGAATCTCAAAGCTTTGAAAGATTTGACTATCGCACAAAGCCTACTGAAATCCAATATTCCCCTTGTACCTATAAGAAAATTGGTAATAAGATAGTTTCTACAAATGTTTAACTCAACTAACAGGAATATGAAGGTGCAGTTAAACATTTCTAGCTCGTGCTTGTCTTCTCCCAGGGTCTGAATTACGGCCATTGCTATATCCACGCCGCCAACAATAGCTGCAGTTCCATTGTCGTAAAGATGGATGCAATGAATATCCCCGGTGTGAGTCAACGTGTTGTCAGACACCGCAAATCCCTCTCCCCTCCCTTCTACAAGCCCATCACTCAACCCCCTCCCCGCCCCTTGCTTTGCTAGACAGTTCATAATCTTTTCCCTTTCGCAAATCCAATTTACCCCCGGCGCATACTGAAGAAGAGGTGTGAGGACTTGCAACTTAACCAATTTCCCGTATCGTGCAACTGACCTTGCACTCAGCAAATGGAATTGTGAGCAACAGTGTTGCCAACAAACAAGCAATTAACTCGCCAACGTTACTTTTATCTCATCTTGCTTGTGTTTCCAGCAGTTAACCGGTATTTCTACTGTCAAGTGATATTCTTGGGAGATTTCTCGTGGAGAAACTATAACCACCATTCACTATAGTCCGATTATTATAATAAGTTATATTAAGAAGGTGGGAAATGAATTGTAAGAGCATGATACCATTCTCCGATTTTTACCAGTTAAACAAATATATGGTCACTTCACTAAAACGAAACTTTAGATGTGGATTTATTTTTCTCTCTTTCATCCTTTCTTCCTTTCTTTCTTGTTTCTTTCTTTTCTACTTTCTTCCCTTCTTTCTCCTTTCCTTCTCTAGTCTTCCTTCTCCTATCTCCCTTCCTCATTCTCCCTTTCTCTTTCTTCCTTTTCCTTTCTTCCTTTTCCTTTTGTCCTTCTTTCCTCCTTCTTCCTTATCCTTTGTTACCTCTCCTTTCTTCCTTCTCCTTTTTCCCTTCTTTCTTCCTTCTCCTTTCTCCCGTCCTCTTTCTCCCTTCTCCTTCCCTACTTCCTTCTGCGTCCTTCCTCCGTTCTCCTCTGTTCCTTCTCCTGCTTTTCTTCCTCTCCTTCCTTTCCTCTCCTTTTCTCCCTTCGTCCCTTCCTCCTTCCTTTTCTATCTTTCTTTTCCTTTTTTAAGGCATGTCAATAAACATTTTACGGCCGTTTTTGAGGAAAAGTATTACCCTAGTAATAAATAGCTTCAAAAGGAGTTTTTCTTGAAAGACTTTTGAATGCATCCTTAGATCGTTAAATAAGGAATTTAACTGACAAGTTAGGAGTTGTTAAGAATGAAAATTACGGATTATAGTATCCCTTCAGATGGAAGAAATATAAACATCCTGCTTTCTCAAGCTACATGAGCCCGCATGATAAGAATGGGGGATTCCTCCACTGCCATGTGCTTGATTAAGCATATGTTATAGCTTCACAGCCTTCTAATATATACACTTATACTTGTGTGTAGCTATTAAACTCTATAGTGAATTAATGATTTGTAAATTCGAAAAGTTTATACAATTTTCTAGTTGTTTTGTGCCAGTTTTCTGGGATGGAAAATTTAGGTAAGCATGTGGCGTATAGTGTAACTCAGTAGTTGGTGATATTTCGACGAATAATATTTAGTGAAAAAAACACATACATTTATATTAGCACAGCCATTCAGACTCTTAGTCAAATATTCTATACCACAAATTTTTGACATTCTCAGCACATAAACAATAAATATTTCCCAAGAAAAATCCGAGCACTAGTTCTAGTAGTAGTAGAGAAAGTAAATGTGATGTTTACGAAAACGTAGTTGGAAGTGAAACTCACAACAATGGCGCAGTGAAACAGTTGCCGAAGCGCAGACTAACTTGCCACATCACCCGACACAGGAGGGGTCAGTGCACTAACTAACGTATATAATTCACATGGTGGTGGTGGTGGTGATGGAATGCACAAGCCCTAGAGGGATGAAATGATCCACTCTCCCCTGTCAACCCCTCGCTTTAAGTGTGAGAGTAGCACCCTGAATAAGATGATTCACTTTTGGGGGATGATTGCAATTGTGTTAGTGGGGAGGTAAACGCATTTTGGTTTTTTGTTATTACTGAAAATTAGAGGGCGGTTGCATATTGTGCAATATTGCTTCCTTTGTGTGTGGCGATGAGTAACACGACAGGGGAGAATGCTAGGTGAATAAGAAGTGAGCTATATTGCTTCACAAATAATTAATTTTCACGTTTATACAAGAAGGAAAAATGTCATCTGACAATCTCTACTCTTGTACTAACATTTGGCCCACTTGGCCCAGCTTTATATACTAAAAATTATATAATGATGCTTTATGCTTTTATTTATAATTATAATATTATTAAGCACTTATTTACGATGTCCATTGAAGCATATTTCAACAGGTAACAATTTGTTTTTTCATCAAATTCATATAATTAAAATAATTACGTGAAACGACATTCTCATTAAATTTACTAGTCATGAAAAGCACCTTTAATCGTTCCCTTTGTATACTAAAGAATTATTAAGTACATGTATTATGTTTGCAAAGCTTTCAGTTTGTTTTGATTTTTCAGAGTAACAGAATCTCAAAAAACCACCATTCGTTCTCCATATTTGTGATGTATAAAACATATTCTGGTTGGAATTCTCTAATGCTACCTTTTTATCAACGACATGTTTTTTACAAGTGCTGTTTTGTGAGAGATATTATATCTTCTTGCGAGGTTATTAAATTCAGGTATTTCTTAACGATATGTAACCTTTTACTTGATGCCTTCTATTCCTATTTCCGTACGGAGGCTTTCCCACGTAATTCTTCACAAAAATCACGGAACACTGCACTTATATTTCTCGTTTTGTTACTTCTCCCAAGATTGTACACGACTCTTGCGTACAAAACCTCAATAACAGTTCCTTCTTTATCTTGTTGGTTTCTTCTCTTTCGAAATGTGAACCTTTTGTTGGATTGCTGTGGTTGCAATGCGCGTTCACACCAGCATAACTGGTAAACTGTAAGACATAGACTAAATCTTACAATACAACAATTTAGATGCTTCTAAAATACACAATTTAGGTTTGAATAAATTTTTTGTAGAGTGAACCGTTTCGGAGATGTCCCTTGTTAATGGTGTGATTTTTGGAGAAAGTGAACTTCTGTAAAATGGTACATCGTTGTTTAATTTTTTATATGTTAACCTTGCAAAGAGAAGGGAATTTGAAAGCTTAAAATATTTGACTGTCGCTCAACTAACACAAAGAACATATAACAATAAGAGTTTGTAAGAATGGTTAGTACAAGAGTAGAGAAAGTCATGTGAGTGCAAAACATCAGATTTTTTGTTATGCATCTATTCTATTTCAACAAATATATCTTTGAGACTACTTTTAAAAGTATTTTAATAACTAATTACTCAACTAATTCCTAATTGAGCATAATAACTATCTATTTATTTAAATAACTAGTATTTAACACTCACATTTTATCACAGCACTGCAATACGTATAAAATATTCACTCAGTTTTGCCTGAATTATCCATTTATATGTACCATGGAGAAAATAACAATGGGTTTAGTAACCATGACAACTCTATTACAAGTGACGATATAATTAGAAGATAAGAAACGGCGATCTGGTGGTCATTAACTGCACGCAAGTGGTGACACGTGGCTTGAGGTTTTTGTCACAGGGGAAAATGTCATATGAAGTCATTCCTCACAGCAAACACTTCCTATTGTGAACACATGTTGACATAACCTTATCTGTTGTACGTGGATCATATTTAGTAATAGGAAAAAACCTCTCATTTCTTTATGATGGGATGAAAATATCTTTTATTTGTTCTGGGGGAAAAATTGGGGGAGAGTATAAATAGGGGTTGAATACAATACACCGGCAATTAATTCTTTTACCATTTTCTTGTGATGTATGATTCAAAGCTTGAAATAAGGGCCGTATTCCTTATTAGTCAGTCTTTTGTTTGCTGCGTACCGCATTCTTTTTACAGCAACATGGGTTTGAAACTTGCTTCTATAATTGGTTGGGCGTATGACGAGAAAATGTATTTATTTTTAGCCCCCGATGCTTTCATTGTAACAAACCAAGCGATGTTTTATAAATTTTCGAAGTATGCGCACTAGTAATAAGTAAAATACATTAATTAATACAGCATTTGAAATTAAATAACATTAATTAAACTTTGGTGATAAGTTCATATCGTCAATTTTTTTTTGAATAGTCGTATTTATAAAGTACCTTTTGAAATTGTAAATTGAAAATTGGCAAATCTATTTTCTTTTTCATAAACAAGGTTTTATGTTATGCATTTGAGTATTCAATGCACTACATTCAAATGGTTTTCTCTACCCGTTTTTGTTTTACGCAACACATTCACATCTCCCCTACTTACCCTTCAAAATACAATTCATAGAGTTTTCTATGACTGAAACAGAAAGGCAGCATATTACATTCATACAGCTCTCTCTACTCAATTTTCTTCTACGTAATACATTTATACGTGTTGTCTTGTACTCTTCGACAAACAGTTGATTTGGTTTTCTGTGTTATCGAAATAGAAATGCAAGGTATCAGATTCACGTGGTTTTCTCTACTCGCCTTTCTCTTAAGTGACACATTTATATGTCCTTCTCGCTTCAAAAATTATTCATAGAATTTTCTGTGACGGAAACAGGACTGAATAGGCAACGTTTTACATTCACTCAGTTTTTCTTCTTGCAGTATTTGTGGTTATTCAACAGTGCATTAGTGTTTTCCCGGTGGTTTTACTTATTTATTTCTTTAACTTTTTATATTATTTTTTCTAAATAGCACAGGATATTTGATCCAATCTATACGCTCTGATTTATGAGTTATGCATATCACATTTCAAGGGAATATTTGACATAGATCACGTGACATTTATTGATGTGATCTAAATCCAGGGAACAATGAAAGGGCAGAACTGGAAGAGGCCCGCCTGTTCCCAATCAGCGCTTCTCGCCTTTAATAACAGCAGGATGCCTTCAATAACATGCATACTTGGGATATTGCTGCTCAACACCCCTCAGGATTCCTTATTATGACACGCCTTTACCCCCCCCCCCCCATCCGAGCGTGTGTCATAGCACATGGGCATTCCGTCAGCCGGAATATCTTAATTTTCTCTTATGAAATATCTAGAACTACTAGCGGACCCGTGTGTGTGAGTATGTGTGTGAGTGTGTGTGTGTGCGTGTGTGTGCGTGTGTATGCGTGTGTGTGTACGTGTGTGTGTGTGGTGTGTGTGGTGTGTGTGGTGTCGTGTGTGTGTGGTGTGGTGTGTGTGTGGTGTGGTGTGTGTGTGGTGTGTGTGCGTGTGTGTGTGGTGTGTGTGATGTGTGTGGTGAGGTGTGTGTTTGTGTGTGGTGTGTGTGTGGTGTGTGTGTGTGGTGTGTGTGTGGTGTGTGTGTGAGTGTGTGTGTGTGTGGTGTGGTGTGTGTGTGCGTGTGTGTGGTGTGTGTGCGTGCGTGTGCGTGTGTGTATGTATTTGCGTGTGCGTGCGTGTTGAAGATCATTAACCTGACTTCTTTAAGATTACAAATGTTTTAATGGACAACCAGTTGAATGTTGTGTATAAAACCAGATTAATATTCAGCAACACACTCGTGTAACACGATTAAAATTATTTTTGCCCCCTCATATAAATATGCCAATATTAATTTTGTGTAAATATGCCTAAATTTTAAATCCTTTCCCCCGCGGTGTCCATTAAGAATACAGAAGTAGATAGCAACAAACGCACGCGCATAGATCACCCCTCACAATGCAGTAAATAATTTCACGGTATGTCAGTTTGATTATACGAGGTAATGGTTACTGAAGCACATAACACTGATACCCCATACAAAGTAATTATATCAGCCGGGTGACTGATTTAAAATCATTAAATTGGTAATGATTTCATTCCAGAACCTAATCAATTTATTCTTTATTATATATTCAACCTTGTTAGCCTTTTTATTGTAAATGCATTTCATTAGTTAACATTTAATTACGTTTGTGTATAAAATTGAAAAAAAAGAAGCTGTATTGTTTACTTTTCCTATTATCATTAGATAAGAACAGAGAGCATTAAAAAGAATCTGATGTGTTGCACTCACATGACTTTCTCTACTCTTGTACTAACCATTCTTACAAACTCTTATTCCTATATCTTCTTCGTGTTAGTTAAGATAAACATTTGTACAGATTATCTTATTGCTTATTTCCTTGTAGGTACAAAGGGAACATTAGAATACAGTTAGATTTGTGCGATAGTCAAATCTTTTAAAGCTTTGAGATTCTGTTCTCTTTGCACGCTTAACATATAAAAAAAAATCAACAAAGATGTTTCCTTTCACGAAAGTTTTAAGATTTCCGAAACACAAACACACAAAAAGGAATATCTGCGATATGATTCACTCTACAAGAAAATTTATTGAGACTTAAATTGTGTATTTTAGCAAGATCTACATTTTTTGTATAGTATGATTTTGTCTATCTCTAACGGTTTACCAGTTATGCAAAAGTCGTCCAGAGTAAATACGACTACGGGAGCTATAGCCAGAAAATTCAAGATATGCGTTTCATTTGTCATCAAAATATGTCAAACATATGACATTTTAATCAAAATCGTTGGAGTCATTTTCAAGATAATAAAATTTTTTGAAAAATTTTCTATGTAAAGGGTAGTTTAGGGTGGGGCTATTTTCTTCAAAATCTTCGAGTCGCATCCTTGAAAGACATTAAACTTAAATACCAACTTTGGTTTTAAAGCGACTTTTCGTTTTTGAGTTATGCTGTCCACAGACACACCGATACACACACGGACCTTTTTCTACAAATGATTTTTTTTTTTTTTTTTTTTTTTTTTTTTATTTAGGGGGTTTCAAAACATATATTTCCGATGAAATCTCGACATCTAATTCTTGAGTGGAGTACTATACTTCCCCTGGTTACCAGTAGAGAAAGTAAAAATGACAGTGATTTTCCGGGATTCCCACACTGAGGCAAAAACACCGTTATTTTTCAAGTGTTTAAACAGTGATTTATCAAATGCTTGCACGTGAGAGAGTAAATTAAGATAGCCGGAATTAAACAGCATTTCTCACGCTGTCTTAGACTCTCATATCAACACTCAAGAATATAAAAACAATGGAAACCTTTCTCTGCCAAGGCTCACGATTTAATTTTTCGCCAATCTACAGCTTGTTCACGTAAACAATAAATTCACTTGATCGTGACATTTTGAGAGAGAATAATAATTAACCTGGATCTATAATTTCTGTGCTCTCTTCACTTTTCTAATTGCAGGTCTTAGGTTTCGATCCGCCCGCTTGATTGGGTGATGAATGGGAACTTCAGGATCTCTCCTATAGATTTCGTTTAATGTGATGTGTAATAATAAATCACAGATCGATATCTCATCAATAATATTTCATGCCATAACTGTTTATTACTGCGTACCGCGGAGGTATGTTCGTTTAGATCCCGTGTGGGTGGATAAAGCTAGCTATCAACTCGAGCAGTCGTTTTTTATTATTTTTTTACTTTCTCTACTACGTATAGTAGGTAGAGGAAGTATGTATTGTATTTCACCCAAAAATTCGATGTAGAGATTCCACTTTGAGGCCACACAATTATCTTGGATGTTCTCTAATAGAACAAAAGTAGTTACGCAATTGTTTACAAGAATTCCATAATCCTCTTTTGAAAAACAACTGCCTAACGTGGCAAATTAAGGAAGACATACCTTTCCAACGAGACACAGTGTTGAGCACGAAGCAATTCCGTTTTCCTTGCAGCAGCCGAATAACACAAGATGGAAAAGCAGGAAATGAAGTGGATATTTTTCGTTTTGTTATGCTTCAGGTTGATTTCAGAGAGAAATACACACGTTTGAGTCGTTATCGTGTGTTTCCTGTTTACCTACAGGAAGTCGAGGCTATGACTGTCATTTGTTGTGCGTTCTTTACAAGCATCACACCTCTGTGGCTGGAATTTCTGACTAGAAACTCTACTGGAGGCAATTTTAGGATTTTCATGATCCTTACGACATTGAAAATGCTATGGTAAGTAATCGCATATAGACAAAAGAATTTCGAAATAAAAATCTGAGCATCGCTGCCTACGTTTCTCTTTGCAAAAACCATTATTCCTTTATTTAATTCTAATGAATTAAAATGAACTTTGTGTAAATACTTTCACGCACTGCGACTGTAAGTAAAAATAAAATAGCAATACATGGTAATGCCAAAAATGTGTCTATATAATTATATAAAAATTAATATATGTTTGTTTATCGCTTATGAGTTACTATACCATTCATCGGAATGTGATGAAAATTGGCAAATCTAAATGTTATTTCATATAGAAGATTTTATCCTGTCCATTTTATTTATTAAAACGTTACATTTACATGGTATTCTCTTCTCGCTTTTCTCTTCATAAAAGTCTCATGTCCTTCCCTACTTGCCCTTCAATATACAATTCACACAGTGTTTGAATTAGTGCGATAGTAAAATCTTTTAAAGCTTTCAGATTCCGTTCTCTTAGCACCCCTAAGATATACAAATGAATAACGATGTTCCATTTGACAGAAATAAGTTCCCCAAAACTCACACAAATAACACGGAGAATCTCCGATAGACTGACACACACACACGCGCATGCGCGCACGCGTGTGCAGCAAATACTAAGATAAGTGAAGCCTATGGTCTCAAAATACATTTGTAGACTTATCTGGGCTGTTCACGAGTAACGGGACTTGAACTTTGGGCCCAGACGCAAAAAATAGGCGTCTTTCATTATTAGCGACACACTCCTAGGACCAGTTTCCAACATAACAACATTATTAATTCTGATTTAGTTTAAAGTCTTGATTTTAAAAACTTCTCTGACATTCTGTTTGACTTCAGAGTTATTTGAGAGCATGTTCGTAGCGTGATAAACACAAAATTGTACTTAGAGAGGAACAAGACTACAGGAAGGGACTGTCTTTTGTTTCTCTTGTTGCAGTTCATTAAACAAGAGTCTCCTTTGTTTTGGTTTGTCGTTAATTAAATCAAGAGCTAAAGAAATGTGCTTCATTAGCTAGTGATGTTTTTGTGTGTAGGTACAATATCACATTTTATCACCAGTTCCCCGGATTATTCAGCACAGACTGTCACTTTTTTATTAATGGAAAACGTATAATTATGTGCACAAATCATTATCCTTTGTTTATATTACATAATTTCTTTTAGAACTGTTGTTTCTAAAGTAACAAAAGCCACGAGATATTTCTTTTTACTTCACAAAATAAATTCAATGTTTTTGTATGGATTAATGGGCGTAAAAATGTAGATGTTTTATATTGCACGACTTTTCAAACCTCGAATAACATTTTAATTAATGTCTAAAATGAAAATTATTTATCATTTATAAAGTAAGATAAGCTTTTTAATTTTTAAGCACTCTATAAGGTTTAAAAACCTTATTATGAACATAAAACAAACCTTGGCCTCATTTGTTGACGTTTATATACACGAAAATTTCATTGGCAGTAAAACATCTAATTGATATTTTAGTCTAGTTGATGCAGAAGTCCTTGTGTTTGCTAAATAACTTAAATGAGATTATCTCGGGTATCACTCTTGCTAAGAAACGTTTAAACATTGCGATGACTAAAGCCCCTACATGAAAAAAGGGCCGGAAACAGAACTCTGTGCATCGTATTCATTAAAGACAGTTAAGAAAGAAACGGTTGGATTTTATCGCCAAAAGAACACTTCAGAATGTATATGTGTTTCCGTTGTGTGGGCTGTCTCGGGCATTTCCGTGGAAGATGGCCCCTCCGCATACATACAGCATAGTTCCAGGGACCAAATATATGTGTGGGTTTGCTTCCACAAAACATACATGTCGCCTAGCTTCGAATATACTTCGACAACATTCATTCATTTGTACTAATTAGAACCAAATTACCAAAGTCAGTTTAAATTGCGAATAATTTTACTGAAAAGTGTAATTATTTATTTAAAATTCAATTTCTCTACCACATACACATTATGGATAAAGCTAGAACTGAAATTCACTAGAAAATTCCACACCAAGGTTTAAATGCTGCTTTTAGTTCTTCTGAATAAAAGAAAAAATATCTGTAGACTTTGTGCGATATTCAAATACTTTAAATCTGTGAAATCCCGTTCTCTTTGCACGCTTAACATATAAAAAATGAACAACGATGTTCCACTTCAAGTTATGTTTTCCAAAACTCACACACATAGCAAGGAATATCTCCGAAATGGTTCAACCTACAAGAAGGTTTAAAATTGTGATCAGGAAATACATATTTTGAGGTCCTCTGGCTACACCACGTTTAAAATGATTTTAAATAATTCAAAACTAATACGCTCATTTCATAGAATTCAGGAACGCTAAAACAAATACAAATGAAATTTGTTGCAATCACATGACCTTTTCCACTCATTCTTCTGTTTGCCTTTAGCTAATCGAGATTAACTTTGTCACATTTATACACATTCCGTTGAGATTGTGATAGGTCAGAACTATAGTCAGATTTTGTAATAGCTTTAAAATGCCGTGCATAAGAAAAGACATCCTGGCACATTCACATGGCTTCCCCTTCGCACTCTTCTACAAACTAATCTTATATCCGTGTTATAAAAAGCAGATTACTTATGCAATGGTCTTATAATTCCATATTCTTTCAATGGCCACAAAAATGAATAGGCACACAACTCTTGCAGTTCACGAATTACATAAGTCACTCAAAATGAATGGAACTTGAAAGCATATTCACAGAACATTCAAAATATTCATTTTATCTATACGTTGTTTTTGAAAAAATAAAATTTAAAGAAAACAGGACAAAAAAATTTAATTTTCTATAAATGGTAGTTTGGCTTGGGGGTTTTCTGAAAAATCTTGGTGTTGCACAGTTTTCGATTTTGAGTTGCGATGTTTAAATACATATCTGAACCTTTTTCTAAAAACGCTGCTTTTATAGTTTTTTTTTCGATTCAGGGGTGTCTTAGAATATGTATTTTGGGTGAAATCACGCGCGCGTGTGCGTCTGTGTGTGTGTGTGTGTGTGTGTGTGTGTGTGTGTGTGTGTGTGTGTGTGTGTGTGTGTGTGTGTGTATGAACAGGGATGCATAGGTTATAGCTAGAAAATTCAAAATTGCGTAAAAATATCTCAAACAGTGCGGAAGAATTATTTGATCTTTTAATCACATTAAACGCACATGGCGTACAGAAATCGGCTCTGCCAACCTCATAAAGATCACATTAGTAGCTGACCATGGGAACACTCCCACCAAAAGGGGCAATATCTCTAATAGGAATCGAAAAAAAGGGGTGTGTCCGTTTTCTCACCCTCGCTCAGTGTGCGTGTTTTCTCCCCTCTGATTAACATGACTTTGTGGTATATCTGTGCACCCCTTTACTTACTCTTCATTATTATTATGTTGGTATCCCCTTATGGGCCATAGGATCTTATTTGTGCAGGTCGTACGTTCGGGTTTAAAAGCCTAATCATGTTGGCGGGACCTGGACCTTCTGGAAGATAAATACTTCCTGGGGGTGGTCGCAGTTCCCCGGGGGCGGCGCGTCCTCATCCATACTCTCTAATTGTCTTCTTTACGAGTCCTTAAGGACAACGCAGATCCTGGCTTCTCGTGCAAACCGGGTCTATAATTGATGTGTAGACTTATATCTATGCTATGCTCTGTTATCTACAACTTACTTTTCTCAAGTTATAACTCACTTAACTATATCTAGTTAAAATACCCAATTTTAAAATAAATTTGTTCTAAAAATCGCCGGGACAGGTTACCAGTTGTGGTCATAAAGCACTCACTGTTGGTAGTAATAAGGATTGACATTGCTAGAGTTAATTCAGAAATTCTCAAACCGCGTATTTCCACTGAAATATCAGTATCGAATTTTTGTGCGGAATACAGTGTCATCGTTACTGGCTGTACAATTGCAATTATCATTTAACAAGATACAGTATCATTTTCATTATAAAATCAGATGAAACAAAACAGAACAAATGAAATATAATAATTAATTGCAACAAAAACTTCGCTAATTGTACAGAAAAACTTAATCAATCTACATGTAGCAATAAATGATCGCAGAATATCAGTTTCGCCAATATTCGTGCTAAATTAGCATTTTATGCAAAGAGAGCAAAATGGCGGCAATTAGGCTGCGAGTTTCATAATATTCATCAGAGCATTTAATTGCCGTTATACTCAAATTTCATACAACTATTTATGTTCGACCGTGTCTAAATGTAAAGCATTTATAAATGTTTTTAATATTCTACGCTGGATGTCACTGGCGTCTGACATTTGTTATTTAACTGTACATACAAGAATCTATAGTTGCGCCTTCAGCTATTTTTTATTTTATTGTTACCTTGGCCTTGGCAATTACATAAGGAACAGACCTTTTAAAAAGGTAGACTTTCATAAACGATTAATATTAATGGCGTTGAACAGATTGCAATCTTTGACCTATGTTGTTATGTATTTTATTACAATAAATCATTGAAGAAAGGCCTGGTGACAATTGAATACCACAGTAAAGTGGCAAAGTGGGCGTATAGCATAACGAGTTCAACGAATGTGATTTTATAGTCATATGACTCGGAACAATGGTGAGCATTCATTTGTTGGGCTTCACGTAGCCATGCTCATACTCAAGTTTGTCTTTATTAAGTACAAGGGAAGGCATTTAGGATTCAAGGACAACAAAAGCGAATGAGTTACTAGATTTTGTTACCTGCTATTCAATATTATTTCAGCGGAAATACGTTTTGAGGCCCCATGAATCCAAAAAGCAGTTTTAGACAAAGGTCCGTGAGTGAGTGCGTGTGTGTGCGTGCGTGCGTGCGTGTGTGTGTGTGTGTGTGTGTGTGTGTGTGTGTGTGTGTGTGTGTGTGTGTGTGTGTGTGTGTGTGCATAACTCAAAAACGAAAAGTCACTTAAAAACCACACAAGGATGCGACACGAAGATTTTAAACAAAATAGCTCCACCCTAAACTACCCTTTACATGGAAAATTTTTTCGATAATTTTGATTTTATTGAAAATAGCTGTAAGAAAACCTGAAGTGGTCTTCACCTCAAGTGCAGCAACATTCAAATCACCTGATTTTGTATTCTGTTTCGTAAACATCTTATCATTTTTCTGGAGTTAATAAACCATCGGCAGTCTTGGCTTGTAAAAATTAGCACGTAAGCTTTGGCTTGGTTACATAAATAATTATTGCAGAAAGATTGTTTTATAATCAGATTTTTAAAATGCACATCAATTTATTCTGGTTTTGAAACTGTACAATCTTACCAAGGTATCGTGACAAAATAACAAGAGCAAGATGCATCTCAGAAACGGCTAATGCCACAGAAATGAATTTTACACAATTCATTTACACTCATGACGCGTGTGATGGGTAGAAGTGGGGGGAGGGAGTGGTCGGCCGGGAGGCTGTTGAGCTACGGTAATAAAGCATTTAAAAATTAAAAAATACGGAAGCTGTAATATCGATTATTCCCTGAGATAAAAAAATGATAATTTTTCCCTTCTATGTGCCTTCTAGAATTTTTAAAGCAGGGACGATAACTTTTTGAACTTCCTATAGTTAGTTTCGGAACACCCTGCAGGTGCATTGTGTGTTCCTCCGCCCAGGAAGGTGGCGATGAAATCTCATTCTTTTTTATAATGAGGTGGTTGTTCAGAACATCTAATTTGAGGCGACAAGCAAATGTCAGTGTGACTCCCAATACTGGTGACCTTTGCTTACGTCATCTCAAAGGACAGATTAACAAGACAATTTGCATTGATGAGCTGGCTTTCCTAAGTGTCAACACCCTCAGCGAGACCTTGGTTCAACTCCGGTATAGGTAGAACCCGGCAGATGAGGTCCTTGGTGTGAAACATTGCAGCAAATAAATAAAAACTTCGGAAAGCACTATGCAAAAACACTTTTGGACAAAAACAGCACACGAAGAAAAATGAGTAGAGAAAGTCGTGTGAATGTAATCCGTTGCATTTATATATCGATAACATAGAAAAGTTTATGAATTCTTTGTAGAAGGGTAAGAAGAGAAATACTTATGAATGTATTTCGTGAAAGAGTGAGTAGAGAAAACCATGTGAATCTAATACACTGCATTTCTGTTTCAAACATATGCCAAATTATATGAATTGTGTGTAGAAGTGGAAGTAGGAAAAGAAATGCGGTTGAGTTTCGTAAAAGAAAAGTGAGTAGGGAAAGCCATGTGAATGTAATACGTTGCATAGCACCCATAAAGACCTCTGCGAGAAAATATTTAGATTTGCCAATTTTCATTGCATTCGGATGAATGGTTTAGTAGCAGACAAGGGACACACACACACACACACACACACACACACACACACACACACACACACACACACACACACACACACACACACACACAGAGAGAGAGAGAGAGAGATTGTAATAATTTTTCTGCACAATTGATAAACGTTTAAAAACTTTGCAGATTATTTTTCGAGTGTACTTGTTCACAATCAAAAAATAAAATGTACCAAAATTAACCTTCTTCCTATAAAAAGTAATAGTGCCAAACACTTTTATTTATTTATTTATTTATTTTTTTACTTTCTCTACCCCTCACCTAGAATAAGCAGAAGGAGTATTATCTTTCACTCTATAGGGGTAGCGTTGTCACCTGACCTGCTAGGGTAGACCGATGTTGAAACCCATGAGGCTGGCAGTTGCGTGGCGCTTTCTGGTGTGGAGATGAAGAATCTCTAGCACAGGTTAGGGACCCTCGCGCTACTTGCCCGTGTTACAACGCCGGTAAGCCGCTCTTACTTCATCCCTTCCTCTCGCAGTCTGACATACATAGCCTCAACATATTTTCACCGCGCCCGCCGCTTCTAATTGCCGACAACAGCAGTGTCACCCATCGCATTATTGTCGGCACTACCGCAAAGGAGCCGAAGGAAAGTGACAGAGAATGGCCGCATTGTTGGGGCGCTTGCCGAAAGAGAGAAAAGGATAGAAGCTTCTGGAATCTTCCGCTTTGTATTCCACCGCAATAACTGAACTTTCCAGAATAGTGCCTGGGAGATATAAATAGCGGTAAAGTGTGAGAAGAGGCAGTCAGACTATGTGAAGCGTTGAGTAGTCGTGCCGACGGAGACGGACAGACGATGTGAAGAGTCGTGCCGACGGAGAAGGGACAGTTCTTTGTGTTACGAATTCGGAGCCGTGCTGTTGGAGAATCGGAAAAGACTTTCTTGCTGTTGCAACGAGTGTACAAGTTACTGTTTACGGAAATAAAAGTGTTTCTTTATCTCGACTACATCTGTCTTCTTTAGTTCACACCAACCAAAAAAGTCACAATATAAATTCGCAAATGAAGCTATAGTGATGTAATATTGTTCATCGCACTATCCTCAATTACGAGTAAAAATGTCCGCACTTATACTTCCAATATTCTGTACAAATAAACTACAAGAAAAATTACACTTTTAAAATCAATAAATAGATTCCTATAATGTGTAGTTTGCTCAGGGCACCAAAAGGCAATATGAATTTGAAAACAAGGGTTCATAGAATAAGATAATAATCATGGCATATTGAATCACTGGCAGTATTCCCTTGTCTATTTCGTGACAAAAGATGGCTCTGTTTGCATGATGGTAGGGGATGGAGGGGGTAATGGTTTGTACCGTGGTTTCGCTAATCGCCTGTCTCCCAACCACAACAGTACCGTAATGCGGGACTGGGTACATTTGAGGTTCTCTCCCCGTCCAAACCGCTTGCTTCCATTAAAACAGGCAACATCCATGTTTTGGTCTTCTCTCATTGTTAGGGAACTAACGAAGTGGACACGGTAGACAGAAAAATCTGATGTCATACGTTCACGCACACACTTCTGTAAAACTCTTCTTACTTAACCTTATTTTTATATCTACTTTGTATTAAACATTGGCAGAAAAGTTTTCATTACACATTTCGGTTTAAGTACAGAAAGCGAATTTAGTAAAATACAAGGCTATCATTTGTTTAACGAGGCCTTTGTAGCTTTCCCCTTCTTTTCCTCTCTTTCCCCCACTCCAATGAAGGATATTCATGCTACTGACTGGATATGGTTACAACCATTGACACAACGTCCTGAAAGGAAAGTATTGATCGCTTGTGATACAGTAGGCCGAAGATAGTCAAATGTTTTCAAAGTGGCTCACTGTATGATAGTTCTGAAATTGCATGTTCCTTGCATGATCGTGAGGGGAAAAGGTCTTCATGTGTGGGTTTATATGACTTTCTCCACTCATTCTTGTACAAACTACGCTTAAAACGGTTATTCTTCTATTTACTTAATGTTAATCGAAATAAACGTTCGTAGAAATTGTTTTATTGCATATTTCCGTATAGGTACAATGATAATAGGAGAATATACTAGGCTTACACGATAATAACGATTTTGGTATTACACAGACCTACACATACACACATACGTACACAGAAACAGCGAGTATTCCTTCAGAAGTACTCATTTTACATTTTGATTCAAGAAGCCTCAAAACATTTTATTTCCAGTGATAAACCGATGTTGTAATTTTGGGTGGGTTGCATTATGTCATCCACTTAGTACAGAAAAGTGTAGTGGAATTAAAAACCTCTGATGTGTTACACTCAAACATTTAGCTTCTTTGTGTTAGTTGAGATAAACATTTGCAGAAATTATCTAATGGTTTATTTTCGTTTAGGTGTAAGGGTAATATGAGAATACAGTAGGCTTAGAGCGATAGTCAACTCTTTTAAAACTTTGTGATTCCGTTCTCTTTGCACGCCTAAGATTTTCCATTTGAACGAAAGATTTTTTTTTTTTTTTTTTTTTTTTTAATTTATTTAGAGTCGCTTTAACAATTAAGTCATATCGCGACTATTCTATGGAATACAGCGGTATACAATAAATTTAGTACAATTATTTTACCAAAAACATGAGAATACAATCAAATCAGTACAACAAGTATGTTTCATATTATATTTTCGCATGCAAGCCCGTACCTTTGAGAAATGATAACACCCTTCTGCAGTTGGATGGCGTGTTCAGAGTGGTGGATAAGTCTCCAGTGATGTGATGAAGCTGTCGTTGTGTAGCGTATTGCTTACATTCTGTGAGGAGATGTTTTACTGTGAGGCGGGTGTTGCAGACTTCACATTGTGGTGGCTGGCCTTTGCTGAGGAGGTATGAGTGGGTTAACCTTGTATGACCAATGCGGAGACGTGAGATAATCACCTGCTCTTTCCTGCTAAGAGAATAGACAGGGGAAGAATTGGTGTCTCCTTTCCTTACCATGTGTAGTTTTTCTGGAGGCGATTGATTCCAGGCCTGTTTCCATCTTGTTTTTATTAGTTTGGAGAAGTACTTTGTAATATCACGATAAGGTACTGCTTGGTGTTCATGTGTGTATGTTAGCCGACTTGCTTCTTTAGCAGCTTTGTCCGCTTCTTCATTGCCCTTAATGCCGCAGTGTGAAGGGACCCAAATGAAAGTAACTATTTTCTTTTTATTTAGAGCAATGGAATAAAGACTGTGGATATCTTGAAGCAGTTGGAGGTCAGTTGAACGATCTCTGAGACTTTGGAGAGAGCTTAATGAATCAGAAATTATAAGAAATTTACTCTCACTAGATTGGATGATGTATGTTAAAGCTTGCTTAAGTGCACAAAGTTCGCAGGAGAATATGGAATAATATTTAGGGAGTTTCAGCTGAAGTTTCTTATCTGGGGTAATTATGGCACATCCATTGTCGCTGTCCGTTTTGGAACCATCAGTGTAGATAAATGTATGGTTAGGGTAGGCATTTGTTATTTCTTGAAACAGCTGTTTATAGCAAGATGCATCTGTATGGGATTTATGGTAAGCTGTAATATTCAAATTTAGTTGAGCAGTTGGTATTCTCCAAGGTGGTAGACAATGAAACTTTCTGGACATTATGGCAGGAACTTCTATGTTATATTCTTCAATGCATTTGCTTATTTTAGATTTAAATGACATTTCTTTTTGTGAATTAGCCTGTAAACGTTGGTTGGACGTTTCTGGGAGGACGTACTGGTAGATCATTGATTCGGGTCTTGCTAAAGTTTTAAGGGCGAATTTTAGGCTCACATCTGTTCTGCGGACGTTCAATGGTGGTTCGTCGGTTTCCATTGTTAAGGCAGAAACAGGGCTGGTTCTGTAAGCTCCCAAGCATATTCTTAGAGCTGCTGTTTGAATTGTATCTAGTTTCTTTAAAACTGAAGATTTAGCTGTATTGTAGATCTGGGCTCCATAGTCGAGTTTACTTCTAATGAGAGCTTGATACGTTCGTTTGAGGGTACTGAGATCAAAACCCCAGTTTTTGCAGCTTAGGGTTTTTAGTACATTTAATCTTCTGAGGCATTCATTTCTCATATCATCAATGTGATGTTTCCAGCTTAGAGTTGCATCAAACGTTAAACCTAAAATTTTGATAGCCTTCACTGAGTCGATTAGCTTGTTATCCACGCAGATTGTGGGGTTTGGGACTTTACATGGTGATTTGGAGAAGCATATGCATTTCGATTTATGATATGACAAGTTAAGACCAGCATGATTAGTCCAAGTGTGCAGATTTTCCAGTGTTTCTTGAAGAAGTGTTGCAGTAGTAGAGGGGTTTTTCCCCTTACAAAAGATAGTTAGGTCATCTGCAAATAGTATACCTTTTACAGGTGGTGTAATACTGCTTACTATACTGTTGATAGCTATGAGAAATAGTGTGACACTGATTACTGATCCCTGTGGAACACCTCTATTAATGGATTCTTCTTTTGACATGGTTCCTTTGTAGCGAACTTTAATTTTCCATTCCTGAAGGAAGTTGTCAATAAAGTGATACAAATTACCACGGATACCGATGTTACGTATTGTTTTGAGTATGTAAGCTCGTGAAATTTTATCATACGCTTTTTCTATATCTAGGCTTATTGCCATGAGATGTTGTTTCTGTGTAAATGCAGCTTTTATTTCAGAATCAAGTATTAAAAGATGGTCAGTGGTGGATCGAAACTGGCGGAAACCATTTTGAAGTTCGGTGAAGAACTGCATTTTCTCTAGTTTCCAACGCAATCGGTTATTTATAATTTTTTCAAGTATTTTACACATAGAGCAGGTGAGGGCTATAGGTCTGAAACTTTCAGGTGAAGTAAGATCTTTGTTTGGTTTGGGGATGGGTACTATAGTTGCTGTGCGCCACTGTTTAGGAAAAGTTCTTGAGTTCCATATATAATTAAGGATTTCGTGAAAGTAAACCAGTCCATCTTGCGGTAAGGATTTTAACATTATGTAAGGAATGTTATCCGGCCCAGGGCTGGAGCATTTACTCTTTTCAAGTGCCTCCATGAATTCTGTGAAAGTAATGTTATCATTGTAGTTTTCTTGGTTATTTTCGTCAGGTTGGTAGCAGTGGGTCACCTTGCTTTCGCAAGCTTCTTCTCTTGAGGCCTCTGCAAAAGTATGCGCCAGTATGTTTGCTATGGTTTGGGGGTCAGTACTTGTAGTGTTTGTTGTATAATTGTGGAAAACTATATTATGTGTTCCATCGTAAGATCCCCGTATTTTGCGAATTTTTTGCCATACCACTCGTGACGGGGTTTTTCTGTTTACAGTGGACACGAATGTTAGCCAGGACTCTTTCTTGCTGTGCTTTACTACTTGACGTGCTTTAGCTCTGGCTTTTTGAAACTCGATTTTGTGTGTGGGGGTTGGTTGCCTTTTGTATTTATAATAGGCTTTATTTTTTAATGCTATCGCTGTTTTACATTCTTCGTTCCACCAACATACAGTCTTCCTAGAAACAGGGTATATCCTAGGAATAGTGACCTCGGCGGAATTGAAAATCACTTCTGCAAACGAGTTTACTAGTTTGTCAGTATCTGACTGACTGAAATTCATGGGGGATGTTAGATAGGATAAATTGTCAGAGACGTGTGCTCTGAACTTGTTCCAGTTTGCGCATTTTAAATTCCATCGTGGCTGACAGTTAAAACTTAAAGGAATGTTATTTGCATTAGTTAATAAAATTGGGAAATGGTCACTGCCATGTAATTGCTTGGCGACTGTCCATTCAAATTTATCTTGGATATCAGGAGTGATTAATGTTAAGTCGATTGCACTGGAAGTACCGTTGGCTGTACTGAAGTGAGTTTGTGAGGTATCGTTAAGCATATTGAGATTTTCGTTGTGCAAGAGCTGCTCCACTATTTTACCTCTTGCGTTGGTATGCTTACAACCCCATATAGTACTATGGCTATTAAAATCGCCCAGTATAATAAATGGTTTAGGAAGTTGTTGTGTTAACTCCTGCAGTGCATGTAAATCAAGTGGGCTTTTATTTGGTAGATATATGTTGCAAATGGAAATAGGTGTAGGAAGGTTTACTCTAGTGGCAATTGCTTCAAGTTCAGTTGTAAGCGGTATTGCCTGATGTTTGATGCTGTCTTTAACGTAGGTTACTACGCCGCCACTAGCATGGAGGCAGTCCTTGCGGTTTTTGTGATATTGAGTATAACCTCGTAATGATGCAACATAGTTTCCTTTGAAGTTAGTTTCTTGAATGCACATAATTGCAGGGTTATGTTTATTGATCAAGAGTTTAAGAAACTCGAAATTGCCATGGAAACCATTAATATTCCATTGAAGTAAGTTATTCATATGTTAATTTTGTTTATGGGATAAGGTGTTATATCTATGGCGATTAGTTTTCGGGACACATCGGTTTTGTTCGCTCAGAGGCATTGTTGACCTGATTAATGTATTCCAGCAGCTTTTTTTGAATTTTACTACTTCTGGTCTTTATACTACGCTCTGTATAATAGGGATAGACTTTTTGCATTGTGTTCACTAGAGATTCTAGATCTGAAGTGTATTCCAAAGCTATGGGAACAATGTTTGTTACTCCAACACTGTTTTCCATAAAGCTTTGGAACTGGCTGAAGTTTAGTGCATAATTGTGGGTGTCGGCGTCGATAATATGTTTAATTGGTCTGAGAGATTCAGCTATTGACGAAATAAGGTTTGCTTTCTTAATCTTCTTAGCCTGCTGTGAAGCGAGGAGGTGCCGCGCTTCTTTTCCATAAGCATTATCCTCTGAATCAGTTGTGCTGTTTGATATTGGTCGTTTAGGTCTTGTTTGTGTTTCCATTAGCATAGGTTCTGGGGAATTGTTGCGTTCGTCTTGAAATGGCAGGATGGGCTCAGGGGTAGAAGTGAGGTTAGGTGATTGCTGCTGTTCAGTATCTTTTCCTTTAGGAGGGGAAGGGGGACGGTCCTGGAGGTTTTTGGTAGCGGTAGGCAATTCAGGAAACATGTCTTTGTTTAAGACCTGAGGAGTAGTTTCTTGTATACCGTCAGCTTCACGGCAATGTTTTGCAAAGTGGCCTTCCTGCTTGCAGATGAAGCAGGTAGGGGTATCCGCTGTTAGGTATATCCAATATTTAGTGCCTTCATATAGGATCTGTATGCTTGGAGGTAATTTCTCCACATCATTGGGTGGAATATAAAACTGACGTCTGAAACTAAGGATATGGGAAAGTCCTGGCTCTGAAATGCCAGCTCTTAAGTAGGTAATGTTTGACATTAGTTTAATTCCATATGCATTTAGCTGAGTTTCTATGAGTGAGTTTGGTATAACTGGACACACATTTGAAAGAACGATTCTTTTGTTTGGAGTAATTAGAGGACGGACCTGAAGAGTAACATTGTTTATATTTATTTTAGGATGTTTGGTAACCAGTGATTCTGCTACTTTAGATGACGTTAGGTATATGCATATTCTGGAGTTCGAGATCCGTGAGATAAACTTTATGTTACTTGGTTCAGTTAATTTACTTACTGCGAGAGCGTAGTCTCTGATGGTAAGTCCGTCATGGGAGTCAATGATGATAGCTTCTTCTTTCTTAGGAGAAGTCTGAGTAACTGTAGCATAGCTGGAGTTTCTTGTAGCACTGTTGTTCATGGTGGTTGTGTCGACGTTGTGAGACGGTAGACTGCTGTACTCAGCAGCTGCCATTGCTTCTGATGGTGTACACTAGTTTGCTGTGTGAGGATTTTTAATAATGTCTTACTAACCCGCTTGTTATACTCGTTTAATTGTTAACATACGAGAAAGCATATTTAGTAGACTCGTTCTACTTATCCGTTATGTACGGTGAGCGTCTTTTGGATTCAGATTATTGATGTGTATCGGAGAACGTTTAAAAGTTGATTTCTTTGCTGTCACGGCCTCCTGTCAAGTGAACGAAAGATTTATTTTCCAAAACTCGCACAGATAACAGAGTATCTCCGAAACGGTTCACTCAACAAAAAATGTATTCAGATATAAATTGGTGTGTTTTAGCAAGATCTAAATTTTTTATAGCAACATTTGGTCTATCTCTTACGGTTTACCAGTTGCGCAAAATATATGTGCAGTAAATACGACTACAGGGGTTATAGCCAGAAAATTCACACACTCACACACACATACACACACACCTTCATTGGGCACACCAGAAATATGCGTCCCAGCGCACTCCAGAGGCTCCAGAGGCAGTTCGAGTCGAGTGGGGAAGCTTATTTCCCACCCGAAGTGTCTTTACCGCAGTACCTAGCCGCTATACGGCTTTACCTGCGCGATAGTATGGTGTTTTGGTCTACAGGGATTTAATCTCTGGGAATCCAGAGGCTCCAGAGGCAGTTCGGGTCGAACGGGGGGACAGTGATTGCCCCCCGCCCGAGCGGCTTAAATCAGGGTTTTTTATAGGTACAAGGAATCGGGTGGGTGGGATTTATCCACGAGCTGGCAGTGCGCGGCTTCTGATTGGCTGGTCACTCACTGAGAGGTGAACTGAAAAGGTAATTTACTCTGTTTTGGATACAGATTGAACTGACGCTTTTCCCATCTTTGAGATTATACCGCCGGACTTAATATCTCCTTTGGTAGTCTTTTGGATGGTAGTCGGCGCGGCTGGTTCTGGTCATATTGGCCCACAGTATTTACCAGAGGGTTAGGGTGATTTTGGAGTTTGTTGTACATTGTGCGAGCGCGGGTTTTAATCACGTCGACAATGTATGGGATGCTGGAATGTTCATGGAGGATATGGGCAGGAAATCTCCAACCAGTGTCATAGATCATCCTTAACGCCCGATTCTGCAACGTCTGGAGTCTGATGAAGGTGGATTTTGCCACCACTCCCCAGATCTCGCATCCGTACAAAACCAGAGGTGGAATGATCGCACGATACACCTGGAGCTTCAGGCGTAGGGGCATGGTTTTGGAACTGAGAATTGGGTATAGCTGCCGGAGAGCAGCATGACCTTGCAGTACCTTGCCCCTGACGTGATGTCTATACGTCAGCCGCCGATCCAGCGTCACCCCGGGGTACTTCGCCGTAGTGACCCAGGGGATCCGACGGCGCCGCAACACGAGGTCCCGCGGGAGCCGGTTGGCTTTCGTATTCGCCAGGAGAATCGCAGAGCTTTTCTCCGGGTTTATAGACATACGCCAGTTCTCGCACCATCTACTGATGGCACGGAGATGGGCTTGTACTTGGTGGTAACTGTAGCGCGGGTTCTTGTTAGTAGCGAAGATCAGTAGATCGTCCGCACACTGACAGATGTGTGTGTTTGGGTGCGTGGGGAGATCGGCCATGTAAGCTGCGAAGAGTGCCGGTGACAGTACACTGCCCTCGGGGACTCCTGCGTCAATGGGCCTCTCTCTGGAGAATGATCACTCCACCTTCACCCGGAAGCTACGTTCCTGTAGGAAACTAGCCACCAAGTAAATATATGGAGGGGGGATTTCGTGCTGTATGAGCTTGTAGACAAGCCCCTCGTGCCAAGTGGTAGAAAATGCCTTTTCCACGTCAAGCAACACTGCCGCCGTTTTAGCCCTATCCTGGTAAGCCAGGGAAGCTTTTTCGGCTACACGCAGTAGTTGCTCAGTCGTGGAGTGGCCAGAACGAAAACCAAACTGATGTTCAGGAAGGAGACCTTTTTCCTCCAATAGGGGGCCAAGACGGGACAGGAACAGTTTCTCGAATACTTTCGAGATAACTGGTAGGAGGCTGGTGGAGCGGTAACTAGATGGAAACACCGGATTTTTGCCCGGCTTCAACACGCATACCACACGCGCCTGTTTCCAGACAGCTGGAAAATGACGCATGCTGAGGCACGCGTTGTAAATCCGGGTCAATTTTTATATATATATATATATATATATATATATATATATAAAGGGGAGACAGATAGACCCCGCCAATCTCCCCACATTCACCTATCTGCGAAGAAGGATTGAATGGGTAAACTCTATCTCCTACCTGGGAGTGAAGCTCGATAAGGGCCTTACTTTTCGGGAACACATCAACGACTTGTCGGCGCGGGCCGGTGGGGCAACTGCCTCTCTGTACCCCATGCTGCGGTCGGGGATGCCAGTTCCCCTAAAGCTACGCCTTTTTCGGGCACTCATAATCCCACTCCTCCTATACGCCTGCGAAATCTGGGGCATGGCCGCAGATTCCCATCTCCTGCGTCTGCAGCGTATACAGAATAGAGGACTTCGGATAATCTATTCTGTATGCCGCGGATTCCCTTCGAGACTACTGCACGAAGCCTCGTCTCTTCCGTATGTGGAGGACGAAATTAGGCGCCGGGCAACAAAATTTTACGACCAAATTCCTCAACATAGGAGTGCCCTGATTAGGTCTCTTGGGGACTACAACCCCACTGAACGCACGCGTGTGGGACACCGGGTTACCCGCATGGCTTGCGGGCATCCCCGGTAACGAAGGAGACATCCCTTCAACAGCGAAAGCTGAATACATCACAGTCCTCCAAGATAAGCTTGGATTCTAAATTCAAAATTAAATAAACCTCCATATTTGGACCTTTACACCAGCAGTGCCCAACGGAAGTTGCACACTGATTAAGCAGCCGCTGAGGAGCAAAATCTTGCTGCCTCCTTAAACCTACTACCTCAAACTTCACCCGCCACCCTGCAAAATCCTACATCCCGTCATAAAGTGGTTAAGCCCTAAAAGGGCAGGTACACGTATGACACACCTCGGGCTGATCTCAGCCTGCCAGATAGCGGCGTCGACAGATAGAGAGTTGGAAGGGAGATAGATTTGGCTTATTACGCCGGGATATAGATTTATTGGGGAGGAGTGTGTCGTTGTCACGAGGTCCCGCTTAGCACCCTCGGTAGTACGAGTATGCTAGCCGACCGGGGGTCGACTTTAATTTGTAGTTGCCGGGTGGCAGCCATGGACAAGCCCTGACTGACACACGCGGGTAGTTCTTCGTGTGAAGGGGAGTTGGTCGTGAATCGGCGGAGACTGCGATGTGGGTTCCAGTGAACGGCGATGACTGTGGTGGCACTTGTTATTCAAGTGGTCAAAAGAAATCGGTGGTGTCAAGTCCAGAGGCACTACAGAGCTTTCCTCTGCACCGATAGCTGCACGGGGAGTTGTAGTGGGCGTTGAATCCGTATCTGTTGAAGAGTGCGCGTTGTTCTGGTGTCGGAATCTTGCGTCCTTCTGGTGGTACGTTTGGCGTTGTAGATTGTGACCGGGGTTGGTTATGTTGCGTTGCAGGAGGTGGCGACGTAGTCCTGGGTTGGCGATGTTGCACTGCAGGTTGTAGCGGGGTAGTTCGGGGTTGTCTGTATTGCACACTGTCATGTGCTGTTGGTGGTAGAGAGACTTGTGTGCTGGCTTCATGAGTCGGGGTTGGAGTTCGGTCCTCGATTCGGTGAAGTTTGCGCAGGATGGAGTCTAGGGTGGTTGTGTTGTCCAGTGCGGTGGTTGTGTCGCGTAGTTCTGCCAGTAGTTCTGCTGCGGAGTTGAAGCCGGTGGAGTTGTGGAGAAGTTGTTGATGGATTGTTGTGAGTCCGTTGCGGTAGGTCCGGCGGAGACAGTTCGTCTTCTTGTTGATTTTCTGGATGTCTGTGCTGAGAGATGTGAGGCGGCCTATTGTGGAGTTGCGTAGTTGACGTCCCTCGTCTAAGATAATTTGCAGTTGGGTCGTGATGGTGGCTTTGGAGTTGGCTATGGTGGAAACTGCGGCGGTGAGTTGAAGTGTGGCTTCTTCCAGTCTTTCCAGTCTGTGTTGGAGGTTTTGTAAGTCTTGCTGGATGTCTTCGGTGTCATTCCGGGGCAGTGGTGCAGTTGCGGTGGAGGTGGCGGATGATGGAGCGGACTGTTGTGACGGTGAGCGTCCTTGTGTAGTAGGAGCTGGTCTGCGGCGAGGTTGTGAGTCTGCGATGGCTGGTGCAGATTGCAGGGTATTGGCCTTTGGGTAGAGAGGGCACTGCGCCTTACCCGTAAAGTGGCCGAAGCCATTACAGGTGGCGCAGTACCGACGTCTGCGGCGTAGATCGTGGCTGGTGCAGTCCTGTGTGAAGCAGTGGGCCCCACAGTAGTGGCACCTAGGAGCAGCGTTGCAAGTGGTGGTGTCGTGGCCAAAGCGGCAGCAGCGGCGGCAGGGCACATGTCTGGAAGTTCGTGCTGGTTCGACGAGTAAGCGCCGTCCGAGTAGGGTCAGACCCGTTCTCAGGGCGGATTCACTGTCCGCGGTGTCGGCGAAGACGATTCTGATTAGTGGTGTAGGCCCCCGTGAGGTGATGATGCGAAAGGCTCTCATTGCTGAGGGCCACTTCTGGCGTGCTGCATGTAGGATGTGTCTCTCGGGGATATCTCGTGGTACACCTCGTATAATAACGCTGACCCCTTGGAAAGGGCCACTGAGTCCAGGCGGTGGTGAGTTCTCCGGGAGACGGGCTGAAATCCGCGGTGATGAGGCCGGCAACTCCGGTGTTGGCACTGCCACTGCCATTACCGGGGAGCGGGGACGCTCGACTGGCCGGTTCTCTAGCTGCGGAGTAAACCCGGGTCAAGTGCATCACGGCTCTAGGGGGAAGGTGCTGGAGCATTTCCGCTGTAACACGGTCCTGTCCAGGGGATTTTCGGGCTCTTAGGGATTTTATGGTGTTAGTTACCTATCTCTGGGAATGTTTTTTTTATTTTTTTTTATTTAACATATTAACTAAAATTTTACTGTGGTGACTCTGTTTATTTGTTTAATCGGGGGTGACGTGGGGTCCGGTACCGCTTGATTTTTTTTTTTTTTTGTCCTACTTAACTAATTTACTTCTGTGGTGACTCTGTTTATTTTTATTTTTTTTTTTTTTTAAAGTGGTGGTGTTAGTCCGGTACCGCCGAAGCAAACCGGATGACTGCGGGTAATGTTAAAGTCGGGTCGTTGGCTTAGGCAGGTCAAGTGTAATGGCGTTGCCCTGACACTGACCTGCGGTTTGGGGGGAAGTTGGGTCGGACTGAAGGACCGATTGGAGGACCAATTGGAGGTCTAGGGAGTGTCAGTCGATTCAAAATCTGATTAAGTGAAGTCTGTAGTGTTGATGTGTGTCCTTGTAGAATTTCTTCTAGTGTCTTATGGACATTGTGAATGCGTGAGTCATTGATGTAAGTGACCACTTTCTCCAGCTGCTTGTTGAAGTGGTCACGGAGGCTATTGTTGTCTTGATGAACTGTAGCAGGTAGCGTTGTTTGCAGATTATGGGTGGCATCCTTAACGTCCTCGAGAGCACGAGTCAGGGCTGTCTCCCATGCTGCAATCCGGTCGGTGAGAGTCTGGAGTGTGTCTTGTATCTTCTGTAGTGCGGCGGTGTTGTGGAGTACAGCGGTGTGGAGTTGGTTGTCTGCAGCGTCGTGTTGGTCGGCGGTTTGGCGGTTGGTCTTGATATGTTGGTGTGTGGCGGTGAAGGTCTGCGAGGCGGAGAGTGGTTGTTGCGTAGGCAACTTGTGAACTGCAGGCGTCCGACGGCGTGGGTTCCTGGGGCACGCCGCCTGGCCCGTGAAGTGGCCAGTGCTGTTGCACGTGGCACAATACACTGGGCGACGTGTCAGGTCGTGGCTGGTGCAGGATGTGGTGATGGTGCCGGCGCCACAGTAGTGGCAGCGTGGGGCGTCGGCGCAGGCGTCGGTGCAGGCGTCGGCGGTGTGACCGTACTGGCAACAGCGTCGGCAGGGAATAGGGCGTACACCACGGCTAGCCTCGACTGGGAGCACCTGCCCGAGGGCAGGAAGCCCGTCCGTCAAAGCAGCACGGTAATCCGCCCCATCCCAAAACTCCAGGCGCACCAGCGGCGACGGTCCTCTGGCTGTGATGATGCGCGTCGCTTTCATGACAGAAGGCCAGCGACGTCGGGCTGCGCTGAGGAGGAGAGAGTCCGGAAGCTGCCGATGTACTCCGCGCACAACTGCGCTGTAGCTCTGCAGCCTCGTGAGGTTTGGATGACTCTCTGTGGACGTTCGATATTCAACCTCTGGCTGTGTCGACTGTGTGCGGTGGGTGGTTGATGTCGGCGTGGTGTCGCAGGCTGAGATACCTTG
Source organism: Tenodera sinensis (assembly GCA_030765045.1). Taxonomy (NCBI): domain Eukaryota; kingdom Metazoa; phylum Arthropoda; class Insecta; order Mantodea; family Mantidae; genus Tenodera; species Tenodera sinensis. The sequence continues at coordinate 40,145,485 of CM060963.1, forward strand.
GTCAGGCGGCGTAGATGGAGATGGAGTTGGCGAGCAGGCTGGCTGTGAGGCAGGGACGGCGCTGGCGTTTTCAGTTTCCCCAGAAGGTACTTCGGAGGCTTCTTGGACTGCTGCGGCGGCTCTCTTCTTCTTTCTTCCTGCCATGTTGTCTCTGCGGCGGCTGTGGCTGGACTCCAGCAGACCAGGTCTCTGGTCTCTAACTCCATGCTCCCCGCTTGATTTGGGATCAGGGGTATTTATAGGGGCAAGAATGGCGGCATGGACGCGCATTAGGAACCACGAAAATGACGTGATCGCTAACATCGGCAAAGGCGAGCCGAAGCACCGCAAGCATACTAGGATAAAAATGTTCTAGAAGCGGCTCGGCTCGCCGACTAATGCGCGTCCACGCAACCTCGTCCCTAAGCCACATACATGTTCCGGCAGAGGCCCTCACCTCGGAAAATATTCAGGAGCTGCCACCGCGGGACAGTGTATACAGTGTCAAAACTGTAAATAGTGTAGTGCGCTGGGACGCATATTTCTGGTGTGCCCAGTGAAGATGTGTGTGTATGTGTGTACGAGTGTGTGTGTGGGTGAATGCGTGCGTGTATGTGTCTGTATATAATTTGTAAATATGTACATATGTATATATAACCCAAAGACGAAACAGACAAAAGACAAAAGAAAACTATTCTCGGTGACCTACAGATGGTCACCGTATGGGTTTTTGTATATAGCGAAAACTGTAGATATGAACAAAGTCAACTGTAAATCAATGTAAATATAGCCTGTAAGCCGGGCCCAATGTACCGGCACCAGGCCAATACTTTTAAAATACACTAACTAACTAACTAACTAACAATCAGGTGACGCGCTAATCTCCTCCTGGTTCTGGCCGTCAGCCACTCACTGAGAGGTTATCTGAGTTAGGCGATTTACTCTGTTTTAAGTACAGATATTCATTTTGCCTTTCCCATCTGCGAAAATTAGCCCGTTGGACTTAAGATGTCCTTCGGCAATTTTTTGGATGGTAGTCGGCGAGGCTCTCTCTGGTCATATTGTCCCAGAGTATTCACCAGTGGATTAGGGTGGTTCTGGAGTTTGTTGTACATTGTTCGAGCGCGGGTTTTAATCACGTCGACAATGTACGGGATGCCGGAATGTTCGTGAAGGATGTGGGCAGGAAATCTCCAACCAGTGTCGTAGATCATCCTTAATGCCCGATTCTGCAACGTCTGGGGTCTGATGAAGGTGGACTTTGCCACCACTCCCCAGATCTCGCATCTGTACAGGACCAGAGGCGGGATGATCGCACGATACAGCTGGAGTTTCAGGCGAATGGGCATGGTTTTGGAGCTGAGGATGGGATACAACTGCCGTAGGGCTCCATGACCTTGTAGTACTTTGCCCCTGACGTGATGCCTATACGTTAGCCGCCGGTCCAACGTGACCCCGAGATACTTCGCCGTGTAATAGCATTTCTATTTATATTTCAAACCTACAAAAAATGGTATGACTTGTTTTAAAAGCGGTGATAACATTTTTTGTGTGTGAAATTCCGTTTTTTATGGAAAATTATTTATAGAAGTGAGTAGAGAAAGAGATCTGAATATGTTATCTGAATTTGAGTAGAGAAAACAGTGTGAATGTAATATGTAGGATTTCTATTTCAGACATACAGAAATTTGTATAATTTGTAAAGGAGAGTAAAAACATGTTTTTTTTATATAAAATCGCATTTATTCAGGCAATGTAGATAAACTTCAGAAGCAAAACCTTATCTGAACACAAAATCTATAGAACTGGTTCCGATATACACATAAGATATACAAGAATTGCGTTGTATAAGAGGGAATAAATATATTTTTTGTGTAAAATCGCGTTTTTTCACGAAAGACAGGTAAATATATAGTTAAAAAAGGAATATTTCCGAAACACTTCACTCCACAAAAAATTTATTTCGACACGAATTGTGTGTTTTAGCAAGATCTACATTTTTGTATAGTAAGATTTGGACTATCTCTTACGGTTTACCAGTTATGCAAAAGTCACTTATAATAAATAGGTCTACATGGACTATAGTCAGAAAATTCAAAATATATATTTCATTTGTCATAAAAATATCTCAACCATAGCATTTTAATCAAAATTGTTAGAGCTATTTTCAAGAAAATAAAAACTTTTGAATAATTTTCTTCAAAATTTTCGTGTCGCATCCTTGAAAGACAATAAATTTAAATACCAACTTTGCTTTATAACCAACTTTTCGTTTCTGAGTTATGTGGTCCACAAATTGACAGACACACGCGCGCGCGAGTGCACACACACACATACATACATACACACACACACACACACACACACACACACACACACACACTGATTTTCCTCTACCTCAATTGGCTTGCTTTGTACCTATTCACAGAACAGCTATTTTGTCTGTTTGCCCTAAAGAAGAAGCCACTATTTGGTAAAGTTTACCAAAAAGATCAACAAACGCAATTTTGCTAAACCAAATACAAAAATCCCAGAAGAAATTGAGTACTTAAATCGTTCTTCCACGCATTGCATGGGCATTGCTCATTTGTCCATTTGACATCCACTTTGATTCACTCACATTGCGGACTCTAACCACATTTGCATACCAAACTGCTGCCTTCTTAACCAGATGGCGCCACAAGCTTTTCTTTTTAGTTTTTTCATTGGGCGTTGATAGTTTTTGCCCTTGACACTTCAAATACGATCTTTCTTTAATTATACAATTGTTTTTAGATAAAGCTTCTAATATGTTTGCTGCAAAGAACAAATATTGTCCGATTTTAACGCCCATATACAACATAATTAAATCATATGGTTCACAAAACTACATAATTAAGAATTTTACGAGCCCTTCATAAAATAAGTTGAAGGTTATCATGCTCCCAAAGCAAGGGAAAAGCACCAGGCAACCGCAAAACTACCGCCCCATTAGTCTTTTGTCTACTATTGGTAAATTGCTCGAAAAACTTATACTTTTTCGACTTCAAAAACAAGTTTCGGCATCTCATGAACTTTCAAATTCACAGTTTGGTTTTCGAAAAGGACATTCTACCGACTTACAGCTTCTCAGACTAACTGATGATGTAACAGAGCAATTTAACAATGGGGCTTCAACGTTGGCGCTATTTCTGGACGTAGAAGCCGCATTCGACCGGTGCTGGCACAATGGCCTTATTTACAAACTGCACCACAATTTCCCGGCTCTTCAAAATTACCTGTACTTGCTGCACAATTTTCTGGAAAAACGCAAGTTCTACGTCCAAGTGGGCCGCTCCTCCTCACGGGAGAGAGTAATGCGGGCTGGCGTCCCACAAGGGGCAATCATGTCACCCTTTCTGTATATATTATTCACTAACGATTTCCCAGTGGACGCCAGATGTAAGGTAGCCATGTATGCTGACGACACTGCAATATACAACCACCATAGAAATCCACGTTTCGGCCTTGCAGAAATGCAACGTTATGTCAACAACTTCCTTTCATGGCAACATGACTGGAAAATCAAAATTAACCCCGACAAATGCCAGCTGATCCATTTTTCTAAGCGGCATCACACTTTGGCAATGGACCTAACGGTCGGTGGTCAAGTATTGCACTGTCGTCGGCAAGTTAAATATCTAGGGGTTACCTTGGACCGCACAATGTGCTGGTCCTCCCACATAAAAAATAGCGCCAATAAAGGCAGACAGCGGCTAAAGTTATGCGCCCCCATCTTCCGCAGCAAACAGCTGCAATTGAAGTCCAAACTCGTACTGTATAAAGCTTTTATCCTCTCGGTGGTTCTATACGCGTGTGTGGCCTGGGCAAACGCCTCAAAAACCGCCCTGAAAACTCTCCAAACCCTCCAAAACCTCTCTCTCAGGAAAATCCTCTCTGCTCCCATCCTAACCACTAACCGAACCCTTCACCAGGAAACCCAGATCCTAACCATTCCCGAGGCAATAGCAAAAAGAGCCACTGTCGCGTGGGCACGCATCAGAAACCATGACAATTACGTGATTGCCAATATTGGCAAAGGTGAGCCGAAGCATCGGAAACACACTAGAATTAAGATGTTTTAGACGTCGTTCGGCTCACCGACTGATGTGCGTCCACGCAAAAAAGGGCCCTAGGCCGCACACACGCTACCTCAGAGGCCTGCATCCCAGGGAACCAGTCAGGAGCTGCAACCTGGTCCGCACAGGAAAACTGCGGAAAAAACTGTAAATAAGTGAAGTGTATAGTGTAGTGAGTGTAAATATGTATATACGAGCGTGTGTGTGTGTGTGTGTGTGTGTGTGTGTGTGTGTGTGTGTGTGTGTGTGTGTGTGAGTGTGATGGGACATATGTATGGTATGCCCAGGAGTGAATGAGCGCGTGGATGAGTGTACATAAACAAAAAACGATCAAAAGAGACAAACAAGACATTGAACATACAAAATAAAACTGTTCTCGGTGGGCTAAAGCTGCCCACTGTATGGGTTTTAAAGGAAACACAGATAACACGAATCCTTGTAAACTTTGTAAATAATATAAATAATGTCAATTTTAGCCTGTAAGCCGGGCCCTTTTGTACCGGCACCAGGCAAATGTTTTAGTTCAATAAATAAGTTTAAGTTTAAGTTTAAGTTGAAGTTGAAAGTTGAATTATCAACTAGCTTTTCTCCCCGTGGTATTTGTTATTGTTCAACAGTGCTTTTGCTTAGTGTCGCTCCAGTGTTTAAATAAAAAATAAAGAAGTAGTTAAAAAGTAAAGTAGTCACAATTGGTGTCAAGAGTGCGACGAATTTGATTTTTTTTTTTTTAATTAACGTCCTCCAACATTGTGTCATATCGGACGAAAGAGTGCAACGAAAAGCACGATATGGAACAGTTGATCAAACAAATGTTAGCCAAGATGGGAAATGAAGTGAGTTCCGGAATGTGGCAAATGGAAACAAATATGAAAGCCGAATTGAAAAATGTAAACTGCGAAATGGAAAAGATGAATACGGGAATGCCCGAACTGAAGAATATAGTATCGGAGAATATTAACGAGCGACTAGCCAAGGTTAAGGAAGCCATTGAAAAACTCTCTATCTCTCACTGTGCATGTGTGTGTGTGTTTGTGCGTGTGCGTGTGCGTGTGTGTGTGTGTGTTTAAACATCGCAGTAGAAGATTTTAAAGAAAATTCACCACTTTGCATGGAAAGTTTCTGAAAAACAGTTCTAAGGATTTTATTTAAATATTCATACACAAATTTAGACATGTTTAAACCAATGACTCAAAACAAATATTGATATAATTCAATTTTTGACACTGTGTAATTATTGTTTAAGGAACTGTGTAAAATTACAATCAGCATTCTAACAAACTTATTCCATACGACTGGAAATAAGATCAAATTGTTGCTGACGTTCTAACTAGAGTGGAAATACAAGATTAGCTTGTTTAGTAATCAAGCCTTTATTTGCAAGTTCCCTTCTCGCTGCTTGCGAACAAATTTTTCCACAGAGGTTTGAGGTTAGGTCTGTGTACAGATGAGTTCATTACCGAAATTTGACTCTTGTAAGACATTCCTTGGATCTCCGTGCTCTATGGGGTTGAACATAATCATGCTGTAGAAGATTAAGATACTTTCCATGAGCAGAGGGTACGATACATTGAAGGGTAATGTTATTAATGTAAACCTCCACATATTATATATAATATTGCGACCTGCTTTAAAAGATTTGACTATCGCACAAAGCCTACTCTATATTCCCGTTGCATCTACAAGGAAATAAGCAATAAGATAATTGTACAAATGTTTATATCAACTAACACGAAGAAGAGATAGTTTACACACGTTACTTTACAAAAATCAGTTATTTCTTGACATCAGAAGTTACACAGATGACATGATGTCACTGACCGTGAAGCAGGTAGGAGGATATGGTACGTTTAAGGACGAAACAGGGTAGTCAAGTCCTTCTAAGAAACAATCCATTTCATCTTCTGGTGGCGGGCCAAGAACTAGACGAGCCAAAACGTGAATCAGCTGTTTCTTTTATTAGTGATGTCCATCCCCCCTCCCCTGTGATTATCATCTTGTACCACTTAAGTACTTCTCAGAAAGACGTGTTATAAATTTTCCTCCTAAGTGAATCGTCCATGGCTTCAGGCAATTCATCTCAAGTTTTCTGGAACGTAGCATTTGCTTCTACAAGATTGCGAAGTTTCTAATGCCCAAGTTTCTTGGCCATTGTCTTCCCCGTAAACGGGAATTCATTAAGTGATGCGCTAGGGTGCAAATAAAATTTGCGAGCTTCAGGAAACTTGCTGTTAATCTGATTTCTTACACCCTTCGAAGTTATTCGCCAGAATATTTCATGTTTTTTTTGCAGTTAAACTTCTAAGGATACCATTTTGGCCTTACATCTATTAGTGGCTTGAAATTTAGGTGAATAAATAAACTGAACATAATTTATAGCACGCTGTGCCAAAAGTTGCTTGTTACCAAACTCAAAACGACACTGGAAATGGATATTCGAGCATCAGTAGTTAATTTCCAAGTTAGCAAAGACAAAATCACATTGAAACAGCACAAATTTCCGCTATTCTTCTGTTTCACGGTTTTGAATTTTTAGATCCGTTCCGGTTCCAATTTCCTCGGCCCATCTTTTCTTCGGTCTTCCTTAACTTCTTGTGCCTTTGTGTAAAGTACAATATTATATTCCTCCAAACAATTCGATGTCGAGATTTCACCGGAAATGTATGTTTTGAGGCACCCTGAAAAGAAAAAGCATTTTTAGAAAAATGTCCGTGTGTGTGTCTGTCAGTCTGTGGACAGTATAACTCAAAAACGAAAAGTCGGTTAAAAACCAAAGTTGGTATTTAAGTTTAATGTCTTTCAAGGATGCGACACAAAGATTTTGAAGAAAATTGCTCCAACTTAAACTATCCTTTACATGGATAATTTGTAAAAAATTTTAAATTTTTTGAAAATGGCTCTAACAATTTTGATTAAAATGACACATATTTAAGATCCAGTTAATTGTTACTTATGTTCTATATGTAGAACTCTGGATAGAGGCAATGAACGTTCAATCCGGCGTTTACTTTATGTGACGGAATCCCCCCAAGAAGCCCTCATATTGTCCATTACACGGAAGTTGAGCAAATGCGACCGACCGACTTAATTCCACATGTCAAAAAAATTAACTTCAAATAATTTGTTTTTCAAAAAAATCCATATTTATGTACTAAGTGCTTGTCTATCTATTATGGTTTACGGGTAATACAAAATTATATAAACCTCCTACGAATTTTGGAGACTTAACAGGCTGTCCCCCAGAAAATTCAAGATAGGTATATCATTTAATAACGAGATTGCTATGTACCAATCTTAGTTGCACCTGTCCTTGACGACACTACTAACCACTAATCAAAAGATCCGCATGTGGCAATCAATACTTCAACTTCAGCGCACATTCCCATGTAGCTGAAAGCGAAACTATGCATTTCCCTTTATGAAAGTGTTGATACTGTAGTTGTATTGATATTCTAATAAATAGACACACACACACACACACGTGCACGCAAGCAATATAACAGAAATCCTACAACTGGATTACCTCTCTTATGAATTTAATAATGAAAACTACTCATCCTATTGAATTCTTCCCGGTCTACCTTTGGTTTACCCTTTAGAACAAATATTACGATAGAATCTCGTAGCAAATCTACTTTGCTCAATGCATACTTATGCTGTTTTTGCACTAACATGTAGCAGAGTCTTTATGGGTTAAAGGTTAAGTGGGCTTACTCGCAGTGTAGTGTAATAGGAATGAAAGAGATTTCAATCAGAACACTATGTGCATGTTTATAGTCAGTTAAACTGCCTTTGGCTCGTTATCCGCTCCATAATGCATTGTGAATACAATAAAAGGCACCACGTGGTTTAAATTTTACTAAAGTTCGGAAAGTGTAATCTATTTAGTAATTTTCAAACGCATAATACAAAAATAACACAACAAAAAACAACAATCAGAAAGGGAATCTAGTATATTTAAAAGGGAACGCAAGGGAAGACGTCGCTTTTAAAGCGCCGGATTGTGTGTGTGTGTGTGTGTCTGTGTGTCTGTGTGTGTCTGTGTCTGTGTTTGTGTGTCTGTGTGTGCCTCTGTGTGTCTGTGTGTGTCTGTGTGTGTCTGTGTGTGTCTCTGTGTGTCTCTGTGTGTCTCTGTGTGTCTGTGTGTCTGTGTGTGTCTGTGTGTGTCTGTGTCTCTGTGTGTCTCTGTGTGTCTATGTGTGTCTCTGTGTGTCTGTGTCTGTGTGTGTCTGTGTGTGTGTCTGTGTGTGTGTCTGTGTGTGTGTCTGTGTCTGTGTCTGTGTGTGTCTCTGTGTGTCTCTGTGTGTCTATGTGTGTCTCTGTGTGTCTGTGTCTGTGTGTGTCTGTGTGTGTGTCTGTGTGTGTGTCTGTGTCTGTGTCTGTGTCTGTGTGTGTCTCTGTGTGTCTCTGTGTGTCTGTGTGTGTCTCTGTGTGTCTCTGTGTGTCTCTGTGTGTCTCTGTGTGTCTCTGTGTGTCTCTGTGTGTGTCTGTCTGTGTGTGTCTGTGTGTGTGTCTGTGTGTGTCTGTGTCTGTGTGTGTCTCTGTGTGTCTGTGTGTCTGTGTGTCTGTGTGTGTCTGTGTGTGTCTGTGTCTCTGTGTGTCTCTGTGTGTCTATGTGTGTCTCTGTGTGTCTGTGTGTGTGTCTGTGTGTGTGTCTGTGTCTGTGTCTGTGTGTGTCTCTGTGTGTCTCTGTGTGTCTGTGTGTGTCTGTGTGTGTCTCTGTGTGTCTCTGTGTGTCTCTGTGTGTCTCTGTGTGTCTCTGTGTGTCTCTGTGTGTATCTGTGTCTGTGTGTGTCTGTGTGTGTGTCTGTGTGTGTGTCTGTGTGTGTCTGTGTCTGTGTGTGTCTCTGTGTGTCTCTGTGTGTCTCTGTGTGTCTCTGTGTGTCTGTGTGTGTCTGTGTGTGTCTGTGTGTGTCTCTGTGTGTCTCTGTGTGTCTCTGTGTGTCTATGTGTGTCTGTGTGTGTGTCTGTGTGTGTCTGTGTGTGTCTGTGTCTCTGTGTGTCTCTGTGTGTGTCTGTGTCTGTGTATGTCTGTGTGTGTCTGTGTGTGTGTCTGTGTCTGTGTGTGTCTTTGTGTGTCTGTGTGTGTCTGTGTGTGTCTGTGTGTGTCTGTGTGTGTCTCTGTGTGTCTGTGTGTGTCTGTGTGTGTCTCTGTGTCTCTCTGTGTGTCTCTGTGTGTCTCTGTGTGTCTCTGTGTGTCTCTGTGTGTCTCTGTGTGTGTCTGTGTGTGTCTGTGTCTGTGTCTGTGTGTGTCTGTGTGTGTCTCTGTGTGTCTGTGTGTGTCTCTGTGTGTCTGTGTGTGTCTCTGTGTGTCTCTGTGTGTCTCTGTGTGTCTATGTGTGTCTCTGTGTGTGTCTGTGTGTGTCTGTGTGTGTGTCTGTGTGTGTGTGTCTGTGTGTGTCTGTGTGTCTCTGTGTGTCTCTGTGTGTCTCTGTGTGACTCTGTGTGTCTCTGTGTGTGTCTGTGTGTCTCTGTGTGTGTCTGTGTGTGTCTGTGTGTGTGTGTCTATGTGTGTCTGTGTGTCTCTGTGTGTCTCTGTGTGTCTCTGTGTGTCTCTGTGTGTCTCTGTGTGTCTCTGTGTGACTCTGTGTGTCTCTGTGTGTGTCTCTGTGTGTCTATGTGTGTCTCTGTGTGTGTCTGTGTCTGTGTGTGTCTGTGTGTCTGTGTCTGTGTGTGTCTGTGTGTCTCTGTGTGTCTCTGTGTGTCTCTGTGTGTCTCTGTGTGTCTATGTGTGTCTCTGTGTGTGTCTGTGTCTGTGTGTGTCTGTGTGTGTGTCTGTGTCTGTGTGTGTCTGTGTGTGTCTCTGTGTGTCTGTGTGTGTCTCTGTGTGTCTGTGTGTGTCTGTGTGTGTCTCTGTGTGTCTCTGTGTGTCTCTGTGTGTCTCTGTGTGTGTCTGTGTGTGTCTGTGTGTGTGTGTGTCTGTGAGTGTCTGTGTGTCTCTGTGTGTCTCTGTGTGTCTGTGTGTGTCTGTGTGTGTGTGTGTGTCTGTGAGTGTCTCTGTGTGTCTCTGTGTGACTCTGTGTGTGTCTGTGTGTGTCTGTGTGTGTCTGTGTGTGTCTGTGTGTTTGTGTGTGTGTGTGTGTGTGTGTGTGTGTGTGTGTGTGTGTGTGTGTGTGTGTGTGTGTGGGTATGTGTTTCGGTGTGTGGAGAGCATAATTCAAAAACGAAAAGTCGGTCAAAAGCCAAAGTTAGTATCTAATTTTAATGTTTTTCAACGATTCCACACAAAGATTTTGAAGAAAATTGCTCTACCCTAAACTACACTTTGCATAGAAAATTTTTTGATTTTCTTGAAAACGACTAACGATTTTGATGAAAATTTCACAAGTTTGATATATTTTTATGAAAAATGAAATTAAATCTTGAATTTTCTGGCTACAGCCCCTGTAATCGTATTTACTCTGGACGAGTTTTGCATAATTGGTAAACCGTTAGAGATAGACAAAACCATACTATACAAACAATTTAGATCTTGCTGAAATGCACAATTTATGTCTGAATAAATTTTGTTGTAGGGCGAAGCATTTCGGAGATATTCCTTGTTGTGTGTGTGTGAGTTTCGTAAAACTTAGAACTTTCGTGAAATGGAACATCGTAGTTCATTTTTTATATGTTAAGTGTGCAAAGACAACAGAATCTCAAAGCTTTAAAAATTTGACTATCGCACAAAGCCTAGTGTATTCCAATATTCCCCTTGTACCTACAAGGAAATATACAATAAGATAATTTGTGCAGATATTAACTAACACGAAGAAGATATAGGAATAAGAGTTTGTAAGAATGATTAGTATAGGATTTTTATCATGTTTTACAAGATTCCCCTTGAAATCGGAAGCGTTGAACTTTGAAGATGGATCGTACGGTTTCTATTAATGAATGCCGTGTTTTAGGTACAATTCTTTTTTACACAGTATAGATGAGCAACCATCAATCATTACAACCCTAACGTGTCCCAAAATTAGAAAAACCTGCTGACCAGGAACCATGTCAGAATGACTGGCAGGGGATACCCGATGATTGGCAGGGCAATAAACTGATCGAATATTGGATTGGCTGCAACCACCTGCGTGGGGGTAATCAACCCTAGCCTAGGAGAGGGGGGAAACTTTTAATGGAAGCAGGGATGAATTGTTAAAACACGTCACTAATGTACTTTATAAGGGAGGTAATCTCACACATTGACCAGCTGTGTCGAAGAATATTCGAGTCACTCTCTGACTCACCGCGTCAGTCAACAAGACATACCAGAGCATTTAAACTATCAACATTTCAATATATTGTGTGTAACAATCAGGGTATCCCAGTGGTATGCGAAGAATTTTCAGGAGGTGTTCAATTTTAAAATATGCATTCAGTATATGCTTCCTGAATTGTCACAAATAAAAATATTTCAGCTAGGGAGATTTCAATGTGCCCTCTGTCCAAGAATTCATTCTACTTACTCTGCTGATCTACCCAACAATGATATCTTACAGCTGCGCGCGATAATTACATTTTATATTATTTGTTTCAACCGCCGACAACAATAACAGTGTTAGTGAATGTAAGTTAGTGACTGATTTATAATCTTTCAGCACTCAGAAAGGTTCAGTTTTATTACATTAACAAAAGTGACGCTATACTACATCCATACCTTGTATCACTCCGCAGTATTCGTATCCTCTGCGACTAACACAAACAAATGACACGTGAACACTATTTTTAGGTATTAATGTTATTTACTATTTTATGTTAATAAAAAGTTACTGTGTTTGATTATCATATATCTTGAAAACTCAGTTAATCGCCAATACTTTTAAGGAACTATATTTTGTGGTGTTCTTTGGTTTCGCGCATATGGCGGGTTAGTTGTTGACATATTTACATGACGTCGGGACCTAAGAGCGGAGTGATTATAAAGGCATCGTAAAAGTTAAGCAGATGCATTTTGTTTCTTGATTAAAGTAACAGCTTTTTGTATTTTAATGACAACTAAATTAAGTGCTTTCCTAACTATACACAGCCTTTGAAGGAAATAAAATAATCATTGTTTATCAAAATAAAACGCACTTCTAACCTCAAATATCACATTCTTTCAAACGAATACAACCTTGAATATCGTTAAGACACAAAACACAGGTACATACCTTTCTCAAATCCTGTTCTGCACTTTGGATAAAATTACTTCTGAATGGTAAATATTGTAATATATTTAATACAGTATGCGTAGTTAACACAAAAATAACAGTAACAATAACTGTATGTAATGCTCTAAAACAACTCAAGACAAAACCACGCACACACGAGCAATACAATGGAATCGACAGATTAAGACGGCGTCTAAACAAATCATGTTTTAAAATCTGTTTGCCTTCCCTGCAACCGGCTCAAAAATATTAGCTGTTGTGGCAACATAACAGATGCAATAATACCAGCTATGGCCGTAGCTATAGCTACGCTTTCTCTCAATGTTGCCAGATTGGGTAAACACTCATGGATTAGGCTGCTACATAGATATTTCTGCAACAATTTTTATGAAGGAGATTTAAGATAATTTTTCAGTCATTTTTCGGGATCCATTAAAATACTGAAAAAATAATCATTCTTTCCTTAATATTCATAAGAGACGCAAACTTCCCATTTAAATCATCTAAAAAACCATTTCATTTCTCTCAAGTGCAATATATCTGCTTCAATTTCCCACAGTTGAATTTAAGACCTAATTTAATTATTTAAAATGGTAACACCTTTCTGTGTTAAAAGGAACATTTCTTCTGTTAGACGGCAGATGGCATTAGAGTACCATCCAGCTTACCTGCTTTCATTATCTGCATATAGATGGCACAGTATTCACTATTAGCATGTATTCTTTGGTTCTACCACTGTTTTTAGACTTAAGGTTGCGATATTAAATGTGCAATCTAGTATTACCTTGGCAACTGAGGGAAGAAAAGAAAAAGAAAAAAGACAGAAAAGACGGTCAGATTGGTAAGGCTACGGAATTTAAACTTGGGACCTCTCGAATGCGAGCTATAGATGTTACCAACTAAACCAGGCCAATACTTTTACAATAAATAACTTGAAACTTGAAACACCATAAACATGATTTATATACCAGCAGAGTAGTATACCGCCAACATTAATATACAGGGTGTAAATAAAAAACAGCGCACGAATTTTACTGGTGATAGTTCGTACCCAATCAATTTCAAATAGGAAACCTGTGGTCTAGGATTAAAAATTACAGAACTGTGCCTTTAAATTGTTTGAGGTCATGTACGCCACCGCTCATGTCCACTGCAACTGTAACCCATGATGAGAGAACAAGCGCGCGAATTCCACAGCCTGTCTGTTTAGCGTACTGGATATGGTACTACGACGCGGAGGCAAGCGCAGGTTCAAATATCCATAAGACCATTTTTTTGTTCTGTCCCTCTTTATTTTTTCATAAGCGCATGCTTAACTTAATTTAGTTTACAGGAAACATTTGTGTCGCGTTGTAATTTTTCGTTTAACTAATGTTTAAACCTTTTGCTTACAAACTTGCATTTACACTTACGTGACCTAAATAGTATGAACACACTGAGAACTTCGTTTTCACTTAAATGAGATGATTCAAGTCTAACTAGCAGCTTAAAAACAAGCAATAAGTGCTTGAAAAGCTCCATGCGATTGAATTATTCTAAACATAAGTTGAATTGATATTAACATTATGTACAATGCAAGCAGATCGAACCTAAGCTATCTTAATTAAATCTGATATCTGAGTTTGTAAGAATGGTTAGTACAAGAGTAGAGAAAGTCATGTGAATGCAACACATCAGATTTTTATATTTCTATTTCAATTTTGCATATGTGCCTGCAGTCGTGCCAAAGTCCATTTTCCCCCGATTCTTATCTGTAATATTAGGTTTTTTCTCATTACAATGTTGCATGCAAATAGAAGACTGTTCCTTTTTGAAAACTAACTGTAATTCTTCCTTCTGATATGACATTTATTTCATTCTGAGCTGAGGGTTAGTTCCAGATCGATCAATTAAATTCAAAATAGAACAATAGAAGTGATATTATTTATTCCTGAGTGTGCTAGATTTTTAAAGTATATTTTCAATATAATGTTACATTGAACAGCATTAAATTTTTGAAGATGCACCCAGAAGAAATTAGGTCATGTTTATCGTCATATTTGTAGGTCATAAACAGCCACGCCTGCCCCTCCTTAAAGGTTATTCTTCTACTTGCCATAAGCGAAAGCCTAGCCATGACCTTATGAATAGAAATTCTCAGTAAAATCTTGTACAAAAAGCTTAGTCTGTTAATTGCACTTCGCGTTTCAGGTTATGAGACAAAATCACAGAGAAGTGCTTCACAGTCAGATGTTTCCAAGGAAATTTGCGGAGTATTATTCTCACAGCTATGACAAATGAAAGTGAAGAGGTTGGAGATTATGCCTAACGACATGGTAGGCATTATCACACTGTTATTGTTTTAACCTTTCTCGACTCCTAGCGGAGAGAGCGAGAGACAGAGAGTGACTTAATGACTGGTACAAAGTTTATCTGATATACGTGCTTACATGAAACATTATCCAGGGGTGAACAAACCACCCTCTTAATACAACACGGCTTAGCCAATCATTCTATAGGAACAGTTGCACTCACATGACTTTCTCTACTCTTGTACTAACCATCCTTACAAACTCTTATTACCATATCTTCTTCATGTTAGTTGAGATAAACATTTGTACAAATTATCTTATTGCTTATTTCCTTGTAGGTACAAGGGGAATATTAGAATACACTAGGCTTTGTGCGATAGTCAAATCTTTTAAAGCTTTGAGATTGTATTCTCTTTGCACGATTAACATATAATAATATTTACTCTTAAAACGTGTGAATTCATTTGGTTTTTCTCAGAAAGTACAATAATTTTTATACATATTAGTAATATTAGTTCTAAACATTTTTAATTTTTTAGTCTTGCAAATATTTATTTTATTTCAAGTAAACCTATATACGTAAGTAAATAATTTTATAGGAAAGCTGATTATATTAAGAACAAGGCTGCAAAAGTGTTATTCTCTCGGTAACCCTCCAAGTTTGCATCATGAATATTTTGAATTAAATCCCCCGACACAAAACCATCTCACTCTTTAAATTTAATTGCTGGTACCCCGATATATAACCATAACACGAAAGTGAAAAGGAAGTAGAAGAGGAAGAGAAAGTAAACATTGGTAACCATTTTAGGCCTTAACATCAGTTCATTCCAAAAGTATGCGCTGTTAAGGTCTATTTTCCCGTGAAGAGCCCGCTAGATTTGCATGGCTTTCTAATAGTGACAAGCATGCTAATTCCAACCTTATTGCTTTTAGAGTATAAAGTGTTGCCTATCTCCAAAAATATTAAGGAACAGGTGAACCAACTCTATGTAAATAATATTACAGATGAAATAAAGGAGTTTCAGAAGAACTGGCAGGATGATGTAGAAGGAATGTCCATTGAGAAGGGCAAGTATATTTTTGTCCAACCGTTCGGAAGCGTGACCAAGAACATGGGAAGATGGAATTAGACTCGGAACGGGACAACAATGACCAATTCTTGAAAACAAGAAGAAATATTTCTCTACTTAAACATCGTTTATAGTCAAGATATTTTCTTCCTATCTAGCAAATTACCTATAACAAATTCACATTCTGATAAACAGCGTCGTATGCAGCTAGACATGTCTGCCAACCCCTGCACGTTGAATTTGTTTCCCAGCAATTTCATACGGAGCGCTTTATCTCTCCGTTTTGGAGATGACATTTGATTCACTGTGTGTGTGTGTGTGTGTGTGTGTGTGTGTGTGTGTGTGTGTGTGTGTGTGTGTGTGTGTCTGTGTGTGTATGTGTATGTGTGTGTGTTTTATTCAATGAAGGTTTGTATAGACCTCCCTCGCAGTCTTATCTTTTCTTCCCTGGGCCCTTTCTTTGCTAACCCTCACCTTCCTCCGATGTCTTTTAATAGGCCCGTTCATTTCTTAAACAAGATGTGGGTTTATTGTTTGCTCTCATTATGGTCTGGGGGGGGGGAGGAGCATTTCCGTATCCTAGCAACGTCACTACGCAAAATGATGTGCACAAGAAAACAGCTGCATGCACACGTCCCCTCTTCTATTATTTGTGAAATTTATATTTCTTTATCCGTTTTCCTTTGAATAAATTTTCGTTTCCCTTCTCTCTCATCACTTTTAAAAGAGAAAGAAAACAGATTTGACAGCTTTTAGTTGCTCTTCAACTTATTTTGCGTTCTTTATACATTTCTAGGCGCGTTCTCAATTAAAAGTTACAAAAAGAAGTTTTAACCGACGTTTGCCTTTTCTTTCATATTTCGCATTCTCATTGCTTGAGCCTACGCAGCAATTTCTAGAAAATTATACAAAATACTGAAGACATTCTGATTAAATCTATCTAAAAAATTCATGATTTACATTTCATTTGTCATAAAAATATCTCAAACATTTTTAGAAAATTTTAGAGTACCAAGGCAATGCCAAAATAAGCATTTTGAGGTTAGGAGAGCGGAGTTGCAGATATAGGGGCAGTGTGTGAACATAAATTTGACTCTGTGAAACATCAGAATGAGATGTAACTTATTGGCCGTGTTCAGGAATTTGTGGCATGCAATTGCAGACATACAACCATTGGAATTGAAACATAAATATGGAAAGCAATATCATTATCACTCCGCCCACTACTACTACTCCTGTTCCTACTCCTCCTACTGCTACGACCAGTAGAGTAAATTGGACTTATTTGTATTTTAACAGAGTTGACAACGTGGTGCAAACTGAAAATTTGCACCCTCAGCATTTTATTTTACAGTGACTCTGGCGTAGTAACAAAAGTGCAGTTGTTTTAACTTCAGGTGGGAAATTAATGTGTACCCTTTACATTTTCTATTTATGTTACAAAATTGAATACGATCTCTGGGCCGGAATGCGAACACACACACATTTTTCTATTATCTCTGGAATTCCGGGCACGTCGAGAAGCGGGGACCTGCAACAGACAGGCTGGGGGGAGGGAGAGGGGGTTGAGTCTACGTTTCCAATGCATGCTTGTTCCTTAATTTTTAATGCCAGGAGCAGCCTTGCACAAAAATTAACCACTACAATCTTCCATTCTCTACTGCTGTGGTACGAAATGCATAAACCGTTGCTTAATTTTCATGATGCATTAGAACGTTAAGAATTCCATTTCCAACAAAATTGAGCACTAGATGATAAAATGCTGATCAGCTGATACGCTTATACTTGGCAAGGATAAAATGACGATACTGAAATTGTGCATTCAGAAAGTGAATCATTTAAAAGGAACTAAAAAATAGTAATCAGAATAATAATTTTAGTTCATAGGAAGACACTTTTGACTGGTCAGTCAAGTTTATTTAAAGCCAACGAACCCAGTCTTGTTATAATTAATTCATCCTTTCTAAAGAAAACCCAGGCTATAGCCTATGTAGACCTGTATACTCTGGATGACTTTTGAATAACTCGTAAACCGAAAGAGATACACAAAATCTTACTGTACAAAAAATATAAATCTTGCTAAGATACACATTTTCTGTCGAAATGCACTTTTTTGTAGAGTGAGTCATTTCGGAGGTATTCCTTGTTAGGTGAGTATCGGAAAACTTATTTCGTGAAATGCAACACCGTTGTTCTATTTTTTATGGGTTAAGCGTGCAAAGAGAACGGGATCTCAAAGCTTTAAACATTTGACTATCGCACAAGGCCTACTGTATTCTAACATTCCCCTTGTACCTACAAGGAAATAACCAATAAGATAATTTGTACATATGTTTATCTCAACTAACACGAAGAAGATATAGGAATAAGAGCTTATAAGAA
Organism: Tenodera sinensis; assembly: GCA_030765045.1. NCBI lineage: Eukaryota > Metazoa > Arthropoda > Insecta > Mantodea > Mantidae > Tenodera > Tenodera sinensis. The sequence goes on from CM060963.1 coordinate 40,163,430, forward strand.
TATTTAGAATAATGAATAAGTGCAACGTAACCAAAAATAATTAATATCGATAAATTTTTCGAATGCCCAGTTACTTATAAAAGAACCGGTACAAGGTTTATGTTAGCATAACCTTATTAGATAGATCAAAGATAGATAAAAATATAGTGTAGATTATAGTTTGTACCACACTCAATAGAAAGATAGTAAATTGTGGTGTTTAGATTACATCATCATCGTGATAATAATGATAATAATAGCTTTGATAAGCGTATGATGTTGCGTATAAAATACATGTTAAGGTTAAGGCGGATTGTTAGAAACCAGCCTAAAGTCATTGATTTCTGCTCCTACGCGACACAGTGCGCTATATATGGCAAATAGCGGCCATTTGAAAAGAAACATTATTTTTTGTTCGTATGTTCACAATGCTGTTCGCTCCACAAGGCGGACTTCTATGGCATGTTTAATTGAAAAAACTGCCTCATCGGTGCCATTGGAAATGTTTGGGGTCTCAATCACATGATTTCCCTGGGGTGAGATTTCAAGTCCCTCCCTACCCCCGCCCGCCCGACGAGCGACGTAGCAATAGCTGGCTTGTGAGCCCTTCACACTCGATAAATATTTGTCATCTAGTCGCGTTTCACAACCGTTTCTTTCTTTTACGTTGTGGTTGGCGTTCTATTGTTTCCATAAATATTTTCTGTGTCTGAACTCTCCTTTGTTCTTCGAAAGTGTAAACGATAAAGTGTGACAAGATGTAGAATAATTTTTTTGACTATGATGTTTTTGATCCACTTCCCGTTTATCGTAAAAAGTTGAATTTTGTACATTCATTGTTGATAACCTAACCTATATGTACCTTTTGTCTATTTTGCTGCTCGTAAGTTTATTGATCTTGGAAAAGCCTTTGATAGAGTAAGCCGACGTGCAACATGACAAATATTAGAAGAAACAGCATACCCACAACAATTATAAGACTGATAGAATGCTTCTACTTTCAAACAAAAATAAATGTGAGAAACAATGGTAAAGTTTCCGCAAAAATTCTTACTAATTGGTGTTTCACAAGGGTGCACTTTATCACCTACACTTTTTATTATTTATATTGACGATCGAGCGAGGAAATAGAAGCAGGTGAAAGTAGGTTTTAAAATTTCAAATAACAACTTCTTAAATATACTATTTTTTACTGATTTAGTTGCTATTCAAAATAGCGAGTTTGCACAAATAATTGTCGTAGAAAATGTTTTATGAGTTCATACTCTTTCAAACAGAAGAAAACAGAAAGCAACAGTTCATCCGAATTCCAGGTCATTTCAGATTGAACAATCTTACAAGAATAACATTAAAATTAATATTGACAAAGGTGTACAATGTCCTGTCACAATACAATGTCAATCGAGTGTTTTGTTTTTCTTATATTTGTAGCTAATTATATAATTATGAATGAAAGCTACTTTGAAGGTTTTGACACTTCCAGTCACTTAAATGTCACGTATTTTCTCTTCTAGGATGAACCAAAAGACAATTCTTTCTTATCGCTAACAAAATGTATAATTCGTTATGACCTTGCAACTTACAGCTGTTCTGTCATATTGTATCCTTCACACAAATATTGCTCACGATTCTATTACTCTTCCTATCTAACAAACATCTAACTGCTGCCGACAATACACTCACTAAAACTAGTTTAAACAACAAACAACTCCGACGCGACGATTTAGTGTACAAAACTGTCTCTAACGACACACATATTCATACGTCCCAAGATTGACTCTACACAACGCATACTTCAAAACTAAATCAGGAACTATATTGTTCAACACTTAAAGACTCGCGTCAAAAAACCGGCTTCTCTCGCTGTCCTATATAGGCCAGCAAAATCTCTGGAAATTACACCTTTTCTTGAAATTTCTCGTAAACAAGCCCGGCACTTTTATATTTTTATAGTATGATTGGATTAGATATCCTATTATTTTTATCATAAAATTATAAAACAGAGTATAAGTACTTATGGTCTTGAATATCTTATATAACCCTCTGAAATCTTTTGTTCTGTTTCACTCCTAGTCGTCTTTGTTCTAACCAGTCCATTGTCATCGGGACGCGTATTTAAAAATAGCAGTGTAACGTAGTTAGGACCGAGGTTGTTATTGGTCGGCTGCCGGCCTGCGTCATATGTTGATGCCATTGGACTACCGAGTGTTTGTAGTGCTCGTTAGATGTCTCCCTGCTCGTGCACAAGTAACTGCAGTCTAACCACAACCAAAACACACATTTGTCATTGCCTTTGAAGGAGTATGAAGTAATAACAAAGTTTGTAATGAATCTTGTTTGTTTTGAACAGAGAAGGTTTCTATGCTATCCATTTTACTATGCAACGTATTTCGTTCACGTGGTTTTTTCGACACACTTTTCTTTTACGAAACACAACCACATTTATTTATGTTCTATGACAAATATAAATGCAATCTTTTACATTCACACGGTTTTCTCTATTCTCTTTTCTTTTACGTAACACATTCACATGTATTTCTCTTTTCACTCTTCTACAAACAATTAATATGCTTTTCTGTATTATACAAACAGAAAAGCAACGTATTAAATTCACACTGTTTTTTCTACTCGCTTTTCTTGCAGTGACATTTGTAGTTGTTTAACATTGTGTTTACATGGTGTTTTCCCGGTTTTTGTATTTATTTACTTTGTTTTTATTGGTTACAGTATCCTAGGAGTTTTAATTAAATGTTCTTTTAAATGTCTGCAAAGAAACACAAGGCTATTGGACGAGTTTAACCTAACTTTAGGGACAAGTCGTCAAATCACGTGGCAACGCCAAGTATTTCAGCTAGTTTAACTATAAATAATCTCTGGAAAACTTTATCGCCGTGTTTTCAAAGTGTCTTGACTATTTGAAGACAAAACTGCCTAAGGGATATTAATCACATATAGAGAATAGAAATAGACTTTCATATAAACCTTGTTCTTGTACTTTGAATAAGAAAATGCAACGGAAATGTGCTGTTTGCCATCGAGAATATACGTAATTTGTAATAATTTGCTTCAGAAGGAAGTCTGCAATCTCTTGCAATGCGGTTACAGCGTTCAGTTTCCTAGAAAACAGGAACAGCAGTAGACTGGTGGCTGAAAATAGAATTACAAAAGTAGTGCTCAAAGAATAGAAAACTTCACTGACAGGAGATCTATTTTCTTTTGACATAGTCAATGATACATGCTCAATTTTCTTTTATAAGCAGTTTATTGGAATAAAATAGTCTTGCTCTGTGTATTGTGGTTAAGGGTGGAGAAAGCAAATAGGTGGCTCCTCACCCTTGTAAATACACCAAAAGAGAGAGAGAGAGAGAGAAAAAAAAATACACGTGCTACTTGAGCACTTTTTCCTGAATCACGTGGCAACGAAAGCTTCATATTTCGGAATGTAATATGAATATAAGAGATATTCGGGTGACATATGGTGGCAGCGGTGGTACGAACGGTCGGCGCGGGAGAAGATCCCTCCCCTTCTGTAGTCCTATGTCGCCGAGAGCGGTAAATCACCGGAGGAGGGGGGTTCCTTAGAGTGACCACACATCTTGATCACAGGGGGCCATGAAATATGGAATATTTATACAGTAATTGAATAAAATATAGATGGCAGGGTATTTGTGTGATGGCACCACCTTGCACGATGGTGCACGAACCACTATCACGCTATTCCATCTCTCAAGTCGAGCTTTAAAGTAACTCGCGTGCTCCTTGAATCGTTCATTGTTCACTATCGCATCAATCTCTCTGTGTGTGTGTTGCTTGTATCGATCCTCACCTGTCTACATCTGATTCTTCTATACTATTTAGTATATAGCTTTAATTTATTTATAATCGTTCTTCGTGTTAGTTAAGATAAACATTTGTACAAATTATCTTATTGCTTACTTCCTTGTAGGTGCAAAGGGAATGTTAGAATACAGTGAGCTTTGAGCTTCTGTTCTCTTTGCACACTTAACTTATAAAAAAATGAACAACGATGATCCATTTCACAAAAATTCTAAGTTTTCCGACACTCACACACATAACAAGGAATATCTCCGAAATGGTTCACCCTACAAGAAAATTTATTTGGACATAAATTGTATATTTTAGCAAGATCTACATTTTTTGTATAGTATGATTTGGTCTATCTCTAACGGTTTACCAGTTATGCAAGAGCCGTCCAGAGTAAATACGGCTACAGGGGCTATAGCCAGATATACATTTCATTTGTCATAAAAAGATCTTAAGAGTCGTTTTCAAGAAAATACAAAATTTTCGAAAAATTTTCTATGTAAAGGGTAGTTTATGTGGGGATATTTTCTTCAAAATCTTCGTATCACATCCTTGAAAGACACTAAAATTAAATACTAACTTTGGTTTTTAATGGACTTTTCGTTTTTGAATTATGCTGTTCACAGACACACACGTACACAGACCTATTTCTAAAAATACTTTTTTGAGGGGGGATTCAGTGGGCATAAAAACATATTTCTGGTGAAATTTCGACATCGAATTTCTTCCTCTAGTTACTATACGTATTATACCGCATTATGAGCCTGTGGTGGTTTTTATAATTTCTTTCAGACTGTGATTTTTCTTTGCACTCGTTGAAGTGAAATAGTTCACACCTTTAGCTACAGATTTTACACATACATAGCTGTTTTGTTGGTAGTAGAAGAGATATTAAAATAAAAGTGCATAAGTGTGTAGTTATAACATAATGTTCTTACGTTTTATTTTCAAACTGAATGTAGCATGGGAAGATCCGGCGCTGCTCTTTTGTCTAACTCTTACGTCACAATTATAATACCTGTGCCTCATAATGGTGCTTCATTAAAAACTTTTGCAACGGAGTCTGTACCGTGATTAATGCCGAACAAAAAGTTCTTATTACATAGTTTAATTATTTAAAGGTTCATTTCATTATTAACGTTTTAATTTGCCTTTATAATTAAACTCTAACGGAAAAATCTCTTCGTTATGTTGTTATACGCAGAACCCTGTATTTGCTATTCGCTGTAATGATTTTCACTATTAAATTAAGGAGGGAGTGCGGTAGCTTTATTATCATTTTTTCTGCCTTACCTTGGTGAAGCTTATATCCTGTGAAGGGGAATATTAACCTTAGAGTCAAGGACCGGGGGGGGGGGGGGGGGGGAGAGGGGGAGGGGGGGGGGGGAGCCGATATAAAATTCTGTGGTGCTATTCTTACAAAACCTATTCTAAAAACACTTTTAGAGAAAGGTCCGTTCAATTTAATGCCTTTTAAGGATGCAACACGAAGATTTTAAAGAAAATTCCTCCATCTTAAAACTGCCCTTCACATGGAAAATATTTGGAACATTTTGATTATCTCGGAAACGACATTGATTAAAATGTCATATGTTTGAGATACTTTTATGGCAAAGGAAATTGATATTCTGACTTGTCGGGTTATAGCCTATATATATAAGCCTACTGTATTCTCTTGTATCTACTGAAAATAGGAGTTGGCCAGAGGAGTCCTAGAGTGAGTACGACACAGTACGAGTCACCTCAGAGGCTCCAGAGGCTCCAGAGGCAGTTCGAGTCGAGTGGGGAAGCTTATTCGCCCACCCGAAGTGTCTTTACCGCAGTACCTAGCCGATAGTATGGTAACGAAATGCATAAACCATAAACAGTTACCTGCGCGATAGTATGGTGTTTTGGTCTACAGGGATTTAAACTCTGGGAATGTTTGGGATCAGGGGTATCTTAGGGACAAGATGGATGATGGTAGGGATAGGTCCATGAACGGGCACTGCCCATACATGCTGATTGGCTGGTTAGTCAATCAGGTGACGCGCTAATCTCCTCCTGGTTCTGGCCGTCAGTCACTCACTGAGAGGTGATCTGAGTTAGGCGTTTTACTCTGTGTTAAGTACAGATATTCATTTTGCCTTTCCCATCTGCGAAAATTAGACCGTTGGACTTAAGATGTCCTTCGGCAATTTTTTAGATAGTAGTCGGCGAGGCTCTCTCTGGTCATATTGTCCCAGAGTGTTCACCAGTGGATTAGGGTGGTTCTGGAGTTTGTTGTACATTGTTCGAGCGCGGGTTTTAATCACGTCGACAATGTACGGGATGCCGGAATGTTCGTGAAGGATGTGGCAGGAAATCTCCAACCAGTGTCGTAGATCATCCTTAATGCCCGATTCTGCAACGTCTGGAGTCTGATGAAGGTGGACTTTGCCACCACTCCCCAGATCTCGCATCCGTACAGGACCAGAGGCGGGATGATCGCTCGATACAGCCGAAGCTTCAGGCGTAGGGGCATGGTTTGGGAACTGAGGATGGGGTACAACTGCCGCAGGGCAGCGTGGCCTTGCAGTACTTTGCCCCTGACGTGATGTCTATACGTCAGCCGCCGGTCCAGCGTGACCCCGAGATACTTCGCCGTAGTGACCCAGGGGATCCGACGGCGCCGAAGCACGAGGTCCAGCGGGAGCCGGTTGGCTATCGTATTAGCCAGGAGAATCGCAGAGCTTTTCTCCGGGTTAACAGACATACGCCAGTTCTCGCACCATCTATTGATGGCACAGAGGTGGGCTTGTACTTGTCGGTAACTGTAGCGCGGGTTCTTGTTAGTAGCGAAGATCATGAGATCGTCCGCATACTGACAGATGTGTGTGTTGGGGTGCGTGGGGAGATCAGCCATGTAAGCTGCAAAAAGTGCCGGTGACAGTACACTGCCCTCGGGGACTCCTGCGCCAATGGGCCTTTCTCTAGAAAATGATCCCTCCACCTTCACCCGGAAGCTACGTTCCTGTAGGAAACTAGCCACCAAGTAAATGTATGTAGGGGGGATTTCCTGCTGTATGAGCTTGTAGACAAGCCCCTCATGCCAAGTGGTAGAAAATGCCTTTTCCACGTCGAGCAACACTGCCACCGTTTTAGCCCTCTCCTGGTAAGCCAGGGAAGCTTTCTCGGCTACACGCAGTAGTTGTTCAGTCGTGGAATGACCAGAACGAAAACCAAACTGGTGTTCCGGTAGGAGACCTTTTTCCTCCAAAAGAGGTCCGAGGCGGGACAGGAACAGTTTCTCGAACACTTTCGTGACAACTGGTAGGAGGCTGATGGAAAGGTAACTAGATGGAAAAACCGGATTCTTTCCCTGCTTCAAAACGCATACCACACGCGCCTGTTTCCAGACAGCTGGAAAGTGGCACATGCTGAGGCATGCGTTGTAAATGCGGGTCAAGTGCATCACGGCTCTATGGGGTAGGTGCTGGAGCATTTCCGCTGTTACACGGTCCTGCCCAGGGGCTTTACTAGGTTTTAGGTGCCGGATGGTGTTAGTTACCTCACGAGGGGTAACTATCGGGATGTGGAACTCCTCGTGGCCCGCGGGTCGGACTTCTAGGAAGTCTTCTACCGCTTGTTCCACGAGATCAGTATGGTCATCGTTCTGAGGATCTACCCTAGGCTGGAACTGGGTCTCCAGATAGTCTGCCTGTGCCTTTGCTTTTTCCCTCGGTTCAAATACAAGTCTTCCCCGAGGGCTGTGCACTGGATGCTGGTGTGCAGATTTATCTTTCCTCAAGGCTCGGACGATGCGCCACGGTTTCCTCTCTTGGAGGTTTACGCGACGCATTGTTTCGTCCCAAGTTGCTTGCCTGTGTTTTCTTAGGAGTCGTCTCACCAGGGATTTGAACCTCTGGTGTATTACTCCTATCCTAGGATGTCGGAATCTCTGCCATAGCTGTCTGACAGCATTCTTTGCTTGAATGAGGCGTTTTAGTGGGACAGGGATAGATGTCGGGTTTGGTACTTCGGTAGGAATGCGATGCGTGTGAGCACGCACCGCGTTTAGGACGGAGGTAGAAAAACCCCGTGGCTGCCTCCTCGAGAGCCTCTATCGAGTATATTCGAGGATTTGCTTCCACAGAGCTTTGAAGGGCTAGGACGGCTGCATGCCAGTTGACTTCATCCACCCAGTCCGGCACTCCCAGGGCAGTTAGATTAACGTCTGCATCCACCACAACAGGGTTGCACCGCTACAAGTTCAAGTTCAAGTTATTTATTAGAAAAGTGTTGGCCTGGTGCCGGTACAATGGGCCCGGCTTACAGGCTAAATTTAACATTTTTTTACATTTGGCTTTGTTTATATATACACTTTTTCGGTGTCTACAAAAAGCCCATACGGTGACCATCTGTAGGTCACCGAGAATAGTTTTCTTTTGTCTTTTGTCTGTTTCGTCTTTGGGTTGTATATACATATGTACATATTTACAAATTATATACAGACACATACACCCACGCATTCACCCACAACCACACTCGTACACACATACACAAACATCTTCACTGGGCACACCAGAAATATGCGTCCCAGCGCACTACACTATTTACACTATGTACACTGTCCCGCGGTGGCAGCTCCTGAATATTTTCTGAGGCGAGGGCCTCTGCCGGAACATGTATGTGGTTTAGGGACGAGGTTGCGTGGACGCGCATTAGTCGGCGAGCCAAGCCGCCTCTAGAACATTTTTATCCTAGTATGTTTGCGGTGCTTCGGCTCGCCTTTGCCGATGTTAGCGATCACGTCATTTTCGTGGTTCCTAATGCGCGTCCATGCCGCCATTGCTCTTTTGTCTATTGCCTCCGGGATGAACGGGATATGAGTTTCAAGGTGAAGAGTTTGGGTGGTGGTGAGGAGTGGAGCAGAGAGGATTTTTCTGAGGGAGAGGTTTTGGAGGGTTTGGAGTTGTTTGAGGGCAGTTTTGGAGGCATTAGCCCAGGCCACACATGCATACAGGACCACCGAGAGAATAAATGACCTATATAGTATAAGTTTTGACTTTAGTCGCAACTGTTTACTACGGAAGATGGGGGCGCACAACTTTAGCCGCTGTCTGCCTTTATTGGCGCTATTTTTTATGTGGGTGGACCAACACATTGTGCGGTCCAAGGTGACGGCAGTGCAATACTTGACCACCGACCGTTAGGTCCGTTGCCAAAGTGTGACGCCGCTTAGAGAAATGAATCAGCTGGCATTTGTCGGGATTAATTTTGATTTTCCAGTCATGTTGCCATGAGAGGAAGTTGTTCACATAACGTTGCATTTCTGCAAGGCCGAAACGTGGATTTCTATGATGGTTGTATATTGCAGTGTCGTCAGCATACATGGCGACCTTGCATCTGGCGTCCACTGGGAAATCATTGGTGAATAATATATACAGAAAAGGGGACATTATTGCCCCTTGTGGGACGCCAGCCCGCATCACTCGCTCCCGTGAGGAGGAGCGGCCCACTTGGACGTAAAACTGCCGGTTTTCTAGAAAATTGTGCAGCAAGTATAGATAATTTTGAAGAGCCGGGAAATTGTGGTGCAGTTTATAAATAAGGCCATTGTGCCAGCACCGGTCAAATGCAGCTTCTACGTCCAGAAATAGCGCCAACGTTGAAGCCCCATTGTTAAATTGCTCTGTTACGTCATCAGTTAGTCTGAGGAGCTGTAGTTCAGTGGAATGTCCTTTTCTAAAGCCAAACTGTGAATTTGAGAGTTCATGTGTTGCCGAGACTTGTTTTTGAAGTCGAGAAAGGATACATTTTTCGAGCAGTTTACCAATAGTAGACAAAAGACTAATGGGACGGTAGTTTTGTGGTTGTCTGGTGCTTTTCCCTTGCTTTGGGAGCACGATAACCTTGGCTCGTTTCCAAGTAGAGGGGAAATAGCCTTGCTGCAAACAGGCTTTAAATATCTTTGTTAGTTGCACCAGAGCTTTTCTCGGGAGATGCTTAAGTTCCTCATTAGTCACTTTGTCTGGACCGGCAGCTTTCCCATTAGGCAATTTCCTAATGAGCTTGTAAATTTCCTGCGGTGTTATGGTGGGTAGTTGTTGCTCTTGCTTCTGCGCCACCCAGGTTTGTACCCATGTCTGGACCTTCCGTTCTATTTCACAGTTGGTCACTGGGTTTTCGGTGAATCTGTCTGGAGACAGTCAGCGAAGACCTCGGCTTTCTCCTCTGCGGAGAAGTGCAAGCCGCTTTGAGTGTGCAGCGCCTCAGTTGCGGAGTTGACGCTCGTGGAAACTTTGAAAGCCTTGAGTAATTTCCACAAAGAAGAGTCCGAATGTGTGGTACTCAGCATTTGGTTTTCCCATTGTTCAGTTTTATTGATTTTAATTTGTTGCCGAATGATGTTGCGTAGCCATTTTGCTAGCACTTTATATTCAGGCTGACGGGTGTATCGCCACAGTTTTGTCAAGCGTCGTCTCCGCGCAATGAGTTGCTCTACCTCGGGGTACGTGCACCGCTACAAAAAACCTCGTACCCCGAGATGAGATTTGAACTGGAGCCTTTCTCACAGAAGTTAGGTACTGCAGTGGCAAAGCTACGGGGCGACCAACATGATTGGAATTTTTTCGTCGTTTCCCTTGGTCGGCAAGTTAAATACGGGATTAGATATTTAACAACATGACCCAAACTTGCACCTTAAGTCTAAAATATTGAAAGACTGAAAAGAGATAGTAATAGCGATAGCAGTGTCATCTATCCACAGATTATGAAAGGAGATGGACTCCTTTTTACTTTCTCTACTGGTAAGTAGGGGAAATATTGTATTCCACCCTAAAATTCGAAGTCGAGATTTCACCGGAAATACATGTTTTGAGGCCCCCTGAATCCAAAAAAAAGCATTTTTAGAAAAAGGTCCGTGTGTGTGTGTCTGTCAGTCTGTCAGTCTGTGGACAGCATAGCTCAAAAACGAAAAGTCGGTTAAAAACCAAAGTTGGTATTTAAGTTTAATGTTGTTCAAGGATGTGACACGAAGATTTTGAAGAAAATAGCCCCACCCTAAACTACCCTTTACATGGAAAATTTTTCGAAAATTTTGATTTTCTTGAAAATGGCTCTAACGATTTTGATTAAAATGTCATATGTTTGAGATATTTTTATGAGAAATGAAATGTATATCTTGAATTTTCTCGCTATAGCCCCTGTAGTCGTATTTACTGTGGACGACTTTTGCATAACTGGTAAACCGTTAGAGATAGACCAAATTATACTATACAAAAATGTAGATCTTGCTAAAATACACAATTTATGTCTCAATAAATTTTCTTGTAGGGTGAACCATTTCGGAGATATACCTTGTTATGTGTGTGAGTTTCGGAAAACTTGGAACTTTCGTAAAATGGGTCATCGTTGTTCATTTTTTTATATGTTACGTGTACAAAGAGAACGGAATCTCAAAGCTTTAAAAGATTTGACTATCGCACAAAGCCTACTGTATTCCAATATTCCCCTTGCACCTACAAGGAAATAAGCAATAAGATAATTTGTACAAATGTTTATTTTAACTAACACAAAAAAGATGTAGCAATAAGAGTTTGTAAGAATGGTTAGTACAAGAGTAGAGAAAGTCATGTGAGTGCAACACATCAGATTTTTATTGACAGTAATGCAACAAGCTCTGTTACGCTTTCTAGCGCCATATTACAGGTCTTTTGTTTTAATATTTACAGTTCATAAATTCAGATTACTTACACGCTTACAATGATCTGTTGATTAATCAGATTTCTGAATCATATTGCTCTGCTTACTGTCTGTGTTTTAGTGTATTCTTAATTTTCACTTAATTAATCGCTTTGTTAAGTGTAGTATATTTGCAACAGTTTGTGATTTGTCAAGTTAGTCATACCGTTGTACGTATAACAAAAATACAGTAGGCTAAAAGATAGGTCAAATCCTTTCAAATCCTATTGCTAATGGCTTTATAATTCTTCTCTTTGCTGGAACATAAAAAAGAAAGCAAGTTTAGAAATAAGAAAATATTTTTTTGAACATTTTAACAGTAAATCTAGGCAGTTTCCTCATTGATGAGGAGCTATAGGATGCTAAGCAACAGGTGAAAGAAGAACAAGCAGAGTAAGTATAAAATGAAGAAGAAAATATCGCTAAATGTAAAATTATTAGAGATGCTTCTAAGAATAGCCAGAACGTGGAAAGTAAAGTGTGCAGCATGTGATTTAAACCCACATTTAGGCTCTTTAAATAAGTTTCAGGTGAAAAACAAATTAATATTCGTATAACGCACATTTACACATTTCAAACTATGAAAATAAGCAAAAAATTGTTATTTTTACAATTTTTAAGGCACCTTCTTCCCTTAATAAAAGGTACGTGCACAGGAACCTTGCTCTGCACACAACGTTTTACGGTTTACTCGTGAAATGTTATTAATAAATTCCATTCGAGCTTACCGGTTTCATCAGATAAATTCGTAATACCTTGTGGGATTAACTTTGTTTTCGTGGTTTACCACAGAATCTTAAAGAAGACGGCGAGGTATTTAGTGAAAGGCTCTGACTTTCCCAACTCCAAAGCCGCCTGTAATAGTCACGTAGTGCAGTTAAAGACAGCAATTTACATTCTGTTTACTTAACAGCATAGCGTGTGGTATTTTGTTTTCTTTCCTTATTGGCTAGTTACAGACAGAAACTCTCGACACTGCAATATTCCTCCAATGTAACCAGTAATTTCCACACAGAAATATTCTCTACACCATTTCGACACCAGACAGTTCTACGTAAACCAAGTCGACAATTTCTTTTCATAAATATGCGCGTGGATTCATAATGCGAAACAAAAGACAGTCATTTTATTTTGATTGCGTCGCTCATTTTCAGAATCGTTAGGTGTGTAATTTTTATACAAGATGTGTTTGTAATCGATCAATAGAAAGTATGTACGCAATGCTATTGACTGTTAGATGCATTTCATGGCAGAAACGATAAAATGTTAACTAATACCAACTAAGTCGCTTTTCTTTTCTTATTGTGGTTCTGAAAAAGAACGCAACTCGAAAGCCATCTATCAGTCACTTTAGCCAACTGTAGGTATTTTTCTTGTATCTACATCTTTAACAAATCATAATACTTTTGCAAACTTATCTTAATTAATATGACGTAGAGCGAAGAACAAGACTTTATAACGAAGTTTGTAGAAGCTTGCATAGAGAAGGTCATATGAATATAATATGTTTGTACTATTTTTCCTAATCATTTGTTTCGAGAATAGTTGTGGGTATAGGTTATAGGGTTGGTAACACTTAACGACTGTCGAATGTTCCGAGTGTATAAAATGGCGTCATGTTTGTAAAATTATGTACTGAAAAGTCAAATAGAACAAGGCTTGGATATAAATTTCGCAGAGAAAGAGGAATATGATTGAGGTTAAAACATGTAAGTCTTATATTTATTTAAATGACACTGCTACTCACACTTTATTTAGTAATGAAATAAGTCGTAATCACAAAACCGTTCATAGTTTGGATAGGCAAGTAACCTCTAAGAGCGTAAAGCGCAAAGCTGTTACTCAATTGGCTAAAATACCACTAAAAGTTGATTCGCAAAGAAGTTACAAGGGAAAGAGTTGACATTTCAAGTAAAGACGTGAAATGCATCAGGAAACGTATTTATCGCGCTAGAAGGTCAATTTTGCCACCATTACCAAAAAGGTTAAATGAACTTCACAAAGCTTTACAGAAAATGACAGTTTTAAGCATGAAGAATGGAAACTTGATTCTGATTAACGATAGTAAGTTAAAAATCGTTTATTTTGCGACGGAGACGAGTTGACTAAGAGGACAAAAAACTGGAATAACAGGAAGAGATGAGAAAAAGAAAGCCCATTTTAAATACTCACTTAAAAAAAACGTTTAATTTCCTACTCATTTATGATATAGGAAGTATTACAACCCACACAGAACTAGAATATTGATGTTTCACTGAAAATACACGTTTTAAAGTCGCCTGAATAAAAATGGCATTTCCAGAACAAGTTCCGTGTGTGTGTGTGTGGGGGGGGGGGATATTTAATTCAAAACCAAAGACTTGGTTTAATATTTATCTTGCTATTTATGTTCAGCATTTTACAATAATGATATAAGGATATTTTCAAAGAATATTCCAGGGTAGACTTTACACCAAACATTTTTGTTAGTTCTTACTTAGACAAAAATGGCCGTTATACAGTGACCTGCTTTTAAAATGAATAAAACGAATCTCAGCAATAATAGAGAAAAGAACATGTTTTCTTAAGAACAGTTTGTACAAGTGTGATTACAGAAAATCGTGTGCATCCAGGGTTTTTCAATATATTGAACATTTTCCTTTTTGTTTAGTCTTTCTTTTTTATTTTTATTTTTATTTATTTTCTTTTATTCAGGAAATCCCAAAACATATTTTTCCGGTGAAATCTCGACATACAATTTTCGGCTCGGATATAATAATTCGCCTACTTCCTGTACCTGGTAGAGAAAGTTTTTGCAATAAAAGAAGTAGCATAGTTGGGTAGCAGCGAACATTTTCTTCATCACTTACTCCAGAAGTGTAGGTACATGCGTCTCATGAAATATGTTCCCAAAATGCGGCACTTTCGCCCTGAAAACGATACGGTGCGAGATAAGTAAAGTAGTGCAAAAGGAAACACATTTGAAAAACGTAGGAAATTGGAAGTGAAGAGAGGGACGGAGATAAGGGTACTTAAGTGGTCACGTGACTGCAATTCAGCATGCTAGTCGCGTGGTGTAATGTATTCAGACCCCAGACTGCCTTTCTCCCATTTTACTCACCTCGCCTGGAACCCTAAAAAACTCTTTTTCCACCCTAACATTCGATTCGCGTACGTCTTTTTTTTTTTCCCCGAGTGCAGTTATATATAAGGTGATTTCCCAGTGGGACCCGTCGGTAAGTGTATTATGATGTAACTCGGCGTTTTGATAGGGAATGAATTGACGATGCCTAATTCTGTACGCGAATCAATTGATTTTCGCTTCCAAGGGAAAGCTTGTTCATTAACCAATCTGCTTTTGTTCTTAACTTTCAATTTTTCCCTTACCTGCCGCGTTTTCTTGTTTAATCCCCTTTTTAATTACTAGGAACTTCTACCCTTCGTAAATTATTTTATCTGAAAAGTATTATATACACGTTTCAAGGGGGTTACCAGGTTGTGGGAAAATTTATTCTAAGACAAAATGTGTAGCCGCAGGCGTTATAGTTTGGCTTTACGTATTCCTTTTTCCACCCAAAAATTCCACGTCGAGATTTCACCGTAAATATATGTTTTGAGGCCCCCTGAATACAAAAAAGAAATTTGAGACAGCATAACTCAGAAACGAAAATTCGGTCAAAAACCAAAGTTGGCATTTAAGTATTTCTTTCAAGGATGCGACACAAAGATTTTGAAGAAAATAGCCCCACCCTAAAGTACCCTTTACATTGCACATTTTTCGAAAATTTCGATTTCTTGAAAGTGATTAACGATTTTGATTAAAATACCATATGTTTAAGATATTTTATGACAAATTAAATGTATGTTTGTGAATTTTCATACTCAAACTTTTAAAGCCTTAAAATTCCATTCTCTTTGCACGTTTAACATAAAAAATAAATAACGATGTTCCATTTGACAGAAGTATAAGTCCTCCTAAACTCACACAAATAACAAGCAATATCTCCGAAATGGTTCACGCTACAAAAAATATTTGGATGTAAATTGTGTGTTTTAACAAGATCTACATTTTTGTTTAGTAAGATTTGGTCTATCTCTAACGGTTTACCAGTTATACAAAAGTCGTCCAGACTAAATACAACTACAGGGGCTATAGCCAGAAAATTCAGGATACGTGAATGTGTTACGTAAAGAAAAGCGAGTAGAGAAAAGCACATGAATGTAATATGTTGCATAGTATAATGGATATCAGAAAAACCTTCTGCATGAGAAACATTTAGATTTACTAATTTTCATCGTTTCGAATTAATGATATATCAGCTTATAAGGGACATATAACAAACATTAATTTTTATATTATATTAGAGATACAGTATATACTAAGATACACTTAACGAGATTAAATACGAAGTTGATTATTTAAGTGTGTTAAATAATTTAATCCCTGCAGGAATAAGCCTCTGTTGAGGAAACAGGTGACACTATACAGAAGTATATCCACGATGTGACCTGCTACAAAGGGCACTGGGGGATAAAGCTCATTGGTTTCCAAGCAACGTGGAAGCCCCACACGAAACCCTTCCAGTTAGGCAACCCAACTTTCACTTGTCCATCTCAGGTTAACCAGTTAATTTCCAACAACAGATGACATACAAATACCTCTAATATCCGCTTATGGACAGAAAAACGAATTATGAGAAAATGTTAAATTACTGGGTGGATTTCTAAACATAACAAACTTCCTTAACACGTTTCGTTTCGTACTTCCATTTTATACGAGACAGAATTTACACGCATTCCTGCTTTCTCTACTACTTATAGTAATTGGGGAAGTATTGTACAGCAGTCAAAAATTAAATGTAACGGATTTCACCAGAAATATATGTTTCGAGACCCCCTGAATACAAACAAAAAAAAGAAAAAAAAGATAGAAAAAGGTGTGTGTGTCTGTGAGTGTCAGTCTATGGGCAGCACAACTCAAAAACCAAAGTTGGTATTTAAGTTCAATGCATTTCAAGGATACGACATGAAGATTTTGAACAAAATTCCTCCATCCTGAACTACTCTTTACATGGAAGATTTTTCGTAAAATTTAATTTTCTCCAAAATGGTTCTAAAGAGTTTATTCAAATTGTCATATGTTTGAGATATTTTTATGACAAATGAAATGTATATCTTGGATTTTCTGGCTATAGCCCCTGTAATCGTATTTACTCTGGACGACTTTTGCATAACTGGTAAACCGTTAGAGATAGACCAAATCATACTATACAAAAAATGTAGAGCTTGCTAAAATACACAATTTATGTCTGAGTAAATTGCTTTCTAGGGTGAACCATTTCGGAGATATACCTTGTTATGTGTGTGAGTTTCGAAAAACTTAAAAGTTTCGTGAAATAGAAAATCGTTGTTCAATTTTTTATATGTTAAGTGTGCATAGAGAACGGAATCTCAAAGCTTTAAAAGATTTTACTATCAGTCAAAGGCTACTGTATTGTAATATCCCCATTGTTATAAATTTTGTTGTAGATTTTCAGGGTATAGATTTGGCAGAGGTGGTAGTTACATTTTGAGTTTCATCCCCTCAACTACAGACATGCACAGCGCTGTGAACCTCCAGCAGCACACGTTCAATTACCCTCACAGAGACCATCGGCGCGGGGGGGGGGGGGGGGTGGGGGGGGGGAAGGAAAGGAAGAGGATAATGCTGGCAGAAAACAATGACCAGTAGAAAAGAGTTTTATGGAGTGCATGAGAACGGCGACACCTGACACAGTTCAAGCTTGTGGCGAATTAAAAACCAGTGACGGATTTCACTTGCAATTTAATTCCGCAAGGGAAAAAAGCTAGCGAAGTTAAAAGCTATGCAAAAATGAGTATTAAGGCTGTAATATGTTTTCGGATTCCGTTCAAGATTTACGACTCGTTCTGATAAATTCTGCTACATAAAGTTAATCAATATGGCATTCTCGCCAGAGGAAAAAGAAAAAAAGGAAAAGAGAGAGAAGGAAAAAAAGAAATTGACGTGGTATCTGGCGTCGTATATCTTTATATAGCTTCTAGCTCTTTCATAACGGAAAGAAACACAAAGTCCACTGGTTCATTATAATTAAAGAAATTGTAATACGTTTAAAATAAGAAACGTGTGCAAATTTTCAAATCAGTCAGACGGCTCTAAGTTGGTGAAAATTCCGCCGGAAGATTCCGTTGCAAGGTAAAGCTAGTAAAAGCGTGTTAAAAATGGATCGCTAAACCTGGGCTTGGAATTCTATACTATTTCCATGCCATCGCTAAAAACAACTGAATGATGAGGGCTTCAAAAATGACAATATTGAAAAGTTGAGATGATGATGATGATAATAATAATAATAATAATAATAATAATAATAATAATAATAATAATAATAATAATAATAATAATAATAATAATAATAATAATAATAATAATAATAATAATAATAATAATAATAATAATAATAATAATAATAATAATAATAATAATAATAATAATAATAATAATAATAATAATAATAATAATAATAATAATAATAATAATAATAATAATAATAATAATAATAATAATAATAATAATAATAATAATAATAATAATAATAATAATAATAATAATAATAATAATAATAATAATAATAATAATAATAATAATAATAATAATAATAATAATAATAATAATAATAATAATAATAATAATAATAATAATAATAATAATAATAATAATAATAATAATAATAATAATAAATGGAACTAAATCAACCAAAGAAATAGCAGGATAGAGCAAGGTTAAGAAAGCTAATACAAAATTTGGAAGGTTTCCAGTTGAAAAAAAAAAGAAAACAATTACGATTTGGTTAAGAAAACCATACTTTTGCAGACCTACCAACATTGGTTGATAGTTTGAAAATATCCTACATCGTTCTTTTCAGCTTTTTATCCATCCATTGATCCAAGTTTACTCGCAGGTCTCGATCTCAGTTCTCCTTTGACGGAGGTTCTATATTCACCTTGAAAAGGATTTTGTTGCCATGGCAACTTGGCGAATTGGCACACAGGTTCTCATTATGTGCAGGAAACTTCCTCTAACTTAGTGAAAAGATGGTCTAATAAACGAAAAGAGGCTTTTGATGTAAAATTTTTAATTATCTTGTATAGAAAAGATCCTTGGGAAGGGTAAACAAAAAAAGGAGAAAGATCAAGGTAACTGTTCCCTACTATTGTCTTACGAGCAGGAGAATAAAAAGTGACGTGAACAGATAAAAAGAACTTGCCTAATTAGTTTCTAGAATACGGGACAGGGGCGATATTGTCTCTTTTGTTATGACGTCATTGGTTCAAAAGGAAAATGCTTCAGAAGCCAACAAAGTGCGCGCCTTCGGTTGTGGTTAATGTGTGGTGAAATTAATTTAAACGGTGTTTTCGGTCAAAAACAAGCAGAGAAGCCGTTTAAGGCCATACGTTTGGAAATGTCGGGACTTTTAGAAGTGCTTTCGGTAGTGCGTTTAGATACAAAGGGTGCACTGGGGCACACCTAACTCAGGAAATGGGCTTTTATAACCTCATTTAATGACATACTGAGGTTTTACTATTTATACACTTAAAGAGTTAATTTAACTCTTAGAAAACCATAAATAACAAAAAATAGAACAGATAAATCCATACAACAAAGAGATAGCTCTATGCAAAAGCACTGTTGAACAACCTCAAATACTACAGGAAGAAAGGTGAGTAAAGAAAAGCATGCGAGTGTGAATGTAATATACTGCATTTCTATTTCAAGCATACAGAAAACTATATGAATTTGTTTGTAGAAGAGGAATCGAGTAATACTTGTAAATGTACTATTTAAAAGAAAACTGCGTGGAGAAAACCTTGTGAATGCAATACGTTGCATCATGCGGAAAACTATATGAATTGTTTGTAGCACAGGGAGAAGAAAAAGAACTTGTGTTTCACAAAACAAAAGTGAGTAGAGAGAAGCTTGTGAATTGTTGCATTGGTATTTCAATAGTTTAGAAAAGTGAATTATTTGTGAAAGAGTGAGTAGAAAAAGGCATGAGAATCTGTTGTTTAAAAGAAAAGTTAGTAGGGAAAACACTGTGAATGTAATACGTAGCATATCTGTTTAAGAAATTGTATGAGGTTTTTTTTTCTTTTCCTTTTCCTTGTGTGTGTGTGTGTGTGTGTGTGTGTGTGTGTGTGTCTGTGTCTGTGTCTGTGTGTGTGTGTGTGTGTGTGTGTGTGTGTGTGTGTGTGTGTGTGTGTGTGTGTGTGTGTGTGTGTGTGTGTGTGTGTAGAAGAGGTAGTAGAAAAACATCCAGAAAAATCGCCGTGTTGAAGCACCTTCAGTATTGAGTGTATCGTTGAAGCCAGTTGTTTTAGTTTTAGAAGGGAAATAAAGTGAAATGTGTGACAATATTTTGTCACAGTATACACAATATTTATATTTTAAACACTGCGTGTCCCAAAAAAACATCGACAACATAATATGTTGTGCAGGATGGCAAACTGATCGCTATCTTGAATTTCCTTTCTATAGCCCATGGAGTCCTATTTACTCTGGATGACTTTTGCATAACTGATAAACCGTAAGAGATAGACAAAATCTTACTGTACAAAAATGTAGATCTTGCTAAAACACACATATTCTCCTGAATAGCTTTTTTGTAGAGTGAACCATTTCAGAGATATTCCTTGTCATTTGTATGAGTTTTGGAATAACATCGTTATTCATTTTTTATGTTTTGAGAATGCGATCTCAAAGCTTTAAAAGATTTGACTATCGCCCTAAACCTACTGTATTCCCATATTCCCCTTGTACCTACTAGGATATAAAGAATAAAATAATTTCTGCAAATGTTTATTTCAGCTTACACGAACAAGAAATAGGAATAAGAGTTTGTAAGTCAAGTGACTGCAGCACAGATTTTTAAGAATATGATTAAATATAAATAGCAGTAGTTACAACAATAAGCAAAATACAAAAGGAAATCGACCAAAGAAGGCAGGTAAAGGAAGGCAATATTCAATAAGTGGAGGAATCTGAAAACCCACAACACTTGGTGATTGGTCTAGTTCTCATGTTGATGAATATCCTTCTGTTGACATTCAGGACTCGTCTGCAACCAAACTGTGGGTCGCCTCGGGGGGATAGTGCAAACAACGAGACCGGACGTGACGTCATAATGCCACTGTGCGTGTTTCGCCTATCACTAAGACATAAAGGTAAGGTCTGCCCACATCTGTGCCAGTGATTAAGGAAAAATTCCTCTTAAGAACCTGAGCCCTAAAGTAAATGATGCATCTTAATTAAAACCCATAAATGAACCAGTGCCTTATAAATACCACGAACAAAATTAAGGGAAAGCTTTTGGGTAAATATGAGGAATTTTTCAGTTTCACATCAACCTCTCAAGTATTCAAATATTTATGCATGGCAATAAGCTCTTGCAGTGAAAAAATAATGTAAAATAAATATGTGATGTGTTGCTGTCACATGACTTTCTCTACTCTTGTACTAACCACTCTTACAAACTCTTATTCCTATATCTTCTTCGTGTTAGTTGAGATAAACATTTGTACAAATTATCTTATTGCTTATTTCCTTGTAGGTGCAAGGGGAATATTAGAATACAGTAGGCTTTGTTCGATAGTCGAATCTTTTAAAGCTTTGAGATCCCGTTCCCTTTGCATACTTAAATATATAAAAACATGAACAATGATGTTCCATTTCAGGAAACATGTTTTGCGAAACTGACACACATAATAAGGAATATCTCCGAAATGGTTCACTCAACATGGACATAAATTGTGTATTTTAGCAAAATCTACATTTTTTGTATAGTATGACTTGGTCTATCTCTAACGGTTTAACAGTTATGCAAAAGTTGTCCAGAGAAAATGCGGCTACAGGGGCTATAGACAGAAAATTAAAAATTTACATTTAATTTGTCATAAAAATATCTCAAACATATGACATTTTAATCAAAATCTTTTTAGCTATTTTCAAGGAAATCAAAATTTTCGAAAACTTTTTCATGTAAAGGGTTGTTTAGCGTGGGGCTATTTTGTTCAAAATCTTCGTGTCGTATCCTTGAAGAATATTAAACTTAAATACCAAGTTTGGTTTTTAACTTTTAACCGAGTTTTCGTTTTTGAGTTATGCTGTCCACAGACACGCGCACACACACGGTGTTTTTACTAAAAATTCTGTTTTTTGGATTCAGGGACCTCAAAATATATTTCCAGTGAAGTCTTGACATCGCTGAGTAGAAAAAGTCATGTGATACATATCAAATTTTTGTTTGTATTATGTATTTTAATGGTAAGTATTCCGATTTTAAATTTATCTACTGTCTACTGATAAAACAAAGGGAGGAAAACAAAATAAAACAAAGATTTTGAGATATTCTTTCACCCTAAACGACTTTTGCATAACTGGTAAACCGTTAGAGATAGACCAAATCATACTATACAAAAAATGTAGATCTTGCTAAAATACACAATTTATGTTCGAATAAAGTTTTTTGTAGGGTGAACCATTTCGGAGATATTCCTTGTTATGTGTGTGGGTTTTGAAAAGCTTAAAACTTTTGTGCAATGGAACATCGTTGTTCATTTTTTTTATTATTTAAGTTTGCAAAGAGAACGGAATCTCAAAGCTTTAAAACATTTGACTATCACACAAAGCCTACTGTATTCTAATATTCCCCTTGTACCTACAAGGAAATAAGCAATAAGAGAATTTCTGCGAATATTTATATCGACTAACACGAAGAAGATATAGGAATAAGAGTTTGTAAGTATAGTTAGTACAAGAATAGAGAAACTTATGTGAGTGTAACACAGATTTTTAAACTGCTTTCGCTGGGAATAATATACATTTTGACACAATGTGGAAGAAACACTATTTCATATGAGCAGTGTGTGAAACCCTGTACTGTTCATATCCGAAAGGGAATGGGAGGTATTCCCACAGACAGAACGAATGCCTTTACTTAAAGTGGGGATGGAATACAAAGGAGAACAAATGGAACTGGCAGCCTAGCACTTTGCCCAATTTGACAAGTACCTCTTGAGATGCAATTAGCCCTCACTTTCTTGGCCGAGAGAAAGAAAATATGACAGGCAGTAAGCGAGGTCAAGGCGAGGTCGATCGCCAGGAATGTGATGACTGTCATCTTGCTGGAAAATGCTGCGTTGTTCATTAATTGGGGTAGAGAAGTCAACATCTAGAGAGGGTTGTAACAGAAGGTGATTTTCTATTGTTCTTCTATTCAACCTGCAGTGCTCCAAGATTATCATATAGATTATTATTATTATTATTATTATTATTATTATTATTATTATTATTATTATTATTATTATTATTATTATTATTATTATTATTATTATTATTATTATTATTATTATTATTATTATTATTATTATTATTATTATTATTATTATTATTATTATTATTATTATTATTATTATTATTATTATTATTATTATTATTATTATTATTATTATTATTATTATTATTATTATTATTATTATTATTATTATTATTATTATTATTATTATTATTATTATTATTATTATTTCGTATTTTACTATAATCACTCTATAGAGGAATTGAAATAATAATAATAATAATAATAATAATAATAATAATAATAATAATAATAATAATAATAATAATAATAATAATAATAATAATAATAATAATAATAATAATAATAATAATAATAATAATAATAATAATAATAATAATAATAATAATAATAATAATAATAATAATAATAATAATAATAATAATAATCACCCACATAAACATTTGCAATAATCCTTATGACTTCTACAAAATCTGATTTTTTGTATTCTGTGACTCAAGAAGCTATTCTTTAAAAAAAATTCTTTTCTATCTACTTCGATAGAAAATATTAACTAGATCTTACAAACTCTTAATCCTATATCTTCTTCAGATTGGCTGAGATAAATATTTATACAACTTATCTTGTTGCTTATTTCCTTGTAGGTACAAGGGGAATGTTTGAATACAATAGGCTTTGTGTGATAGTCAAGTGTTTTAAAGCTTTGAGATTCTGTTGTCTTTGCACACTTAACATATAAAAAAATGAACAACGATGATCAATTTCACGAAAGTTCTAAGCTTTCCGAAAGTTACACACATAACAAGGAATATCTCCGAAATGGTTCACCCTACAAGAAAATTTATTCACACATAAATTCTGTATTTTAGCAAGATTTACATTTTTTGCATTGTATAATTTGGTCTATCTCTAACGGTTTACCAGTTATGCAAAAGTCGTCCAGAGTAAATACGACTACAGGGGCTATAGCCAGAAAATTCAAGATATATATTTCATTTGTCATAAAACTATCTCAAACATATGACATTTTAATCAAAATCGTTAGTCATTTTCAAGGAAATCAAAATTTTCGATAAATTTTCCATGTAAAGTGTAGTTTAGGGCGGGGATTTTTTCTTCAAAATCTTCGTGTCGCATCCTTGAAAGACATTAAACTTAAATACCAACTTTGGTTTTTAACCGACTTCTCGTTTTTGAGTAATGCTGTCCACAGATCGACACAAACGCAGAAGCAGAGATACACACACAGACAGAAACACACACACACACACACACACACACACACACACACACACACGGACCTTTTTTTAAAAATGCCTTTTCTGGATTCAGGGGGTCTCAAAACATATATTTCCGGGGAAATCTCGACATCGAAGTTTTGGGTGGATTACAATACTTCCTTCTGTTCATGGTATAGTGGTGTAAATTCCGCGAACAGTCGCTAGGAAGCAGCTTCAAGTGAAAAACACAGTAAAATCACACCTGTTGCGGGCCACTAATTAAGCTGCTGAGGTGATGGAAACTTGATGGCAAACTACATCGTTAGATGGCGCCAGACAAGAGCTGCATTTCTAGGTGATCGCAGACCCGCTTCAAAGTGTGACGTCATAAATTGGAACGTGCAGTCAGAAATAAAAATGAACATCGTGTACATTACCTTACACGTTACCCGAGGTCATGTTTGAGAATCATGGTTCTCATAAATAACTACATAATTATGGCAAAATGTCATTTATTTACAGTTGATGACATTATATGAATATTGAGTAAATTTGCCACATGAAGATGTCAGACTCTGGCCAACACAAAGTGGAGCAGAACAATTATCGTCACGAAAGATGGCGTGCGGCCGCCCGTCCGTCCTATGAGAAACTTATCGTTCACAATAATCGTGCGCAATTTTACTCTGCCCTGCTGTTATATACGTAAGCATTTTTTTACTGGAATAACGATAAAAATATGGCGTTGACTTTAAATTCCTTTTTTTCTTTTTCTAAGGCACGTCACCGGTAGTTTTAAAGGAAAACTTTGTGATCTGCGTTTTGTATGATAAGATCGCATCGCAGCTGACGTTTCCCGCAGTCTACTTTCTCTAACAAGAAATATAGGAGAATAAACTGTGTTCTTGATTTATCATGACTAATGTGTGTTTACAACCCGGCCATGGTGCAATGAAAAAATATATGGTGTTCCCAAATCGCAGTCCACATTGTTAGAGCACGCAATTCAAATAACATCAGCGATAGTAAAAAATCCTTGCTGTTTTGTTATTACATCATATGGGAATACTAGATTCTGTTGCAGGTGTTTTGCTGTCACCACACGCACAAAACGAATTTAGTAATATGCAGTGTTTGGCAGCACTTTTCAGTTTCTTATTGTCTTAGAGGTCTCGCAATGGGTGAGGCATAACTGGTGACCAATGAACTGCTGACAGTTGCAATACGTGGCATGGTACTGTAATGAGGACTAGGAGAGGAGAAGGAAGGCGAGGGGCAGATATACATGACCTCTATAAAAGCTACCTTTTAATTTTCTAAATGTATCTTGAAATTATTCATGCATATTATGAAAATATTTGCAAATGTTGCTTGAAGTAAGCAACATTTCTTGGGCTAAACTTTATCTTTAGAATCATAAACTTTATGTTCGAACATACCCAAATTTATTAATTATAAGTCTGATAGCGGTACTTTAGTTCAAACTTTCATTGAAGTTCTGGTGTTCCAAGAATATTGCACTAAGCACAGTTCCGCATATTAATTTCACTAATTGTACAATAAATAACTTATACATGAAATAAAGTTCCTTTTTAAATCGAATATATTCAATTTGTGTTCTATTTTTCAATGCTACGTAGGATTGCAAAGTTATAATTTTCATCATGCAGCTGTGACGTGCTGGAAACAAACCGATCGTTTGGCGCCTGCGCAGAACTCGAAGTCTCGTTACATAATACACTACTGACCCCGCATGTGACAATGATACGAAAATGAAGTAATAATTGGAAAAGCACACCTAGGAAGCAAATGTTTGAGTCTAAGTTTGGCGTAGCTGAAGATCATTTGCGGGTTATGAAGAATAAGAAAATCCTGAAAAAGTTCAATCAGTAAATATTTTCATGGAGTGATTTGATCGCAGATCTCGTACTTTAACACCTGCACTACCTTTGTCTCGTGTGTGTGTGTGTGTGTGTGTATGTGTGTGTATGTGTGTGTATGTGTGTGTGTGTGTGTGTGTGTGTGTGTGTGTGTGTGTGTGTGTGTGTCTTCCATTTCTGATTCCCTTTGATTTATGCTTCCTGTAACAACTAAAGGCACACAGCTGTGATTAAGTCTATGCTAAGAATTTAAAATAGGCTACAAAACCAACTTAAAATATTTTTATGCGGAGCATGTACAGTTTAAAGCTTTGTATTTTCAAATTCCGTGTTTTACGTCCGTTTTTAATGCTCGAGGACTTTATTGCGTTTCTGTAGTGTTATTGCTTGACATGCAAGTAGCGTGAGGTAACGCATGTAAGATGTTAATGTTCCCGGTTTATGACCCGAGCGTGCTTCCAAACAAAGGCCGAAAAATTGAGTAATTTCCTGCTTTCTTAAATTGGAAACATCCGCCGAGCTTCTGCGCTTCAATTGTTTGGTGTAACATCTTGATGGGTTATTCACTGCACTGCAAATCCGTCTGAAAACGAATATATTCAATTTCCCTTCTATTTTTCAATGTTAAATGAGAGGTTAGATGCGAGTCAATTACTTGCCTTTACGGGAACAGTGGCACACAGAAGTCAGTTGTTTGTATTTCTTCTGTTCACAATATTTCTCCCTCGTTGTCTTCGACTGAACTGCTGTCATTTTCTCTGTCTCTCATTAAAACACTGTACCACACAAAACCTTGCAGTTAACTGTAGTTGTCTTTTCTTCGAAAGGTAACACACGGAAAAACTATTTGCTATCGTTCTTTGGATTTTTGTTATTCCATTATCTGAAAAACAAAATGTTTTCCACTAAGCTGTGACGTCATTATACACAACACAAGCAACACACAAAATAGAAGAGTACAGATTATTAAAACCTTATAAACTATAACTTCTACAGTTTCTATCTGTCTTAGGGAATATCGCAAGGGGTGAGGTATAACTACTGACCAATGAAATGCTCCTGACGATTGCAATATAGGGCTAGAGGCGTGGCACTGTAATCGTTTTAATTTCTTTTAGATATATCTCCAAATTAAATTAAAATTCTTATCGAAATAGCTTTAAACATGTTAGTCTGTTACGCTATATTATAGTACAGTTTGTGATTTCGAATGAAAAGACCTCCTTTTAGGGTGGGATTAAAGTTTAATTAAATTTCTGTGAATTTGCCCAGTTTCTGAAATTTCTGCAACTGTGTTATCAGCTTACATAGGCCAAAATCTGCCCACTGTAGCTTCTGATGTATACGACATGCTGTGAATCAAGCAACAGATGACTAACGATCTACTGAGCCGCCAGAAATAATCAGTATAACTGTGTCCAGCCGGTAGATTGTGTTACTGCTGTCATTGGAGAGGGGAAGCTACGAAGCTACGAAGGCCTCGTTAAAAATCTTAGCACCCTTGCATTTTCCTAAGTTCGCTTTCTGTACAATGGACGTCTAGCCTGTTGGTGTTGAACTGCGGACCACAGTGTGCTAACCTATGCACAATGAGCACAACAAAGGGAAGGGGTAGCCAGCAATTGGTTAGATCTGTCATGTTCGGCAGGAGAACACGCTCGTCTAACATGGTACAGCGTTAACAAGGCCAGAGCCCAAGGGCTCATGCACGTCAATACGGTCGCGTTTGATTCGTCCCTGCCTGCTGCCTTACACCGTGGCCACTGCATACTTCAGTAACCAAATGAGACAAGCCGATGATGCATTTACATCAATACACTCGAGGTCCTTTACAGCCTCCAGGAATGTTTCTTAAACTAATATCATCATCGTGAAAACAATCTAATGTTTTCATACTTTCTCTAACCTTTGGATCCCCTAGATACAAAAAGAGCGTTTTTAGAAAAAAGGTCTATGTGTGTGTCTGTCAGTCTGTGGACAGCATAACTCAAAAACGAAAACTCAGTTAAAAACCAAACTTGGTATCTAAGTTTAATGTCTTTTAAGGATGCAACACGAAGATTTTGAAGAAAATAGCCCCACGCTAAACTACCCTTTACATGGAAAATTTTTCAAAAATTTTGATTTTCTTGAAAATGGCCTTAACGATTTTGATTAAAATGTCATATGTTTGAGATATTTTTATGACAAATGAAATATATATCTTGAATTTTCTGGTTTCAGCCCCTGTAGTCGTATTTACTCTGGACGACTTTTGCATAACTGGTAAACCGTTAGAGATAGACCAAATTTTACTGTACAAACAATGTAGATCTTGCTAAAATACACAATTTATGTCCAAATAAAATTTCTTGTAGGGTGAACCATTTCGGAGATATTCCTTGTTATGCGTGTGAGTTTCGGGAAACTTAGAACTTTCATGAAATGGAAAATCGTTGTTCATTTTTTTATATGTTAAGTGTGCAAAGAGAACGGGATCTCAAAGCTTTAAAAGATTTGACTATCGCACAAAGCCTACTGTATAAGCAATAAGATAATTTGTACAAATGTTTATCTTAACTAACACGAAGAAGATATAGGAATAAGAATTTGTAAGAATGGTTTGTACAAGAGTAGAGAAAGTCATGTGAGTGCAAGACATATTTTTAATGTTATTACTGTCTTCTTTGAGGCAAAAAGCATGTATGTATGTAACAAAGAAGGTAAAAACACGTTACATTTTTTATTTCTATATTCCGAATGCATAAACTGTACAGCGCAGCGATATTTAGAGAAAGCCGGAAGCTCCAACGGTATCAATTACAGTCACCACGTGAAGAGAACAACTGAAAATTATCGGATGCGAAACACTGCTACCAACACGCACATATAAAGCTGTTTACTGTCGGTACCACTGCTGCATGACGTCGTTCTGTTAATGTATTCCCAGCATGATCCCCGTGCACTTAATTGGTACATGTTCGTCTAATTCTGGAGGGCTGGAGAGGGCGGGTGGGGTCAGGGGGAAAGATGAAATTGAAAATATTCCCTGGAATTGTGATATCTGCTGCCAACTGCCTCGCGAAGGCAACTGTTTCTGTGATGGTCACTTGAAGGTGAACTTTATATAGAAATTTAACGTTCCTGTAACAGAATTTATCCTCATTTTTAGTGTGGATAAATTGTATATATTAACGTGTATAAAAAGTAACCCGGAAGACCTCTGAACTTTGAATATTAACCATTTAAGTAACGTGCAAAAATATAGGCACCTAAGACAAGTTCTAAATATTACATATTTAGATAAATTGTTTTATTTTAGAAATTTCTACAATGCTGAAGGTTTCCTACACCAAACAAAATAATTTATACATGCTTTTATTACTCCATTTATCCATTTATTTATCACTGTTGCATTCCCTTTTCATTTATCACTTCGACTACATCCTTTCCTATATCCATAGGTGTCGTATTTCTGCATTTTAATTCTCTCTTTTCTCGACTTACTTGCCGATCTTCTAAAGAAGTCTACTTGAACAGCAATTCTCAATTTTCTCAAAGCATTACATCGGGAGAACACATTCTGATTCAGACGACTAAGTTGGGACACTCTAATGTTTCCAATTTCATTTCTAAAATTTGGTTTAGTTCTTCCAAATTAAAACTCGTAACTAAAAATTTCTCGTAAAGTTTGTCTTTCAGGTTATCCTGGAAGTAAAAACCACAAACTGTTAGATCCGGGGGGGGGGGGGGGGGTGAGAGGGCCATAAACCAGCAGTAATGTTGAGCACGGCCTACTCTGTTTATCTCGCGGAACGTGTATTAAGATTCAGTGACTCCCTGCATAATATATTCATCGTTATTACAACAAAATTGGACTGATTTCAGTGCTTTATTCTTTTAAATTATAACGTAAGGAATATAAATAAGAGAATTACTGAGGTGATAAAAATCACCAACTGGCTTTTATTATATTTTATTATATTTTAGGTTACGTTGGTAGCTGTGAGTACGGCATAATTCATTTACCTCAATGTCAACATAACCTCAAAGGCCATGAATTCGTACTACCCACCAAAAATTTAATTTTCTGGAACTCCCTATTTACTCCCCGCTTACATTAAAATACAATAGAGATACACTAAGAATAAAATGCTCTAATTTTGCTTTGGCTAACATTTAAAATGGCTTGCAAAGCGTATAGAGTTTATGTTTTCAGATTTTATGTAATTTTTCGCTTAACCCCTCAATATTCACAATAACGCTATTTGAATTTTCAGGCATGGATGGAACTCTATGGTGTTTATGGGTTCAAAAGGGCAAACAAATTCCCTCCCTCTCGAGCGGAGCGATAAGTGCCGCCAACAATAGCAAGCGGAATTGCAACACAAGATAAAAATATGAAAATGCGGATGTCAAAAACCGCAAATCATATTGGTTGTGGCAATCTTGGGCCCTGTGTTAGCTATCTGTTGCTGAGTTTAGTTATTCATTGCAATTGTGTGGTGGATGTCATTCTGTACACGAGCGGGGGTTGTAACCACAGTGAAGTATACAACGATAACTTTAAACAGAATCAATGATTCAACTCTGTTACGATGACAGATGCTGATGGAAGGGCTATAAAGGGGGCCAAGCCGCAGATAACATTCGACCACACTGTCACATTGTTCGGTGATTGGCGTAGAATACGAAAATATGTTGTGACCTTCAGTGCTGCTGACAGTTCTCGGTTGTACCTATGAAAATATGAGTAACAGTCACAGCACCTTCACTTCCCATTGTCATTTCAAAACTTAGTAACCTTGTTCATATAAAATTACATTCTGTTTTCCCTGCTAATGATTAATTACGACATCCATTGATGTTTTGAGATTCTCTATTTGAAGAACACATAATATTATGCATCAGGCATGGGGAAAACCGGCTCAAATGGGCCGCTACACTGAAACACGTTTTTGCCTCACTCCACCTGCCATCCCTCCCCTACACTGAACGAACCATGGCCCTCCTTCGTCCGTATATATATGAACGCGAAACTTTTGAGTAATATTATTTATTTAGAGCTTATTTACTACAGTTTAAGTGTTAAACAAACAATTTTTTTCGTCTTTCGACCCCCCCCCTCCCACCTGCCACCTGCCTTCCCTCTTAGATCAGTCACTGTATTGAAATGAGCATTAGGATGATTAATTTTCAACATTAAAACGTAAATATAGGCCTGTAAAACTAAAATAATTTGTTCTTAAACACTCACCAATGGAAGTTCATGGATTTGTAAGTTTGTGAGTACTTTGCCCTTTTTGTTGATCCCTCACTCATGGTCACTAAGCACTTTATATAAGTTTAGCGCATGAAAAACCACTACTGTGTGCACTGTGAAACGCGAAAGACGTACGTTACTACGGCAATATTTATGATAAACTAAGGTGGGGTGGGAAGCTACTGAAGGGTTGAAGCTCTTAGGACTGATAAGGCAGCTCTTTTCGTTTCTTTAGGCGTGGACCCATTGCGCAGTAGTTTAATCTTATCTTGTGTTTCTCATAAGAGGCTGAGAGAAAGGGATATCACCGCAATAATGAACATGACTGCACCATTTATCAATTAAAAAATTATAAATTGTCTTTAAAAAGGGATAAAATTGAGTAGATTTTCTTGTCTTTTTAAAAAACGATATTTTGTATTTTTGTAACTAACCGAAAGTATAAAAGTAGATGTGCAAAAAATAAGGAGATCTCTTTCCAAGCAAAGTAGATCTGGCAAAAGCATAAATCAAAGTGTGGGTGCTTTTTAGGAACTTAGACCGAAGTGGTAAAATACCCTAAAGAAACGACAGAACCGAACAGGAAAGTTAAACTTAAGAGATTTTACTCTTGCACCTGCCGAGCTCGATTCTCCCGGGGCGATGGAACCATTGACCTACCACTTTGCTCCAGGTCTGAAAATTTGCCACTTTTCCTATATTTTATTACTGTCTGTGCCACGCACGTTTTAATTATCCCTAATTATAGAATTACAACATCTCTGTAAGTGCATTGTCACCAATCAAAGACATTGAAGCCCAAATCGAAGTCCAAGATATTGGCACGAAAATGTTGTAAAAACTAAATCACCTGAAAACAATAAGGAACTAACAAAATATACATATAAATACTAAAATTAGAACTTTAAAATTATATATCAGTATTGCCATTGAAATGTTGAACATACATAACAACACAAGAAACAAATAAGAAATTACAAACCTTTGTTAATGGTTGTCTAAGATGCATCCTGAGAATTTGGCGGCCGAAATCATCAGTATTGTGGGAAATTACAAATAAAATACCAATTGATAAAGAAATAGAGAAAGTATCCCATCATCGGATATGTGGACGAACTTTTAAAACTAATATTTGCACAGCAGCCTTCATACACTCCATATACCTAGGTAGGTAAGTATATTTTCCGATACCATCCACGATATGCCCTACTCATATTCTGGTATGAATGGTGCCGAGCGTTTTCCTATACATCCATCACTCGAATGGTGCACAGCATCTGGAAAAGGATCCTTTTGATTGATTGCGAGATAATAAAGGAAAAAGCTTTGATGATAGATGACGTTTCTTTGCCCAAGGGGAAAATGCCGATATGAACAGAAGAGATTTCACTCCTCTGATAGAAAAGAAATAACAAAAGGCTTTCTGTGGCCTTTTGACAATGTATTATTAACTTTGTTTAAAAAGAGTTTCGTATTTAAGTGTGTTATAATCGAGCTGGTCTGTTCCTTTGTATACACATGCCTTTAGGTGTTACATATCGATGTATTTATGAAATTATGGATGGCCTTTTAAACATAGCGTACCACAGACACACACACGCACACACACCATACACATACACACAGATACACGAAGTTTATCTAAAAATCCATTTTTGGGTCAAGGGACTTGAGAATGTCATTTAAATCTTGCACAGAACAACTAACATCTGCATTTAGTACCTACTCTACATTACAGGCCGTAACACCTGTTCACTTCTCTCCCAGGAAGGGAATACAAACAAGTGACTGTCGGGCTTGATGGTCCGACATGCCAGGTAACAATTGAAATATAGGGAGGGAAGCTAACGTCTCATTTCTGAATATTAACTGGGTTCAATGTGTTTATGTTTAGAAAATTCTAGGAGAGAATAAGATTTTAATACGTATATCAGAATGTCTATAAATAGTGTTAAAATATAAATGTTATTTATGTTGAAAGAAACAGAGAGATATCGTTCTTTTTTCTCTGAAGAAGCGAACAGAGAAGATAGGAGACAAAAGAATGTCGGAAGCGAAGAGGCAGATGTTTATCAATGAAAGCCATATCACTTAGGAGAGAGATCGATGCGCCCGGCCCCCAAAACACTGTCAATCACGTGGACGATCTACCACCACCGCGCCGCCGCCGCCGCCTTGAGGCAATCCTAACAATTGCTCGTCATCCAGTAGCATTGTCCACACGTGAAGGAAGCCACAAAGAATAGGAAAGGCACTGCCAGGGAAAAAAATGAAACGAAATAATGAAATGGGATACGAGGGTCGTATTTCCCTCGGGTTTCTCTTTCTGTATATTACTTGAGCACAAAGTGGAATGGATTTCTTCCTCTCCACCAGGTGCGAAGGCGTTGTTTCTTCCTGAGGTAATCAAAATCAGCACTCAGCTCGAGATTTGTTGAGTAGGGGGCGTGCTTTATGACGAGGTTCTTAAGGAAAACAATATATTAGAGAAATTGTTAGTGAGCAACTTTTAGGGGAAAATCGGATACAATACCACACTTCAGGTATTTGCCTTTTACTTTCTCCACTGATAAGTAGAGGAAGTATTGTATTCCACCCAAAAATCCGATGTCGAGATTTCACCGGAAATATATGTTTTGAGACCCCCTGAACCCAAAAAAAAGCATTTTTAGAAAAAGGTCTGTGTGTGTGTGTGTGTGTGTGTGTGTGTGTGTGTGTGTGTGTGTGTGTGTGTGTGTGTGTGTGTGTGTGTGTCAGTCTTTGGACAGCATAACTCAAAAACGAAAACTAGGTTAAAAACCAAAGTTGGTATTTAAGATTAATGTCTTTCAAGGATGCGACACGAAGATTTTGAAGAAAATAGGCCCGCCCTAAACTACCCTTTACATGGAACATTTTTCGAAACTCTAACGATTTTGATTAAAATGTCATATGTTTGAGATATGTTTATGACAAATGAAATGTATATCTTGAATTTTCTGACTATAGCCCCTGTAGTCATATTTACTCTGGTTGACTTTTGAATAACTGGTAAACCGTAAGACATAGACAAAATCTTACTCTACAAACAATGTAGGTCTTGCTAAAATACACAATTTATATCTAAATAACTTTTTGTAGAGTGAACCATTTCGGAGATATTCCAGAGTTTCAGAAAGCTTAAAGCTTTCGTGAAATGGAACATCGTTGTTCATTTTTTATATGTTAACCGTGCAAAGAGAACGGAATCTCAAAGCTGTCGCCGAAAGTGTGCTGTATTCCAATATTCCCCTTGCACCTACAAGGAAATAAGCAATAAGATAATTTGTACAAATGTTTATGTCAACTAACACGAAGAAGATATAGGAATAAGGGAGATGTTCTTAAGGAATATATCTACATTTATTGAAGTTAACAAAATAACAGTACTGGTGGAGCTCGGAGCTGTAGTGGTGTTTGGAGGTGCTCATATTAATGTCAGGAAACATTCCTGTGGCAGAAAAGTGGATATGAGTGTCAGTATGCAGCAAGTTTCTGCAGGTGGAGTGCTTGTTGATTCTCTGCCGCAACATTCCATTACTGACATTCTCTGTCTGTCTGTCTGTCTGTCTGTCGGTTTACTTGACAAGCAGCTAGACCCGTTGTTCACCACTCAACTCACTCAAACTTTTAAGTTTTCCCAGCTAAGAGCACCGCAAGTTAAAAAGAACAGAGTGGGAAACTTGTGCCTCTTAGACGACGTGATGAGAGTTCATGGTACCACTGCAATGTACAGGGTGCACTGCAAGCAAGCTCTGATTCACCTCAACTTACTTCAAAATAGGACATTTTTTTTATTTTATGAATTTCTGCAATGCGTTGCCTACAACAAAGAAAACAATTTACACCAAATAACAATAGAGCAACACTACGGGATGTCCACTATCTCCTTTGCTGCCTATCCAACATATCTGTTTCCTACGTTCTTTTCACCTCCAAACAACTTCTTGCTCCATTTATCCAGTTTCTATTTGGTCTTTCTTTCCTGTCACTTTCTTTGGAATCTTCTACTCGGGTTACATGCCCAAACCATTGCAGTCTTTTTCCATTATCACTTCGATTACGCGTCACAGTTCTTCATTTTTTATTCTCTCTTCTCGACTTCCTAGCCGATCTTCAAAAGAAGCCTAGTTAAACAGTTCTCAGTTTTCCTATACCCTCTCTGTTTCGAGAAGGTTCGAAGTTCAAGGCTTTTGGTCACTGGAGGAGTCTAGTAAACATTATCAAAAAACGTAATAAAACCGATCGATATGAGATAACACCCGATAGATATGCAACAGATAACGTGGGTAGGTTCTTAACTGACCAATTCTACTAGAAAAACTACCATTTGATAGTCTACGGCAGTCCAGGGTAGTTTTACTACCTTAAACATAATAAATATTAAACTTGGTGGATATTTTGTAAAAACGTTTTATTGTGTATTTCTTTGTTTTTACAATGGGAAGCTTAAAATCTTTGAAAAGGAAAACTTATTACAGAAAAAGTGCGCACAAATTTTATTAATGACTGACAGATTTCTTGTTGTTCCCTTGCGGAACATAGGGCACCGCCCGGACGCTGATTCACCACCTCAACCCAAGAAATATGCTTCCGTAAATTAGGCAAATGAACAGAAGTGATAAAAGAATGGCGGAAACAGTAGAAAAGAGATTTTAAAGAAGTATTGGTAGATATACCGTTTGTACTAGATAAGAACTGAAATAATTTGAGATCAAGTAAATTATATAAAACAAAACCTTTAAATTTAAACAAAACTGGTCCGACTATATAGCACAGATGCCAGATAATGGACTAACCAAAATATCTTGAAAATACAAATCCGGACGAAAGCACAGTGTGGGAAGACCTAAACCTGAAAAGATCTTTGTTGAACCGAAGCAGGCTAACTTGGCCTATGTTATTGTTGTTGATAATGGTAGCGAACCAGCGAAATCCTGAGTGAAGCACAGAAGTCCCTAACAGTTATAGATACTGACATCTGGCGTCCAACCGATGTATTTCCTCTACCCAGGGAGAGGACGATGGGGCGACCCTGGCGGTCTGGGCAGCAACTTCCAGGGAGGGCCAGGGAAAAGGATCCAGAGCACAAGCAACTGTGCCATCTGTCCGCGGGTTACTGAACAAACCTAAATATGACAAGGAAGGGAAATGAGAAACGTATCCCAAGTGAAGCCATGGAAAAACCCATGTCAGAGTGTGCGACTACGAGTATCGAAACCACGACTTCTTGAATGCGGACCACAGATGTTACCGCCTAAGCGGGATGATGATGATGATGATGATGATGATGATAGTTACTAGTTATTTTAGTTATTTTAGAGACATTGGAATTGTTGGTTTTGAAGTGCACAATGTTTCATTGCACCCAGACAGTTTACGGTATTACTCTGAGAGATGCATACATCCCAGTAGACGGTTTCTATTTCTGTCTGGGAACGTTAGAGCTACTCCTTGAGTCTGTCAGATCAATATAGCACCAAAATTAACCTGGTGCAGTGTAGTGAAGCGGTAAATCCCCCTTGTTAGGTCGGCTCGCCGAACAGGCATATTAATTGTGCTCCCGGAAACAAACTCACGAAAACTTTCCTCCCCACATTTAACGAGAAAAGGTCTTTACTAAGGTCAAACTCTGGGTTTATCTCTATCGGGGGGGGGGGGGGGGGAGCAAAAGTTGCTACAGATATCGGAAGTGATGATCGACTTCCTCTGGAAGTGTCCATTTCCTTTTGTTGTCTACCAGGGCTATTGTTGTTTCAACACAAATGCCATTTACAGGCTTTAGGACGGAAGATCAGTCTGAGATTTCTTGCTCCAGTCGTGAGATTAGGTATACTAGAAATTTTGTATTCCACCAAAACTCGTTTATGTCGCATCTTTGGTTGCATTTATAGGGATTTTAAGTTAAGCTGTTAATAGGTTCACAGACATACATGAATCTGTCTCTAAAAAGTTAAACTTGGATAATTCGAAAGATTATAACTCGAAATATTGGTCCATTAAATTTTGTATTAAAGTAATTTTAAATAACTCATATGCAATTCGGACTTCATGTTTCTTAATTCGAAGTTTTTGCTAGAAATGACAGTCGAAAATAAGAAAATTAATTTTGTCCGTGTTTCTGTAAAAGAGGCTATTGCTCCGGAGTATTTGGTTTGTCGGAATGCAGTCGGAATACTGCTTGGTGGTGGAATAGCTGTTCTAACTGCCGACCTTGAGCTTCTAAACCTCCTCACACATCCCCTTGTTTAAAACACGTGCACCTATAGACGTAGCTGGAACTCCCTCTGTTCAGTTGTTGCAAATTAATGGCAAAAACCACCTGTCGAGTATAAGACTAACCTTTGCGGAAAATGCTGCCGTCATTCTAGAAGTTAAAAAGGGTTAGGGGAAAAAATCTGAAATCATGAAAGAATACTGTGACTTTTTTTTTTGGTTGTGAAGTAGTAGACAGATGTAGTCGAGATAAAGAAACACTTTTATTTCCGTAAACAGTAACTTTGTACACTCGTTGCAACAGCAAGAAAGTCTTTTCCGATTCTCCAACAGCACGGCTCCGAACTCGTAACACAAAGAACTAACTCTTCTCCGTCGGCACAACGCTTCACATCGTCTGTCGTCTCCGTCAGCACGACTACTCAACGCTCACATACGTCTGACTGCCCTTTTCTCACACTTTACCGCTATTTATATCTCCCAGGCACTATTCTGGAAAGTTCAGTTATTGCGCTGGAGTACAAAGTAGAAGATTCCAGTAGCCTCTATCCTTTTCTCTCTTTCGGCAAGCGCCCCAACAATGCGGCCATTCTCTGTCTCTTTCCTTCGGCTCCTTTGCGGTAGTGCCGACAATAATGCGATGGGTTACACTGCTGCTGTCGGCAATTAGATGCGGCGGGCGCGGTGACACTGCTCCCTCCTCAGAGCTGGTCGTCCCGACCAGCACTATCACTGCGGCATCTCCCTTGCGCCCCGGTGGACTATCCCATCGAACCTCTTCTCCAGGAGGCACGATCCTAGGTATCGCTGTTGGATAGTGTCCCTTGGTCCGGGTAGGACGATGTATGCCATCCTGCTTCGAAATTCTGCAACAGTACCATCGCGCAGGTAAAGCCGTATGACGGCTAGGTACTGCGGTAAAGACACTCGACCGGAGGAACATTCACCTCACCTCCGTTCGACTCAAACTGGCGTCTGGCGTCTGGCGGTCTTGACGGTCCCTCGTCCAGTTGCCCTCCTTCCTGGTGTGTTGACGGGCCATCCTGCGCACTTGGAAACGGCTCACTGGGTACCATGTCCGCCGACCTCTCTGGCGCACCTTCGCAGCCACCTTGCTTCCGGTGGGTCCGGCAACAAACCCCGCCACATCCGCGCGAGTCGCGTCCACCGCTGCACTCGTGTTCACTCGTGCTCGGCATGGCCTCTCCTGTATCCTGCCGTCCACCATTCTTCAACATTCAATACATTATACAACTGAACATATTAACTTACCTGAAGAATAAGGAGAACATTTTAAGTAGTGCCTCGTGTGAAAATGGAAAGAGTCGAAAAAGAGTGAGACAACCAGAAAATCCTGATGGAAGTATTCTTAAAATTTCAACTTTAGATGCACCCCTTGTAACTCGAATATTTGGATATTTCGATTTTTTCCTTGTTCCTTCACATTCCTTTACTTCGACTACTAAAGCACTATAGAATTGTAGAATAGCATGAAGAAAATGTGATGTATTGCACTCACATGACTTTCTCTACTCTTGTAATAACCATTCTTATAAACTGTTATTCCTATATCTTCTTCGTGTTAGTTGAGATAAACAGTTGCAAAAAATTATCTTTTTGCTTATTTCCTTGTAGGTACAAGGGGAATATTAGAATACAGTAGACTTTGAGCGACAGTTTTGAGATTCCGTTCTCTTTGCACGGTTAATATATAAAAAGTGAACAATGTTGCATTTAAAGAAAGTTTGTTTCCCAAAACTGACACAAATAACAAGGAATATCTCCTAAATGGTTCACTCTACCAAAAAAAAAAAAAATTAATTTGGACATTCATTGCGTGTTTTAACGGGATCTGAAACTCTTACGGTTTGCGAGTTATTCAAAACTCATCCAGACTAAATACGACTACATAGGCTAAAGAAGCAAAATTCAAGATATACATTTCATTTGTCATATAAATATCTCAAACATATGGCATTTTAATCAAAATCGTTAGAGCCATTTTCAAGAGAATCAAAATTTTCCATATAAAGGGTAGTTTTGGATGGAGCAATTTTCTTCAAAATCTTCGTGTCGCATCCTTGAAAGACATTAAACTTAAAAAACTACTTTGGTTTTTAACCGACTTTTCGTTTTTTAATTATGCTGTCCACAGACTGACAGACTTCTTCCTAAAAATGTTATTTTTGGATTCAGGGGTCTCAAAACATATTTGCGGTGAAAACTGGACATCTACTTACAAGTAGAAAAAGTAAAAATGAAAATCTCTCTGTATATATCTAAGTTCTTTGGCTCCAATGAAGAAGAAACTCATTTGGCTACAGGGAAAATTCCACGCCTCTGCTTTCCGGGAAGGAGGGAAAAAATCCAGTAAAATTATTAGCCCCTCTTTTCCCCATTTGATTACTATCGTTCATTTCACCCTCTCAGCAAATGTTATGGCAAGTCTTCAAGAAAATGTTCCTTCATTTCCTGAGGGGAAGAATTTGTTTGGGACAGATGTTACCCTGAGACAATTGCACATCGGAACGAGAGTTTCTTCGTAATCGCCCACGTTAAGGAACGGAAGGGTGGCATCTGGTTATGCTTCAGACGCCTACGGTTTAATCGAGAAGGGGTTCCTCTGGTGCAGTGGCAAGAAATATGGTCCTGAGATTAAATATGATCTTTGGTACGCACTGGATAAATTCCAGTTCAGCTTTTATGTTACATGTTTATTTTTGTAACCATTCCAAGGAGTTCTTTTTACAGAAAGAGGTAAAAATAATTAGGATTTTATCGATGTATTTCCATGCTGTATGCGTTACTTTTTTTTTTTCCTTCAGAAAAACTTAAAAAAAATATGACTGAACAATAACGTGGCGTACAACAAAGGACGGACGGGGCCAAGCGGGTCGGCTAGGTGGGCTACTCTGTGTGATGGAGATAGTTTCGGAGTAGCCCTTACCAGTGTCTATCTTTTATTTTACCTAACTGGTATAATGTCATTTAATTATAGTGTTGAACATCTTTCTTGTGTTTTCTTTGACAACTTGTGTTTCGATGTTCTACAGATCGTTCCGTTCATTTGTCTTAATTTATTTAATGTTACGATTAAGTCTTCATTTTTGCTCTATGAACTTTTTAAAACTATATAATTAAAACTGGAGGCTTGTTCTATTATTTCTTCATCAGTAACCATCTCACGTGATTTATCCCTTTAAAAGTAGTTGCTTTTGTCTTGGCTGTTGAAATCTTTAAGTTATACGTAGCAATAATTTCTTTCAGGTTAACACTTTTCTTGTAGACTTTCTTCTGTTTCCTAAAAAATAACACGAACGTCAGCAAATAAAATATTTCGTGACTTCTATTCTATGTATAATTCAGAGCATCAAATATACAATCTGTGTCAAATAATTATGTTTATGACATTAAACTATTTCCACTTATTTGTTTTGTTCGTTAAATTTTTCGGGATTTTCTATCAGGATTTGTTTGAAATATTAGCCATAATTCGTGAGATTATGCAGATAAAGTTGACTAATTATACAAAATCAACTTTTTATAACATAATTCGGGTTTATAACATTAGCACAGACAATAAGAAAAATATAATATGAGTAAATTGGCTAACTGAAAGAGAAAATAATTTTGGATCGGCTTTGAACAAGTCTTCATGGGAACGTAAAGAACGGCTATAATATAATAATCAACAACTTTAAAATGACTAACAAGTGTAGGGTCACAGAGACCAATTAGTCAAAGCGAGGGGGGGGGGGGGCTCCTGGCTGGTGGGCGCAGGTGCTACTAGGCATGCTCCCTTCCCCCTCTCCTCCAGAACAGAAAGAGCGTTTTCGTGTACCCGCGTATACCATCTCAGACTCGCGGAAAAATGTTTCCTCCCCTTCCAAGGGAAAAAATAATAAAAAAAGGGAGGAAAATTGAGGGAGAAAGACTTGGTGGTTACGGGAAGAAACCACTTATGTAGCTTGTTCAAACACACTGAGTTTCCTTTCTTCTTTTTTGAAAAGAGTAAAATGCTACGAGAGACAAAGAGAGACACTTAAAAAGTTTTGCAAAAATTGATGTTAGTTTCCAAGTTTGTTCAGAGAATGAGGTTTTGGGGGGAAACGTGGCTTCTTGTAACGCCGTTGTTTTACCCGTGCAACAACGTGAATGTGCAACCTTTATTGATTGTAAGTCCAAAACCTTTTAATCCTAACTACACAGCGTTTTACAACGGTTCTAGACTGCATCTAACATTTTGGAGAACCTATACTTCTGTCAAATGGAACATCGCTATTCAATTTTTATATGTTAATCGTGCAAAGAGAACGTGCAAAGTTTTAAAATATTTTACTATCGCACAAAGTCTACTCCTGGCGCAGTTGGTAGAGCACCTGCCTGCTGTGCTAGGGGTCTCGGGTTCGATTCCCGGCAGGGGGGTAGGAATTTTTCTCCAGCCAAGATTATTCCTCATCCTTGTGTGTGTGTGTGTGTGTGTGTGTGTGTGTGTGTGTGTGTGTGTGTGTGTGTGTGTGTGTGTGTGTGTGTGTGTGTGTGTGAATCCAATGTATAAACCCCCCCCCCCACTCTAAACGAGTAAAAACCAATAGTCAAGGCCGCCGATATGACCTCTGCAGTTAAAGGCGGGATATAAATGGGACAATAAAAAGAATCTGATGTGTTGCACTCACATGGCTTTCTCTACTCTTGTACTAACCATTCTTACAAACTGTTATTCCTACATCTTCTTCGTGTTAGTTAAAATAAACATTGGTACAAATTATCTTATTGCTTATTTCCTTGTAGGTACAAGGGGAATGTTTGAACAATAGGCTTTGTGTGATAGTCAAGTGTTTTAAAGCTTTGAGATTCTGTTGTCTTTGCACACTTAACATATAAAAAAATGAACAACGATGATCCATTTCACGAAAGTTCTAAGCTTTCCGAAAGTTACACACATAACAAGCAATATCTCCGAAATGGTTCACCCTACAAGAAAATTTATTCACACATAAATTGTGTATTTTAGCAAGATTTACATATTTTGTATAGTATAATTTAGTCTATCTCTAACGGTTTACCAGTTATGCAAAAGTCGTCCAGAGTAA
Organism: Tenodera sinensis; assembly: GCA_030765045.1. Classification (NCBI taxonomy): domain Eukaryota; kingdom Metazoa; phylum Arthropoda; class Insecta; order Mantodea; family Mantidae; genus Tenodera; species Tenodera sinensis. The sequence continues at coordinate 40,205,973 of CM060963.1, forward strand.
ATACGACTACAGGGGCTATAGCCAGAAAATTCAAGATATACATTTCATTTGTCATAAAACTATCTTAAACATATGACATTTTAATCAAAATCGTTAGAGCCATTTTCAAGAAAATCAAAATTTTCGAAAACTTTTCCATGTAAAGGGTAGTTTAGGGTGGGGCTATTTTCTTCAAAATCTTCGTGTCACATCCTTGAACGACATTAAACTTAAATACCAACTTTGGTTTTTAACCGACTTTTCGTTTTTGAGCTATGAGACTGACAGACTGACAGACACAGACACACAGACACACACACGGACCTTTTTCTAAAAATGCTTTTTTTGGATTCAGGGGGCCTCAAAACATGTATTTCCGGTGAAATCTCGGCTTCGAATTTTTGGGTGGAATGCAATACTTCCCCTACTTACCAGTAGAGAAAGTAAAAAAGGTCTACTCCTACAAGGAAATAAGCACTAAATTATGCTCTCCAGAGAGTAACACAGATACAGACACACACACGGAACTTGTTCTATTTGTTTTGTTTGTTTGTTTTTTTTTCAGGGGTTCTAGAAACATTATTTCCGGTGAAATCTCGATATCCAATTTTTGGGTAGAATACTTTACTTCCCCTATTTCTTACATAGTAGAGGAAGTAAAAATATGGAAGCAACAAAAGCAGTTAGATTTCTATTAAAGGAAAGTATTTTTAGAATAACACGTGCATACAATATATGCATGGAGATAAATCCACGTATACAGATCTGACACTCCGTGCAGTTGTTTACAGTTTACAATTTTCCGAATCTATTTACTGGACGCATCATGAGCAGGCTACATTAAAATATTTTACATGAACTGTAACCCCTGGAAAAGCGCCCCCCCCCCCCCCCCCGCAACGTGTTTTTCCAATCTGTCGCACAGGATGCATCAAAACATGCCATTAAATCTCAATATCGTTTCAGTTTGTGAATTATTTGCATATGTTGCAGCCACTGTGAAAGTGTTGCATGAATAAAATATCACCAAATTCGATATATAGTAACATCCTATTTCATGATTTACAGAGTTTCATATTCCACCACCGTTTTATGACTGGTACAAACCACTGATGTTTAAACTGTTCTGTATCCAACCTTATACGTGAAAGTTTGCTAACAATGTCCGCAACATTATCGACGCTTCTTCAGCCATCGTGTCGGTAAACACTGCAGCAAATCGTTCTTGACGTGGTCGGTAGATGGCCTGAAACGAAATAAATTATATAAAATAATTAATATTAATAGTAATAAATAATAATGACGATGATGATCATAAAGAGGCAAATAAGGTATATAAAATTCAGGAAATAATACTCTATTCCTAAGTAAGGGATGTCGATAAGAGATTAGTATTTATTCTAGCACCTCAAAAACAGTTTGTCCCAACGTAAAACGCAACCTACAAACGCAGTTAAACAGAAAGTCGCAGAATCCCTTATTGAGAGCGCTGCATACGTTAAAGATGTTTTTTCTAGAACCTTTGATTGCGAACCCTGTTTGTGGTGTTGCATGTAAACAAAAGGCACTCTTGCACAGTAAATAAAGTAAAATTAAAAATTAAGCAACTTTTGTACAGATTAATAGCTGGTTGGCACTTACCGGATTGCAATAAAGTAGAAATATTTGGCTTAATCCTATTTATATCTAGTGAGAAATTACAATGTGAAAAATCCCATTTCTGACACCATGACGCTTCAGTTACCTTTTCTATCACTTTATTTACTTTAAAATTGAAGCACAAGACGTACATAATCGATTTTTTATCGTTAAATAATCTAAAATTGGTCGTGTTCTCTCTTTCTGTCTCATAAACTGCTTACGACAATACACTCTCTCAAATAAACAACTAAAAAATGCTGGAAACTGTCTCGTTCAACACTTGAATATCCACTTCTCTCAACATTACGTTCCCTTATATAGATAAGAGTGATGTAGTACGGATTTTTCTAAAAATCTGCCTTTCCGTAAACAAGCCCGGTCGTGAACACTTTCATTTTTCAATATATTAAGCGCTTACTGACCTCTAGAAATCGGAAGCATTGAACAGTTTTTGGTAATTGTTTGAACTTCTGATTCAAGTTGTTCATTCGTTGTATTTTGTATTGTTTTTTCCCTGTCAATGCTACCAAAACTTTCACTAATTCTATCATCCACTAGATAATTATGTTATTATACTGCATCTAGGATCTCGTGTTCTCAACCTCAAAATGTTTTATTTAGTACTACATTTCTACTCCGAAATTTTCATCGCAGTATTTTCCTGCATCCAGTATTGGACCCCTCATCTGAGAGCAGGTGGTTGGTCCATAAGGAAATTTTAATATCATCCAATTATAAGCAGAAACGTCGGCTCCGTTCGCTTTATTGTGTTAACTATAGAAATTCATATTAGTCTATCTCTCTTCGCCTCTCTGTCTCTCATTACACTCCCTCTTTCATTAATTATCTTTCCCTCTCTTTCTCTCATTCCCGTTTTCTCTCCAACTCTGTCACCCACTATCTCAATCTCTCTCCCTCACTCTGTTTACAACATGGAATATAAGTACCTACATAAAACATTTTATAGTACATATTTATGTAACTAGTGTATAACCTATTGAAGATATGGATTGACATTTTGAAAGAAGCCAAGAGTACCGAAAGTTTATTAATTCCAGAAAAATCAAAAGATGTTTACGAAAATGAATTATGCTTGAAAACAGCACAAATGCGTTAGTTTGAATAATGAAACCACATTACTGCTATACTTTTCAGACATACAGGTTTTCTTACAGGCATATTGGATGTGGTGATGGCGTCATTGTTGTCTTGTTGCCAAGGTTTACATCACTTATTTCCTGGCACTGGTGCCAGAAGTATGGTTATGTTGCACGATATATGACATTATATAACCTCTAAATGTTTCATACGAATTTAAGATCCAGTATATAGCGATCCGCTTTTTAAACATCTGACTGTATTCCTCCTGAAATAATTAAAGTATTTGTACAACGGTTTATCTTAATGCCAAAGGGAAAGTAATAGTACAATTTTAACCTTTTTTACTGGTTTTGAAGTTCCAGGATTTTACAATTCAAACTAATACCAAAAAACCTAAGGAGAAAATTTAATACCACAAATATTTATTAGACGTAAATCTGTCTTTCAATGAGATCCACATATTTTGTGTGGTTTAGTTTATTCTTTACGAATAATTAATTAATTGATAATAAAACATACCTGAATTTGCATTATATTTTATTTTTATTTTGAGATAAATAAAATCCTTATGTGTAAAATGTAAGAATAAATTTGGTGAATGAATTTTGTTGAAAGCATTTTGTGTCGAATCCGAGAAATACATTTGCATATCAAGATTGTTAGAGAGACTTTCGATTGCGGGCTTGTTTATAAAAACATTTGAGAAAACCTGGATTTCGAGAAAAATCCGTGCTATGTTATTCTAGCCTATATAAGCGAGTGCGGCGGCGAGAGAGAGGAGTTATTTGGAGTTGTTAAGTGTTGAATGAGACAGCTGTTAGCAGTTAGTTTTAAGTGTCAGTACAGTCGCTGTCCAGAGAATGTGTGTATTGTCAAAGACAGTTGTAGATATTTAGGCGTCGCGTCGGAGTTGTTGCGCGAAGCAGTTTTAGTAAGTGTAATAAATACCAGCATGGGGTCTTCTAGGCCCCACGCGACTGACATTGTTCTACAGGGAGCGTAGCTATTCGCTCAGCCAACATTCGATCCCGGACTCTCCGCTATATTAGACAGGGAGGCAGGCAGGGGGTAGGTATTAAACACCGACCTAGGGGTTGCTGAAAAAAAAAAAAAAGAGTTCAAGGTCAGTGCCCGGTAAATGACACATCGTTAATCATCGTGCCAAGTTTGGCTTCCTGAATATGAAGACTTTTGCCTCGGACTATTAATCTAGACTCAAAATATTGGACTTCACTGAAAGTTAAAAAGCTTATGCTCCCTCTCTTTTAGAAATAAGAAGTAACGAAGTTTCTTTTAATTTAGTTGGCTGAGGGATTTTTATTTCTACCAACAATCAATCACTTGTGAACATCATCAACACAAGAATTTAATTTTGCCTTCCCCTTGCTACACATTTGCATTCATTAAGGGTTGGTCTATTCATTGCGTGGCGGTATGCATATTACCATAATACCTGCCTGCCACATCCATCACTGTCCGTCAGGGCTGCCAATGTGGGCTCGCTATACATCACCTGGTGGAGGCAGCGATTTTTTTACACCGTTTCAAATCGCCTCACGTAGGCTATCAGCACAGGACACTTTGTAAATGACGGGCCGGGCAGTACGGGGGATGCAAGCTGAGCAGAGTAAACATTGTTGTATCAAATTGTTGTGGTAGGGGTAGACGAAGAACTACACTCAACCCTTCTTCAGATGATTCCATGTTTGGACTGGTATGCAAATGACTATCTGTAAATATATGCATCTCAAAAACCACTTGTAAATATTTTTGCAATTCTATAGAGCACTTCAGTAAGGAAATGTAAGTATATAGGCTTCAAATCCGAGTATTTGGGTGACTCGACTCCTGTAAGTGGGCGGAATATTTCTGAATACAAATATTGACTAATCGACATAACATATACAATATAAGACACTAACAAGTAAATAAATTATATTGTTGGTCTAAATAGTAGACAATTGGTGATGGATTCAATTAATATATATATCATTAAAACAGATATGTATGCCCTTCAAATGAGTTATTGAACACTACATATGACTTATAAATAGGCAATTCATATCTATACAACAATTAAAACATCTGCTGCACATATTTGAACTTGATCGGACAAAACGGTTACTGCTTACCTACGTGTGGAAGGCGGTGGGAGAAAATTAATGGAGATCTAAGATCCTTCAACTGCAACAAGAAAAATGGCGCACTTAAAAAAATGGAGCCGTAAAATAATATTAATGAGCGAACGTAAAATGGGAGGTGTAACTTTGGTGTTGTAAGATTTGTAACCCTTAATGATGCTACTACTGGAACCTTCTAACGTTTTCACCACTAAAATATTTAGTATGCTTTTTTGCTGCAGCGGAAGCAGAAAGAAAAATAAACACGCTAAGCGGCTGTGTGGTCCGGTTGCATGAATTTTAAACTGAAAATACAGATAAATAATTAATGGACTGTAATTATGAGGGGAAAAAAAAAAGCCTAACGTAGGTGCTTCAAAATTGAGAAAAGTTTTGTCCAGAAATTTAATGTCCAACTCCTAATGGTATTCATGCCTATTTTATAATTAAATACAAAAATACATAACTTTATCTTCTGTAAATTATTCTTACAAAAGCTTACGAGAGCTTATTTTTTAAACTTTTTAAAAGCATATTAAGCATATTAGTCTGAAAGTGCACCTTAGTGAGTTAAATTATCACTGTTCTTAAAGCTCTCAATGGTTTTTCATGAAATTTGCATAAATTATTTCATAGCTTATGTAAATTATTTTCAGTGGCTATTTGCAGTGATAACTTATGCAGTTGAGTCTGCAGAAATTGTTTCATCTAGCAGAAAAATAATAAAATTTTCTCCGTAAAGTGGAGAGGAAGTGTGTGTGTGTGTGTGTGTGTGTGTGTGTGCGCGTGTGTGTGTGTGCGCGTGTGTGTGTGTGTGCGTGTGCGTGTGTGTTAGAGTGAAACATTTCAGGGTTATTTCTTGTTATATCTGTGAGTTTTGCAATACGAGTACATCAACTTTTTCCATATGGAAGGTCATTATTTACTGTTTTATCTCTTGGACGTGCAAAAAGAACGGAATTTCATCTCTGGATACAGCGACCAGCTTTAAGAGATTCGACTATCGCTCATTTTTTTTCTCCTGTGACCAGTTAGCCTCCAAATCTGAAAACATTCGACTATCCCAATGTAAGAAAATATTTGTATCTAAACTATTTATACAAATGTTTATCTAGTTCAGCATGAAGTACTCACAAGAACATTTTTTTACGAATGTCTTGTGAATTAACACGAGTTTTTGTTCAATGTTCACTAAAATTTGGAGGCGTCTGATGTGTAGGAATACGTCTCAGGAACCAAGCTAAAACACTTAGTACGAAAGGAAACGTATAAGAAAAAGAAAGCAAGTGACAAGGACAGAGAAGGAGAAAAATAAATAGCTGTTGGGTGTACCACAGGTGTTTCTCCGGAGTAATTCCTTATAAATCATGAACCTGTGGCAAGTAAAAAGCTTTGGAACCCGGAATGGATGGCACTTCCATGTTCATCCCCCTCTTGGTGAGAGAGGAAGGGGCAGGAAAAATGAGAAAATTCCTTTTTAAACGTCCCTTCGTACAGGTTATTTCAGAATGATTAATTACTGGCACGGAGACGCATATTCTACCAACTTGGGAATAAAACTGGGTTAATGACATCCCTTTATGGGTAATTTTAATGTGGTTTTAAAAGAAACTTGCTTCACTTGCTAACAAAATTCTGTTGCCGAGCGCGATGGTTCAGGTGTTGGTCAGTATTCGGGAGCTTGCGGGTTGAAGTCCGTCAGCCGACCAGCCTGACAGGGGTCTTCTGTAATTGTATGTATGTATATATTTTCTGCGAATGGGTATTACCCGGTGGCAGAGTTAAATGTACAAATTAAGGTTACAAACAAAGTGCACAAACAATAGTAATACAATCATAATACAATAAAGAACAATAAATAAAAATATAGATGAAATGCACTAAATACTAATTAACACTCATTAATTAATTATCCTGTCAGTATAACCAATTTAAATTTAGCATTAGTATTCACCATCAGTTCAATAAAAGTCAAAAATACACTTGCGTAAACTTTATTGTAAATTACACAACATTTACTTGATATACGATATTTTTCGAAAATTTCTTCACAGATAAAGGACAGCCCTGAAAGACTGCTACAGGTAATTCATTCCATTCCTCAATGGTTCTATTGACAAAGGAGTACTTTCCTACGTCGGTTCTGTGCCTTCTACCTTTAATTTTATACAAATGATCCTTTCTTCCGTAATATGTAGGGTTGTCCAATCTTTCACTAATACCCACCCATGCATTTGAACCACGATATGCTTGAAATAATGCGCATAACCTCTGCCTCTTACGCCGGACTTTTAGAGGCTCCCATGCAGTCTCCTTCCTCTTTTTAGGCCCAAAAGATTTACCTCGTTTTAATTTCCTAGTGCTCAAGGTAAACACCGACTTAATTAACCCAAAGTTAACCGTAAGTCCCTTAAATATAAACATATGTGTTAAATTCACATGAGTTTCTCTACTCTTGTACTAACCATTCTTACAAACTCTTATTCCTATATCTCTTTCGTGTTAGTTGAAATAAAAATTTGCAGAAATTATCTTATTGCTCATTTTCTTATAAGTACAAGGGGAATATGGGAATACAGTAGGCTTGGAGTGATAGTCAAATGTTTCAAAGCCTTCAAAGCCCCTTCTCTTTGCACAGCTAAGAAATAAAAATATGAATAACAATGTTCCATTAGACGAAAGTGTAAGTATTCCAAAATTCATACAAATACAAAGGAATATCTCGGAAATGGTTCATACATGTTTTAGAGAAATATGCATTTAATTTCTCATAAAAATATCTTAAACATTTCAATCAAAATCTTCAGTCATTTTAAAGAAAATCAGCATTTTTTAAAACATTTCCATGTAAAGGGTAGTTTAGGGTGAAGAGATTTTCTTCAAAATTTTGTGTCGCATCCTTAAACGATATTAAACTCTACAACAGTTTTCGCTTCTATATGGAAGTGTTGGTTTAGCCGTCTGATCCTTGTTGTTTTTGTGCCATTAAAGATTTAAATGTATTATTTTAAATCCTCTCTCCTATACATTTTTATGCTTTTTATATGATATCCTCTTCATCCTCTTATGACAAAATACAACCCAAATATTTAAAGGTATTTACTTGATCTAAAATACGGATTGGATATCTGTAGAGATGTTCATTTCAAAATTCGTAAGTCTCTCATTTAAGATCTTGAGTGACTTGTGTGTATTGTCGCCCATCGCATTATTGTCGGCACTACCGCAAAGGAGCCGAAGGGAAGAGACAGAGGATGGCCGCATTGTTACAGTATCATCGTCAGAAGATAGTACCAGAACTCGATCAGTAGTTATGTACTTTAGTGTCATTTCCTTACGAATAAGAGTGTACTGAGAATCCGTAGGTACGACTGTGTCGACAAATTGTGGAAAGGATCTGCGATAATCACAAAACCAACATGAAATCCAGCAACAGAAGCGAAACTTGTAAGAAATAATTGTATTTAGTTCATCCGTTGGACATAAGCTTTTTATGCAAAACGAAAACGTAAAAGAATGTCTTAGATGGATACTTAGTGACATCTATTAGTGACGAAGCTTACTAGAGCAAACGCCTCTAATCTATCTGTTTTCTGAGTTATTTTCTGTTTGACTATAGCCAGAAAATTCGAAATATACATTTTATTTGTCATAAAAATATCTTAAACATATGTAATTTTAATCAAAATCGTTAAAGCCATTTTCAGGAAAATCAAAATTTTCTAAAACTGTTCCATGCAAAAGGCAGTTTAGGGTGGAGCTATTTTCACACACACACACACACACACACACACACACACACACACACACACACACACACACACACACACCTTTTTCTAAAAACCTTTTTTTTTTTTTTTTTTTGGATTCAGGGGCCTAAAACATACATTTCCGGTGAAATCTTGAAATCAAAGTTTTGAGTGGAATACAATACTTCTACTTACTAGTAGACAGGCGCGGCTCCTCAGGGTAGGCAGGGTAGGCATTGCCTACCCTATCGTAATACATCAACAAATAATGTTTAACTATGATTCTGTATTTTATCATTTGAACCAGCATTTTCCCCTAAATTGCAGTTCAAGAAAAGTTTTCTCGGTTATAATGACCAGCGCATGGTCAAATCCTTTAATCTCAATTCCGATTCATCAAAACTGCGCTGCGTGTTTGAAACGCGCGGCAGAGATGATACGCATGGAACCCGGGTAGTGGAGAGCAGGCTAGCTTAACCTCTGCCTGCCCGGCCCCATTTCCTCAGTACGAGGCCCTTGAACATGGATAAGGAAACATTCTGTCTGTATATGCACTCCGAGCATGCGTAGACGCGTCTGCCAGCAGTCCGAACACTTGCCGGCGCAAATCCGAATTTATGCGACATTTTCCGAACAGCCATACTCCACGAACGAAGATCTCAGAGATCTGAATCTGTCGTTATCACTCTGTAATACCAGTATGACCGACTTAATTAGTGAACTATTACAAATTCCGCTTTCGCGGCGCACTGACAATGAAAAGAGGAGTGTTTTAGCTATTTAACACAAAGCTGCAGTCAGACAATTTTTCAATTTCTTAATCTATTTTAGTCATGGGTGTAGCGAAACGGGGGCAAGGGGGGCCACGGCCCACCATTGGAAGTTGGTGAACTTAATGTGCAGTCGGTTACTGACTATTAAACTATTATTTTAATTTTGATGTAAAGAACAATTTTTGTTTAGCACAAATTATTACGGTTATCTGCAACAAATACTATAAATTTTGACAGTAAAATAATGATTTAATATTATATGATTGCAAATTTCAAACATGTGCCCCCCCCCCCCCCCCGCTGGAAAAAAGTGTGCCGACACTCCTGATTTTAGTTTTGGCGGTAATTCGTCCGTAAGTCACACTCATTCACTCTGCTCTTATTAAACAACCAAACAATATATTGTTTGCGTTATCTGCAATGACTTCGCCCCCTATATTTCGGATAAACAGGCTTTATTATTATTATTATTATTATTATTATTATTATTATTATTATTATTATTATTATTATTATTATTATTATTGTTGTTGTTGTTGTTGTTGCTGTTACACTTTGCCTACCCTAAAATTTTGACTGCGAGCCGCCACTGCTAGTAGAGAAAGAAACATTTTTAGAAAATTGTCTTTGTGAGTGTGCATAATGAACTTTAAGACCTACTTGATTTCATCTTCCAGAATTGAGAGACAAAGATATTTAGGAAAATCTCCTAACCCCAAACTAGTCGTTAGAGGGAACATGTTTGAGAGGCTTTATTTTCTTAGAAATTCTGTAACGATTTTGGCTAAAGTGTCATATATATCTGAGATATTTATATAAAAAATAAAATAATTATCTTTGAATTTTTTAGGAGTATCCTGTCAAGCTTTTTTCATCCGGAAGGAATTATATATCACATGTAGACATTAATCGATTGACCTAAACTAGTACGGAAGAAAAAACAGATTTCTTTCAAACATATAGTTTATTTCAAAGCGTAATTTCAAATAACATAAGGCATATAGAAATTGGTTAGAGAAAAAGAATTAGTCCGATAGATGATGTATGATTTAAAATTGAAGTGACATAACCAGTTTCGAGAATTTCAAATCATACCTTAAAAATCCTTTCAACATTCAATTCTTTTTCGTATTTCTACGTACGCAAAGTTGTGGTCAGCATATAGTGTTCATTTCTTAAACATTCGGCGATCACTGTTCTTAAAACGAACTGAGTAATGTACTCAGATGTTTCTGGAAACGTCTACCTTGATTAAAATAAATAGATAAAAGAAGGGACTTTGCGTAAAATTACATTCGGTACCTCCTAAAAAGCGATCGAGTAGGGAAACTCTTGTGAATGTAACATAAAAGGTTTAAATAAGTGCATTGTATATTAATTTTAATGAATTTTATATATAAAAGTCGGCATTCGCTAATTTTGTGCTTTTCTCCCAGAACCTAGATAAATAATCTAGCATGTTAACTTTAGTTTTTTAATAATTAGTCAACTTACTCGGATGATTTTAATTGACAGTGATATTCATTAATAATTCAGGAAAGTATCTGTAATGCTGAAACCTTTAATTATTCGCATACACACAACATGTCGAAGGTAGTTCAGACAAATGAATACAGATATTCGTTATTTATGCCGTCAGTTGGATATGTAATTAAACTAAAATAGAAGCACATACATTGCTATTGAACTCGTACTAATTACCCAAGGCTCTCCTGTCGTGCCGAATTCCTGAATGTGCTGGCCGCCAGGTCAAGGTACCTCATACCACTGCGCGGCGAGTAAATAAAAGAACAATGCAGTGGGCCAGGACAAACACAGATTATTCCGGACTAGCCTGTAACGTTAACCAGGGATTCTACATGATGTATTTAACAAATATGTCCACGAAGAGTTATCTACTTACCCGTGGGCTGGCTGTTGAGATCCCTCCCAGGTAATGCTAGGGTTAATGTAATGGCTTCTCTTCCACCCTGTTCTGTGGGATAGCAACCTATGTCTTATCTTTTGGGATGTAGAAGATCAAAAGCACTCCATTGTTACTGCAGAAAAGACTGACTAACAAAATTGTATAAGACAGAACATTAGAGAATTGCGACCTCCTTTGGCGGTAACTTTACTAAATGAGGTGCCCTCGAGGTTCGATAATGGAGAATGTATGTATTTTATTTATTACTACCTTGGTAATGTCAGGTTGCGTCAGCGAGTTCTAAGCGCACATTTCGATCAAATGTTAATTTCACCGAGAATGCACTCGACGTTGGTGACATCTGGCCATTAAACTCTAAACTAAGTGTCCACGAGCTGTCACCCCGAGTTACAGGCGAGTCAGCCTTTGAATTTTTAACCTTCCCTTCTTTCCGAGGTAAAAATAACTGGTTCAACCATAAATAAATACTGCACCTACTATCTGCGAATGCTCGTTCTGCGTGTTCCACGTTGGCTGTCTTGTTTATCTCGTGCGCATTTCCCTTGTAATTCCAATTTAAGGACAACGTCAGCTGTTTCCTTTGTGGACATTTACCCTGCACTTTGAAGGGAATTAAAATGTATGTACATGCTAGGGATAAGTCCCTGACCTGGCTGCTCTGTTCCTGGCCACGGAATAGTCCCGGTGTCGATCCCACCCATCGGCGTGCAGCATTTGAACTCGGGTATTCTTTCAAGTATACCCTTGGTATTGGATCTTTTATTATTTTTTTCTCAAAAACCGCTAATTAATTTGGTTAAATACATATATTTATATGAAAAGATCTATATATTAAACTTTGTACGAAGATTATGTTTCAATACTTTTGTATAATTGCTAAACTTTGAAGCTATTGAAGATAATTAGAAAGAAATGAAAAACTTAGATGGTATCGCAAAGTTATAAAATGTTCGATTCCCATTTATTGTGCCGTGTTTTAATTATTAAATCGTGCTTGAATTGAAATATCCGTGGAATTCAACTTTTCATGCATATTCTTAGAACTATCAACTGTTTTCTTTCCATGACATAATCAGTTAAAGCCAAGGCTTTTTTTTTTTTTTCGCAAGAATGTTGGACACGAGCGGTGAAAGAATAATCAAAATCGGTTAAGTGATTGTTGAGGTCTCCCCACACCTCCCCCCCCCCCAAACACACACACAAAATTATACTACATGTGAAGTGTTATTAGCAGAATACAGTATGTTATTTGTTGGTTTCTCATGGAATAAAAAGTAATTAAATAATTTCAACTGTAACACTATGAAATAATAACGCTGGCTTTATGCATGAGTCAGTATAAAATCACATACACGTCTAGAGTGCATAGCAACAGAAAAGAGAACATAAAAGAACGATTCCGCTTCACTCTACAAATTTAATGTAAACATGGGAATAGTATAACATAATATTGCATCTTTATTTTGTGCTAACCTGCAGACAGTTCTTTTGTGTTGCAGGTTGTCGGTCGATTGTCTTTCTTGGAAAATGTTAAGTTATAGCGTATCACAACAGAGAATGGAACGAGATAAAACACTACATCCAAGTGCTGTATTCCACCCAAAAATTTGATATCGAGATTTCAGCGGAAATATATGTTTTGAGACCCCCTGAATCCAAAAGAAAACATTTTTAGAAAAAGATGTGTGTGTGTGCGTGTGTGTGTGTGTGCGTGTGCGTGTGTGTGCGTGTGCGTGTGTGTCTCTTTCTGTTGGTTGCAACATCGTCGCTCCCTTTTAGTGGAGCAAATCGGCTGATGTATAATGAAGGACCGTTACAAATACAATTAACAAACTCCACCACAAATGCCTCATCTATTACTGGCTCCTACTAATTGCACATTCCACTAGTATATAATGGCTGCATTTCAATTAAAACAACGCACATTCGAGTAGCTGATAATTGATTATTGAAATGTCACCCCCTTCTATTGTGGCGAAACTCAACTTGTGTGCTGCAAAGTTTCCATTGTTACTGTTATATGCGAGGCTATTTGGGGCGCTTCTACGGAAGTTTCAACAATCCAAATGAGGTGTGGCGAGCTACTTCTTAGGTGGGGCACCTCGAAACTGCAGTGGTTAACCTGGAAGAAATATATTTCCCTATTCCTCTTTACACAATTCTTAAGGAACACTGCGACTTACAATTGCAAAGGTAATTGTCTCAGATGTGGCACACAATACATAGTTGTGTGTATACTATAACCCCACTTTGATGCTAAAATAATGTTTATTTAAAAAAGGTGCATGTTCATGATAAAATAATTTTTAAAAAAATTCTTTGTGCTTTTTATACCAAATATTGTGTCATAAATGGGATCAGATTTTTTTATATACACATTAAGAAAAAAATCTGATGTGCTGCACTCACATGACTTTCTCTACTCTTGTACTAACCATTCTTACAAACTCTTATTCCTATATCTTCTTCGTGTTAGTTGAGATAAACATTTGTACAAATTATCTTATTGCTTATTTCCTTGTAGGTGCAAGGGGAATATTAGAATACAGTAGGCGTTGTGCGATAGTCAAATGTTTTAAAGCTTTGAAATTCCGTTCTCTTTGCACATTTCACGAAAGTTCTAAGTTTTCCAAAACTCGCACACATAACAAGGAATATCTCCGAAATGGTTCACCCTACAAGAAACTTATTTGGACATAAATTGTGTATTTTAGCAAGATCTACATTTTTTGTATAGTATAATTTGGTCTATCTCTAACGATTTACCAGTTATGCAAAGTCGTCCACAGTAAATACGACTACAGGGGCTATAGCCAGAAAATTCAAGATATACGTTTCATTTCTCATAAAAATATCTCAAACATATGACATTTTAATCAAAATCGTTAGAGCCATTTTCAAGAAAAACAAAATTTTCCATGTAAAGGGTGGTTTAGGGTCGGGCTATTTTCTTCAGAATCTTCGTGTCACATCCTTGAACGACATTAAACTTAAATACCAACTTTGGTTTTTAACCGACTTTTCGTTTTTGAGCTATGCTGTCCACAGACTGATAGACTAACAGACTGACAGACACACAGACACTCAGACACACAGACACACAGACACACACACGGACCTTTTTCTAAAAATGCTTTTTTTGGATTCAGGGGCCTCAAAACATGTATTTCCGGTGAAATCTCGACATCGAAGTTTTGGGTGGAATACAATACTTCCCCTACTTACCAGCAGAGAAAGTAAAAATGAGTATCTTCCATTTGACGAAAGTTGAACTATTCCAAAACTTGCAGAAATAACGAGGAATATCTCCGAAATGGTTCACTCTACAAAAAAACTTGTCCGAACCTAAATTGTGTATTTTAGCAAGATCTACATTTTTCATATAGTATAATTTGGTCTATCTCTAACGGTTTACCAGTTATGCAAAAGTCGTCCAGAGTAGATACGACTACAGGGGCTATAGCCAGAAAATTCAAGATATACGTTTCATTTCTCATAAAAATATCTCAAACATATGACATTTTAATCAAAATCGTTAGAGCCATTTTCAAGAAAATCAAAATTTTCCATGTAAAGGGTGGTTTAGGGTCGGGCTATTTTCTTCAGAATCTTCGTGTCACATCCTTGAACGACATTAAACTTAAATACCAACTTTGGTTTTTAACCGACTTTTCGTTTTTGAGCTATGCTGTCCACAGACTGATAGACTAACAGACTGACAGACACACAGACACTCAGACACACAGACACACAGACACACAGACACACACACGGACCTTTTTCTAAAAATGCTTTTTTTGGATTCAGGGGCCTCAAAACATGTATTTCCGGTGAAATCTCGACATCGAAGTTTTGGGTGGAATACAATACTTCCCCTACTTACCAGTAGAGAAAGTAAAAATGAGTATCTTCCATTTGACGAAAGTTGAACTATTCCAAAACTTGCAGAAATAACGAGGAATATCTCCGAAATGGTTCACCCTACAAGAAACTTTATTGAGACATAAATTGTGTATTTTAGCAAGATCTACATTTTTTGTATAGTATAATTTGGTCTATCTCTAACGGTTTACCAGTTATGCAAAAGTCGTCCAGAGTAAATACGACTACAGGGGCTACAGCCAGAAAATTCAAGATATACATCTCATTTTTCATCAAAATATCTCAAACATATGACATTTTAATCAAAATTGTTAGAGCCATTTTCAAGAAAATAAAAATTTTCGAAAAATTTTCCATGTAAAGGGTAGTTTAGGGTGCAGTAATTTTCTTCAAAATCTTCGTGTTGCATTCTTAAAATATATTAAACTTAAATACCAACTTTGGTGTTTAACCGACTATTTATGCTATCAATTTTACTATGTAAAGTAATATTCAGGTGATTTTCTCTACCCGGGTTTCTTTTACGCAATGTATCCACATAGCCTTCTCTATTCGCCCTTGAACATACAATTCATATACTTTTCTATGATTGAAATAGAAGAAATAGAAATGCAGTGTATTCAGTCACACAACCTTCTCAACTGACTTTTCTTTCACAAAACACATTCTTTCTGCATTTGTCCTTCATTATAAAATGCATATGAATAGAAAGGCAATGCATTACATTCACATGGTTTTATCTACTCAGTTTTGTTCTAGGTAACAGTCATATGTTTTTCTCTAGTCGCTCCATCTAGTGGTGCACCCATTGACACATCTGTTTTTATGGAGGTTTTTATGCTGTTCATTTCACTATGCAACACATTCATATAGCTTTCTCCACCCGCTTTTCTCTTACGTAACAGATACATTATTGAAATAGAAATACAACTAATTAAATTTACATAGTTTTTCTACTTTTTTTATTAAACACAATCACATTTCTTTCTCTACTCCTTCTTCCATAAATAATTGATAACGTCTTTCTGCAGATGTTTATTATCACTAGTATGACATAGAAAATTTAGCTTGCGTGTAGAGAAAGTGAATTAAATGTAACCACCAAATTAAAGATAACTAACAGCATTTCCATTTTGGAAAGTAGATTTTAAAGCCTTTCTTTACACTTCTGCAACAATACAACATTACGCCTAGGCAAGTCTTGCTGAAGACAAAAGTGTTAACGACCTGTTTAGCAATGGGGCAGAGCCCACCCGACTCCGGGGCGGACCGAAAACGTTATCTCTGCTGCATCTCCCAGTAAAAGTGACCTGGTAAACGCCTGTTTATTATGAGGGCGTCGAAATCTACGTCACATTGTGGGTGTGCTAAGTAATTTCTCTTGACAGCGTTGGAAATAATTTCATCTCTTTGTGAACGTCAATAATTCATCCTTGTTACTCCAACAAAGACAGCTTTCTCTAACATTTCGTACAAAGGCTTTCTTCCATCCAGTTTCAACTAATTGAAATAACTATACTGTCTTTCAGGAGTACTTGTAAACTTTGAAGTGTTATAAATATCATAATATTTAGTGTAAGGAAACAAAACTTTTTTTTTTTTTTTTTTTTTTTTTGGACAAACAAAGGGAGATTTGACTTTTGCAAAACTGCCATATCATTCTGCAGAGTATTCCACTCATACGTGACTAGGTTAAATCAACCAATCATGTGCATAACAATTTAAAATTTCAACGAATAACAGAGTTCATTCGCGAAAAATTTATCTAATTTCATTATCACCTTCTCTGAATTTTAATTATCAGCAACACTGCTTTTCTTATGTTTTTTTTCTATTTCTTTTCTTATGTAGATTAAATAATTCGAAGAGAGAAACCTCAGAAGAAGAATACGACAAGAAATATGTTTTGAATCAGTTTGACAAATTTTTTACGGAGGGTAAATTCGTAACAAACAATGAAAAAGGTGCGCGTGCGCGTGAAACCATAGATCTCCTCCTAATGATCTTAAGGAAAAAGTTGACAATCTGAATGCTTTTAAAATTGCTGCTGAAGACAAGGTCTACTCAAAATCATTTTATTTACTACAACTTTATCCATGACAAATACCATTGATTGCTAATTATACAATAAAATGATGGAACGTGACAAGGAAAACCTAGTGAAAGTTTAAAACGAAGTTAAATTTGTATTTATAAGTATACAGAATTTAGTTTTACAGGCAAGATTTGATTGTGTTTCTTAATTATAATTCAAGATCCTTGCATTTTAACAGGACAGATTCTATATGTTTTTCCTCTTTACTACCACCACCGCCACCGCCACCGCCGCCACTGCCGCCGCCACCACTTTTATTATTAGAGCCTAAAGTCCTCTGTATTAAGTGTGTAATATTCAAAGTTTCAGTTTTGAGTATCGTGAATGTTTTTGTGGGTTATTTAAGTGACAGTCACGACGATGCACACATTTCGACCACAGGGGTGATACGTTGGACTGAGGGAGGGGTGGGTGGGTGGTGCAGATGGCGAGGGTGAATCTCACCAGAGTATCAGATGTACGATGATGGATCCCCCCCGGTTACAGCAGATGCAAATATTTTCGTTTCTTTGGTAGGAAATTAGCGCAGGGTTTCGCGTGTCTGTGAATATGTTGTGTGAATTAGGAAGGGAGGGCAGATCAAACATCACATTACATTATGCTGTGAATACAATTGGAGGGGAAGTTCCCACGTAGAGGGGGGAGGAGGGGGGGGCTGATATTTTGACCTCCCTTGCTTCCTTTGAACGTCAGGCAGCCTTTCCATTCTTCACGCTTCTACTGCAACAAAAGCCTTCTTGCTACACAATACACATCTCCCTCGACAACGTCAAGCCACCATTTGCAACGTTCGCTCAGTCGCTGCGTAAACTGAGCTTCAGTGGTGGCTCGTGCGGCTAAGGAGTTCTGCGCCTTCAAATGTGGCACTAAATAATAAATATGTGAAAATAAAATTTTAAAATTTCATTAAAAATATAAAATCCCGTACTTTAAGGGTAAACAGCCAGTCATGAGCAAAATAATAATACAGGATAACAGAATAGAACAGACTGTATTTAGGTACAAGAGCATTATATGATGAAAAATATATTTAGTTTAAACTAAGCAAATTTTTAATATTTATAGAATGTTACAGGAAACCCTGAAAAAACCAACCAGGAAAGAGAGGTCTATCAAGAACTATATTCCAGCAACTGTTTGAAAACACACAAGTCTTGATTCCGTTCATTCCTTATCTAGGATTTACATCAAGATATCGATGGTGTTATGTTTTTGCCAACAGTTCTGGAACATGTGAACAGTTCATAACACGGTGCCGCCATCCAGCGGAATATGTGTAATGATGAGACGGTACAACAATACGTATTCTAGACGCCTTAGGGATCAATTTCCATACCAGCTTTAATAAACAACAGCCTGCCATGAGAGCATAATTTCCATTATTCTCAGGTTCTATACGACTATTTATGTCCAATGAATGAAGCTTAAAATCTTTTTAATATTCTACGCTGCATGTTATTGTCACTGATCTCCGACATTTTAATCACGTTAATCATTTGTTATTCGACTGTACATAAAACAATCGATAATTGCGCCTTCAAGTTTTATTGTTATGTTGGCAATGACAATCATACACATTGAAAAAGCAGAGTTTCAAAAATGAGAAGAGAAATTGAATTTATTAGAATGTTATTTACATTATCTATTAACAGTAATTATTAAATAAACACAGTAGCTTTGTTTCATATACTTGAATCGATAGTTTCACTTTCAGCTGTGTGGGCGTCTGCGCAGTAGTATTGTTTGTGACAAGGTCTTTTAATTGGTGGATTAGCAGTGTCATTATGAATGGGTAGATATAGTGAGAGTGGTGTTTAAGGGCCCGTCGACAGATATAATGAGGTCTATTACAGTAGTTAGTTACAACTATTACCATAACCTCACTCGGAGAATACATTGAATAGTCAACCAGCACTATGTCGCACTTGAAGCGCACTCATATACCAGGTGAGTAAGCCACCCTTTATTTTTCGAAGGTTGGCCACCGATCTAATGGCATGTGCCCTTTAGTCCAGTATTGCTTGACGTTTTTAGAGAGATGAATGTGCAAAATTTAGACCAAAAACGATTTAAGAGACAGAACACCTCGCTAAAGAACACCTCAAAAATATGCTACTCCTTAAATGAGATCGAATTCCGGTTCTCCAGCCGATTTTACAAACTTTTTGTTAGAGTAGATACCACACGAGCCGCCACTGGGAGTTCGGCAGAGTTAACATGTTTAGCCCGAGGCTATGCCTTTTCACTAGAAGACGAAACGGGGACGTTATGAGCAATTCGTCGTCGCGGCGCGCACAAAACTTTCATATAGTCAATTTCTTTGCTCTGAGAGAAGACTTTATAAAGAAGTTCCCTGAGGGCAAGTCCCCAAGAAGTTCACTTCCTGCCGGACATCATTAAAATGCATCACAAGATATGTCCGTTTTTTTTACACAGATTTCCCTGAGATAATGCAAACGAGCCATGGAAGTAAGAGATTATTTCTGCGTCTCCTTATTATCTTCCTCGTTTCGGAGTTTGCTAATTCATTACCGAGGCTTCAGGAAAATAATTTCAACAGAGTGACGATACGACTTTTCCTTGCAAGCCTACTTTCCAGAAGAGAAGCCACGAAACAACTGACTAGAACCCATAGTACAACAGCCCAAGAAGAGCCAAGGCTTGCCGCCCAGCCGCTGTCCCCCACTACTTACCAGTCGAGATTTCATCGAAAATACATGTTTTGAGGTCCTCTGAATAAAAAAAAGCATTTTTAGAAAAGTGTGTTTGTGTGGGAGAATAAAATTCAATGTCGAGTGAGTGAGTGAGTGTATTGGGTTTAAGGGCCCGTCGACAGCTTGGTCATTAGGGCCCCTTCAATGTCGAGGAAAAACAGCAGAAAGACAAGCGCTATGTTCATGTGGATAATAATCTTTGTAACATTTATAAAATGGAATATATGCGGATTAAGTCCTTTTCCTTTCATTTCTTTCCTCCAAAAGAAAATATTCATACTTTTGCCAACAAAAGCAAGGCAGTTGATATTGTGTATAGGGAATCTAATGTACAAAGAGAGAAACGGGGGTTCCCGTTGAACAATGCTTGCCGCTTGTGACGTCTGAATGAGGAAGGGATGAAATCTCGTGCGCTCTATTGTTAGTTAGGACCTGACAGATTCACCCCCGTCCCTGCTCAGTGTTGAATTGGCGAATGACACCTTATGCCGTTCCAGTTGATGTTTCCGCTATCAACATGGTCTTATATTGCAGTGTTTTCCGTTAACAGACGTATTGCCTGGAGCTTCGCTGGCTCACTTGGTGTAACAGAATATCTCCAACCTTTTCTCCGACTTAATACACAAAATATTCTCAGTTTCACTAACAAAACACTTTTCTATTCTCTATCATAGTAAGTAGTAGAACTAGTATTAGGAATGAACCTGGTTTTTGGATGTAAACAGGTCGGGCGCTTTTACTTTCGTGTAATGTTTTGGGAACACTCCCACAGTAAACATGCAAGGACACGGCAGGGTGTATGTTTACGTTCTCAGGACGCACCGTTACGATGTTTGTTTGTGTAGTGGCGCCCACATAATGTGCAGTGTTGCCAGCTTGTTTTCGACAAAACTCTCTCCGTGGCAGTGGTGAGAGATCTACCATCATGCTATGATGGCCATCGGGCTGCGATGTTCTCTTGTTCCATTTCTTAGCATTAGTGTTAACAGCATTCTACGTAAAGGTGGCAGTGGAAATAATAAAACGATAAAAATAATGTAACAAAAATGTAATTAATTAATAACTGCAAATTTTTCTAAACTTACTATCTTTTGAGGAAACCCAAATGTTTATTCTAAAATTATTACAGTTTGAAATAGTTAGTCCTTGGGTTGCTTGTAAAATTTCAATACGTTCAGCACAATCCATATTCGCCATTTTATATAAACAATGTATAATAGATGTTCATGACCTACTTGAATAAGACCATGACTGTAAGAAACCAAAGTTGGCATTGCCGGAGTATTAAGTTTTTGAGCACCAAGCGGATGAATTTTATACTATTAACACTGTCGTGAATTGCTAGGCCGAATTTTACTATCAACTGAATAAACAACATGTATTGAGGCACGTTAATTTTAAAAAATACGAGGTGTGTTTTAAGGTAAGTAACCTTTAAATATTTTACCACTACAGACGAGATTTTGAGCATGCGCTGTATCTTCTTAGATTGACTAGAACGCCAGACGCAACTGTGAGCGACTGTCACTTTTTTCTCCTATTGTTTGTTTGCGTTATGTTATCGCAATTCATAAGTTAGCCATCTTATTCCTTACTGGCCGACTGGCATAGTTTGCTCACATGTTTAAAATTCAAAAACGACTCGGTTCTTAGTCAGTGGAGCTTTTCCTGTTCTCAAATAAAACTTATAAGTGTTGTATGTTACAAGGGAAACATTAATCATAATTAAAAACGTATTTTAAACAGCAATAGCGTTAAGAAATGATGGGACTATTTTCTTTTCTTCCTCAGAGTGCTTCGGTCAGGCTTGTGTATTTCAGGTAGCTTGCCTATTTTGGCAGCACTATAAGCTAGCAGCAAGTAGAAGCAAGGCTCGATGGGGTAAACCCTGGCAATGCCTTATTAGGGTATGCCAAAATATATATTTATTGGAACACAATGCTTCCCCTAATTACTACGCGTAGTAGGGAAAATTAAAGAGGTCTAACGTTCTAATCAGCTTTTCAAACATAGCGACCGTAACTTTGATTTATCTAACTATGGAAACTATCGTATTACCAAGTTAAGACAGTTTCCTGCCAACCTCCAATAGGTCAGATATTCATATTCCCAAATGGAGAATCTGTGTTGAAATTAATGAGAGGGGAGAGATTCACTTCTATTCAATTAGCTGGAGCGCTCAACTGATATTCAATTTAATACTGACAGCGGTTCGGTTAGCAACAGGAAATGCCAAAGCTGTCGAATTTTTAATAAGCGGGTCTGTTCCTGTATATGGGAGGAAAAAACGCATCCACTTCCAGAATCATATTAATAATAAACAAACAAAACACGATATGATACAGTACAGCGGAGAATATTAAATTTCGGTTTGCAAGCCAATTCCGGCAACTTCTACTCTACACGCCACCAAAGTCTGTTGTATGTTCTGTCTGCACCACCGAAATTTTACGCTACTGCGGAAGTGAACGCATGAAACCACTTAGATATTTTATTTTTGGTTTTGTATATTCGTCCAATGTTTTAATTCTCCAGCGCAATAAATATATTGTGACAAATGATAATTAAACGAATTCCACTTCTGACACCAGGGTAACGAGATTTCTTAAGTAATATCTTGTTCAGGAAATATCAGTGGTATACTGAAGTGACTCCTTGACTAGGTAAGATTTACTTCTTGACAATTTATGCCGTTACGAGTTTTAATATATCTGTCCTTTTCTAACCCCTCTGCGCACGTGCTCAGTAGTGTGGGGAATTAAAGTGATTCATTTTTAAGGTTACCAGAGACAAAGTTGGGGCATTACAGAAATTTTGTATTACCTTAGCTTTAGTATTTGTACCATTGTACTGTTTTGGTAATTCTATTGTGTTATGTGTGGGATTTAGGTTATGTTGATTTTGTCAGGTTGAATATATGCGGGTGGATTTAATATTTAGTATTCTGTGTTACGGGTTGAGTTTAACGTTTCGTTCCAATTAGGCACCGGGGAATACTATTGTAAAGGGACACGCCCGCTTAAAAATAATTTGTTGTTTAAATTGGTCTGGTTAATCGATACTATTACTGTTACCTTCAAATTAGTGTGGTTTTCACAGATGTGGATTTATCCCAATTTTGCTTGAACAAAGCTATTAACAGGTGTAGGGCATTATTGCCAACTGAACTTTACGCAACCTTCCAGCTATATTGGACTTTCCGTATCGCAATTCAGACACCACAAACGAAAGACAGTGGTTGAACGTTTTCGTAGTATTAGCCATTTCTGAAATTTTATATGTTGAAATATCCCATCTCATGGTTGAGCATAAATAGCTGTATCAAACTAGAGTATAATGGCAATGATTTGACATTGAATAAAAGAATATTAATGTAAATACTCATAATGCAAACAAAGAAAGTAGCGTGTCAAAATTTTAAACTGAAATCCAAGCATTATATTTATTACAGTGATTAATTTAGTTTAAGATTATAAATTGTGTGTCAGTGTGTGTCTGTGTACAGCATAACTCAAAAAAGAAAAGTTGGTTAAAAACCAAAGTTGGTATTTAAGTTTAATGTCTTTCAAGGATGTGAAACGAAGATTTTGAAGAAAATAGCCCCAACCTAAACTACCCTTTATGTGGCAAATTTTTCGAAAATTTTGATTTTCTTGAAAATGGCTCAAACGGTTTTGATTAAAATGCCATATGTGTAAGATATTTGTGTGACAAATAAAATGTATATCTTGAATTTTCTGGCTATAGCCTATGTAGTCATATTTACTCTGGATAACTTTTGAATAACTCGTAAACCGTTAGAGATAGACCAAATTATACTTTACAAAAAATGTAGATCTTGCTAAAATACACAATTTATGTCTCAATAAATTTTCTTGTAGGGTGAACCATTTCGGAGATATACCTTGTTATGTGTGTGAGTTTCGGAAAACTTGGAACTTTCGTGAAATGGGTCATCGTTGTTCATTTTTTTATATGTTACGTGTACAAAGAGAACGGAATCTCAAAGCTTTAAAAGATTTGACTATCGCACAAAGCCTACTCTATTCCAATATTCCCCTTACACCTACAAGGAAATAAGCAATAAGATAATTTGTACAAATGTTTATTTTAACTAACACGAAGAAGATATAGGAATAAGAGTTTGTAAGAATGGTTAGTACAAGAGTAGAGAAAGTCATGTGAGTGCAACACATCAGATTTTTTAAAGCTTAATTTGTTCACAGTATTCCTTCACGTGTTTTAACTGATTAATTATTAGTTAACTTACTCTACGCATCTTACAAGTAATAAACTGTTATTTTCGTACATTCTTGTGGAATTACGCACCCAATTTGGAACAAAATCCAGTTATTTTTTCAAAATCGGCTGATCAAAGAACAAAGTGCCATAAGACTCATTTGTTTATAATGTATTGACTTTCCTTCCATTCTGTATATAAGCCACGTCAATTTAATACCTTTATCAGTCTTTTTTTTTCGACTCTTGTATCAACTACTTCAAACAGAAAGAGTCAAACGAGAATGCTGTGGAAGAATGAAGGAGAAAAATGTTTATGCAGCGACACGAAAAGAAGAATAAATGTATTTGGGGGCCAGAAAAGATGGTCATAATCTCTCGTAACACTGAAGGCAGAGAAAAACAGGCATAAAATAAATATTAAGGAATATAAAGAGTGCATAGAAATCTCAAGCAGAAGTTTATGGCGGAAGCTATAAAAGGGAGTTCAAATAAAACTCATCCAGAAAAAGGAAAATATCCTGTCAGACAGACAGACAGACATATCGTCATTATAGACATAGGGAACAAAGACTGGAAACAAACTCCTCTTGCAGAGCGAAGAGTAATCTTCACTAATCCATGATTTCGGTATAATGGGCCTCGGCACAATAGGGGTGGTCATTTCTTCCTATTCAATATTGAAAGGTTACCATGTTGCGTTCAGGGGTGATTAAAGCTGCTGTGTTGTCAAGGGATTTGGGGCGGAGTAATACGAGAATACATGGGGGTCGTCAGTGATTCATCCGCTGTCTAGGGTTCTTTCAAAACTTTTGTAAATAAGTAAAATATTCCTTCTGTGTAACAGTTTCGCGAGCTCTGTATCTGAAATATAAAGGAAGTTCACCAATAATTTAACTTAACCGCATAGTATCTTCACGAAACTAACCTCTTTGTTTCTGATTTTTACTTCCTATGCCATGACTGGCGTTCAACATATTTCAAAGGTGCGATACGACACTTCTAAAGAAAATTTAAAAATTGCTCTTCATCTTTTTGATCTTCATCTTCATCTTCCTCCTTTTCTTGTGCCTCATTTTCTTCTTCTGCCTCCTTTTCTTGCTATTCTGACTCCCTTTCTTGCTCTTCTTCCTCTTCTTCTTTTGTGGCAGCCGTTTCCGAGATATTCGTTATAACTGCTTTGAAAGTTTCAATGTATAAACTCAATATTCCTATGAATACCTATATGCAAGATACCACAGATAGGTATCGAGATGAATCACGCAAAACTCATATCTTGGGTCCAGTGAACTTCAAAACCTTAAACTATCATTTTTGTAATTTTTACAGGATTACAAACATTAGAACTGATCCAGCCGGTGTTCATAATTTGTGTGAGCCCACTCCTAGCTGTGGAATTCCTAATAATAATTTATACAATCAGTGACAGCGTGTTTTGATATGGGAGCCCCCAAAGGTTTTTGTTACAACTCCCTTTGTAGCTTTGTTCTGTAATTAAATACAGTGATAAATATGGAGAAGAAGGGATATGACTGACAGGGGACGGATACTTATCTATCTATCCATCCCTCTATTGTCCATTGCTGACGGGGAACTTCTGTCGAGACAAAAGAACCATGTAATGCGCCAAGTGCGTGGAAACCAGTGCTATAGGGGCGTCGAGAATAAGGTTGAATATTCACATTAGTCTTGAATAAGGCATGCAGGAAAAAACGTATATTAATATTGTATTTTTTGCACTTTTTATAAAAAATGTATAAAATAGCAAAAACGTTTAAGTCATAAAGAACCATAAATTAGCTGAAATGCCCAGCATTATCCCTAAAAATTTTACGCTTTTGAACGTCATACCACAGGAGGGAAAGCTGTGTGAATGTAAAGACCTCGAATTTTGTCAATAATACAGAAAATAGTATTAATTCTGTATAGAAGACCGAGTAGGGAAAGAAATGTGATTGTGTTTCGTAACACAAAAGTGAGTAAAGATAACCGTGTGAATGTAATGCGGTGTATTTGAATTTCAAACGTATAGAAAATTGTATGAACTGCTTGTAGAAGAGAGAGTAGAGAAATAAGTGTGATTGTGTTTATAAAAGAAAGGCGTGTAGAGAAAATCGTGTGAATGTAATGTGTTGCGTCTGTATTTCATCATAGAAAATTATATGAATTGTATATTGAAGGGCAAGAAAGGATATGTAAAATTATTACCTTAAAAGAAAAGCGAGAAAATCATGTGAATCAAGGGGAAGAGGGAAGGTTACTTAACTCAGAATTACTTACAACTGAGGTTTTGATAATACATCGTTCTTTTTTAAATCTGCTGTGCTGCACTCACATGACTTTCTCTACTCTTGTATTAACCATTCTTACAAACCTTTACTGTATTAGAATACAGTAGGCTTTGAGCGATAGTCAAATGTTTTAAAGCGTTGAGGTTCCGTTCTCTTTGCACGCTTAACATATAAAAAGCTGAACAACGATATTCCATTTCACGAAAGTTTTGTTTTCCGAAAGTGACGCAAATAACATGGAATATCTCCGAAATGGTCCACTCTAAAAAAAATTATTTAGTCATAAATTGTGTGATATACATTTTTTGTAGAGTAATATTTGATTTATCTCTTACGGTTTAAGAGATAAACAAATCAAACAATCAAATCAATAAACAATTTCTAAATCTGAGCAATTTTGGTTTTGGTTTTGTGTGGATTAAGTTGCACCTCTCGCATAAATTTTACTTTCTGATCTAGTGTTTTCATTTCGTTTTTCTGTTCTCTATGACTGACTAAAAGTAACTGAGAACTGAAAGATAAAACCGCTGTTCAACAGTAAAGAACTAAAATAATAAGGAAAATACGCCTCGAGTTTCTTTTAAGGTATGGCATGTGCTCATAATTATGTAAAAGTTGTATTTCAGTGAAATTTAATATGTATGTATAATTTTAACACGTTCTAAATTACATTATGCCGGGACCTACAAAAATTTACGTATAAATGCTACTTCAGTATAAAGCAGGTTCAACTCTGTGTGTGTGTGTGTGTGTGTGTGTGTGTGTGTGTGTGTGTGTGTGTGTGTGTGTGTGTGTGTGTGTGTGTGTGTGTGTGTGTGTGTGTGATGAATAGATGGCTTGGACTTACGAGCCTGTGCCTAGGGTCAGATGCCTGTAAGGGAGAGGAGAAACCTATGGACCAAAAAAAGTGAAGACCTAGAAGCGAGTGGTCAGCCAAACACCAGTTGTAAGACTGAGGAAGTTGATGTGATGAAATGCAAGGCTAAATGGATGAATGGAAAGGTGATGGAGCTCTTGATGGAATGAGTGGCGGGGGAAACCGGAGAACCACCCAGATGCCACTTAGTCCACCGCGAATACCTCATGCGGGTCGCTGGTATCGAATCCGAGCCGCTTGGTGAGAGGCGAACGGTCTAACCACTCGGCCATGGCGCCGCAACAAATGTATTTTGGGAGAAACAAAATAAAAGCTTATAATATTGGAGTTGATTTGCACACAAATAACTCGCAAGCTTCTCGTTAGATGGCATTAGTCTACCCAGACACGTTTTTCCATTATAACGTAGTTAAAGCTATTTAACTTTAAATTATGATACATTCTGTATAATTTGAAATTAATTTATTTCAAGTGTTTTATATCCTGGCAGAAGTTAAACACCCGCCTTATGTTTTCAGCAGTCTGTATGAAGCAGATTAAAGGCGAAACTAAAACTTCGCTGTAAGACGCAGTTATTCATTTTGATTTACTGCGTGACGTCACGTCCCTGTGAAGTAGGCAAACAGCGCTGCTGAAAACATGAAACTTGCAGCGGCTGTCGTGAATCAAACTGCAAAACTGACGTTCACCAACGCTAATGTGAACCAAAATTAAGAGTATGCGTCTTTTGGGAAGAAAATCTGTAAACAGACGAAGATATATGTAACACTCATTTGTTTTATACTATATGAAAGTACAGCTAGTAATTTCCTAAACGTAGCAAACGAAATCTGATATGACTTTCTCTACTCTTGTACTAACCATTCTTACAAACCCTTATTCCTATATCTTCTTCGTGTTAGTTAAGATAAACATTTGTACAAATTATTGCTTATTTCCTTGTAGGTACAACGGGGATATGGCAATACAATAGGCTTTGAGCGATAGTCAGATGTTTTAAACCTATCAAAATCCTTTCTCTTTGCATGCTTAACGTATAAAAATGAATAGCGATGTTCTATTTGACAGAAGTATAAATTCTCCAAAACTCACACGAACAGCAAGACATATCCCTGAAATGGTTTGCTCTACAAAAAATTTATTCGGACATAAATTGTGTATTTTAGCAAGATATACGTTTTTGTATAGCAAGATTTGGTTAATCTCTTACGGTTTACCAGTTATGTAAAAGTCATCCAGAGTAAACAGGACTACATGGGCTATAGCCAGAACATTCAAGATATACAT
Source organism: Tenodera sinensis (assembly GCA_030765045.1). Taxonomy (NCBI): domain Eukaryota; kingdom Metazoa; phylum Arthropoda; class Insecta; order Mantodea; family Mantidae; genus Tenodera; species Tenodera sinensis. Next base: position 40,234,648 of record CM060963.1, read on the forward strand.
TTCATTTGTCATAAAAATATCTCAAATATATGGCATTTTAATCAAAATCGTTAGGCATTTTAAAAGAAAATAAACATTTTCGAAAAATTTTCCATGTTGAGAGAAATTTAGAGTTGAAGAGTTTTCTTCAAAATCCTCCTATAGCATCCTTCAGGCATATTAAACGTAAATCCCAACTTTGGCTTTTAACAAACTTTTCATTTTTGAGATATACTGTTCACAGGCTGACACATACTGTCATATGGTTTTCTCTGCTCTTATACAGATTATTCATACTCTTATAAAACGGCAAAACCTTTTTCTTACTTTATTTCCTTCTAAACATTTGCACAAAACAGTCTACACAGTCTACAGCCTTTCCTGACATTACAACTCAATTGTTTTCACATAACCTTGACTCAATCCCTTCACTGTCTCTTCACTTTCTCTGCGTCTCGTGCACTAACTTCGGCGATACAATCACTTGACGTTCGTTAAAACTTCTTCACAGCGTGACGACACACGCACAACTATCTTTCACTCAGTGACGCACTGATCGACTCTTGTCTGTAACTGTAATTCTCTACCCGCTGTTTCAGCGCCTCCTTATATATCGGGAATGACCTCACATGGACATTTCTCGACTTCTACAAACACGCCGGCGATGACATAGCCAGATTTTTCTCAAAGGCTCTGAAAACCTTGTGCTGCCGCTTGAGTGTTGTTATGGTGAATCTAGACCTTGCGCCTTTGTTTGCTCGCCGGCCTGGTACATCGTGTGAAGTAGCTTGGCCCCGACCGTCGTTTGTTATGCGCCGGGCAAGTTCACTATGAACTTAACTTTAAATGGACATGGAATATAGCAGCGTTAGCTATAATTAGATGTTAATCAAATATATAATTGCCAGGGTTACCTTAATGAAGGAGTGCACTTAACTGCAACGTTTTCTGCAGTCACGTGTTTTACCAGTGCTTAAACAAAAGAATGTCTACCGTGCAGTAACTGTGGTTCTATGAAGTTTTGCTAGGGCATCTGAACAAAGAACTGTGGGAAATCCAAAGGCTAAACCGGGATGAAGGGTTTGAGATCTCATCAAACGTTGCGGTGTGCTTTATAAGGGTTGGGGGGGGGGGGGTTGGTAGGGAAAAAGGGATGAAGTTGCTCGCAGAAAATGACTTGCACGGTGAATAAATCAACGGGGCGCTTGCATATTGAAAAAGCTGGGCCGCGTTCAGCCACCGAATTCCGGCTTCTCTGACAGTTTCTTTTCAAAATTAGCTGCGGGAAGATAGACGAGCTTTCCTACGGCTGGAGCGGAGTAATTTCTTGACTCTCTTCATGAGTCCACCTTCAAGTTTAACAGTTTGACTGATGTGTTAGAACACAGCAAGAAACAGACAACTGTGCAGAAAATACCTCAACGTTCGGTGCAAAGAAAGTAATATGAATGTACAGATTGTGGTAACTGGTGGTAGATCAAAATGTAACTATTTGAAAATGTTAATGTGAATGGTTATCCCTTAACTGGTGATGTGGTAAAGTTGTCACACTACTGGTGAGGTGACGTCTGAAAGACACTCTGGAATAGTTTATTGGCTTGTCAAGATTCTAAGATTTTATTTAATGAAGACATCAATAAGCATTGTTTTGATATACGGTAGGTGTAACAATATTATTTTAAAAGTTAAAAATAAAAAAGTTCAAGTTTTGGTCCAGCGACCATAAGCAGGCAACAAGAAAACAAATTAACAATATTTAAAATTGACTTTTGGAGTCGGTCAGCATGAAAATTCAAGAAAGATAAAGTTCGGAATAATAGAATAAGGGAAATCATGGAAGTTGAGAAGCATTTTGTAAATTGGAGGCGCCTGAAATGGTATGAATACGTATTTAGGATCGAATGGTCAATAAAATTCTAAATTGGAAAGTAGAAGGAAGAAGAACAGGAGGGTAGCCTAAGGGATGCTGGATGGATGGGGTGAAAAGGAGTGTTGAGAGAAGAGGGTTAAAGGAGGAAGATGCTATGGACAGGGGCTTATGGCGGCAGAAGATTATTTTGGGATAAAGAAAACTTTTCTATTTTTTAATATTCCTTAATAAAAAAAATCAAGAAGAAAACATTTTTTCTTGACGATTACTTCTACCTAGGAATCAGGTGTGCACAGATTATTGTAAACAATACAGCTCCTGATAGAAAAAATCACGCAAATGGTGACATGACGTCTCTCAGACGTTGTTATTCTTTTGTCCACTAAACAATGAAAACAGTTTGAAACTTCTCATAAACAACACAGGATAATGTTTCTTAACTTGCACGTCTGAGAGACCTCACGTCACCATTTGAGGATTAAGTAGAAAATTCTGAAATGAACTTCTGCACATTTCTTTAACTTTACTTTCGCTACCACACACCGAGAAGTATGGAAGTTCATGTTTTGACAGTTTCTGAATCCAACACGAAATTTTAGAAAAAATTTCTCCTAAGTGTAATTCCCTGGTGAGATAAATGAACCACGTGCGGTAAAGGAAGTGATGAAAATGCATCTTACCAAAGTTTTCTTTTGTGTAAATCTAAGCGAACAAGGTATAAAAGTTCACTTTTGAAAGCCAAGAACTGGTATGAAAATCACCTGTTTAAGTCGGCGGTGTATAAAAAAAGGAACAGCAAATAGTCGATCTGGCGTCGTGTTTCCATATTTAATGATAAAGTGGTGATAAAACTGTGGTTGGTGAGACAGGCGGAAATCAAGACTGCTAAAATGAAATATTTAACGTCGCGCATAAAACAACGAAGGCATAAAAAGCGGTAGAACGTGGAAATTTTCTTTTCGTCAAGGTCGTTCGTTGGCTGGATGAATAATTTAGGGTAATTTACTCGGCGTGTAAGATATACAACGTCAAAATGGCGTGTAAGGCATCTTTCACTGCACAACTTTCTCCGCGGACGAGAGCGTGAAATTTTATGTTTTCCGAGAGTCTGTCCGTACGTATGTAGGCTTTACGCACATGCCTCCTTGGTTTTTAGGAGCCACTAGAGCAGGGCTGTCCAATGGGTATATCACTTCTACTGTAAACATGGCCGACGTTTGGTTTGCACCAGCGTGTGTAAGGAAAACAGCCCGGGAAGACTACGCGAAAGCGCCTAAAAATGACTCCTTACCTATACGAAGACGAGGTCAAACTTCAAGGTTTCTGCATAGAAATGTTAAAAGGGGGTTCAGCGAAGGAACAATTTTCAGTGATAAATCAACCTTTCACTTGAATGGAAAAGTGAATAAGCGAAATATTCAAATATGGGAACTGAAAAACCGAGCTCTGTGGGACTCTTCCAAAAATGTTTTGTGCGGCATAAAACCCCTTTTTTACAGAAAAAAAAACCAGTAACAGGAAAAGCATATAGAGATTTGGTTGATGCTCCAACTAAACGAGGAAAATATAGAGAAACCCTTATTTTCCAACAACATGGAAACATCGTCTCACTGGCAAACAAGGGTGCGCATGCCCTTCAATCAGTTCCACATGATTCAGATGACATAAAGGAACGTATCAGAGTGGCTGTGGCAAGTTACGTCACAGCGGCTTTGCAATGAACTTGATTGTCGTGTTAATGTATGTTGTGTGCCATAGATGTCGCACCTTGAACATTTGTCTCTTCACAAACTAAACTTCTAAACTTCCTCTACAGGACAGTGCAAATAGATTAATTATATAATTAAAAATTATAGATTTATAACAAAATGAAGCTGAATTTCTTTTATAATAACCCTTTATAATGGTATCTATATAAAAAGAGAGGTTTCTATTACCGCTACGTTGTTCATTTACTTCCTATATATTGTACGTAATAGCCAATTGCCGACTATGACAATTACGTCATTGCCAATATTGGCAAAGGTGAGCCGAAGCATCGGAAACATGCTAGAATCAAGATGTTTTAGACGACGTTCGGCTCACCGACTGATGTGTGTCCACGCAAAGAAGGGCCCTAGGCCGCACACACGCTACCTCAGAGGCCTGCATCCCAGGGAACCAGTCAGGAGCTGCAACCTGGTCCGCACAGAAAAACTGTACATAGTGAAGTGTATATAGGCAGTGTGTGTAAATATGTATATACGAGCGTGTGTGTGTGCGTGTGTGTGTGTGTGTGTGTGTGTGTGTGCGTGTGTGCGTGTGTGCGTGTGTGCGTGTGATGGGACATATGTGTGGTATGCCCAGGAGTGAGTGCGTGTATATATCCGTGTATATAAATTTAAAAAAAAACTATCAAAAACTGATAAAAAAAACTGAGAATACGCCCCAAAACTGTTCTCGGTGGGCTAAGGCTGCCCACTGTATGGGTTTTTTAAAAGGTAAAGCAAACCCGAATTCACATGTAAATACTGTAAAAATTATAATTAATGTTAATTTTGGCCTGTAAGCCGGGCCCCTCTGTACCGGCACCAGGCAAATGCTTTCTTTAATAAAATAAGTTGAAGTTGAAGTTATGAAAATTTCGTCAAAGTACTTGTTCTGTGCACTCTTAAATAAAAAAGAAAGCTTTTGTTAAAAATGTGTGTATGCGTGCGTGTGTGTGTGTGCTCGCGCGCGTGGGGTGGGGGGAGGTTGTAGGTATGATTTGAAAACGAAAATCAGATTTCAATTAAAATATACATAATTTAAACCAATTACATGATATACTACATACATGCTAATTTCCTTGGAATATCCTATGAATCCTATGAAGTACTCTTCACTTGGATTACATTTTGTACATTATTTTTTAATCAGTAGACGTTAACAGATAGACAAAAGCTACTAAACTAAAGTGTAGGTCTCCTTAATACACTATATGCATTAATATATATTAATCATTTTTGTGGCACCAGCCGTTTCGAGATATTCGTTATGGTTTAACATTTTTCAATATTTTCATACCATTTTAAGCTGCTGCAGCTGTTCAGTTATTTCCTGCGATCTCATGGAATTTCAAGACCAACACTTTTAAACTTGTGGCTGTCATTCAGTTTCTGCTATCCCACTTGTACTTACGAGTGTTAAGAAAAACTTTTTCTAAGAATAGTTCGCAGAAGGTATATAAAGTGGTGGGAGAAGGTCATGTGAATGTAACACAAGTTCGGTATTTAAGTGGCTCTATGAACAACATAGCTCAAAAATGAAATATTGCTAAATGACACTTGATTTTACTTTTTCTACTACTACACAGTAGAGAAAGTATTGTATTCCACCCAAAAATTCGATGTCGAAATTTCACCGGAAATATAAGTTTTGAGGCCCCCTGAATTCAAAAAATAAGGATTTTTAGAAAAAGTTCTGTGTGTTTGTCTGTGTCAGTCTGTGGACAGCATAACGCAAACACGAAAAGTCGGTTAAAAATCAAATTTGGTATTTAAGTTTAATGTCTTAAGGACACGACACCAAGATTTTGAAGAAAATTGCTTCACCCTAAAGTACGCTATACATGGAAAATTTTTCGAAAATTTTCTTCAAAGTGGCTCTTAGCTATTATGATTAACATGCCCTTTGACATTTTTATGACAAATGAAATGCATATCTTGTATTTACACTGGATGACTTTTTGCATAATTGGTAAACCGTTAGAAATAGACGAAATCTTAATATACAAAAAATGTAGATCTTGCTAAAACACACAATATATGTTTCAATAAAATTTCTATATAGTGAACCTTATCGGAAAAATGCCTTATTATTTGTGTGAGCTTTGGAGAACTTATAGTCTGTCAAATGAAACATCGTTATTAAATTTTTTATGTTAACCAGGCAAAGAGAACGGAATTTTTAAGATTTAAAACATTTGACTAACGCACAAAGCTTACTGTATTCCCTTATTCCCCTTGCACCTAGAAAGAAATAAGCAATAAGATAATAAGATAATTTCTGCAAATATTTATCTCAACTAACATGAAGATTCAGGGATAAGAGTTTCTATGAATGATTAGTAAAAGAGTAGAGAAAGTCATGTGAGTGCTACACATCATATTTTTTAATACCGGCTTGAAAATTTTCAAGAATATCACCTACTCCAAATTGATATTTAATTTTTATTAATCTTTGTAAAATCAGTATAATTACTGTTTTTTAAATATTGCACGAAATGTGTTATTAGAGGGAAAGAGAAAGAGACAACAGAGGAAGATAGGACAGAGAGGAGCACGGAGGAAAGCAAGAAGATAATGGAAAGCGAAAGAATGGCTTATGAAAGAAAGAGAAAGACTGTAAGAGGGAAATAGTGTGAAAAGTGGAAAAGGTGGAATATAGGAATAGGAGGAGAAATAGAGAATGGATCTAGCAGTGATAGGAGGAGAGTCAAAGTAGAAACAGATAAAGGAGGAGAGAGAAAGAGAGAAACCATTATTAACAACGCAGGAGGAATTGCGCGTTCTTATAGTTTAAGTAAAGTAGTGTCAATTCACTGCCAAAGCGTAGAGGGCTTGGACACCCCTGTCATATAGCGTAAATTTTCCCCATCCGTTCGCCTCACCTCGGGGAAACCTCCAGGGGTTTTTACGACCACAGAAATGTCCTATACCGGCGCTTTTCATTTCATACCACATGAATTTCAATGTACAACAGAACCCCACGAATGGGTGCCGCGAGAAGGGGGAAAAATGCCCCGCATACTTCTAACATGTTAAATTTTGATTAGGACCTGAGAATGGACATCAGGGAAACTAAGTTAGTTGGCTACCCTGCTATTTCACAAAACTGGGTTACGATTCTGATTACAGCCTTTATGACTTATGTGAGACAATTTCAGGAGGAGATAAAAATTATTAGCAACTGACCAAACCTGTGAACTTTGTACTACCTAAAATTGATTTGTTTGTAATTCTTCGTAAGTGATCATTAATCCTAATCAACTTTCCAACTTCAATTCATTGTGATAGATATTATTAGACGTTTCAGTTACTCTGGAACGTAATTCGGAGGTGCTAATATTATTATTATCTAACGCTTGATGGTTATTTATGCTATTTGCACCTGAAGCAGCTCATCGTGTATTTGACTGGCTCCAACGATCTGTCAGCCCGTCCTCTCCTTGGCATTGCAATGAACAGTATAAAACGATATGAAATTGCTTTCAGTCACTCATTTGTTGAGTACAATTGTATAGGAGTATTTTATTTCCCGGAGACATTCAAAGTTCAAGTTCAAGTTATTTATTGTAAAAGTATTGGCCTGGTGCCGGTACATTGGGCCCGGCTTACAGGCTATATTTACATTGATTTACAGTTGACTTTGTTCATATTTACAGTTTTCGCTATATACAAAAACCCATACGGTGACCATCTGTAGGTCACGAAGAATAGTTTTCTTTTGTCTTTTGTCTGTTTCGTCTTTGGGTTATATATACATATGTACATATTTACAAATTATATACAGACACATACACGCACGCATTCACCCACACACACACTCGTACACACATACACACACATCTTCACTGGGCACACCAGAAATATGCGTCCCAGCGCACTACACTATTTACAGTTTTGACACTATATACACTGTCCCGCGGTGGCAGCTCCTGAATATTTTCCGAGGCGAGGGCCTCTGCCGGAACATGTATGTGGCTTAGGGACGAGGTTGCGTGGACGCGCATTAGTCGGCGAGCCGAGCCGCTTCTAGAACATTTTTATCCTAGTATGCTTGCGGTGCTTCGGCTCGCCTTTGCCGATGTTAGCGATCACGTCATTTTCATGGTTCCTAATGCGCGTCCATGCCGCCATTGCTCTTTTGTCTATTGCCTCCCGGATGAACGGGATATGAGTTTCGAGGTGAAGAGTTTGGGTGGTGGTGAGGAGTGGAGCAGAGAGGATTTTTCTGAGGGAGAGGTTTTGGAGGGTTTGGAGTTGTTTGAGGGCAGTTTTGGAGGCATTAGCCCAGGCCACACATGCATACAGGACCACCGAGGGAATAAATGACCTATATAGTATAAGTTTTGACTTTAGTCGCAACTGTTTACTACGGAACATGGGGGCGCACAACTTTAGCCGCTGTCTGCCTTTATTGGCGCTATTTTTTATGTGGGTGGACCAACACATTGTGCGGTCCAAGGTGACACCTAAGTAGTTAACTTGCTGACGGCAGTGCAATATTTGACCACCGACCGTTAGGTCCGTTGCCAAAGTGTGACGCCGCTTAGAGAAATGAATCAGCTGGCATTTGTCGGGATTAATTTTGATTTTCCAGTCATGTTGCCATGAGAGGAAGTTGTTCACATAACGTTGCATTTCTGCAAGGCCGAAACGTGGATTTCTATGGTGGTTGTATATTGCAGTGTCGTCAGCATACATGGCGACCTTGCATCAACGCCAGACGCCAGTTCGAGTCGAACGGAGGTGAGGTGAATGTTCCTCCGGTCGAGTGTCTTTACCGCAGTACCTAGCCGTCATACGGCTTTACCTGCGCGATGGTTTTGACGGTGTCACAACAGGGATGTTTTCACTGAGAAATTTGTTGGAACAGGGGTTTTTGTAGTAACGGGAGGGATTGTAGGCAGGGATTGGTCCTTGCATCGAGTGAATGATAGAATGAAAAAGTTATTTGGGCATGTCACACTTAAACAAATATATATGTAACACTATCCTGCGACACTTTCTTGCTATTGATGAAAACAGCCTAATTATATGAAGAAAATGCGCTGAACTGGAACACAAATTTTGACACAACATAAACCGATTTTATGAAATAAGATATTTTTTACATACTCGTATTTTACGTAAAGACTGACACTGACTCTTTTTTCCTTCAGTTCAATGTCTGCTTGCGACATCTGTCCGAATGTCGTTGAACTACGTAATCCAATCACTAATTACTAAAAATTTCACAGAGATGGCTCTGTGATCAGGCTGTAAGAGTGAAAGTGTTTCATAACCGCCTCCAAACATTGTCATGTGTTCTCTTGAAGAAAACTGCTACCCACACTCTGCAATATCTCGTCCAGCATGTTTCCGTTGGCACTATGCTTTCAAAAATGACTGGGGAAAATGGTGAATTACCTAAGAGAAGTTTTAACGCCCAGAGAAAAGTCATTCGTACCAGTCTACTGGATGAATCTATCCTAAAAGTTATAAGATTTAGTTTCGGTGGGATAGATCTCGAAGTTTGTGGAATTTATCATAAATAGAGTGATTGTCAATTTATGTAGAGAATTCGATGCGTTGCATTTATTAAGACTATTTCACGAATTAAAGGATAATATAGTCTATGAAATATTATTTAAATTCTGAATAGTTGTTTACTGACCTCTCATATCGATATTACAATCTTTTAAGAAATTGACAATGTATCTACTGTTAATTTATAATTTCGTTCAATACAACATTTATCAAACTGATTCGAAGCATGTGTTCTCAGGGTTTCTCCTTCGAATTATTTCATATGTTAGAGCATTAGATGCTTCACCGAAGTTAGAGTCGGGTATTTTTGATATTCAAGCTCTCTTGCGTCAAATTACATCAGCTTCAAATCTTCAATGTAAGACTTAACCACGAAATGTTTAAACAGAGAGCACTGTAAGAGACGTATGATTTGACTGCTTATGTAGCACACATTACCGGGAGGTATTGCGGGCTGCCTAAACACCCAGGCGTTACACAACTGTGACTGAGTACTTCTGATAACCGCCGCCACGTTGAGAGGGCATAAAAAGGCCAGTGAAAAGCGATTAAGGGTAGTTATTTACAACAACGACTACCCATATGAACTGCTTTATACCCACAGCACCGTGATTGACAGTAACTGTGATGATGCATTACACCAGGGGCCGGGAAGGGGGGGGGGGGGGTTCCTAATAGCGATGTTTGCAAATACGGGCGGAATGGTGCTATAGTTCATATCGGGGGGGGGGGTGTTCTTTATGAGGTGTGGAGACATTAACAGCTCACTGTGGCAGTACACAACCATTGCTTAGTATTCCTCATTTACATCGTTCTCCCAGGGTTTTAATAGTGCAGTCACTTTAGAAAAATAAAATCAATTTAAAACACTAAGAACTTAAGAAAACTCTATATCAAAAAGCTAATTTCAGGCTATTGAGATGTATTAATGAGATATATACTTACGATAATAAATTTTATCATCATATATGTAATACAAAAGCAAATTTATTGGTGTTCTATGACTTTCAAAACTGAAAATTATATATTATATATATAATTATATAGCCTCTTTCTCGTTCCGATTTTTGTCTTGTTTCCACCCCTTAACACATGGAAACTTTGCCAGCTGTAGCCAGACGTCAGTCAACATAATTCTGCGCCCACCATAACAGAAAATACTATTGATAAAATAACACATTTAGACAGTATACTTCTTGCCCCCCAACCATTGACCGGATTACGTATATCTGTGTACGTTTACAAAATAGACATTTGTCCCATCGGTAGGGTCAAATGTAACCTCTAGGAATGTTTTACATTTCAGTTGTATTTGACCTCCCCTGGGATCGAACAGACATCCAGGGTGTAATGTTAGCATTCTAAATTAAACCTACTAATTCTGGGAGAATGTCCAATTGCTAAACTTTGGCAGAACACGAGCAATTTGCATAGAGTGGGCCATTAACACGGAGTTTACATATGGAATTAAAACTTGATGTCTAGCGAGAAACATTCTTACGTGTTTTTGAAACCAATCAGCCCATTTCCATTGTAATGATGCGGCCACAACAACATGTAAATATGTACAAGTTATGCCAATCCACCACTGGGCTTCACCACCACAATTCAATTTCCGTTTCGGTTATACAGGCCGTGCTGTAAAAGTCGTTAGAGGCGGCCCGGGCTATAGCAATAAACCTGACCGCGGAATGAGCAAGGGGGGGGGGGGAGGCAGAAAACATCACAGCTGATGATTCAATTAGCATTTTACACAATTGTAAACCAAAACGGAGCGCCACCCTGTGACGGAAGTGAGGGTGCCGAACATAATCACAGTAATACATCGTGATGAATTTTGTTTCCCAATACATTTGCTGCAGTTGCAACCAATTTTGGTCATCGCATATTGAGAAGAAATTTACTACGCCATGCAAACAGGAATTTTATGAGAGACATGACGAAAAAAAAAAATTGTTCACTAAATTCGAAATATGCTGCAACGATATCGTGATTGCAAATTCTTCCCTCGTTGTTGGGAAAATGAATATCGGAATGGTCAGATATGATCATTATGGCGGATGTTTTACAATTTCGTGCTATTTTGCAACGCTGTTGACTTTACTATTACCCTGATGCAATGGGAAAATGCGACACGCAATTTCTTCCCCGTATACAAAACACCAAGGATGTATTTCGACGTCTCACAAAAATGCATGTGCATATTGAGTATGTGTTAAGTATATCCAATTTGAGAGAGTACGGATGTGTGCCGCCAGAGACAGTTTTAAACATTAAATCGTCCCATAGGAATTGTTTGTTGTGTCAGTTTTTAGTGAGTGTATCGTCGGAAGCAGCTGTTTTAGACAGACTACCAGAACTGCGAGCAGTATTTGTATGAAGGTTATAATCAGAACACCTGTGAATTTTGAATTGTTTGTGTTAACAATAAAATAGATAACTGTCTTTGTGACTCAGTTTTAGAAGGGAAATAAACTGACAGAAAAAATAACTATTTGTTTTTTGCCACAATACTAAACCCCACATGATTGAAGAAAGCATGTATTTAAATATCTTCGCATTCATTGGCAAGAAATGCCATTATCTGTTCTATTTATAGATATACTGAGTCCTTCATAACTGACCGGACATTCGAAAAATTATCAGATGTTAATTATTTTTGGATATTGTACAAATTTCTGATGTGTTGCACTCATACGCTTTCTCTACTCTTGTACTAACCATTCTTACAAACTCTGATTCCTATATCTTCTTCGTGTTAGTTGAGATAAACATTTGTACAAATTATCTTATTGCTTATTCCCTTGTAGGTACAAGGGGAATATTGGAATACAGTACGCTTTGTGGGATAGTCAGATCTTTTAAAGCTTTGAGATCCCGTTCTCTTTCCACGCTTAACATATAAAAAAATGAACAACGATGTTCCACTTCTTGAAAGTTTTATTTTTCGAAACTGACAAAAATAACAACAAATATCTCTGAAATAGTCCACGCTACCAAAACGTTTATTCCGACATAAATTGTGTGTTTTAGTGAGATCTACTTTTTTGTATATCAAGAAGTCGTCTATTTCTTACGGTTTACGAGTTATGCAAAATTCATCTAGAGTAAACAGGACTACATAGTTAGAAAATTCAAAATATACCTTTCATTTGTCATACAAATATCTTAAACGTATTACATTTTAATGAAAATTGTTAGGGTCATTTTCAAGAAAATCAAAATTTTCGAAAACTTTTCCATGTAAAGGGTAGTTTAGGTTGGGCCTATTTTCTTTAAAATCTTCGTGTCGCATCCTTGAAAGACATTAAACTCAAATACCAACTTTGATTTTTAAAGACTTTTAATTTTTGACTTATGCTGTCCACAAACTGACACACACACCGACACACACACACACACACACACACAAACATACACTTTTATTTTTTGATTTAGAAAATCTCAAACATTTATTTTCAGCAAACTCTTGGTATCGAATTTTTAAGAGGAATGTGGTTAATTTTCTACCTTTTCCACCTCACACATTTGAGGCAAGCTTAAAATTTTACTTCAATTAATAATTATTCCTGAATTAGATTCCCTATTCGCAAGTACTACACTCTAGTGGAGCGGCTGTGCGTAACACACCTAATGCTAGGGCCGGTCTGCAACGGTTTGTTGCGCTGCTGGTAGAGAAAGTAACGAATAGTAATACATTTAATGTTTTTTCACAGTTCTCTCGAAAAACTATTTTCATTTCTTGCTTCCAAATTCCCAAGAAGCCTTCAAATGTCATATATCGTTATATCTCTTTCTAGAAAAGTAAAACCAAGATCAGAAGCGGATATGAAGTGAAAAAGGGGGAGGAATACGAACAAAAGGAAGGGATGAGGATTACATAGATCAAACAAGCTATGCAAAATATGTCCCTTTCTTCTTATCTTTCCCCTTCACGGGCGAATAAACTTTTTTCCTCTCATTTTCTGTTCTCGATTTCTTCTGCCACTTTATCTTTTCAAGGGTAGCTGTATCTCTGAATGGGCCTAACTCCAGCTGACAAAAGCAGAGCTCCACAATGGCGAACAAATGTTTTACATCGTTACTGAGTAGTTTTCCAGAAATTATCTGGCGTATAATGACATCGCTGTGGTTTGGTGCAGAAGGGAGGTTTGATTTCCTAAGTAACACACGCTTTATGAAGAAAACCATCCCGTTGTGTTTTTGGCGTATGACCAATTCACTCTAGTTTTACTTTACTGCAGTTAGTAAGCAGAGCAAGTATTGCATTCTACTCAAAAATTGGAGATTTCACCGGAAATATGTTTTCAGGCTCCCTGAATCAAAATAAAATAAAAAAAAACATTTTTAGAAAGAAGTTCTTGTATCTATTGGTGTCAGTGTGTCAGTCTGTAGATATAACTCAAAAACTAAAAGTCCATTACTTAAAAGATGTGAAGAAATACTCCAAGCTGCTCTCTCAGACAGGTAAGTCGACAACATTGCGTTGAAGTTGGTCAGGGAATTGACCTAGTTTGTGAATGTAAACATTGAATGTTTAAGCACATAAAACATTAAAATATAAGTGTTAAAACAGTTGAAAGTGAATGTTAACTGAGTTAAAACGTTAAAAGGTGAGTGTTAAAACAGTAATAAGTTAATCTAAGGCAAAACATCAAGCAATGCAAATAAAAATTTACACTAAAAATGCAGAAGAATAAAACTCAAGGTAAACTTGCTTCCCAAAGTCAATTTCCGCGGCAAAATACTTCGAAGTGAATACAATATTGTTCATTTTAGAGCGGCTGGCTGTGTTTTGTTCAAGCAGAGCCGACAACATAAATGTTGAAACAGTTCCAGAGGAACGCAGGTGGCCTGAAGGAGAGATTTAGTAAGATGTAACCAAAAAGGATTCCGACCACTTGTTTCATTCCCCCTCGCCCCTCGCGCGGATTCCAGTGGCACACGAGACATTCCAGACTGGAAACTTCGTCTTTATTTTCTCTGTGCTGGTCCATTTGTGAGACGTGTATAAATGTGCTTCTTATTGCTAACATCTTGTGTTCAGATAAAATACACGTGTAAAAGTGCTGCAGGTAGACACAAAATTCCTTTGTTTAGGTCAACGGCCAACTGCTTTACTCTTAACGTATATATAATGAACATACCTGGTTATTTGTTACAGCATAAAAGACACATGTAGTATTGTTCAACCAAATACTTGAATCGAAACGGAATTTACGTATCTTTGTGCCCATTATATTCCCTCATTCACTATTCCATGCAATTCTGGAGCTACAAGGGACGCCAAATGCCCTCCATAAATTATCAGAAATAACTAGGCTACTGTATTATGTACCTGATGTGCTGCACTCACATGACTTTCTCTACTCTTGTACTAACCACTCGTACAAACTCTTATTCCTATATCTTCTTCGTGTTAGTTGAGATAAACATTTGTACAAATTATCTTATTGCTTATTTCCTTGTAGGCGCAAGGGGAATATTAGAATACAGTAGGCTTTGTGCGATAGTCAAATATTTTAAAGCTTTGAGATTCCGTTCTCTTTGCACGCTTAACATATAAAAAATGAGCAACGATGATCCGTTTCACGAAAGTTAAGTTTTCCAAAACTGACACAAAGCAAGGAATATCTCCGAAATGGTTCACCTTACAAGAAAATGTATTCAGACACAAATTGTGTATTTTAAGAGGATTACATTTTTTGTATAGTAAGATTTGGTCTATCTCTTACGGTTTACCAGTTATGCAAAAGTCGTCCAGAGTAAATATGACCACATGGGCTATAGCCAGAAAATTCAAAATATACATTTCATTTGTCGTAAAAATATCTCAAACATATGACATTTAAATCAAAATCGTTAGAGGCATTTTCAAGAAAATCAAAATTTTCGAAAAATTTTCGATGTAAGGCGTAGTTTAGGGTGGGGCTATTTTCTTCAGAATCTTCGTGTCGCATCTTTGAAAGACATTAAACTTAAATACCAACTTTGGTTTTTAACCGACTTTTGGTTTTTGAGTTATGCTGTCCACAGACAGACACATACACATGGACCTTTTTCTTAAAATGCTTCTTTTTTATTCAGGGGGTCTCAAAACATATTTCCGACATGGAATTTTTGGGTGAAATACAATGCTTCCTTCTACTTACTAGTATTTAAATGTCCTCTGTGTAATTATTGGTTTATCAACCTTAAGTCAAGACAGAAGGGACAAATATTTTGGGAAAAATACCTTTTCCACATAGTTTTATTTCAGCTCGATATCCTTTTCCCAGCGATGATCAATTGCTTTATAGTGAAAACCGTTGAGCTCTGCAAAATATCCATCAACTGCAGACTCGTGATGTATTCAATAATGTTTAATTTCTTATTGGTTATATTTGAATGCACCATCAATCGAAGTCTACAGATTCATACCGCTAACACGTGAAGGCCCCTTGACAAAGATTACGCTGTTTTGTCGCTGCACGTAAAGAACGCACATTTGAACTCATCTCGGGATTCTGCTCGCTGGTAGAGATAATTTACCCTGTACAAGCGTCGGCACCTAGCTTCATCTTGGCGTGACATAGTTGTCCCTAGAGAGGACAGACACTTCCTGATTCAGATGCGCTACACTAGCGCTCCTAGCTTTATGGAATGGAAATGAGCTCGGATGAAGAGCCCTGAAATCATGATGATAATTAGCAGCACAGGTACCTCATCTTTCAACACCTCAAAACGTAACAAAATACTGACATATGCTACGTATAACCTAAATGCTGCAATCGGTAAGCTAACAATTTGTTTAAAACAGAAATTATGGCTTTTTACCTTCTTCAGCATGTAACGATCCTGTTACTGCAGTTGGAGCCGAACCTAGAGGTGTTGGAATGGAAGTCTACGAAGGTTTATTGCTCCCACACTAGCATCAGTCAGATCTATTTTATAGATCAAGCAATCATATTGTTTTAATGAATGTTTTGAACAACTTATTAACACTTAAAAACACTATCCTTCTCACGAAACACTTTTACAATTGTCTCGCTAAATATGGCGGACTTCTTCGCTAACAAACAAAATGGCTACGCACAACCAATGATTGTGAAAAGTCAATGTTATTTTCTAATCTCGTCGCACTCGATTGATCTCGTACACTTGACGATATAGTTCCTTTTTATGAATATCAGAAAATTTCACTATTAATTATTCACTCTTCGATGTATGATAATTATTTATCACGTCTTTCTCCTTCGTTGTGTCACACAAACAAAAGAACTCGGCTTTCGCTGTCTATAATTCAAATGGTTATTTCAGGGGGCTTTCTGTTGCCTCTGTATTTACAATTTGAATTATTTCATACATCTTCCGCTTCACCGTCTGCGGGAAAATAAATACATATAGGTTGTCCCATGTCTACTAGGATGTGCTAACTAATCTGAAAACATTAAAATTAAGTAATATTGCTCATTACACTGCTCTCAAATTGCCCATACAAATATTTGCAATCATATCCGGAATAGACATAAAAAAGAATGACGAGAAAATGCCTTAAAAATAACAATTTTGGGAAACTGAGACGGAAGATTGATTACACAGAACATGTTATTAGTGATAAATTGTGTGCTTTAATATCTACAATTCTTTAAATGGTTTTTCTCACGGATCTATTACTGAAATTCCATTGTTGGATAGAGGCATTCTCCTCAGAATAACTCATGTGAAGTATTCCCGCAGATAGAAGCTAATAGGTCCTCTCGTTCCATCGCCATCCATACTCGCATTCTATCATAACGGATGTGTTCGGCTAGGATCGAACGCACGACCTCCTCAATATGAGCCACACACGTTACTGTTATGCCACCCGGGTCCCTAAATCACTTACACACAGCCTGAAGAAGCTGGCAAATGCCTCGCCGTCATAAAAGTTAATTGCTCTTACTTTCCATTGAGTAAATTATCTTCAGAAAGTCGACATCTGAAGAAACCATTACTATTTCAAAGAAATCAGCTGCCATTAAAGGCGCTCAAGGTAAAGCTGCCTCATATCACTGCACGGTGAGTAAATAACGCAACAATAGAACTGACAGGAACAAATACAGCTTATTCTAGACTGTTCGATAAAGCTGTTCGTGGGCAAGCATTGTTAATGAAAAGATTAACTTCCAGAAAAATCCGTGCTTCGTCATTGTCGCCTATATAAGCAAATGGGACAGCAACACAGACCAGTTCTTCGGAGTCAAGTGATGAACGAGGAAGCTGTTAGCCGTTTAAGTGCGTGTGTATACAGACAGCGTTAAGGAAAATTCTTACTGCATATCGTCGGATACACTTTTGGACATTTAATCGTCACGTCGGAGTTGTTTGTTGTGTGAAGCACGAATTGTAGATTGTGCTAACGATAACAAAGAAGGCAAAGTAACATTTAAAGTAATTGAACATATTATTAGTCACACTGGTGTCAGGAGTGGGATTTATCACATGGTCATTTGTGATGTTACTATTTTCTCAATTCATGTGCTGGTAAATTTGAGAATAGTACTTTTAATCCACGTATTTTAGTGTATTTCCAAACAGAGTTAAAATTTCACTGGAAATGTGTTTTGAGGTCCCTGAATAAAAAAGCATCTTTAAAAAAGTGTATGTGTCCTTGTGTGTCCTGTGCCAGTCACTCTTTAGGCAGCATGACTCGTGTGAGTGCAACACATCACATTTTCAACGAAATTTCAGATCATTTGGACGTTTGAGTTAAGTTTAGTTTTCTTTATTCCGTTCTTTGTTTACAGAGACTCATACTCGAGCTCAATCTCACAAAGGGGGAGAATAAAATATTTTTGGTTTCTCTGAATAGTTTGTTTTACGAACAGTGCCTTATGTGTGTACTATATTTTACATTTTGCTTTAGAACATCCAGGTAAATCTAGTTTTGTATGTCTCTTTGTCTGAGAAGCAGCTATTTCGACAGTTCTAAAAAGTACTAATTGATTTCTTTCCAAGTATTTTTAAAAGTACAAAAACGCTGCCAAGTATCTGTAACAAGTGAATGAATCTCCTGAGCGGTTTTTGTTTTTTATTTTCCTTGGATCACACAATGAATGAGCACAGATATATGGTCTCTTAGCTTTGTTGCTTTTAGAAAGCCTACTCTATCCAAGAATTCAATGTGACTATTTATTTGGAAATGTTGTCTGCCATGGCGCGGTAAGCTAGAACGTGGAAGCTCTGGTTCCCGGGTTAGTAACCATTCTTCTTCTGTATGTTGGTTATAAGTATAACACCCCATTTGCAAAAATATTTATCACTTCAGCCTACGATATACGAGGGCAGTTCAAAAAGTAAGGTCCGGGTCACCTTACATCATTGAATTTCACGCAAACATTGCAACGCGCATGCGCACCGACTCCCGGCATGCCTTGCGCGTAAGGCAACGCATTTGCATTGGTAATGTTGCAGTTTGCCGTTCGCAGTGTCGGTTAAAAATCTTTAAAACAATTGATGGTCCCGCTGACTGTGACATCAATGATAACAGAAGATTTTGTCAATAGTTAGAGATCGGTGATTATCAATTATCTTCACAGGCGGCACACTTTTATGGCGTCGGCATATAAACACTTGAAGATTATAAGAGTGTGAAGAACATGATAGCTATGTAGCAAAATAGAGAAAGATGAAAAGAATCAAATAAAGCAACCATTTTGCAACCATCTATAATGGATTAAGTGTAACTTATTTTTGGAGGCATAAATGTGAAAGGTCATTTGAATGCTAGGCTGATAAAATGTATGGTTTAAACATTGTAAGATTTCTATGAATACCTTGTTCTGTGAACAATATTTAATCATGTCTGTTAATCTGTACACCTAGTAGTGAATTTATGCTTGTTTACCTCTTTTCCATCAGAAAAGCAACTAATTCGGTGTCTTGATTTCTTTCCAAGTGCTTTTCACAGCAAAAGAAGGCTGCTAAAGGACTCTAACAACTGAATGAATATCCTGAGCGGGTTTTATTTTTTCTCTTTGGATCACGCGAGCAGTACATACAATATCACTCTTTATAAACAGTAATTTTGTTCTTCACTTTTCAGGAATATGGCTTAAGATTTTTCAAGTCAATTCCAAACTAACCCATAAGTGTTAAACATCGCAATCCTATATTTTACAAAAAATGCAGATCTCGTTAAAACACACAATTTATGTCCGAATGCATTTTTGTGTGGAGTTAACCATTTCGGAGATACTTCTTGTTATTTCAGTGAGTATAAAATTGCTATCCCTAAATATGACACAGAGTCTATAGTGAAAAGCAGAAAGTGTGTAGTGTTATTTGATGTGAAGGTGAAGGAGAAACTCGTGCTTGCATGGGTATGTCTTAGCCGGGAGATAAAAGTGCGACCCCAGCAGTAATTTGCACGCAATCGATCATCATGATTGTCACTTGGAGCACGCACAGCACGCTACACGTCGCACACTAATGATATAAAGCCAGTTAACCCCCCCCCCACCCCAACACCCCCCCCCCCGACCCTTCTGTTTACTGTGGCGGCTTTAATACGAATCTGCGTACTAGGACCTGGTAAACAAAAACTTCAATATCACAGGAAGAAAACTGAGCAGAGAAAAGTGTGAATGTAATACGTTGTATTACATAGCTGCTCTATGAAAAAAAAAAAAGCATTCAGATATACAAATATGTGTATCTGCTTTATTTCTATTTCATACTGCTGTTGTCTACTAGAATATTTTTCCCCGTATAGATTCTTAGCTGACTGTGCATTGGTTCTTGCTTCTCTGTAGATCAAAAGCTTATCCAAATCGTGTTATAGCATAAGCGTGGAGTCGGACAAAGTCATTGACTTACAAAATGCACACAAACAAAAAGATTTAAATTAT
This sequence comes from Tenodera sinensis, assembly GCA_030765045.1. Lineage (NCBI taxonomy): Eukaryota > Metazoa > Arthropoda > Insecta > Mantodea > Mantidae > Tenodera > Tenodera sinensis. The sequence goes on from CM060963.1 coordinate 40,254,639, forward strand.
GATGTCCTAAATTCTCAGATTTTAACATTAGATAATTCTAAATTGGGTTTCGAAGTTTTGTTGAGCAGAGAAAAAAATTATAGAACGTCGAGACAAGTGAAGTCAGCCTCTGTTGCCTCTGTTTTCCCAGTTAAAATGATTTCAGAGGGCTTACGCAAGATATTACTTCAAGCTAGGTAAAATAGTTTACCAGTTTTCTAAACATCGCACGATACGTACGTTGCTCTGATACGGACAGTGGGAAGTAAGAAGGTTGAAGAACAAATATAAGCAGTTGGAACATGAACACAACAGCGTGTTGTAGTATTAACATACAATTAATTTTAGTGTTGCAATTCAACTGCATGACATTAACCAATAATGCAGTTGTGCGATGTTCAGCACTTTATATAAAGAACGGAATATCTAAGCCCCTTGCTTTTTTGCCACTATTCATCAAATCCAGTCCTAATTGGACCATCACTCGAACTCCCTCTCTTAACAAGATTTGCACTAAATTCCTCATTAACAGGTTCGCTGCCTTAACAGAAAAACATGCCTTTTATATTCCTCTCCATCATATTTTATCGATTCCCTTTTTTATGATGCTGGGGGAGGTTAGTCCATTCTGATTGAACACCTACCATTGCCAGAGAAGCAAAATATTTAAATCCGTGATCAGCCAATTAGGACATAACTTGAATCTGGAGGGCAAAGCCCCTTTTTTCTTTTTCTTTTCAGGTTTCTTCTTAAATGAAATTAGGAAACGCTGAGGAAGGGGGTGCGAGATTACAAATGTAAAGTTACCCTAAAATATCCTAGCGCTCCATAAGAGTGGCATATTTGAGGTGTTTTTCTGGGTTTATAGATTTTCTGTCCTTTGTTACATACCGACATCTTTTGTTTGCCTTGTGTGCGCTCCCCTTTATTCATATTCATTCTTTACGATTGTTATTCTTCCCCTAATACTAAAGGTACTTGGATGTCCAAATTTCATCCGAAATATAAATTTTGAGACCCCTTAGAGCCCTCCCCCAAAATGAAAAACCAAATTTACTTTCGCTACTACGTTTTTAAATAGGGGAAATATTATATTCCATGAATAATTCGATACTAACATGTTTACAGACTCCGTAATCCGAAAAATATCATTTTTAGAAAGACAAAAAATCTGATGTGTTGCACTCACATGACTTTCTCTGCTCTTGTACTAACCATTCTTAGAAACTTTTATTCCTATATCTTCGTGTTTCTTGAGATAAACATTTATATAAATTATTGCTTATTTCCTTGTAGGTGCAAGGGGAATATTAGAATACAGTAGGCTTTGAGCGATAGTCAAATATTTTAAAGCTTTGAGATTCCCTTCTCTTTGCACGCTTAACATATAAAAAAGTGAACAGCGATGTTCCATTTCACGAAAGTTTTTAAGTTTTCCGAAACTCACACACATAACAAGGAATATCTCCAAAATGGTTCACCCTACAACAAATTTATTGAGACATAAACTGAATCACCACTTTGAAGAAGGGAATAATTCCAAAAACATGTTTTTTGGGAAATCGAAAAAAAACTTCCTAGTGTGTTTAATTTTAGTTCAACGTAATTTTACCTTAAGTAAGAAAATGTTTATCTCCTTATTAGGAAAGAGTATGCTAGCAATTACTTTAATTTACTTCTAACCCAGTAATTAGGACTATAAAGGATAGGATTTAATTCCTTCTTAAAACTGTTAACATTTTTAGTATCATGAAAGAACAATAAGTATAAATATTACATATATTTGAAAGTACAAGTATTTTTAGACTAGTTTAAATGAACATACATGAATTGTATTACAAACAGAAACTATTAAGAACATATATTTATAATAATATCTACACAATATGTTGCATTAAGCTTTCACAAAATGTACTCTTCAATCCCCCTCTTCGCTTTGTGTTTCTGAATCTTGTATTGACCATGTCAAAACTTCTAAAACACTTTCTTGTTATGAGGAATATATGCAATGATTTTTCTGGTGTCATCCATTTTCAACCTGGCAATAGGAATTTCAGTGTTTTAGGATTTGGATGTTAGTAGTTCAGGATGCATTCCTGGTTTCAGAAGCAGGAAACTTTCTATCACTAATCCATCTATGTATTCTGAGGTTATTACATATCCTTTAGGTTATCACATATTCAAAGTCTCTGTATTTTGAAACTTCAAACTTATTTATAGACTTGCTTACACACTTTGTGATTCTTTTATAAAACTGTGGTCACTATCCTTTGAAATCAAGCACATCATCTGAAGTAACCTTTGATACTAAACAGCCACATCTTTTAGAAGTTATAAGCATTTCCTCATACTCGTCAGGAGTATAAATCCTGTCCTTTCTTATGATCTTCCGTTTGGCTACTCCAAAGTTGCGGTCATACTCTAAAAATGAGTGGCCACGCATATGAAAATACTGATAGATTTTCTTGAAGTGTCCCATCAAAACCAGAGAAAGTAAAAATCTCACCATTGTGTTGTTGTTCCTGTTTTGGCCTCCGCAGGCATTATTGGACACAGGAGGTTCTGTGATAGCTGGATCCATCTTCCATTTGATCCTCGCTTTGCCTCTCCTTTATGGTAGAGAATTTGTTTTCATGTCATGCACACAAAATGCATACATCCAAAGTTTTCTTAAGCAGAACATGTCTTGAACTGGCATTTTTGGAAGTGGGAGGTCTTGCATGAAGTCAAATACAATCGCTTCCACTGTATCATTTTCCTTACATCGGCTTATCACTTCCTGTTGTTTCTTGTAAAACTTTTTCACTCAGCGTAAGTTTTTTTCTGCCACTGACGCGCGTTTAGCACTTTCGTTTAAGAAGGAGGATCTGATTTTCATTTCAAGTTCCTCACAAGTTGAGCAAACATCAGTCTGGGGCCTACCAAATCTGTATCCATGATTTTCATTATAATATTGACGATAGAAATCGTACTTAACAATATTAGCAAGGTCAGGATGCTTGTCATCACAGAATAGTTCATGCATTATTTTAACATTAAGATCTGCGCTCAGATGCTTGACTGTTTTACAGCAACAATATGATTCCTTAAGTGGAAATAGCCGAATACGTTCATCGATCGTTCACAATGTAGCTGTGAATTAGATTTGGCTGGGACAGTTCTTCTGTTGCAGTACTAACGTATTCCTTGCCGAGAAGTCGACCTCTTTTCCGAACTTTATTTTTATAGAGATGCAGGTTTTTAACTCCCGTCTTCTTTCTGCTTAAATTTCCAACGACATTTGCACAATTTTCATCCCTGGAACTAGGCATTATCGAACATCCTCACTTATGCATGTTTCTCACAAGAATGGTGCAGTAATACACTTCTCATTATTGTAACAGCTGTGAAACTGCGCTTTCAGACTCTCAGTATTTGGTGCCATCTATGGACGGAGAGATTAGGCTGAAGAAGGAAATGAATCCGGGAGTTGTTCCCTTGTTCAAACTAACGAATATTACTAGGGCTTATAACGTCGTTGTTATTTGGTTTTCGTTCTCACATGCCTCTAGGTGCATAGATATGATTTTTAACACAAACTCATTTTTCAAATTTTGGTGCTTATTCCCTTCTTCAAACTGGTGATTCAATTGTGTATTTCAGCAAGATCTACATTTTTTGTGTAGTATCATTTGGTCTATCTCTAACGGTTTACCAGTTATGCAAAAGTCGTCCAGAGTAAATACGGCTACAGGGGCTACAGCCAGAAAATTCAAGATATACATTTCATTTGTCATAAAAATATCTCAAACATATAATATTTTAATCACAATCGTTAGAGCCATTTTCAAGAAAATCAAAATTTCGAAAAATTTTCGATGTAAAGGGTAGTTTAGGGTGGGACACACACACACACACACACACACACACACACACACACACACACACGAGCCAGGGAGTTTAGTTTGCATGGATTTTGTTAGGCAATTTACGGTCTGTAATCCCTAATGTCAGACAACAGTAGCATATACAGGAATGAGTTTATTCCCTGGAAAATAAAGTCCCTGTAAGTAAAGTGGAAAATGTTCAAAGACTTCTTGTCTATTATACACATACAGTTCAAGCCTGGGAACAATGTTTGCTCACGCCACTGGCGCCCGCTTTGTAGTAATCGCGCCGTTGCGTTCTGCAACTATTTTAACGCACGAAAGAATATCTACCTCGTATAAACCACTAATCTCCAAAACCGCTTGACCGCTGACCGCGAAATTCCGCACGTATATGTATTTTTCAGGGAGATTTTTATGGTACCATTTTATTATGAAATATATTCCTTTCACATGGTTTTTCTACTCGCTTTTCTTCTAGAAACACATTCATATATCCTTCTCTACTTGTCCTTCAGCATACCTCATAGAATATTCTATGTTTGAAACAGAAATTCAAGTATTACATCAGTTTTGTTTCACATAATACAAGGGTGGTTTTTATACAATTTATTTTTACTTTCTCTATTGGTGAGTAGAGGAAGTAGATATTATATTCCACCCCAAAATTCGATGTCAAGATTTCACCGCAAATATATGTTTTGAGGCCCCCTGAATCCAAAAAAGCATTTTTGGAAAAAGGTCCGTGTGTGTGTGTCAGTCAGTCTGTCTGTCTGTCTGTCTGTCTGTCTGTCTGTCTGTCTGTCTGTCAGACGGTGGACACCATAACTAAAAAACGAAAAGTTGGTTGAAAACCAAAGTTGGTATTTAAGTTTAATGTCTTTCAAGGATGTCCACAAAGATTTTGAAGAAAATAGCCCCACCCTAAACTACCCTTTACATGGAAAATTTTTCGAAAATTTTGATTTTCTTGAAAATGGCTAACGATTTTGTTTAAAATTCTATATGTTTGAGATATTTTTATGACAAATAAAATGCATATTTTGAATTTTCTGGCTATAGCCTTTGTAGTCCTGTTTAGTGTGGATGAGTTTTTAATAACTGGTAAACCGTTAGAGATAGACAAAATCATACTGTACAAGAAATGTAGATCTTTCTAAAATACACAATTTATGTCTCAATAAATTTTTTTGTAGAGTGAATCAATCCGGAGATATTCCTTATTTTGTGTGTCAATTTTGGAAAACTTAGAATTTTCATGCAATGGAACATCGTTTTTTCATTTCTTATATGTTAAGTGTGCAAAGAGAATGGAATCTCAAAGCTTTAAAACATTTAACTATCGTACAAAGCCTACTGTATTCTAATATTCCCCTCGCACCTACAAGGGGAATATAATTTGTACAAATGTTTATCTTAACTAACACGAAGAAGATATAGGAATAAGAGTTTGTAAGAATGGTTAGTACAAGAGTAGAGAAAGTCATGTGAGTGTAACACATCAGATTTTTTTACTATGGGATGTATTACATTCACATGGTTTTCCGTACTTCCTCTTTTATACATGATTGATATTTTTTTTTACGTTTGAAGTATAAATGCAACGTGTTACATCCACACAATTTTCTCTACTCAGTTTTCTTTTATTAAACACAATCACATATCTTTCTGTACTCCCTCTTCAACGAATAAATCACACAATTGTCTATATGATTGGAATAGAAATATAGTTCATTTACACGGCTTCTTCTATTAGCTTTACTTCCTGTAGTATTTGTGGTTGTTAAATAGTGCTTTTGCAGTACTTTCCGGTGCTTTTATTTGTTTTGTTCTGTGTAATACCTACCCTAAGAGTTTAATTAGATCTTTGTTGAAGCGGATTGAGAACTATTTTTAAATGTATTTAAAGAAAGGCAAGGCTATTGGGCAAATGCATCTAAATGTTTTAGGAATAAATGGACAGCGTCGGGTATTTAAGGTAATTGTGTATATTTTGAAAGCTCCTCGAGAATCCTTGCAACAGAACCCTTCAAATAATAGCCTCAAAGCTCTAAAAGTAAATTGTTTAGGAGTCCATTTTCGTAATGCGTAGTTTACTTAACACAGTGAAGTGAAAGGTAATTTTAGAGTTGCTTAATTTCCATTCCCAAGTGAAGTAGAATTAGTGGACCAAGTGTGAGGGCCGATGGGTACCTAAGTGGGGCCCGCACAAAGGAATGGGCGCTAATGACCCCGGAAAGCTAAGTACACATCGACATGACCACCAGCGTTCTTTTTAGATAATTCAATAAGGCTGCATTACCAGAAGGTAACAAAGGTTTCCTCATATCTTATGTATGAGTCTTCTAATAGAGTTACTGCGGTGACATTATGGGGTCATGTGACCTTCTAACGCTGTTAATGTATCCCACGTGCTGCTACCTTCAAATTAGATTAATTCTTTCAGAGCAAACCAAAGCCTCCTTAAAGTTCTCTGTCGTTGCTAAGTAACGAAAAGGAAAGGGTATGTTGTATGAACGTCTAATTTCATAAGGCAGTGGTCTGCAAGTTTGCTTTTAGCAATAGCGCCGAGTCCTTTGATGTGGACATAACAGAAATACAATTTTGAGGAATACGACCAAGTCAAACTTCGTCTTGCCTTTTCGTATTTTATTTCCGGAGCAGGTCAACACTTCTGTGTGTGTGTGGGAAAGAGAGAGAGAGAGGGGGGAGGGGGGGCACAGCGAGAGAGAGATAACAGAATTAAAAATTAAAACGTCGAATAATCACCAAACTTAATATTTAAGTCCAGAATCTTCCAGAATATTTGCAATAAATTTTCAAGACCTTATCTGCCATTTACTTGGACATTTTTCCTAAACGTTCATTAAAAGCGCAATATTTGTTCGTAGCGTTAAGCGTTTCCTAAATATTTTGCTTTCATTTTTCCCAGGTTTAGAGCTTAGTTTAACTGGCCTTTTTGTAACTTATATTTTTTAATCTACTACAAGAGTCTGTTGCGAAAAATAAACTTCTAAATATTTCCGTTTGTTTTAACTAAGCATATATTTATTAATTCGAAATCATTCTTAAGAAACCATTTATGAATTACTGCAAGTAATATAACGTGGACAAATGAATCCACCATATAATACACTTTAAAAGGAATATTTTTTGATATCTGTGATTTTCTAAAATGAAAATGCCCTCAAGTTTGATTGAAATTGAATGTTTAGGATATTTACATGAAAAACAATACAATATTGGGGATGGAAATTTGGAAAGGAAACGCCACAATACTAAGCTATGCTAACTGCCCGGAACTTGCCAATTTTAAGAACCTAGGAAAAAATACCATGGTCAGGGAAGACAGACCTGGTGGGATTTGAACCGTAGACCTTTTATTCATGAGGCTTAACATCCTCGGAAACGAAGGACAACAGTCGCGTAAGCATCCGCGCCACCTGTTCGCTATCGCCATGCACCACGCGCCTGAAACCGCGCCTGAAACATGATAAAGAAAGAAGGTTCCCTTTCTAGAACGTTCCCTTTGTAATCTGGGCCTATACAGAGAGCTGATCATCGTCCAATCGAATTGAGTTAGAGTTCACAGTATAGACAAGGATCGTTCGATAGATACTTGACAGTAACAGTTGAGTCCACTAGATGGTGTAAGTAGTTCAATTGTGAGTTGTTAACTCAGTAGTTCTGTTGTGATTCGATCCAAGGTAGCAGTTGTGTTTTGTTTGCGTGCAGCGCCGTCTCAAATATAACACGTATATGGGTGTGTGTTACTGTTATCTAATAATCGACTCGGTCGTTGTAAATATTTCAGGATTAACGTTGGTCATAACCCTCAACATATGAACCAAGTTATATATGTATACTTCTACAATCAGTAGAAATATATGACAGCGATAACTGCGCCATAATTTGCAGAATTAACAAAGGAAAAGATTTTTGTTTTCTATTCTTTAGTTTTCCAACAATACGGAGTGTAACAATAAGGTGCGGCCAGACGCTTGAAGACACTTTCCACACGTTTAGAAGTAGAAACTATGGATAACATACTTCGTCACTCATTATTCCGAGTCAAATGTCTCTTTCTCTATTAGACCAAAAGTCAAGAAGTATGTTAAATATACAAAATATTCCCAAATGAAACATTTATCGCTGAAGGTAACTCACGGCCAGTAAAAGGAAAAACTTCATTACCAAACGTTAATCGGACTTATGCCCACTGAAGTTACTCACCATTACACACAGGGTCGAAACAAGAACCACACTGTCAACAGCCACACCGTAGAGGCTCCCGCTGACTCTGGTGGCGGGTGGCGGAACCCTCTCGAAAACATACCCTGGCGGAAATCCAGACAACTACGAGACAACTGATCGGAAGAAACAAAACAAAAGAAGTGCGATCACCACAAACTTGGGTTTGGAAACGATCTATTTTCTTGTTTAGAGCTCATTTTCTATAAGTCTTCAAAGTGGGAAATACACAGAAACAGACTGTTGCTCACATGAAGTATTAAAAACCCCGGATGTGCTGATGTATGCATGGAGAATTGCACCTTGTTCGCAAACTTCATCAATACAGACGCGAAAAATATCTTGTACCAGGGTTCAATAGGCAAGACCTTTCATTGGCAGTGAAATAGATGTAACCAAGACGGTTTTGTGAACATTTCTTGTGATATACTAGTCAATTCTGTTCCTGTCTTTACCATGCTTAACGATAATCATATATGGACGGTTATAAAAAATGACTGTAACATGGGAATTAAGAATTTCCGGACTCTTGTCCATTTACAATTTTTTTTTCTTCTAAATGTAAGGAATTGTTCTCAAAGTTTGGTCGTATCTTACAGTTACAGCTCGTGGGGTAGGTCTGGGTAGCTCATTTGGTTACGTGCTGGTCTACTGATCCCAAAGTCGCTGGATTTTAACTGTGCTTCCGGGCATACGTCACAAATATTCAGTAGACATATCTCAAAAATTGACATTTGTATTCCATAAGCTTAAAAATATTTAGGGACTGTTATTTTCATTTGTATACAGAAAATACATATTTATATAATGTACGTTAAAACACACAATTTTTCATTTTGAAATTTAAGGCTTTTTAAAATTATTCGTTCATATATTCACTTTTTACTTTCTGTATTATATTCTACCAAAAAATTTGACATCGAGATTTCACCGTAAATGTTTTTAGAAAAAGATCCTAGCTATAACTCAGGTAGCCCTGTTGTTTTCCTCTCTCATGCGCACGCGCAGAGCAGTTTTTGGTCGTAGTCAGTTTTTGTTGCACTTCGCGAAGACGGAAATGAAGGGCATGGCCAAGGTCGGGTTTTTAATTGAAGTTCCTTCACTTCTTGGCACGTGCTAACGTTCAATGGAACAAAGTAAATTAGTAATTATATTATGCCGTTACTAAGAGTCCGTTAGCGTGAACAGGGATAATAATTGTTCTTTGTTAAGTGTCGACTCCGCCCTTCGCACTAATTATACTTTTGTTCATACCACCCCATGACGTCACTAACTTGATTTAACAAGTTAAAGAACTCCTAGTTTTATTTCTGAAAGTATTTCGTTGTTTGCGTTGGATAATTTTTCTGTCTCTATTTTGTTTTTTGCTTTATCCACCAAGTAGTATTGTATTCCACCCGAAAATACTATATCGAGGGTCATCAGAAGACATGTTTTGAAGTCCTCAGAATCCAAAAAGAAGCATAATTACTTTAAAAATTAAAATATCGATATGTAACCTGGCACTAACTTCTTAATTCAGGGTCACTAATCCAGATTTTCAAATTTATTATCTATTTTCAACAATTACACCACAAAATTGTAATGGATGATATGGGGGAGACCGGAGAACTCGGATAAAACCCCCTTAGACGCCGCTTTGTCCACCAGAATACCACATGCGGGTCCCTGGGATCAGTCTCATTGTACCTATGCCCCCAAGGGGGGGGGGGGAATAGGACAGGAAATTTGGGGCATAGAATTATCCTTAACAGCATTCTCTTAGTAACCTTGGGAAACTGTTAAAAAATCTGATCTATCGCACTCACATGACTTTCTCTATTCTTGTACTAACCATTCTTACAAACTCTCATTCCTGTATCTTCATCTTAGTTGAGACAAACATTTGCAGAAATTATCTTATTGCTTATTTCCTTGCAGGTGTAACGCGAATATGAAAATACAGTAGACTTTGAGCGATAGTCAAATCTTTCAAAGCTTTGAGACTCCTTTCTCTTTGCACAACATATAAAAACTGAATAACATGTTTCATTTGACACAAGTGTAAGTTTTGCATAACTCACACAAATAACAAGGAATATCTCCGAAAAGGTTCACTCTACAAAAAATTATTCAGACATAAATTGTGTCTTTCAGGGAGATCTACATTTTTTCTACAGTAAGATTTGGTCTATTTCTTACGGTTTACCAGTTATGCAAAAGTCATCCAGAGTAAATACGACTACATGGGCTATAGCCAGAAAATTCAAGATATACATTTCATTTGTCATAAAAATATGTCAAACATATGACATTTTTAATCAAAATCGTTAGAGCCATTTTCAAGAAAATCAAAATTTTCGAAAAATGTTCCATGTAAAGGGTAGTTTAGGGTGGGGCTATTTTCTTCAAAATCTTCGTGTCGCATTCTTGAAAAACATTAAAGTTAAATACCAACTTTGGTGTCTAAGGGACTTTTCGTTTTTGAGTTATGCTGTCCAAAGACACACACACACACACACACACACACACACACACACACACAAACACGGAGCTTCTTGTAAAAATGCTTTTTTTTGGATTCGGGGTGCCTCAAACATATATTACTTCTTCAAATTTCTAGTAGGAAAATTAAAAATCTGATGTGTTGCACTCACATGACTTTCTCTACTCTTGTACTAACCATTCTTACAAACTCTTATTCCTATATCTTCTTCGTGTTAGTTAAAATAAACATTTGTACAAATTATCGTATTGCTTATTTCCTTGTAGGTACAAGGGGAATATTGGAATACAGTACGCTTTTTACGATAGTCAAATCTTTTAAAGCTTTGAGATTCCGTTCTCTTTGTACACGTAACATATAAAAAAATGAACAACGATGACCCATTTCACGAAAGTTCCAAGTTATCCGAAACTCACACACATAACAAGATATATCTCCGAAATGGTTCACCCTACAAGAAAATTTATTGAGACATAAATTGTGTATTTTAGCAAGATCTACATTTTTTGTGTATTATAAGTTGGTCTATCTCTAACGGTTTACCAGTTATGCAAAAGTCGTCCAGAGTAAATACGACTACAGGGGCTATAACCAGAAAATTCAAGAGATACATTTCATTTGTCATAAAAATATCTCAAACATATGACATTTTAATCAAAATCGTTAGAGCCATTTTCAAGAAAATCAAAATTTTCGAAAAATTTTCCATGTAAAGGGTAGTTTAGGGTGGGGCTATTGTCTTCAAAATCTTCGTGTCGCATTCTTGAAAAACATTAAAGTTAAATACCAACTTTGGTGTCTAAGGGACTCTTCGTTTTTGAGTTTTGCTGTCCAAAGACACGCGCACACACACACACACACACACACACACACACACACACACACACACACACACACACACACACACACACACCAACACGGAGCTTTTTGTAAAAATGCTTTTTTGGGATTCGGGGTGCCTCAAACATATAATTACTTCTTCAACTTTGTAGTAGGAAAATTAAAAATGTGTCAGGAAGTTGCGATACCAGAATCGAACCCACGACCTCCAGACGTTACTGATGTCAGTTCGTATATTGCACCTGTAGATACTTGAAGGGGAAGTGAAATGAATGACATGATTGTCCGATTCAATACCCGGATCGTTAATAATTAAGAACTTTGCTAATTGGCGGTTAATTCTGTAATTATGTTGGTTAATCAGAGGTTATCTGCTATTGATTGGCTGGGTCTCTTTCCAATCAGATCAGAGATATATCCACTTGTCACATCAACCACTGTGACGTGGTCACGCGCGTGACATGGCGGGGTGGGGGTTGGGGGTTGCATTAAATTAGCACATGGTGCTCTCGCAACATGAACAGCGATACATCTTCTTTTGTTGTAGGGATTCTCAAACTGTGGTTCAGAGCCTATCGTGGACCACGACATTGTTGCTTTAGTTGGTAATCTCTTGCTTTCAAATTTGTATCTACAGTGCCTAACCCCTATCCTTAAATAATTTTGTTGAGCGGCCTGATGTATCGACAAAAGAATTATCTTATTCAAGAACATATTTAAAAAATAATTATGTGTCATTATTTTAAGGAGTTTTAGAAAATGTGGAAACAAATATAATTTTTGAATCTTTGTGGAGATATGATCATGCAAATGTATGAGATGTTAGTTTTATGTTTCTCTGAATAAAAAGAAAAATTTGTGCAACTGTAGTCAAATGCAGCCCCGTCATCATTGACCCATACCATTTCACCGTATAATGTATATGGGCCCTCCCCATCCTTTAGCTTAGGCAATCTACTCTTGTACTAACCATTGCTACAATCTCTTATTCCTATATCTTCTTGTTAGTTGAGATAAACATTTGTACAAATTATCTTATTGTTTATTTCCTTGTAGGGGCAAGGGGCTTATGGGAATATAGCAGGCTTTGAGCGACAGTCAAATCTTTTAAAGCTTTGACATTGTTTTCTTTGTACGGTTAAAACATGGAGGTTGCATTTGAAGAAAATTTAAGTTTTCCGAAACTGACAAAAATAACAAGGTATATCTCCGAAATGGTTCAATTATTTGTGTTTTAGCCAGATCTACATTTTTTGTACAGTAAGATTTTGTCTATCTCTTACGGTTTACGAGTTATTTAAGTCATCCAGAGTAAATTGGACTACATAGGCTATAGACAGAAAAATCAAGATATATATTTCGTTTGTCATAAAAATATCTTAAGCATGTTATTTCAATCAAAATCATTAGACCCATTTTTAAGAAAATTACAATTTTTGAAAACTTCTCCATGTAAAGAGTAGTTTAAGGTGGTACAATTGTCTTCAAAATCTTTATGTGGCATCCTTGAAAGACATTAAATTTAAATACCAACTTTGACTTTTAAGCGAGTTTTTCGTTTTTGAGTTATGCTGTTCTCAGACACACACACACATGCACACACACGGTCTTTCTCTAAGAATACTTTTCTTTTTTTATTCAGGGGGCCTCAAAACATATATTTCCAGTAGAATCTCGAGGTTCAATTTTTGGGTGGAATACAATGCTTCCTCTACTTAGGAGAGAAAGTAATACGGGAAGAAATGGGCTCGAAACAGGAGAATTCCGCTAAACCATGGTGGAGTTTACGGTGTTAAAAAACCTAAAATGTTATTTCACACCCCTCCCCCCTCCCTGCTATGTGCGTACCGGCTGAGTAGGTTGGTAGAATGCCCCGCGTATATGGAACCCAGGTACCTTTACAGAAACAGTTGACACAGTAAACGCTGGCATTGTCGAGTTTAATTTTTGTGAGTATCTTATTACTCTATTGTGGGTCGGGCTGCCCCTACAACTGCCGTTGTGCCCACAAAAGCTAACAGCCTGAGTCACTTCCTCTTTTCAGAAAAGCCATTCAACTCTCAGCAAGACCGACTCCGATGGCTCACTCCCACCCTTCTCTGAAAATCGTAATTGGTGTTAAATTGTCCGGTAAATCCGCGGTGCTCGGGTTTACCCCCCCCCCCCCCACTTCCCCTGGGGTGGGGATGTTGTGTGGTTTTGAGCCTCCGCTCTGCTTGTTTCGATAACAGGTTTATGCGCCGGGTCCAAGAAAACGGTCGAGAAAAAAAGGTTCTGGCCCCCTTTTTTCGCACAAGTTGAAGAAAAACTAGCTGACGCAGCGAAACTGGCCTTTGTGAAATCCTGACTAATCATTAATCAACGTTTAAAGCAGCTTTGTGTGGTCCTATAGCTGTAGAAAAAATACGGGGCAAATACCGTGATTCATGTTCAACCTGGCGACTGTCCAAGACCGGCTATGGAATTTATAACATTATCTTTCAGGCATGTAACATGAAGATTTTGAAGAAAATTTTTCCACTCTAAACCTCCCTTTACATAGAAAATTTTTCAAAAATTCTGATTTTCTTGAAAATGGCTCTAACGATTTTGATTAAAATGTCATATGTTTAAGATATTTTGATGATAAATGAAATGTATATCTTGAATTTTCTGTCTATAGCCCCTGTAGTCGTATTTGCTCTGGACGACTTTTGCATAACTGGTAAACCGTTAGAGATAGACCAAATCATACTATACAAAAAATGTAGATCTTGCTAAAATACACAATTTATGTCTCAATAAAGTTTCTTGTAGGGTGAACCATTTCGGAGATATACCTTGTTATGTGTGTGAGTTTCGGAAAACTTAAAAACTTTCGTGAAATGGAACATCGTTGTTCATTTTTTATATGTTAAGTGTGCAAAGAGAACGGAATCTCAAAGCTTTAAAACATTTGACTATCGCACAAAGCCTATTGTATTCTAATATTCCCCATGCACCTACAAGGAAATAAGGAATAAGATAATTTGTACTAATGTTTATTTTAACTAACACGAAGAAGATATTGGAATAAGAGTTTGTAAGAATGGTTAGTACAAGAGTAGAGAAAGTCATGTGATGTTGGCAATGTATTTAATCTATCACCTATTTATGCTAGGTGAATGGGAAATGTAAGATAATTGATTAAATATATTCTGTATATAATTATAGTCAGAATAATTCCATGAAAATATGAAAGATAAATAGAATTTAACAAAAAAAAAAAAAAAAAAAAAAAAAGAATAAGCGGATTGTCGTTTATTTCACATATAAAAGCATTTGCCAAGTTCTAACATGAAAATGCTGGGAATATAAATTGAATTTCATTTTGTAATGAATCGTAAAGGCGAACTTCTTCGTGTTCTGCCGTAAACAGCCGTTGTTGCAAGGCGACACTGTCGCGACGTCATAAAAGAGGAAAAGTTGCATTTTCGGAGATATAAACCTACTTTCGTATTCCTTCAGATTCTTGCAGGGAAGGAAATATTGGATTAGGTTATCGCGTATTTTGACTGCAAACACTTTTTAAGAGAACACTATTTCTTTTTATCTTCAAGCTATTGGTTTTTTAATTGCTCTTATCTTAATGTAAGCGCTCTTAAACGCAAACAAATAACAAGTAATATCTCTGAAATGGGGCACTGCAAAAAAAAAAAAAAAAAAAAAAAAAAAAAAAAATAAATAAATAAAAAAAAATTAAATAAATAAATAAATAAATAAAATAAATTCATTTGGACATAAATCGTGTTTTACGAGATCTATATTTTTGTATAATAAGATTTGGTCTATCTCTTAGGGTTTGCGAACTATTCAAAAGTCATCAAGGGTAAAGAAAACCACATAGTTTATAGCCAGAAAATTCAAAATATAGATTTAATTTGTCATAAAAACATTTTAAACATGGTATTTTAATCAAAACCGTTACACATTTCCGAGAAAATAAAAATTCTCGAAAAGTTTTCCATTTAAAGGGTAGTTAAGACTGGAGGAATTTTTTTCGAAAGTTTCTTGCCGCATCCTTGAAAGATACTAAGCTTAAATGCGAATTTTGATTTCTAACCGACTTCTCGTTTTTATTGAGTTATGCTGTCCACAGATACACACACGTGCACACACACACGCACGCACACACACACGCATGCACACACACACGAATATTTTTCTCAAAATGTTTTGGATTCAGGGCACTTTGAAACAAGATATTTGCGCTGAAATATCAACATCGAATTTTTAGGTTGAATACAATACTTCCCCTACCTCCCATACGTGGTTCATGTTTGTTACCTGGAATTTGTGTGTGTGTGTGGGGGGGGGGTGGTGTTTGTGGGATCGTGTCTGGATCGAAATAAGCTTGGTCATAAGAAGGAAGAATTTTATGCTAGAATGACTCAAGTTTTCCGCTGTCTTCACACGACAAGTGGGAGAGATCTGAGACCATTGTTTACCAGTACTGTACACATATGCTGTTTTCACTGGCAGACCGGGCCGGCCCTTCAAGTCCAGCTGCCACCGCAAGCACTTCACACATTCCCAAGGGCTCAGTAGCTCTCTGGGCTAATAACATTCTCACCGTTTTTCTTCACAAACATTACGTCTACGACCACCTCAGTGCAGATTGTTATACAATTGTGTTCCTGTCTTTCCTGATAAACATATCGATAGTTGCATTTCATTTTCAGACTAATTGATTTAGGCGTTATGTTGTGAAACATAACTTGCTATTGGAAAAAGAGACCTATATTCAATATCCGCCGTGAATGTCGAGTATATAACCAGTTACAATCTTTCCTATTAGGTTAAGTGCATCATGTTAAATAAAGTTACACGTAATTCCCGAATAAACCTGTCCAAAAGCCGTAAAAACACCTTCATCGTCTTAAAAAGCTTCCGCAGTCATAAATGTTACACGCAAAGCATAAAAATCGGCAAGTATAAGAGTATAAAAATAAACATTAGTAGATAATAATATGAATATAACCAGATTTACTTCCAATAAATCTGATACACGCGCGGCATCATCCTGTGTTGGGAGCATGCGCTGTGAAACTTACAGTTTTTATAAAATAATGAACATCTGACAGTCATGGGCTAGTCGACTATTAGTTGTGCACATGCGCACTAACGCGCCTTTCTGTGTAGAATGTTAGTTATTCTTTATTGGGTGGGGGAAGGGAAAGTAAAAGTTTCTTCATTGTCTTCAGTGAAAATGAAAGCGCTACTGCACGCGGCAGTGCGGCTGTATGTCCCTGTGTGTGTGTTATTGGCACAGAATTGCGGTATGGAATCAGCGGTAGGGCACCGTCAGTTACAACCGGTGCATCGCGTCAGCAACCGCCCCCCCCCCCCTGTCAGGAGCCCCCGGTGTGTACCAGATGTCGGTCGCACTCTAAGCAACTTCCTCGGCACGATGACAAAGGTAGCTGTTTGTCACTATCTCTTGTTTCATTGTTAAATATACCTACCAGGGTAGTTGGAAAAGTTCCTGAAATAAAACACAAAATATTTTAAATTGTTGTTTCAGCATTGGACACCTCAACAATTAATACACTTGATTCAACAATGCTTCACGATCAGTCACCGATTTCCTATTTCTTCATGTGTGCTAAATGTGCCTTAAACAGATTAAGTTCTCCATCGATGAATGGCATATTACCTTTAAACTGAATCACAAAAACGCAGTCTTATTTTTCGTCGCTAACACAATGAAAAATCTGATGTGTTGCACTCACAAGACTTTCTCTACTCTTGTACTAACCATTCTTACAAACTCGTATTCCTATATCTTCTTCGTGTTAGTTAAAATAAACATTAGTACAAATTATCTTATTGCTTATTCCCTTGAAGGTGCAAGGGGAATATTGGAATACAGTAGGCTTTGTGCGATAGCCAAATCTTTTAAAGCTTTGAGATTCCGTTCTCTTTCTACATGTAACATATAAAAAAATGAACAACGATGACCCATTTCACGAAAGTTCCAAGTTTTCCGAAACTGACACACATAACAAGGTATATCTCCGAAATGGTTCACCCTACAAGAAAATTTATTGAGACATAAATTGTGTATTTTAGCAAGATCTACATGTTTTGTATAAAAAGATTTGGTATATCTCTAACGGTTTACCAGTTATGCAAAAGTCGTCCAGAGTAAATACGACTACAGGGGCTATAGCCAGAAAATTCAAGATATACATTTCATTTGTCATCAAAATACCTCAAACATACGACATTTTAATCAAAATCGTTAGAGTCATTATTTTCCATGTAAAGGGTAGTTTAGGGTGGGGCTATTTTCTTCAAAATCTTCGTGTGACATCCTTGAACGACATTAAACTTAAATACCAACTTTGGTTTTTAACCGAGTTTTCGTTTTTGAGCTATGCTGTCCACAGTCTGACAGACTGACAGACACACACACGGACCTTTTTCTAAAAATGCTTTTTTTGTATTCAGGGGGCCTCAAAACATGTATTTCCGGTGAAATCTCTACTTCGAATTTTTGGGTGGAATACAATACTTCCCCTACTTATCAGTAGAGAAAGTAAAAACGAATAACATGTAACATATTCCTATTTGGAAAAAAACGGTATCAGCCAATTCAACCAAATAAGAAAGAATATCTCGTAAATGGTTCACTCAAAAGAAAAATTCGGAGATGCACATTAAGCCATAAAATGCACAAGTCAACTCATAGATTTCCTACAAGTTAGGCAACTTCTTGAAGGAAAATAATAGGTTTGAAATGTTGAGAGTGGCGTGAAACAAAGTTTTGTTTAGAGAAAGCGTCATTTAGCAAGGCATCATCTGATGGTAAGACGCAGTGCTCGCCTGGCTGCCCTAATTTAATCAGAGGCTCTCCAGAGCAGCTGTTGCCAACCTGATGAAGATTGGTGACCGCCTCTAGTGATGGAATAATAAGGCAAAGGAGAGCAAGAGAAAATGAGTGCTGAAGGGAGGAACCAAGATTTCACGTTTGCTGCAAGTGAATTAACCTCACTGGGACGGTAATTTCCAGAACTGGGTGATATTTTTGTGCTTTCCGTACTTATGAGATTGTGTTAATTTTATCGGATCGGAAATATGAATATAGAATGATTGACTTTTCCCGAAAAATCGTGATTCATGTCGTTATTTATTATAATGTTAAAAGTTTTCCAAGAGGAGCATGTTGTGCATCAGGAAGTAAAAAATCTGATGTGTTGCACTCACATGACTTTCTATACTCTTGTACTAACCATTCTTACAAACTCTTATTCCTCTATCTTCTTCGTGTTAGTTGAGATAAACATTTCCTATTGCTTATTTCCTTGTAGGTACAAGGGGAATGTTAGAATACAGTAGGCTTTGTGCGATAGTCAAATCTTTTAAAGCTTTGAGAGTCCGTTGTCTTAGCACACTTAACATATAACAAAATGAACAACTATGTTCCATTTCACGAAAGTTTTGTTTTCCAAAACTCACACACATAACAAGGAATATCTCCGAAATGGTTCACCTTACAAGAAAATTTATTGAGACATAAATTGTGTATTTTAGCAAAATCTACATTTTTGTATAGTATGATTTGGTCTATCTCTAACGGTTTACCAGTTATGCAAAACTCGTCCAGAGTAAATACGACCACAGGGGCTATAGCCAGAAAATTCAAGATATGCATTTAATTTTTCATAAAAATATCTCAAACATATGACATTTTAATCAAAATCGTTAGAGCCATTTTCAAGAAAATCAAAATTTTCGAAAAATTTTCCATGTAAAGGGTAGTTTAGGTTGGGGCTATTTTCTTCAAAATCTTCGTGTCACACCCTTGAACGACATTGAACTTAAATACCAACTTTGGTTTATAACCGCCTTTTCGTTTGTGAGTTATGCTGTCCACAGACACACAGACACACAGACACACAGACACACTGACCTGACACACAGACACACACGGACCCTTTTTTAAAAACGGTTTTTTTCTTTTGGATTCAGGGAGTATCAAAACATATATTTCCGGTGAAATCTCGACATCGAATTTTTGGGTGGAATAGAATACTTCCCCTACTTACCAGTAGAGAAAGTAAAAATGTAGATTTCATTAAAAGAATTTATGTTGAGATTAATGTTTTTGTGGAGTGAACTGTTTCGGAGATATTCTTTGTTATTTGTGTGAATTTTTTAAAACAAACTTACGTTAAATGGAAGATAATTTGTTCGCCGTGCAAAGAGAACGGAATATCAAAGCTTTAAAAATTTGACTATCAGTCTAAGCCTACTGTATTCTAATATTTCCCTTGCACCTACAAGGAAATAAACAATAATGTAATTTCTGCAAATGTTTATCTCAACTAACACGAAGGAGATATAGGAATACGAGTTTGTAAGAATGGTTAGTACAAGAGTAGAGAAAGTCATGTGAGTGCAACACATCAGATGTGTAGATCATTGTCTAACTATGACGTGCCCTTTAAAATAACAGCACATGTAACTCTTTTGCATAAATACCCTTTGAATATCTGTGTTAAACCGAAACAGACCACCAGGTGTGCATTGCTGATAAATTTTGGGATATGCTATTTTACTGAATGCAAATGCTCTTATTAACCAACAGATTCCAGGGATTTATTTAGCGTGCTGAATGAAATCCCATTTCAGGTGGAACAAAGCAGAGTTTCTGTGCGTGTATCACGGTGGCGCAGTAGAAGCTAAGACGCCAGATTGCCGATTATAATTCCAAGATATTCAAAACGGATTTGCGTTTCCCTTTGCTGGGATGTAATGGCATTTCCGTAAACAGAATCACGGCCGTGGTTCCTTGGTTTTGTGTTGCGGGAGGGAATTTGATGAGAACCAAACGAGGTGTGCACGAGCAACGTGTGGTGTGCGTAAATCGAATTGTGTTTTCAGCAATCCAAGGCTGCCAACTTCGCTGTCACACAAGTTGCATAGCAACCTGGGGGCTTCGAAGTTCTCAAGTGCTCTTTCTTTCTTTAATATATTTACACGCCCTAGATTCACTTTTAACGAAATAATGATAAGTATATTATGAAACGGGAGCATAATGACAAAAATTATGATTCGAGTACTTTGTCTTGTAAATGTAAATTATATTCCTTATCTGCTTTATTCTTTGCCTAGTGTTCTATTCAGTTTACGGGGACACCCTTATATCTCTAAGTTTGTCTGAACAATGTGTTTGTTATTCCCAACATATTAAAAAGGGTTCTCCATTATTTCCTAATACATTTGGCATTGATACTTTTCCTACACGAGCATTTAAATCTCCTGCAATTACTAGACAATGGGTTTTATTTCTCTATGTACTCTTGCAATTGTTTATAAAAACATCTGCTTGTTATTCTTACCTTCTTTTGATGCATATACTCCTACTATTGTAATTTTACTTTTTTGGAGCTTACATCTTATTTCAATTATTATTTCACTGGTCCATTTATATGATTTTATTCTCTTCTTTATTTTATCATTATGGTTCCTCTTATATCTGCCAACAAACGTTTTCAAAAATGAACTACATCAAAGGTGACTATCGCAGCAAGACAAGTGAAAATCACCTTGCATATCGCTTGAGCATCGCTGCCATAGAGAAAGGAATATGTCGTGCTTCAGCTGTCGAGTTAATGTTCCCTCCCCTCTTGCCTCTAAGTTAGGGGGTTTAGTGCAGATATGACTCCACCATTTCCTCGGAACCTCCCTTTTCCCTCGCGCAGTGGAAATAACCTGCGAGGCGGTGAACATATGCTTTAATGACCGGGCTTTCACAAAAACCGAATGAAAAAGTTACTCAAAAACAAAATAAGTGTGCGTATATCATTATTGATTCTGTTTTTGGAGTATTTAGTGAAGTGATCACTAATTTCTGATAGTAAAAGCTGATTGTGGTTTAGTTTGGAGAAACTCAATCCACCAAGTACAGCTGTTGATATTCTGAAAAGTTAACACGCGCATGGATTCTGTTTGAATGAGATGGGCATGGTTTGTTTGCTTCTGCCATCAGATCCAACACCTTGTTGTCAAGCAGTGTGAGTGTCATGGATTTCACCCTAACGAAATTTTCCGCCGCGCTGCCATGAATATACATACACAGATATTTGCCAAGTACAGGGTCCTACAAAAATTAGCAAGCATTTTCAGAAAAACATCTGCCACGTGTTGAACACTTGATTTAGTGTGGCCTGTGTATAAATAATATAAAATATGGATGTTAAGTATTCACATGGCCTTTTCTACTCTCATCAAAATTTATTCTTGTTGTATTAAACTTTCACTACAATTTACACAGTTTATTTTAAGTATTATATGGATACCGTAGTCTAAAGAGATAGGCGTATTCTGAAAAAACGGATCACTAAGCACCTAATGATTTTCGAACTTTATTCTCTTTGCAAGATCTTGGAGAAAATAGAGGCCACCAAAGTAGCCCGGGTTTGAGCCCCGGTGACCGCATGTGGAATGTGTGATGGGCAAAGCGGCGCAGGGGCGGGTTTCCTCCGGGTTCTTCGGTTTACCCCGCCATCGAATTCCACCAGTGCTCCATTTTCATTCCATGCATCATCAGTTTCACCGCCTGCGGTACCACATATTGTAAAGAGGGGCGTTACCCCTAGCATTACCAAGGGGGTGGGATACTTTATGCCCACCTTGTGTAGTAAGCCCGTTGGTTGTATAAGCTGTGGAATAAGGCTTGTCATGCTAGGGTTAAATACTGCCAAAAGAGGAGAAAACAGAATAGCGACTTACGATTTAAACCAGCAACAAATATATAAACATTCTTAACGCCACAAAAAGTTTCAGAATAAGTTGTTGGGTATAAAATATCACACATTTTGGTACTAGTTCTTCAAATATCTCTTACCGTTTACAAGCCTTTCCCACACAGACTCAGACACAGACACAGACTAAGAGTCACAGTCGCACGGACACCGTCACAGTCTCACTGACACCGTCACAGTCACACGGACACCGTCACAGTCTCACTGACACCGTCACAGTCTCACTGACACCGTCACAGTCTCACTGACACCGTCACAGTTGCACGGACACCGTCACAGTCTCACTGACACCGCCACAGTCTCACTGACACCGTCACAGTCTCACTGACACCGCCACAGTCTCGCTGACACCGTCACAGTTGCACGGACACCGTCACAGTCTCACTGACACCGTCACAGTCACACGGACACCGTCACAGTCTCACTGACACCGTCACAGTCTCACTGACACCGTCACAGTCACACTGACACCGTCACAGTCACACTGACACCGTCACAGTCACACGGACACCGTACAGTATCACTGACACCGTCACAGTCTCACTGACACCGTCACAGTCTCACTGACACCGCCACAGTCTCACTGACACCGTCACAGTTGCACGGACACCGTCACAGTCTCACTGACACCGTCACAGTCACACGGACACCGTCACAGTCTCACTGACACCGTCACAGTCTCACTGACACCGTCACAGTCTCACTGACACCGTCACAGTCACACGGAAACCATCACAGTCGCACGGACACCGTCACAGTCTCACTGACACCGTCACAGTCTCACTGACACCTTCACAGTTTCACTGACACCGTCACAGTCTCACTGACACCGTCACAGTCTCACTGACACCGTCACAGTCGCACGGACACCGTCACAGTCACACGGACACCGTCACATGGACACCGTCACCGTCGCACGGACACCGTCTCCGTCACCGTCATACGGACACGGACACCGTCACCGTCACACGGAAACCGTGACCGTCACACGGAAACCGTCACCGTCACATGGACACCGTCTCCGTCACCGTCTCACGGACACCGTGACCGTCACCGTCACACGGAAACCGTCACCGTCACACGGACACCGTCTCCGTCACCGTCTCACGGACACCGTCACCGTCGCACGGACACCGTCACAGTCTCACTGACACCGTCACAGTCTCACTGACACCGTCACAGTCTCACTGACACCGTCACAGTCTCACTGACACCGTCACAGTCTCACTGACACCGTCACAGTCTCACTGACACCGTCACAGTCGCACGGACACCGTCACAGTCTCACTGACACCGTCACAGTCGCACGGACACCGTCACAGTCGCACGGACACCGTCACAGTCACACGGACACCGTCACCGTCGCACGGACACCGTCTCCGTCACCGTCATACGGACACGGACACCGTCACAGTCGCACGGACACCGTCACAGTCACACGGACACCGTCACATGGACACCGTCACCGTCGCACGGACACCGTCTCCGTCACCGTCATACGGACACGGACACCGTCACCGTCACACGGAAACCGTGACCGTCACACGGAAACCGTCACCGTCACACGGACACCGTCTCCGTCACCGTCTCACAGACACCGTGACCGTCACCGTCACACGGAAACCGTCACCGTCACACGGACACCGTCTCCGTCACCGTCACACGGAAACCGTCACCGTCACACGGACACCGTCTCCGTCACCGTCACCGTCACACGGACACCGTGACCGTCACACGGAAACCGTGACCGTCACACGGAAACCGTCACCGTCACACGGACACCGTCTCCGTCACCGTCTCACGGACACCGTGACCGTCACCGTCACATGGAAACCGTCACCGTCACACGGGCACCGTCACCGTCACCGTCACCGTCACCGACACCGACACCTACACCTACACCTACACCGGCACCGGCACCGGCACCGGCACAGCCACAGTCACAGACACAGACACAGACACAGACACAGGCACAGGCACAGGCACAGGCACAGGCACAGACACAGACACAGACACAGTCACAGACACAGACACAGTCACAGTGACAGTCACAGACACAGACACAGACACAGGCACAGACACAGGCACCGGCACCGGCACCGGCACCGGCACAGCCACAGTCACAGACACAGGCACAGGCACCGGCACAGCCACAGTCACAGACACAGACACAGACACAGACACAGCCACAGTCACAGACACAGACACAGGCACAGGCACAGGCACAGACACAGACACAGACACAGACACAGTCACAGTGACAGTCACAGTGACAGTGACAGTGACAGTGACAGACACAGACACAGACACAGACTCAGACTCAGACACAGACTCACAGACTCAGACACCCACACCGACACAGACACCCCCACACACCCACACCGACACCGACACAGACACCCCCAAACCCCCATACCCCCACACCCCCACACCGACACCGGCACAGAGACGCCCACACAGACACAGACTCAGACACAGACACACACACCTACTTTTGGATTCGGAGGCCTCAAAACATGCGTTCTGGGTGAAATTTGACATTAATTTTTGGGTGGAATTCAATGCTTCCTATTAATTAATATAGTTATAAGGGAGAATAAAAATATATTCAAGTTATTGTTTTGAAAAGTCACTTCCGAGAATTAATATTTGAAAAATAACTTTTAAGGATCGATATTTAAGTTTACAGAAATGGTTTAATTATAAAGTTGTAGGTACAAATAAAACAGAAGAAATGTAAACGACAGTCATATGTTTAAAAGCGGGTTCATATATGTTGACTTAAAAATTCCATACTATTGCGATGACATGGTCAGGAAACATTGCATAATGGCCGTTTTAAAATATGATAAAACAGGATTGAAAACTCTAAATCAACAATCAATCTATCTTATAAATTGCATACGACAAAAACGTTTATTTAAACTGCATGTCGAACGTAAAGAGTGCTTTAAGGTTTATTTGTGTCTGCAAATGGTGTTGTTTGGTGAATTAATTCTACGAGTATATATATTGGTCGGCAATATCTCCAGGAAAAAATTTATAAATCAATTCTTTATTAAAAACCATTTTTCTGACTATAGCTCATGTAATCTAGTTTACTCTGGATGAGTTTTGAATAACTCGTAAACCGTAAGAGATAGACAAAATCTTACTGTACAAAAAACGTAGATGTTGCTAAAACACACAATAATCTTTTTGTAGATTGAACCATTTCGGATATATTCCTTGTTATTTGTCTGAGTTTTGGAAAACTTGTACTTCTGTCAAATAGAACATTGTTATTCATTCTTCGGTTTGCCGAGCAAGGAGAAAGAAGGCTATAAAATATTTGACTATCGCATAAAGCCTACTGTATTGTAATATTCCCCTTGCACCTACAAGGAAATAAGTAATGAGATAATTTGTACAGATGTTTATCTCAACTAACACGAAGAAGATATAGGACTAAGAGTTTGTAAGAATGGTTAGTACAAGAGTAGAGAAAGTCATGTGAGTGTAACACATCAGATTTTTATATGAATCTGTAAAAGTTGGTTTTCTTCTACTTTTGCTGAATTTTGATAAAGATGCTTTGAATTTGTTAGTTGATTGAATTTTGTAGAAACTAGGAACTTCAATACTGAGCACTTTTCTGTCAAACGATTGGTTACTGGGATAAAATACTTCATTTGTAAGTGAGGAGAGTAAAATTCGTTTTAAAACAAATTGGAAGGATTGTTGCAGGTTTCTTCGTAACAGGGGTCGCCTCTACTTAATCAGGTAGATACTCAATTGTCTTCTCAAGCATCTGTGAGTGTGTGCACCCTGAAACGGGTCTTCCGGAGAAAGAAAATACCCATGCAGGTACCGGGAATTGAACACGGGCTACCAATTAATTATCCTACTAGGAGTTTGGGAGAAAATTAATTTAAAACACACTTCAAGTTTTTGCTTCAAAATTGTAATACGAGTATTAGATTTATTTTAATAAATCACAACTAAGTATGTTACCAAAAAAGCGGCGTTTGGGCGGGTTTCTCCGGGTTCTCCGGTTTAATTTATACAATAATTTGTAAAAATTTCAGAAAAAACACTGAGAGCTTAAAGAGCAGTGAAATTTAGCTCAGTAAGCTGTAAATTCTCGAGACGCTGACCTCGTCTCACACCTCCATTTATGCACCCCTTTCATAACTCTTGTAGTGGGCAGGGGTGGGAGACGCAGTGGCCGGGCGGTAGGGGGAGTTATTTAAGGTGTCATTTCTGAAAGTTCAGACTATATTGTCCCTTCAAGTCGCTATTACAGATATAAAGACCACGTGGAACTAAGATAGAACGTATATAGTGGTTAATAACATTAAAAAAAACAATTTAATCGTCATTAAAATTCATAATTACGAATGTTAGGTATTTTCACTTTTTTCATGAATGAGTAATCGTAAAGTGCAAGGAACAATATCTTAGAGGCATAGCTTTTAGAATATTCTCTGCTTTTTATATAAATTCCAGCGTTGAAATTATGTTATACTATTATACAGAAAAATTGTGATAAAACAGTTGAAGTTACATTTGCAATGTATTAGACAGAGGAGTCTATGAAAAAGGGTAACAGTGTTAACCCTTCAAAACCTGACCCCTTCTCGTCATGTACTCGCTTTCTGTACACCAACTCGCGAGTTTTTTTCACCCCATCCCCTGCTTGTGGGGTTGCGCAAATACCTTGTATTCGCTCAGACGTAAATTCCAACATCCCTTGGAACGAAAACATCTCATTTTCATTCTGGAAACCCACCCCTGTCGTTGTTTCTCTGTGCTGTATGTGTTCAGGTTAGCTCGTAATTTTGCACCCCCTCCCCCTTCTGCGTGCACAGCAGAAATGCAAACTCGACCCGCTGTGAAATTTCCAACCACCACCACTACCACCACCACCCTCGTCCTCGTTTTTTAATCCTTTTCAGTGCAGCCCCACGGGCAGAAAGAGGCACGGCAAACGTCGATGTTTATTGTTGACAGTTTTAGTCACCGAGGACAACCACGATCTCGCCAAATAGACTGCATAGCTCTGTTCTTTACTGATTCTTTCATCGCCTCCACGATGTTCCACTAGCAATTGTTTATTGCACCCTTGAGCTTGTCATTTTCACTTACGTTCGTTGTTATTGCAAGCCGACAGAATGGAAAACAAAACATAATCCGTTGCATTCACATAAGCTTCTGTTATTGCCCCGCCGTAAGAACTAAACTTGATGTAAACACATTACGTCATTAACCAGTTTGGGATTTACAGGAAAGCAAAGCACATCATACTGTAAATGCTTTTAGGAGTGTAACAGCAGACATTTGTTACCCCTAAAACCAAGAAAAGAATTTTGCGCGCGCATTATTTAAGGTAACGCCACGACCTAAAGTCCGTCGGATTCAGATCTGCAGATCGCGGCGGCCACATTGTTGGGAAATGCCTACTGATAACACGATTTCGGGAGGAGAGCGATAGATATGGAAGAGAAGTGAAGTAAATTGAAGTGATCTGTTATCTAACGCTATAGAATAGAGTTAAACGTTGTATTAAACTCGAAATATGACTTCAAAGTGCTTGATTTTCAATAGTTTTATAATTAACAGGTTGACGATCTTTTCTGAGTATTCCCTCCACCCTATCAATATTAGTAATATCATATGGGCTTCACCATAACCGTTATTTAATACGTGTTTAACAGAAGCCAGCTGTCGGCAGCATCCCAAAGAAACAGAAGTTCGCCCTGTTGCTTCCCATTTCTATTGCAGATGAATGAACCGTGAAAAGGGTGGCTGACTTCCTGGAATAGGGAGAGACACGTGGCCAAGAGGTTATATAGGGGACTTATCGTTTGTCTTCAAGTGTTTGTAGATTTAAAACTTGTTCAGGGTTGCTGAGATTGCAGTGTAATAAACCCTGGGAATTGATCTACTGTGTACAAACGACATACCGACCGAAACGTCCCGGGTTGGATTCCGGGCTAGGGATGAGAATTTTTCTCTAGGCAGGATTATCCCCTATTCTCCCCAGAGTGGAAGTATGAGTGTGTGTGTATGTGTGTGTGAATATGTGTGTGTGTGTACGTGTGTGTGTGTCAGACTGTGGGCAGCATAACTCAAAAACAAAAAGACGCTTATAACCCAAAGTTAGTGTTTAATGTCTTTCAAGCATGCAACACGAAGATTTTGAAGAAAATTGCTCCACTCTAACCTACCATTTACATGGACAAATTTTCGAAATTTTTGACTTTGTTTTAAATGGTTCCAACAGTTTTGATTAATATGCCGTTTCTTTGAGATTTTTTATGACAAATGAAATGGATATTTTGAATTTTCTGACTATAGCCTGTTTAGTCCTGGTTACTCGGATGACTTTTGAATAATAACTCGTAAACCGTAACAGATAGACAAAATCTTCCTATATCAAAATGTAGATCTCACTAAAACGCACAATTTATGTGCAATTTTTTTGTAGGGTGAACCATTTTGGAGATATTCCTTCATATTTGTGTAAGTTTTGGGAAACTTAAACTGTCAAATGGAACATCGCTATTCATTTTAAAAGAATTAACTATCGCTCAAAGCGTAATGTATTCCCAAATTCCCGTTGCACGTGCAAGAAAACGAGCAATAAGATAATTTATGCAAATTTTTATCTCAACTAACATGAAGAAGATATAGGAATAATAGTTTCTAAGAATGATTAGTACAAGGCAGAGAAAGTCATGTGAGTGTAACACATCAGAGTTTTCAACCAGATATGAGGTTTTTTCTAATTATTAAAGAGGTTGGATAATACATAGATATACCCTTTAGCAGTTTAACGTAATTCTTTTTCTTGTTTACTTGATTACCCTCCCCTTATGTAGGATTTACACCCACCTAGGACTTACAAGCCAGTGCCTAGGGTCGGACGCCTGTCGACTATGGACCTCTTATGGGAGCGGGTGATAAACGAAGCACCGAGTATGAAAGCGAGGAAGAAATGGATGAACGGAAAGGTGATGATGGAGCAATTGGTGGCATGAGTGGCGGGGGAATCGGGAGAACCTGTAATTCTTTACTGGTAAAATGCTTCAAAATGTTGAATCAATTAAGATTTATTTTAAAAAATATGCATTACAAGTAACATTACTTCAAATAGATTATGAAGCCCTCTTTATTATGAATGAATTTTCCCTAAGCCTAAGGGACAAAATTTGGAGTATCCTTTTATTCTTCTGTGTTCTTCACCTGCACAAACTTGTTGGGAATGTATGTCAGAGGTGAGTAGAAAAATGGACGTTTAGAAAAATAGATTTTACAAGTGAATATAAGAATCGCATGAATGCAACACATTTTTAATAGCGTTGTAGAATACATGAAATATTTTTGTGCCGTAATATGAAAATACCAAGCCAGTAGACATCTGTTTTTGACTGCTATTTCATGGAATACGAACTTGGAGTTGGGAGGGGATTTGGTATCACAGGAATTTCACCATATTGTTTTTGAGAATGCCGCTGTTTGCTATAAATATACTTGTTACCTTCACGTGACCAGGTCGATAATATACTGCAGGTTCCAAAGCCGGCCGCAAGAGAGGCGCTGCGTATCGGCCGGCTCAGTAAGTGTCACTCTGACTGCCTAATCTTCGCTTGAAAACGATTTCGATAAGGCCTTTAAAATAAAATTTGACTAGAGTATAGAATAAGTTCGAAGTTAGTTATGATTATTGCATGCATGAAACAAAAATAAACAGTATATTTAATATTATGGGAATATCAGAAAACAGTAGGCTTTGAACGGTAGTCAAATCTGTTAAAGCTTTGAGATCCTGTTCTCTTTGCACGCTTAAAATATAAAAAATGAACAACGATGTTCCATTTCACGAAAGTTTTAAGTTTTTCGAAACTGTCACAAATAACAAGGAATATCTCT
Organism: Tenodera sinensis; assembly: GCA_030765045.1. Taxonomy (NCBI): domain Eukaryota; kingdom Metazoa; phylum Arthropoda; class Insecta; order Mantodea; family Mantidae; genus Tenodera; species Tenodera sinensis. Next base: position 40,284,764 of record CM060963.1, read on the forward strand.
GAAATGCTTCACTCTACAAAAAAAAAAAAAAAAAAAAAAAAAAAAAAAAAAAAAAAAAAAAAATACCTTTGGTTTTAGCGAGATCTATATTTTTTGTAAAGTAGGATTTTGTCTATCTCTTACGGTTTACGAGTTATTCAAAGGTCATCCAGAGTAAACACGACTACATAAGCTATAGCCAGAAAATACAAAATATACATTTCATTTATCATATGAATATCTTAAACATATGCATTTTAATCAAAATCGTTAGTCATTTTCAAAAAAATCAAAATTCTCGAAACATTTCCCATGTAAAGGGTAGTTTAGAATAGGGCTATTTTCTTTAAAATCTTCGTGTCGCATCCTTGAGAGGCATTAAACTTAAATATCAACTTTGGTTTTTAACCGACGTTTCGTTTTTGAGTTATGCTGTCCAAAGACACACAGACACACACACACACACACACACACACACACACACACACATACACACACACACACACACACACACACAGGGACCTTTTTCTAAAATGCTTTTTATGGATTCAGGGGTCTTAAAACATATATTTCCGGTGAAATATCGACATTGAATTTTGGGGTGGAATACAGTACTTCCCCCCACTCACCAGTAGAGAAAGTAAAAAATACCTCTTTCATGTCACTGATTCACGTTGGTTCATCCGCCCTGAAGTCTGATCTTAGGTTCTGGGATATTGGGAAGGATTACATTACTCCCACAACTTTCCTTTAATCTCCCAGTGTTAGGCGTTTCGGACGGTGATGTGCAGCGTGTGCGGTAGGTAGATATACTAAGGGGATAACTTCTTTCCCTGATACGGGAAATACGAGAATAGAGCACATCTAAGACCGGAAATGTGAGAGCGGATACGCTGCCAACAGTTCTGGCCCTCTTGCGAGAAGTTTTCAAACTTCTTGAAAGCTATAGTTGGTGCATTCAATTGTCAATAGGAATGTTTGACGACTAGATGGTGCAACGGATTTTTCTATACTTAATATAGAGTTTTCTTGCTCTGGTATAATATTAATGAGGAATTCTCAACTGGTAAATAAGTAGTCTGATAGGAAGTTAGCAACACTGGCAAGGGGAGTAGAAAAAATTAGTAAACAAAAATAGTAGTTGTATTTAGATAAGCGTTCTTATGAAATTATCATAGTACAACAGAGAGTTTTTGCTGTAAATAATAAAATGCAAGAACACAAATGAAAGCTAAAGATTCTTTAATACACACTTTTGCTCCTAACGTCATTGTGTAACGGCGTACTCGCCGCCTTGTGTGAGTAAACCTGCTAGTCTACCTCTTAAGGTATTGCCCATGTCTCAACGACCTTCCTTAACCTCGCACAGTGCCAACTGGTCGCGTGGTTGTTTTTGGTGTAATTCAATAAGCACAACCTTCAACAACATTCTGAATGAACAACTGTAACTGACTGTGCAATAGCAGATTCTTTGATTGTATTGAGAGGATCCTATTGGAATATGGTTGTTAAGGGGTAGGTAACACAGCATGGCGTTCCACCGAAAAATATGATTCCGAGATTTCACTGGAAACACGTGTTTTTGAGCCGCTTTAATTCATGAAAAGTACTTTTAGAAGGAAAAAAAAATTAAAAATATCGGATAAATACTACACTTGGCATTAAAGTCCAGTATATTCTAAGAATGTGACACGAATTTTATCATAAGAAAGAGTGATTCACAATTTATGTCCAACCTGACTATGACGATTGTATTCATTCATACTATTTCACGAATTATAGAATGATACAGCCTATAAAATGTCATTTAAATACTAGTCTCTTAAAAGAAAAGTTAAACAGGAATACATCAGCGTCCATTGGCATGACCTACAAGACTAAACATGACTGACCTAGTTTCCTGCTTGCACACACAGGATTACAAACATATTTCCTGTTGTATTGTGTGTTATTAGGTTTCCTTCTTTGAATTATTTCGTGTATTTTAGCATTAGTTGCTTCACCGAAGCGAGAGTCAGCCAATAACATTTGAACGTTATGTGTGACCGCCTGCGTGGCGCAGCTGGTACGCGCTTGATGGAGAAGTATAACTGGCCGGGAGGGCTCGGGGCACTGACCACCTCCCACCCTCCACTACTGCACCTCACCTGTAGTGGGCGGAGGTGGCAGACGCAGCGGCTGGGCGGCAAGCCTTGTTCCTCCGCTTTCCTTCTTTCTCTTAAATTCTTTCTTTCCTACTTTCTCTCTGTCTTTCCTTCTTTCTCTTTCCTTATGTCCCTCTATCTTTCTTCCGTTCTTCCGTTCCTTCCGTTCCTTCCGATCCTTCCGTTCCTTCCGTTCCTTTCTTTCTTCCTTTCTTTCTCTTTGTTTCTCTCTTTATTTCTCCTTCTTTCTCCTTCTTTCTCCTTCTTTCTCCTTCTTTCTCCTTCTGTCTTTCTTTCTCCTTCTTTCTCTCTCTCTTTCTTTCTCTCTTACTTTATATTTCCTTCTCTCTCTTTCTTTCTGTTTCCTTCTGTTTCTTTCTATTTCTTTCTATTTCTTTCTCTCTCTTTCTTTCTCTCTCTCTTTCTTTCTCTTTATCTCTTTCTTTATCTCTCTTTCTCTCTCTCTTTCTCTCTCTCGTTCTTTCTTTCTCTCTTTCTCTCTTCCTCTCTTTCTCTCTCCCTCTCTTTCTCTCTTTCTCCCTCTCTCTCTTCCTCTCTTTCTTCCTTCCGTCCTTCCCTTCCTCCCTCCATACCTCTTTCCCCCCGTTCATACCTCCCTCCCTCCTTCCTTTGTTCTTTCTTTCTATCTTTCTCTCTTTCTTTCTTTCCTTCTTCCTATCTTTCTCTCTCTTTGTTTATTTCTCTCTCTTTTTGCTCCTTTCTCTCTCTTTTTGCTTCTTTCTCTCTCTTTTTGCCTCGATGTCCCTTTTTTGCCTCGTTGTCTCTCTTTTTGTCTCCTTCTCTCTCTTTTTGCCTCCTTCTCACTAGTTTTGCCTCTCTCTCTCACTCCTTTTGCCTTTTCCTCACTCTTTTTGCTTCCCTTCTCTCTTTTTGCTTCCGTCCTTCTCTCCTTTTGCTTTCCTCCTTCTCTATTTCTGCTTTCCTCCTTCTCTCTTTTTGTTTCCCTCCTCTCTTTTTGCTTCCCTTTTACCTTCTCTTCGTTTCACTCTTTATGTCCTTCCTTCGCTCTTTTCCTCTTTCCTAGTTTCTTTACTTCGTGGTAAATTCAATTAACAATGCTCCAGAAGCGTTTCGTTTATTCCTTTGTTTTAATCAACCTGTATAATAATCATTCGTATTGCTCTTTTCCTGTAAGACTATTCTTGAAATGCGTTACTTTATGCTTTTGAATACCAAATTTTAATATCTGATGTGTTGCACTCGCATGCTTTTCTCTACTCTTGTACTAACTACTCTTACAAACTCTTACTCTTGTATCTTCTTCGTGTTAGTATTCATTAACATTTGCAGGAATTACCTTACTGCTCGTTCTCTTGCGCCTGCAATAATATGGGAATACGTACAGTAGGCTTTGAGCGATAGTCAAATATTTTAAATTCCGTTCTCCTTGCATGTTTAACATATAAAAAAAATGAATAGCGATGTTCCATTTGACCGAAGTATAGATTCTCCAAAATTTAGACAAGTAATGAGGAATATCTTTGAAATGGTTCTCTGCAAAGCATTTATTTAAAAATAAATTGTGCGTTTTGGCGAGATCTATATCTTTGGATACTAAGATTTGTTCCGTTCTGTCTCTTACGGTTTACCAGATATGCAAAACCTCCTACGTCACCATATCCTTTCCATCTTAAGGCTTAAAGGAAACTGGGAACCACGGTGTTAATGAAAAGGGATGCCTTGGGGTTACTTTTGCACTCTTTCCCCTCTTTCGTGCTTCAGAACTTTAGCTTCTCTGTCAACCTGTAAGTAGATGAGCTTGCAGAAATTATACATAGCATTTTACAGAAAATCAGGCCCCCTGAAAAAAAGTAAATTTTTTGTGAAATGCAGCAAATTCAACAACTTTCAAAGAAACATGCAGATTTATTAGAGAATTCTCAAGCCCTAAAATACATCTTTTCTCAGACATAGCGCTACTGTCTTCGGTATTATTATTGCGACAAATATTGTGTAAGATAATCCGTACTCTAAAGAAAGTTTGTATACTTCTTACCAAAAAAAAAAAAAAAAAAAAAAAAGCTTGCATTTATATCAATGTTACTTGTACCATTAGCTGTTTCCAAGGTATTGCTTGCTAAACATTTGGCTATGGCTTCAGTCTCCCATATACCCTTGCATCAACAACAAAATGTGGAATGAATCATTTTTGCGAAAGCTGTTCTCGATTAACTTAATTGTTTGGAGAAGGAAAATGTGTGCTTGGCCGTATAGAATAAACGGAGATGAATATATGAACTGCTTGAAGCAAGAATCTACAATAATTACATAGGTTATGGCCAATATAGTAGCTGTGAGTTTTATATTAGTATTATTATGATGAGTTATTCTATAGATTTTGAAAATTATTTCAAGCAGTCATTTTCACTAATAGCTCATGTGGTTGAGTCTATAAATTTTATATTCTATATAAAAATAATACAATTTATATAGGACTTCATGCACCTTTCTTTCAGACAGTATAAGAGGTAGAGTGCTGAAATTTTCAGTACATATATACAACACATAGTTGAACTTTGTAAATTATATCGCAAATTTTCCACGTCTATATCTTTTTTAAAAGTTAAGTAAACATAACTAAATAATAAAGCTTCAGAAAATAGTTATCTATACTAAGAAAAATCTGATAAGTTTCTCTACTCTTGCGCTGCTACAAATTATTTTATTGCTTATTTCGTTGTTGGTACAAGGGGAATATTAGAATACAGTAGGCCTTGAGCGATAGTCAAATTTTTTTAAAGCTTTGAGATTCCGTTCTCTTTGCACACTTAGCATATAAAAAATGAACAACGATGTTCCATTTCACGAAAGTTTTCAGTTTTCCGAAACTCACACACATAACAAGGAATATCTCCGAAATGGTTTATCCTACAAGAAAATTTATCAAAACATAAATTGTATATTTTAGCAAGATCTACATTTTTTGTATAGTATGATTTGGTCTACCTCTAACGGTTTACCAGTTATGCAAAAGTTGTCCAGAGTAAATACGACTACAGGGGCTATAGCAAACAAATTCAAAATATACATTTAATGTTTCATAAAAATATCTCAAATATATGATACTTTAAATCAAAACCGGTACAGCCATTTTCAAGAAAATCAAAATTTTCGAAAAATTTTCCATCTAAAGTTTAGTTAGGGTGGGACTATTTTCTTCAAAATCTTCGTGTCGCATCCTTGAAAGACATTAAACTTAAATACCAACTTTGGTTTTTATCCAGTTTTTGTTTTTGAGTTATGCGGTCTACAGGATGACACAGACACACACACACACACACACACACACACACACACACACACACACACACACACACACACACACACACACACACACACACAGAGACCTTTTTCTAAAAATGTTTTTTTTTTAGATTCAGGGATCCACTAACGATCGTCTTCTTTTCTCGATTTTCAGGTATACCAACACCATGGCACTACGGTTTAACCAATTGGTAGTTTACATAACGAAGCCTTTGATTTGGTTTAACTAAACCTCCAACCAAAGTAACTTTATAACACCGGGCCTGAATCTACCAAGCTATAAGAAATAGATGAAATCTTCACACAAAAATGCGTGTTCTTTAAACGCACAATTCATTTCATATGGTTATTTGTGTGACATTAACCATTTCCGAGATATTCATTACCTAATTTTCATCTGAAGTGCTTAGTCATCATTCCTTTGTTTCTCCACTTCTCGTGTTTTCAGTTTTCTTCGATTGTGTGTTAAAGCACATGGCACCCCTGTATTACAGAACGCTGATTTTATAGATAGCGTAATTGTAATTTTCTATTTTGAAGCCATTATAATGTGACAGCAGGCGCGGCGAACAACGAAGGGCGTTAGGAGCTAAGGTACTTCACACCACATACCAGGCGAGCACAGCCTGTGGCAACACAAAGGATATTTTCAGAGGCTTCGAGAACTGTGCGTTAGCTGGCGTGTTTGTGGAAGTCGAGAAAAGTCCTTGTCACCTCGCTATATAAGGAGGCCAGGAAAGAACAGAAGAGTGTTACAGTTACAGATATGAGTCAGTCAGTGAGTGTGAGAAACGTCGCGCTGAAGTGAAGTTCTAATAAGTGCCGAGTGATCGTATCGTCGAAGGTGGTGTGTGAGACAGGAAAGTGATGAAAGGCAGTGAAAGGCTACGAAAAGTAAACGTTGTGAGTTGTAATATCTCGAAGGACTGTGAACTGTGCTAACGCCAGTAAAAGGGAACTGTGCATCTGTGATAAAATCTTAGAGGACAATAATCTATAGAAAAGTAAGTGGACTAATTTTGTCATATGGTGTCAGGAGTGGGATTCGTGGAACTGTCATTTTGTATCAGAAGGTATAAATCTTTCCACTAGAGTTTATTTGAAATATTTCATAGAAAAGGCATCGTCAGTCGCGCTGGTGTTTTGGACCAAATTTACAAATATATTCACCGCAAAAACGCCAGCATTAAACAGTGAACCACTGAAGGCCTTGAGTTTAGGAAGAAACAAAAGCTGAACGTATGAAATGGTTTACGGAAGGCAGAAAGAAACAAAAGCCAAACGGAGAGCAATGGGATTAGGCAGGAAAAGGCCACATCAGGTTGTATCGAGTCAATTCAGAGAGAGGCGAGGAGGTGGGGGGGGGGGGGGGGGGGTTGGCATACGGAAATAGAACGTCAATGTGCTGGGCCCAACATAAATCAGGGTCCAGCTAATGTTGTCCGGTATACAGGGGTGATGATAGGGGGTGAGAGATAAGCCCATTTGTGGAGGGGGTGCTTCAAAAGAGTTATGACAGCCGGATGATGCTTACCAGAGCATCTCCTCCTGCTGAGGTGATAACATCGCATTTTCGAATTCACTTTGTAAATGAGGGGGAAGGGGCTCCTTTATCTGCTTGCAGTATCCCATTACCGGGCACAAGGTTTCCCGATTTTCATTTAATAACGGCCTCTTTGCAGCATCTACTGTCAAATGCACACTATGGGATAAAATGAGCAAATTTACCACTGCATTGCACACAAACAATAAGGCAGCAAATGCATTTATGACAAAATGTCCACGATTTCCTTAAATGTGCCCATATCGCAAGTTCAGTTTATGATTTATATTCACAGCGTCATAGGCCTAACTATAATCATACAATAAATTTCTGCTTACAATTTACGGTTTCCCAGACATACTAAATTGTATAAATGTATAAGAATTTGCAAACTGCTTTCGTGTGTGCGTGTCTGGGCAGCATAACTCAAAAACGAAAAGTCGCTTAAAAGCCAAAGTTAGTATTTAAGTTTAATGTCTTTTAAAGATACGATACTAAGATTTTGAAGAAAATAGCCCCACCCTAAACTACCCTTTACATGGAACCTTTTTCAAAAATTTTGATTTTCTTGAAAATGGCTCTAACGATTTTGATTAAAATGCCATATGTTTGAGAAATTTTTATGATAAATGAAATGTATATCTTGAATTTTCTGGCTATAGCTCCTGTAGTTGTATTTACTCTGGACGACTTTTGCATAACTAATAAGCCGTTCGAGATAGACCAAATCATACAATACAAAAAATGTAGAACTTGCTAAAATACACAATTTATGTCTCAATAAATTTTCTTGTAGTGTGAACCATTTCGGAGATATTCCTTATTATGTGTGTGAGTTTCGGAAAACTTAAAACTTTCGTGAAATGGAACATTGTTTTTCATTTTTTTATGTTACGTGTGCAAAGAGAACAGAATATCAAAGTTTTAAAATATTTGACTATCGCACAAAGCCTACTGTATTCTAATATTCCCCTTGTACCTACAAGGGAATAAGCAATAGGATAATTTGTGCAAATGTTTATCTTAACTAACACGAAGAAGATAGAAGAACAAGAGTTGTTCTACTCATGCTTCTATAAACAATTTTCCTGAAAAAAGCACGGTTTGACACACACAAAGAAAAACATTTTTTATTCCCTCTTTTACGAATAAATCATACAATTTTCTGTATATTTGAAATAGACATGTAACGTATCACATTCACACTATTCTCTCTACTCACTTGTAGGCAAAACATACACATCTCTTTCTCTACTCACTCTTCTACAAAACAAATTATATCGTTTATAGATGAGTGCTTGACCGATGAACGCGAAATTCAGCACGTATAACATGAAAGGAAACCCCTATAGCCTAAGTTCCCAACCATAGTCCAATTCGAACGCATTATATACAATTTCCAAGTGTTTTAATAAAATTAATCCAGAGGGAATTCCGGCCTTGAAATGTGAATATTTTCCGTGCAGCCTTTAAGCGACTCGCGCAATTTTTTGAATTAATGGAGTGTAGACAAATCCATATATTCTTGTTCAGTGAACAGCGCGCCAGCATTCAGTTCGGATGATTTGGTTACTACGTTAACGGTGTCTGTTGTTTTTACAACTGTTCCTGTTATTTTAACACATCCCTGATCGTGTTTTACGGGGCGTGGGATTTTGTTCACAAAACTGAGAGCCTGGTATTTAATAATCTGATGCCTCACTTCGGAAGTGCTCTTTTCAAACGAAAATATAGGTGTAATAAAGGAAAATGTTCATATGGGTTTACGTAAATCGTCTCGAGAATCACGTGATGGGTTTTTGTGCTACTTTCACGCCACTATGTGCTAATGATATTCTAATATCCTGTACAAAAGTCTGGGGTGTTGCACTCACATGACTTTCTCTACTCTTGTACTAACCATTCCTTCAAACTCTTACTTCTATATTTTCTTCGTGTTAGTTGAGATATTAGAATACAATAGGCTTTGTGCGATGTTCAAATGTTTTAAAGCGTTGAGATTCCGTTCTCTTTGCACGCTTAACATATAACAAAATGAACAACGATGTTCCTTTTCACGAAAGTTTTCTTTTCCGAAACTCACACACATAACAAAGAATATCTCCAAAATGGTTCACCCTACAAGAACATTTATTCAGACGTAAATTGTGTATTTTAGCAAGATCTACAGTTTTTGTATGTTAAGACTTTGTCTATCTCTAACGGTTTACCAGTTATGCAAAAGTCGTCCAGAGTGAATACGATTACAGGGGCTATAACCATAAAATTCAAAATATACATTTCATTTGTCATCAAAATATCTCAATCATATGACAGTTTAATAAAAAATTGTTAGATCCATTTTCAAGAAAATCAAAATTTTCGAAAAATGTTCCATGTAAAAGGTAGTTTAGGGTGGGGCTATTTTCTTCAAAATCATCGTGTGGAATCCTTGAAAGACATTAAACTTAAATACCAACTTTGGTTTCTAACATACTTTTCGTTTTTGAATTATGCTGTCCACAGACACACAGACACACACACGGACCTTTTTCTAAAAATGCTCTTTTTTATCTCAGGGGGTCTCAAAACATATATTTCCGGTGAAATCTCGACATCGAATTTTTGGGTGGAATACAATACTTCGCCTACATACGAGCAGAGAAGGTAAAAATTAAGTTACTTTTGATTGACATTGAATATTTTTGGTGATTAGAATGTCAGAAAACCGAATATCCAAGAATGTCTTAATTGGGAAGTAGAAGGGAGCATAAGAGGGAACCTAGGGAATACTGGATGAAGGGGATGAAAAGCAGAATGGAGAGAATGGCTAAAAGAGGAAGACGATATGGACAGATACTTGTGAAGGCAGAAGATCGTTTTGGCATGAAGGAAATTCATTATATTGTGGAATATTCCTTAATTAAAAATGTTTAAAGCTTGGTCCTGAGTCAGATTATGGTGTGTGTGTGTGTGTGTGTGTGTGTGTGTGTGTGTGTGTGTGTGTGTGTGTGTGTGTGTGTGTGTGTGTGTGTGTGTGTGTGTGTGTGTGTGTGTGTGTGTGTGTGTGTGTGTGTGTGTGTGTGTGTGTGTGTGTGTGTGTGTGTGTGTGTGTGTGTGTGTGTGTGTGTGTGTGTGTGTGTGTGTGTGTGTGTGTGTGTGTGTGTGTGTGTGTGTGTGTGTGTGTGTGTGTGTGTGTGTGTGTGTGTGTGTGTGTGTGTGTGTGTGTGTGTGTGTGTGTGTGTGTGTGTGTGTGTGTGTGTGTGTGTGTGTGTGTGTGTGTGTGTGTGTGTGTGTGTGTGTGTGTGTGTGTGTGTGTGTGTGTGTGTGTGTGTGTGTGTGTGTGTGTGTGTGTGTGTGTGTGTGTGTGTGTGTGTGTGTGTGTGTGTGTGTGTGTGTGTGTGTGTGTGTGTGTGTGTGTGTGTGTGTGTGTGTGTGTGTGTGTGTGTGTGTGTGTGTGTGTGTGTGTGTGTGTGTGTGTGTGTGTGTGTGTGTGTGTGTGTGTGTGTGTGTGTGTGTGTGTGTGTGTGTGTGTGTGTGTGTGTGTGTGTGTGTGTGTGTGTGTGTGTGTGTGTGTGTGTGTGTGTGTGTGTGTGTGTGTGTGTGTGTGTGTGTGTGTGTGTGTGTGTGTGTGTGTGTGTGTGTGTGTGTGTGTGTGTGTGTGTGTGTGTGTGTGTGTGTGTGTGTGTGTGTGTGTGTGTGTGTGTGTGTGTGTGTGTGTGTGTGTGTGTGTGTGTGTGTGTGTGTGTGTGTGTGTGTGTGTGTGTGTGTGTGTGTGTGTGTGTGTGTGTGTGTGTGTGTGTGTGTGTGTGTGTGTGTGTGTGTGTGTGTGTGTGTGTGTGTGTGTGTGTGTGTGTGTGTGTGTGTGTGTGTGTGTGTGTGTGTGTGTGTGTGTGTGTGTGTGTGTGTGTGTGTGTGTGTGTGTGTGTGTGTGTGTGTGTGTGTGTGTGTGTGTGTGTGTGTGTGTGTGTGTGTGTGTGTGTGTGTGTGTGTGTGTGTGTGTGTGTGTGTGTGTGTGTGTGTGTGTGTGTGTGTGTGTGTGTGTGTGTGTGTGTGTGTGTGTGTGTGTGTGTGTGTGTGTGTGTGTGTGTGTGTGTGTGTGTGTGTGTGTGTGTGTGTGTGTGTGTGTGTGTGTGTGTGTGTGTGTGTGTGTGTGTGTGTGTGTGTGTGTGTGTGTGTGTGTGTGTGTGTGTGTGTGTGTGTGTGTGTGTGTGTGTGTGTGTGTGTGTGTGTGTGTGTGTGTGTGTGTGTGTGTGTGTGTGTGTGTGTGTGTGTGTGTGTGTGTGTGTGTGTGTGTGTGTGTGTGTGTGTGTGTGTGTGTGTGTGTGTGTGTGTGTGTGTGTGTGTGTGTGTGTGTGTGTGTGTGTGTGTGTGTGTGTGTGTGTGTGTGTGTGTGTGTGTGTGTGTGTGTGTGTGTGTGTGTGTGTGTGTGTGTGTGTGTGTGTGTGTGTGTGTGTGTGTGTGTGTGTGTGTGTGTGTGTGTGTGTGTGTGTGTGTGTGTGTGTGTGTGTGTGTGTGTGTGTGTGTGTGTGTGTGTGTGTGTGTGTGTGTGTGTGTGTGTGTGTGTGTGTGTGTGTGTGTGTGTGTGTGTGTGTGTGTGTGTGTGTGTGTGTGTGTGTGTGTTTGTCAGTTTGAGGCACTAAAAGAAGAATATTGATATGCAAATTAATTTCTGTCTTGCATCTAGAAGCTGTTGGAAAAGACTCCAGCTAGGTTACAGTTCAGCAGTGTTTTGCAGGGATCGGCAGGTCTCTCGTTGTGTGATGTCATTCCACGGAGAAGGTTCGTCTATCCGCCCGTCCGCCCGTCCGTCCGTCCGTGCGTCCATCCGTCCATCCATCCATCCGTCTGTCTAACTATCTACTTATTTACTTATTTATCCTAATGGGGTCCTCTTCGGCTACCGTAAACACGAAAAGCAAGCCAAAATTATAACAATATATAATAAAGTTACTAAATCTTGTTAAACATAATATTGTCACAGCATTACACGTGCTGCCCTCTGCTGTATTTGCACTGCTCGTGTGTTCTCGTCACAGAGTGCTCCATCAGCATTTGCCCGCTCCTACGTCATAGTCCGATACTTGCCGATCGCTGTTATAGTTTCCTAAGGGCTTTAGTTAGCTGTTCGTGCATTAAGTAGGCTATTTTATATGTCAGAAACCTATGGGTTGGTCAAAAACTTGTAAGGAAAATATCGTCAAACGACGGGCAACGCCGGGTATTGTAGCTACCAGTTTTATACCGTGTTTAATTACAGTACATATTGGGCCTTATTAATTAACCCTCAGCTGTTAAGTTTCCTTGGAAACCTACTTGTTCAAGCACCTATTCCGTGTATAACATAGTAGCCAGAAATATTTCACCTGTCGTGTAAATCCCGCGAGCAAATCCACAAATTCTATAATAAAAATGTTGTTTCAGACATTAATTTGCTTAAAGCAGATTCCAGGAAGCCGAGATTTGTTATTATTTTTGTCTCTGCAGTGCGTCTAATGTAATTAAATAATACATAAAGCTTTCAGAGTACCGGAGAGAAAAAAAGGATTACCCATTCGCCGCTAAATTACAATCTCTTTTTAATTGCCTGCACGAAAGTGGGTGAGTGAGAGATTTGTGCCGGAGGGGAAAGGGGGAAGTATTTACAGAAAACCTACTGGTTTCGCACCGGATTAAAACGGGCAACGCTAAATCCTTGCGCTCGTCATTTTGTGTAAAAACTGCCAGTTTTTGACGTCCTTCAAGTGTCACAAATGATGCGTCAATATAAAATGTAAATCGGTGGGGATAACAAGAATTTTGTAGTGGCGTTAATTAAAGCAAAATCGCATTATATTCACTCTTCTACAAACTAAGTGGACACAGTTTATCTGCAGTTCCCAAGAGTTCATCATGGCCGACATTACACTAAACAATACCAGAAAGCAGTGCTGCCAACGTACATAATAAAGGCATTTCTAACCTCAAATATCATGGGGTTAAAGTAACATGATTTCAAATGACGATAATGCTTGAATACTGTTATTACACAACACAAGAAGCTACTCACCTTCGCCAAATCTTGTTCTGCAAAACACTTTTGCATAAATCACTTCCGAAAGCTTGATATCGTTATATACCGCGTGGAAAGGAAGCCATTACATTACTCTCCATAAGGCAGGCTGTCAGCTTAACTGACACTTTCCAACCGCTGCCTCCGTGACCCAAAACCTGTGCCCTTTACAACAAGCGATTGCTTGTAGTAATTACACCTCTACTTGCTAAATTTATTCATGCTTTACTCACACTTTTGTTTGTCATGTAACTATATTGCACATGCAGCAGGTTCAACGTGATCGTATAAATATTGAATGTGTGCGCCAATTACGCAGCTTAACCCAATTAATAACGCTGAAACTGGTGCTACTTTGGGAGTGATTACTCAGGGTATATATTTGTAAAGCTTGCTGCATTGGTGAAATAATAATTCATGTTAGAGCTTATAATTTGTTGTATTAAAATTATTTTTTTTTCTTAATAAACGCTGTTTGTTTTTTATGTTCATGATTACTGCAATCAATAAAATTAAAACTCCTTGTATTTTCAGTATGGTTTTAAATTTGATCCAAGTTTACAAACTGTCACTTCATTAATCTCGTTCGATTTTTTAAGTTCACGCCTCTTAGTTCACTCTATCACTGAGTGAACTAGTTCAATTGTCACAGTCACTTCAGTAAACTTTCTTCAAAGACAGGCTTCACTTGCAGGACTTCCTCACTGCAAGATTCAGGACTGCAAGACTTCAGTGCTCCCCTCTTTTCGCCAGAGCGCTTATTTACGAGTATACAGCCGTAGGAACTTTCCAAAACATTAAAAATGTCCACGATGGAGACTTTACATACATCTATATACATACATCCACACACATTTCTTCTTAATTCGTATATTACATTTATGAATATTTTCTTTTCTGCGTCGAAAAGAGTCTAATGCCATCTAAAATACAATGACCTCCCCTTTTCATCGTCGTTTATATTGTCGCCTTCTTAAGGAACGCTGGGAGTGAAATTTGAAAGTTCCACATTTCTTGATAGATTTTTTTTGAAATCTTTACTGTGTTTGTATTTATATGAGAATAGGTGGTACACAAAATTTCATTAAAATTGGATAATTCGTTTAGGATATTGCCACCGCGCCCGCCGCATCTAATTGCCGACAACAGCAGTGTCACCCATCGCATTATTGTCGGCACTACTGCAAAGGAGCCGAAGGAAAGAGACAGAGAATGGCCTCATTGTTGGGGCGCTTACCGAAAGAGAGAAAAGGATAGAGACTTCGAGAATCTTCTGCTTTGTATTTCACCGCAATAACTGAACTTTCCAGAATAGTGCCTGGGATATATAAATGACGGTAAAGTGCGACAGAAGAGTGAGTCAGACGTATGTGAAGCGTTGAGGAGTCGTGCCGACGGAGAAGGGACAGTTCTTTGTGTTACGAATTCGGAGCCGTGCTGTTGGAGAATCGGAAATGACTTTCTTGCTGTTGCAACGAGTGTACAAAGTTACTGTTTACGGAAATAAAAGTGTATCTTTATCTAGACTATATCTGTCGTCTTTACTTTACACCCAAACAAAGTCACAATATATAAATTATTTTATGAATTTAATAGGCACATAATTTAAATAGAGCTCGCGTCTGTTGACTTTTCAAAATTAATTTATATTGGCAGAACTGGTGCTCTGAAACATGGGTAACAATTGTATGAAGAGATCACTCACTCAATGTATTACACTCACACAATTTTCTCTACTCACTTTTCTTTTACGTAACACATTCACATGCATTTTTATCTCGCTCTTCTACACACAATCCATACACTTTTCTGTATTATCAGAAAAGAAACGCAGCGTATTGCATTCACATGGTTCTCTCTACTCACTTTTCTTTCAGTGGTATTTGTAGTTGCTCAACAGTGTGTTGTATTTTGTATTTTGTGACATCTTTATTAATTTTATTTATTTAAATTTTATTTTATTTTATTTAAATTTTATTTATTTTTATTGAAATCTCCATGTCAGGTAATTCATGTGTTTAAAGTTATTTTAAAATATGTGTGTAATGTTGAGTGACTAGGCTAAATATCTTCTTTAACGTGCTGTAAATGTGCAGTTAGTAAAAGAGAGGTTTTTATCAGCGAGTTTGAACTGCCATGCAGTTTAAGAGGGCTTTTAATTAATAGCTATCGGGAGCATGTGTCGCAGTTCATATGTTTAACAGGAATTGTTTACAAACGCAGACCAAGTTTGGCTATGATTAATGATACGAACTTCGTGTCAGATGAATTAGTGAGAGTATTGTGTGACATTCACATGTCGAGGTGAGAGTATTGTGTGACATTCACATGTCGAGCATACATTCACAGCTTTTTTTGACGTCACAAAGTGCCGCTGTCTTTCCGTTACACGGAAACAGGCGTATCGTCTTACACGCAACACAAACACGGATTTGACAGATGCACGACATCTTCCCAGGTCGCTGTTTCCGCTAACCCCCTGTGGGCTCGCCAAAATGGCGCCCATTCCACTTTTTTAAGGGGAGGATAGTGTTTCAATTTCTAGACAAATGTTCGTAAAAATAGCTCCTGCTGGGAGAAAAATTAATACCATGCTGTTAAACGAGGAAACGTTCTTGAAAGATGTGAGTTTGATTTTAGGCAATTCATTGAATACGAGTAAAATTTTCAGAAACTCTTTAGTAACACTGACTCACATGGCTTTCGCTAGCCATTCTTGTCAAAATTTTTAAAAAGAACTTCTCTGGTGTGGACTTCATATTTATTGAGACAGATATCTAGTAGATCTGGTTGTATTATTTATTTCCTTGTAAGTTCAATGAGAATAAGTCATAAGGAAGGTATAATTACTTCGTATTTGAAAAAAGGAATATGTAAGTACTGGAAAATTCATATAACAAGGAATATTTCGAAAATGGTTCACTGGTGTGTGTGCGTGTGTGTATGTGTGTATGTGTGTGTGCGTGTGTGTGTGTATGTGCGTGTGTGTATGTGCGTGTGTGCGTGCGTCTGTGTGCGTGTGTATGTGGTGTGTGTGCGTGTGTGTATGTGCGTGTGTGTATGTGTGTGTGCGTGCGTGTGTGTGTATGTGCGTGTGTGTGTGTGTGTGTGTGTGTGCGCGCGCGTGCGTTCCTTATAGACATTTATATCGTAAAGTAGTTTTTCACCGTGTTTTCAAATTCCAATTCGGAATGTCTATATCTTCCAATTTCTTTTCTACTTCAATTTCAATTTTTTGAAATAAACATTTTTTCGTCCATTTGACCTAAATTAAAACTCCTAGGTCATTCTAAATATGATGGAACCAAATTAACTAATTCACACGACAATCTACCACAGTGGTACATGTTCAGAAATGCACAGACATGCGCAAACAGTCTAATGTATTTATGTTGCATTTGACGAAAGTTTGTTTTTCGAATCTGACAAAAATAACAAAGAATATCTTTCAAGTGGTTCACTCTAGAAAACATTTTTTGACCATAATTTGTGTTTTAGTGATATCTACATTTTGTATAGTAAGATTTGGTCTATATCTTACGGTTTACGAGTTATTTATAAGTCATCCAGAGTAACCAGAAATATACCCAGAAAATTCAAAATATACATTTCATTTGTCATAAAAGTATCTTAAACATGTCATTTTAATCAAAATCGTTATAGTCATTTTCAAGAAAATAAAAATGAAAAATGTTCCAAGTAGTTTTATGTTTTTAAACATATAGGATTCTACAAATAGTTTTGCGCATGCGCACGATTGCCGGAATAACACTTTTAGAACCTGCTAAACGTACCACTGAGTCACGTGACTATTTCTTTACCGTGCAAATAAAGCAGGAAAGTAACAAAGGATTAAAGAACGAACAGGTGGCTAAAACTGTGATTATTAATTTTTAACTAGTTTCAAAAACTAAACTTTTGTATATATATGCTTCTAACTCTTGCACACAAAATAATCCGATTAGCTTTTCCCTTCTTTCCAAAAGCACTGACCGCTTACGTAAGGGTGGAATTTTAACTTCATGTAGCTCTGAACAAAATCTAATACTCAAATCGGTTTACCTCCAGGCGTAGGCACATTGTTATTTTTTGTTTCTCTCTCTGGAGAGAAGGGTGGGTCTGTAAAGAGAGAAGAAAAACATAAATTAATGACGTAGTTACGGAATATAAATGGGGCAAAACTCATTAAATTGTGGTAAAGTGAAAATAGGACAGGTATTTATTGCACAACGTCGTGATATTTGAGAATGGCGTACCTTTGTCAATAAAAACACCTCGGAAAATGAACACACTCAAAATGTTTAGTTACTTCTTAATGGGCCGGAAACACATATTCACAGTAGCACTCCTCCCGCTGTACTCCGTGGAGTCTCTCCTTTTCCTCTCCCTCCAGTCTTCATATCTCCTACTCTCTATCTTTTCTACCCTCTTCGTCACTCCTCCCTCCCTCCCTCCTCCGTCCCTCCCTCTCTCCCGATCCACCTCTCCCCTCCATCACTCCTCTCTCCTAGTTACCACCCCTCTCTTTCCACTAGAAGGCCACTATGTTCAGAGCCACAGTAAACTTATGCCCAAAGCCAGATGTTTCGTACCCCAGATAAGATCGTTACTTCGATTTCCAATACATTCTGTGAGTTGTGTTCATTACAACAAACCTTATCTTGTTTCCGTCTTTCTTCTGTGTTTATCTTTTCCCTTCCTTCCGTTCTCCTATTTTTAAGTTACGGTAGGAAATTAAGCGCATTGCCGTCGTAAGTACAATCTCCATAAAACATTCGCTTCCACTTTAAAAATGCCTGATGTGTTGAACTCATATGACTTTCTCTACTCTTGTACAAATGATTATTACAAACCTGTATTCTTTTATCTATACTTATTAACTGAGATAAATATTTGCAGTTAAAATGACAGTAAGGGAATACAGCGGGCTTAAATATTTTAAAGCTGAAATGACCTTGAAATTATATTCTCTTTGCTGTTGGGTGTATAAATGCAGGTGTTTGGTACCTTAATACGTATCCACCTCGATATATTAGTTTTTTTTTCTCTCTTCCTCTAACACTTTTCCCAAAAAAAAACTCACAAAGTTATGACTGCTTATTCGCTGACAAAACTTATTCGTGCATTGATTTGAACATCTGAAAATTATTTATGTCAATTCTTTGTCTTCCTATCAGTACTTTATAAAGCTTATAATCTGAAAATTCACTGTTATTGCAGACACGGAATTCAAACATACTTCACTGTTGAATTTTATAACTAAAATTTCATTGGGACCTGAACTTCCGTTTTATTTGGTAATATTTGTCTACCAATTTTGGCCTTTAACCGACTAATAAAACTGCTCTCTGGTGTAGTCATGTTGGAACAGGCAAGCTGTTAATTTAAAATGTCTATGCATGTTCTTTATATCAGTCAAAACATTGCAGTTTTAACCAGTAAAACATTGGGAACCCGAAAAAATAAATTGATACTATTTGGACCTTTTAAATCAGATGAAAATTAAAAGTACCGCACTTCCGGTGGCCCTATTTTTAATCTAAATATTCAACCCCTTGCATACATGTTTTTGTTCTCATAATTTACAAGACCATATGGTAAAATACTAGTGAATCCACCTCGATTAACAAATAATTGAAGCACCGGTATTGTATTTCCGTTATGTTGGCAGCGCCCGTCTTAAAGCCTCGCCGCGTGTGTTAACATTAAAAATTCACCACCAATTTATCCTGCGCGCAGTCCTCTCACCGCTATACCTCGTTAAATAAAGGGAAATCGATAAATAATACACAAGATGGGGTAGCGAGAATAAAACAGAAACAGGAAATAAAAAAAAAACTGCACGATTTTAATTTTTCACAGGGTAGGTTTGTCGCCCTCGCAGATCCTGCATTAAAAATGCTTCCACCCCGTCCAGGTGGGGATGTGTTTAACAGGGAACCGCCAACCTCGATAAATTTCCACTGCAGTCTAGTAATTCTGGCGGAAGGTAAGATCCACTTTACGAGCGAGTCATTCTGCGGCGCCATATTTCTCAATTGAGTTATACGCATGCGTAGAAATAGCGAGACACCTGGTGATAACTTTGTAAACTACTTGAAAGATATGTGTGACATTTGGCGGCAAAGGAGCGGCATCTGACGGAGAGTTGTTTAACGACGCTGTCAATTGTCAGGATCACATCGCCGGTGTGTCGGAATTTCGTCCCGTTCTTTTACTACAGTAAATCTACTGATAAGAAGCTGTTGTTTTTAAGCACACTTAAAAACTATCGGTCTGGGCTGGATTTGAACCCACCATCTTGTGATCAGTAGGTCAGCGTCTAACCAAACGAGCCATCGACACCATCCTCCCGGGGGGTGCCCCATCTGGAACATAGGATCATAGTCACCCCCCCCCCCTTCACACCCGCAAGAAACCATGGTCACCGTGGGGGTCGAACCAACGAACTCACAAATGCGAATCTCACGCGCCACTATTTTCAAAATGGCAAACTTACCAGAAATGTTGGGTTGCAATTTTGTTGTTAACAGCCATAGATCAGAAGTTTCAAGGCAATTTTTTCCAGTGGACAGTTTAAACAAACAGGAGGTGCTGGGGGTCAGCGGGAACCTCGTGAAAAGTTGTCGTTGTAATGGAGTGCGTGACTGGCGTGTGTCAGACATAAATGTCAAGAGGAAATAACGAGAAAGTTTACCCGTAAAGGGAGGGCCATTTATAACTGTCGGGTCCACTCGTCGAGCGTGTTCGCAAATTCCACAAGGTGACAAGTTGGCTCCTTCGCCGTGTTTACATCGCGTACTCTGTTCACACATGGCTTTGTTGCATTATGGTTACGCTGCTTAATCCACGGGGGTTCCAGAAATAAATGAAAATCACAAGCGGCACTTCAGTTCACACGAATAAGCCTTAACTTAGTGTAGAATGTCGGTCTAAATAATGTGGACAAAATGTGCAATTTAAAAATTTAGCGCCTGATCTATATAAACGATCTATAGGTTTGCTGTGGTGCTTCGTTTAAGCACTAGACGAGTTAATGTCATAGATTACTGCCTCCCACCCAGTTTAAGTATTTACGGCAAAATCAACAATGCAAATTATATAGCGTCCCACTCTTAAAAGACAGTATGGAGTTAAATGGGACATCTCTGTCTCTATCTAGCGCATACAAGTTGTCATTAGCCGCGTCCTTTTCTACCCTCGCGCTGTTGCCAGATTCCTAATAGCATGGTATAACTATTCATTTGTTATAAATTTCAGGTTTGAACACATTATCCTATGCAAAATTTTTTTCTCTATCAGCTTATATCCTTTTCAGAGTCATTATACATTTCTATAGGTCCAAATTTCTTCAGAAAACGTTTTTTTCAATAGAAGTCCGATATTTGCTGTTTCTATACTCATCACGCACTAACTAACAAACTAACTGATAGAATGAATCTATATTTTTTTCTTAGGTAGAGTAAACCATAGTGCTACTACCTGCCCACTTTGAATTCTCTATGTTTACCCAGTTAAGTGTTATAATGTTTTAAATTAAATGTTTTCGGAAAATTTTATATCTGTGCACTGCAAAAGTTACGCAGTGTGAAACTTTTTTGTTATTGAGTTTACATCAGGGAACCAGCGAGAACAAATGTTGAGGAAGGTTGGAGAAAGTTTTTAAAATAAACCAAAAGGCAGTAACCTCTTTCTTTTATCCAGTAAGGCAAACAAAAGGTATTCATCTATTCAGCGTCAGGCCTGACACAGAAGATAGTATAAGGAGCAGCACTAGCATTAGTTCGAAAGAAGCCGTGTGTGTAGCTGTGAACTGTTATTGCGTTATTTGTTTAATATTTTTGTAAATATTTGTAGTTATGGAGAGGGAAGCTAGGAAGAGACGATATGTTGGTAAATTAAGAAGTAAGGAACGCCAGATAATTATGAATGTGTTAGATTATTTTTGAAGTAAAATGCGTGTAAGTAAGGCAGTAAAAGAAACAGCTAAGGCTACCAGGTGTTCAGAAGCAGTAGTGTGTATGATTAAAAAGGAACTAATGAAAGGACCTCTAAGAACGCCATCGAAAAAGAAAGCAAAAAGGGCGGGACTACACAAAACGCTAGGTTAATGCAATATGATTGAATAGTGCAAGGTGGAGTGCGGCGAATTGTTCATTCTTTACAGTTTGCAAATATTCCACCCATGCTGAATATAATTTTGTCACAGTTCAACAGTGATGAGACCCTACCAAATTTCTCAAGGGCCACTCTGATTTGGGGTTCGAATATGAAAGAAAGGTAACAAGTGCATATTAATAGAAAGAGACGATATCGATATCATCAGATGGCGACATAAATATCTAAAAGACGTAAAAGGTTTAGGGACCAGGGGAAATCAATTGTTTATACAGACGAGTCATTTGTAAATTTAGGTCATACAGTAACAAAGGCGTGTAGGGATACCAAAGTTAAAAGTGCCCGTCTCGTCAAGCAGCAATTGAAGGACTAAGTACAGGACTCGGCCACCTCGAGTCGCTCGCGGAGAAAGATTCGCAACTAGTACATGTTGCAACACTGCGCTCCATATAAGGTGTACTGTCTTTTATGGGTGAAACGCGCTTTAGTATTGCATTTATCTTAATCCAAGAAACAAACACAGAACACATAAACAACACACAAACACCTCATTGTTTACAGTTAATCCCAGCTGAAACCGAAATTATAATGTCAATATATATATATATTTGATAATAGAAAGAAACAAAAGGAGATTCTAGTCAATAGTTAAGGGGAAGACGTAACAAAGCTGAATATGTTAAAGTCTCAAGAATGGAAGCCTAGGCAGATTTAAATGAGTGATAAGGTTACAACTGTTGTTTGTACGAAGCCATAGTGATTCCGCGGGCTGATTCCTATCTTACCATGACGAGCTCTAAAGTTAGCCAATGGAAATCGATTCCTTCGTGTTGCTCGCGCAAAAACAAATGCAACACAACACACACTCGTCTTGAATCGAGTCGAGATAACGCACGTGCAACTTGGGAGTTGTACGTAAGCTAGCGCGTATACATAATTTGGCGGTTGCTAAAGGGTGACAAAGTTAAAGTGTTATAACGTTATAGTTGAAAATACAAAGTTACATTCTATTTAAATATCGTCGGCAGTTCTCTACAAATCTGGAAATTTACAAATAAAGTGATATGTTGGTTGATTCTTCGTTTGGTTCCATTCCTACCACAACTCACGCATACCCTGCAGATTAGGACCTCTTGCTAGAGCTAGTCCGGACACCAAACACGAGATCTTATAGGTCTTGAAGTAGACGTCTTCGACGGAGAGGAACGTTTGCGTCACAGCTTTAGTATTCAAAATTAGACAAACTTTTAAACCAGAGAAATGACCGATGTTTGCGAGAGTACGGCAGAATAGGGCACGCCGATGCACTCTTTGTCTTAATCGCAATGGGCGTGCGTTCCAACACTTACTTTAGATAGGTAGTAAAGCTGCGAGGCCCCTTGGATTAAAAAAAAAGAAAAAAAACTTTTTTACAAAAAGGTGTGTGCCTGTGCGAGTGTGCGCGCGTGTGTGTGAGCGAGTCAAAATGCTCTTTGGACCTTAGTTTACAACTTATACCTTGAAATTCTCAGGAGAGCTTCAGAAATTAAAGTATTAAAAATCATCATGCACTGGTTAAAAAAAAGAAATAAATAATTGAGCTGGAATTAAATATTTTTCGTAACTCATACTGATATAATTCACATGTATACAAAACATTTTTTCCTCTTAAACTAATTAAATCTAAGTAAGGGCGATATGAAAATTTCTTTGTAGAAATTAGAATTTTGGGAGAGATAAAATCTCTAAACTTCTGAGAAAGGACCCTGATCATGTTCATTGGAAGAATATGAGTAAATGCCCCTCCTGAAAATTTTAACTATCAAGTAAAGCCAAACTTTTCACGGCTTTTAGCCTATTGAAATACCCTCAAAACGTAATTTCCGAAAATAAAGCAACAATGCACGCGTCTACCAGATGGATCAGCGCGGAAATGATATCGACCTGTAATATCTGTGTTTAAATTGTGGAGTCCATTCAGGAACTGTGTTTTTTAAAAGCGCGTGTATTTTCACTAGATTGTGTAAATGCTCCCTTTGTGTGGTCGGATATACAGTTCCTTTCAATTCCCTTACCTGCGTTCCCAACTTTCAATTATTACCACACGCGCGACCGCTGCTCTGTTGTTTAACTCCCCGCACATTATTGTATCTTTCGACCTTTAATAGATTTCAATGGCCACGCAAGGAAATTTTAGTCCCAGAGTTCCATAGCCGTATTAATTATTGTTTACTATTATCGCAGCACCGTGTATGAAGTGTTTATCGATACGCCTGCCCCGTGGCGGCGGTTTGGGAAACGAATAACAACTGTCATTTCCTCTACGGTACAAAACTATGGGCAATCTGTGTAGGGTGACCCCGCCGTTTGTATTGGGCGCACATAACCCCTACCTACTGTTTTCATTTCACAATGTCCACCCTGGTAGCCGTGGTCGCTAGAGTGCATGTCTCTGTGCTCCGCCGCGCAGATGGTCTGGGGTTCGAGTCCCACCTCGGGCATAGGTGTCTATGTCCTGTGTATGTGTGGCGAACAGTCAAAAGTCGATACAATAAACAGGTGAAACAAGGAAAAAAGGAAAGAAACAAATAAAATGGTCTCAACGATACGAAAAAAAGCCAGGGATAAATTTCAATATAAATACTTTCTCTACTCTTGTACTAACCATTCTTACAAACTCTTATTCCTGTATCTTCTTCGTGTTAGTTGAGATAAACATTTGTACAAATTATCTTATTGCTTATTTCCTTGTACGTGCAAGGGGAATATTAGAATACAGTAGACTTTGAGCGATAGTCAAATCTTTCACAGCTTTGAGACTCCTTTCTCTTTGCACAACATATAAAAAAACTGAACAACGATGTTCCATTTCACCAAAGTTAAGTTTTCCGAAATTCACACACATAACAAGGAATATCTCCGAAATGGTTCAAACTACAAGAAAATTTATTCGGACATAAATTGTGTATTTTAGCATGATCTACATTTTTTTGTTTAGTATGATTTGGTCTATCTCTAACGGTTTACCAGTTATGCAAAAATCCTCCAGAGTAAATACGACTACAGTGGCTATAGCCAGAAAATTCAAGATATACATTTTATTTGCCGTAAAAATATCTCAAACATAAGACATTGTAATCAAAATCATTACAGCCATTTTAAAGAAAATAAAAATTTTCGAAAAATCTTCCATGTAAATGGTGGTTTAGGATGGGGCTATTTTCTTCAAAATCTTCGTGTCGCATCCTTGAAAGACATTAAATTTAAATACCAACTTCGGTTTCTAACATACTTTTCGTTTTTGAATTATGCTGTCCACACACACACACACACACACACACACACACACACACACACACACACGGACCTTTTTCTAAAAATGCTTTTCTTTATTCAGGGGGCCTCAAAACATATATTTCCTGTGAAATCTCGACATCGAATTTTTGGGTGAAATACAATAATTCCTCTACTTACAGTAGAGAAAGTAAAAATATCCGAGTAAACGCAAAGCAAATATATTTACTTGAGCAGGGAATGTTCTCGGTGAAATACTGAAGTTAGATGGACAGTTGAAGCTCAAGTTTGCACACAAAGCTAATTTACTTGCCAGCTTGCCCTCCATCAACCCCAAGACAGATGCCCATCTACCCTTAAGACACGGGCATTTAATGAAACTTATAATGCATTAAAATCTCATTTGTCTTATTTGTGACTGATTAATGGCGGGCAACAGATGTTGTTGTGAGATTAATCACCTGCTACCATTGTTTAGTAATTGATTATATAAGGTTGACAATGGGATGGGACTCCCTTTGTGCCAGGCTGCTGTAATCTCGACTCCGTGCATGACAACACGTGGCTATCGCACTACAGATTAGAAGTTTTTTAAATAACTTGGGCCACTGAGAACGAATATGCATCAATACCTAAAAGAAATCTATATCTTTATGTCCGTGTGTATGTGATTGTAAGGATCCTAAATGACTGCATCGATTTTTATGAACTTCTGCGTGTGTGACAAACGTGATTCGAGAATGGTTTGTATTCACAGTTTGACCCGATAGAACATGCTATTTTTAACCACCTAATTAATTTGTGTTGTTCACAGAACATATGGTATTTGGATGGTTTAGCTTCACAATTTCCGGTATTTGTCACAGCTAAGCATTAATATTACATCAAATGTGCCCGCTTATTAAGGACAAGTAATTAAAAATGTAATTAACAAATACACATTGTGCAAATTTGTAAGGTGCAGTAGAGAGGTGAGTGTTTTACATGGTTTTTCATGAATTACAATGACGTATACAAACAATGCAGTTTATTACAATCAGTTTAACCTACAAATTTCATACATTATTATTTATTTAAATACGATTTTAAAGTGTGATTAAAGATATACATGTTTGAAATAGAAATATAACGTATTCAATTTACACGGTCTTCTCTACTCGTTTTGCTTCCTGTAGAATTTGTGATTCTTTAATAGTGCCTAAGTATTTGATAAATGTTTAACATATATATTCCTTAGGGAAGTGACCAGAACTTGTATATACAAAAGCCTAGTTCTGGCCACTTCCCTAAAGAATAGCTTAAGCTTTAAAATAAAAACAGAATTAAAGTATTTTTAAAAGTAGTCAGTATGTTAGGGACAAACGTGGTTCCAGCACAGAAAGGTACCGCCATTTTGAGAGCTCCAGAGAATATCACTTGTTAGAGGACGGAATGGGGAAACTGACAACTAAAATGACTCATGACAGTTCTTTCAAGCAAAATGACATATTAAGTAGATTTCTTGACAAGTTACATATTAAAATCCCATTGAGCTCATTTCAAAGATTTATTCTTTATTAAAACTACATATGCAAAACCAGTAAGCACTAATGGTTAACAAGTAAGAAATATAAAATTATGACAAGTTTTCCATAAAAATCTGATGTGTTGCACTCACATGACTTTCTCTACTCTTGTACTAACCATTCTTACAGACTCTTATTCCTATATCTTCTTCGTGTTAGTTAAAATAAATATTTGTACAAATTATCTTATTACTCATTTCCTTGTAGGTGCAAGGGGAATTTTGGAATACAGTACGCTTTGTGCGATAGTCAAATATTTTAAAGCTTTGAGATTCCGTTCTCTTTGTACACGTAAGACATAAAAAAATGAACAACGATGACCCATTTCACGAAAGTTCCAAGTTTTCCGAAACTCACACACATAACAAGGTATATCTCCGAAATGGTTCACCCTACAAGAAAATTTATTGAGACATAAATTGTGTATTTTAGCAAGATCTACATTTTTTGTATAGTATAATTTGGTCTATCTCTAACGGTTTACCAGTTATGCAAAAGTCGTCCAGAGTAAATACGACAACAGGGGCTATAGCCAGAAAATTCAAGATATACATTTCATTTGCCATAAAAATATCTCAAACATATGACATTTTAATTAAAATCGTTAGAGCCATTTTCAAGAAAATCAAAATTTTCGAAAAAGTTTCCATTTAAAGGGTAGTTTAGGGTGGGGCTATTTTCTTCAAAATCTTCGTGTCACATCCTTGAACGACATTAAACTTAAATGCCAACTTTGGTTTTTAACCGACTTTTCGTTTTTGAGCTATGCTGTCCACAGGCTGACCGACTGACAAGACTGACAGACACACAGACACACAGACACACAGACACACACACGGACCTTTTTCTAAAAATGCTTTTTTTGGATTCAGGGGGCCTCAAAACATGTATTTCCGGTGAAATCTCGGCTTCGAATTTTTGGGTGGAATACAATACTTCCCCTACTTACCAGTAGAGAAAGTAATAAAAACAACTAATTCCAAAACGCAGCAGTAGACAGCCTATTGGCTTACAAATAAAATAAATAAAATAAGGAATTCGGGTATGTTAAAACATACCCAGGCTGCTTAGGAGGTTATTCCTCTTCAGCCGAGATGTGGTTTTTAAATTTTTTGTGGGCTGAGGTTTCGGCGGTTGCGTCACGGCTGGCAGCGGTTGCGTCACAGCTGATCAATTTGGTTTATTTAGGAACAATATTTGTATATTGTTCCCTGTGGGTACTTGGCATTTAGGCTTATTCTAAGGACCCAAGAAGACTGATTTTAGTTGTTTGGGAAGGTTTTTGTTTGTAGTTGCTACGGCTCGTAAGTTTTTTCTTTGTGTTTTGTGTTTTTTTCTTTTTTGAAGGTGTGGGGGTTCCAGAATATTGGCTTACTTGCACCTACCTGCTATTTACCAAACACGCTGTTGAATCTCAAACTTCTATTGGTGGGTTGCGTGCATTAATAAATCTCACTGGACCCAGGTTTCAGAAACAAATGACAATTATTATAGGAGACATTCAAGCCATCCCTCCCCATCAGTTTGGGTTCCGGCCTGGCCACTCAACATCTCAGCAGTTGCTGCGTGTGGTGGAGGCAGCCGCCCTGGGTTTCCAGGACAAAGCCTATACCGCCGCGGTTTCTCTAGATGTTGAGAAGGCCTTCTCTACGACCTGGCATGCCGGTCTCCTTCACAAGCTCATCCAACTGGAGTTACCCACACATCTAATACACCTGTTACACTCATTCCTAAAACATAGATCCTTTGTGGTCGCAGTTGTGGGAAACAAATCCACACGAAGGCCAATCAGAGGCGGAGTCCCTGAAGGTTCTGTATTGTCCCCTACGCTGTTCAGCGTATATGTGGCCGACATTCCCACCCGTGCAGCACGTTAACATAGCCCAGTACGCTGACGACGTGCTGCTATACTGTACAAATAAACACCCTCGCAGAACCTTTCTCCCCATACAGCGACACCTCCGCCTCATCCAAGAGTGGTGTAGGCGTTGGCGATTGTCCATCAACCCGGAGAAAAGCCGCGCCATACTTTTCACCAAACGCCGCTTTCCCGCCAACTTCCCCACATTCACATACCTTCGCCGAAGGATTGAGTGGGTAGATTCCCTTACCTACCTGGGAGTAAAGCTCGATAAGGGCCTAACTTTTCGGGGACACATCAACGACCTATCGGCGCGGGCCGGCGGGACAATTGCCTCACTGTACCCTATGCTGCGGTCGGGGATGCCAATTCCCTTAAAGCTACGCCTCTTTCGGGCTCTCATTATCCCTATCCTCCTGTACGCCTGCGAAATCTGGGGCATGGCTGCAGACACCCACCTCCTGCGTCTACAACGTATACAGGATAGAGGTCTTCGTGTAATCTATTCTGTATGCCTTAGATTCCCTACGAGACTACGAAGCCTCGTCCCTCCCGTACGTGGAGGACGAAATTAGGCGCCGGGCAACCAAATTTTACGACCAGTTTCCACAACATCGGAGCGCCCTGGTTAGGTCTCTTGGGGACTATATCCCCAGAGAACGCACGCTTGTGCGACACCGAGTTCCCCGCATTGCTTGCGGGCACTCCCGGTAACACAGGAGCTACCCCATCAACAGCGCAAGCTGAGCTCCTTACAGTCCTTCCAAGAGTAGTTTGGAAGAAGAAATACGTTCGGAAGCAGTCGTCACACCTGGCAGTACCAATCAGCAATACCAATCAGCATCTAATTCTTCTAATTCATCTTCTACGCATCTAATTCATCTTCTACAAGAATCAACAGATATTACTCTGCAAATCTACCACTCCACAAGCCTTGTGGAGAACTTCAAGACATCATCAAGAACTTCAAGATCGTCACCGGCCCTGCCCTTTTACCTCACAACCTACCAAAACCTTCGTCCCATACCTCCCATCCTTGTAGCCAGGTTTTAATACCCACTGAGCCTAAAAAACTCAGCCAAAGAACTTTTGTTCTGTAGTCTCTTTGGAGCTACACTCAGGCAGTTTTGAAAATCTTAACTGTGGGTTTAAATTCAAAACCGAGCTTATTAGCAGCTACTCCTTCTAACATATTCTTTCCGGTCAAAAATGCCTAAGATCCAGGCAGCGGCGACCAAACCTCCCCGACCCCCTCCTGACCCTGATACCCAACGCCACCACGTCTTGACAACCCCCAACAAAGAAAACAGGTCACACAATATTAGCTCAAGCAGTGAATCCTCCGCATCATCAGCACATGACACCAGCATTGAGTCAACAACTCAATTAGGAAACAGACTGCCTACACTTGCTAAAACTCAAGAAAAAACAAGAACTCAACCACCAGGAATTCCCCCTATTCCACATGGTTGTTACACTCTTTACATATCAAACTGCCACCCAGAAGCACAAAGTGTATGGCTGGTTAAATCACTAATGACAAAACACCAACAAAACTCCGACCATCTCTTTAGAGCACTAAAGATTTATACTCCAAGGAACACATTTGCCTTAATATTTAAAACACAACAGGCTGCAGTAACTTTCCAACAAGGAATTCCACCAAATAATTTTGGAAAATCAGCATATTACACGACAAAATTGCAAGAACCACAGTCACAACAAATTATTGAAGAAAACAGGCCCAAGAAAACTCTGACAGCAGTATTGAAAGGAATTCCATTTGGGATCACTGATGAAATCCTACTGCAAGACATACAAGAAAATTACCCTGATGTAACAAGAATGACACGTATCATAAGCAGAGATAAACCAACACCACTAGTAAGAATTTTCACCAACAGCGTCGCAACAATACAAACAATACTAGCACAAGGCGCCATAATACAGAGACAAATCTTCAGGGCAGAGCCCTCCAGGCACTCTGAACGGCATATACCTTGCAAACAGTGCCAACAATATGGGCACCAACGAGAACAATGCCCTGAAAATCCCACATGCTTCTATTGTGGAGACCAAGCAGATACAAGAAGATGCATGCATGCGAGTAAACATAATGGGCCATTCTGTGCAACATGCAGAAAAACCGGACACTACACAGGGCAAGTCAAGTGCCCAATGTACCCAAGAACTCCTCCCACCACAGCAACTCAAATTTCAGAAACATATATATTCCCCCATAATATTCCAGCAACCCCTGAACCACCTAAAGTAACAACTCAATGGCCAGAAATCAAATTTCCCCAAATTTCGCCCAACAAGAAAGAGATGACATCCAAAGAGACACTAGGAACAGTCAAAAACATCATCACACAAGCAGAAGAGCAAATCAAGACATTGCAGAACGAAATTTCCACGATCCAAACTACAATAACGACATTCATACAAGAAATAGCACAAAATCTAACACAACAGATACTGTCCACATTGATACCTCCACTATACGATGCCACACCTCCACACCAACGTGCTAGACTGTTGCATAATATCAAGCAAACTGCCCAAAAAACCTTAAAAATGGCAGTAAACACCACTAAAGTTGGCAATCAGTTAGCCATCTTCATGCACAGCATACGACAACAAACATAAAAGCAACCAACAAAGAAAGAAAAAAGCAAAATAAGAAAAAAAAACAACTAAATAATGGCAACTACAACGGTAACAACCCACATTCGACACAACATCAAACTGCTACACATCAACATTAACGGAATTAGCATTAAAAGACAGCAACTCTACAACCTAATATCTGAACATGAAGCAGACATCATCACAGTAAATGAGACAAAATTAAATAAAAACAGAAACTTCAATTTTCAACCTCTACAAATATTTCGCAAAGACAGAACACAAGGAAACGGAGGAGGAGTAATGATAATGGTCAAAAAAGAACTAAATCCTAAAGAAATAGACACGCCTCCTGTATTTCAACAACAAGAACTCCTATTGGTCGAAATTCAAATCCAACGACAGAAACTCCACATAGCAACGCTATACGTCCCGCCACAATCAACGTTCCCAACGGACATTTTCAAATTCCTCAACGACAATTTCCCTCGCCTTATTATTGCAGCAGACCTAAACGCCAACAATACAGAGCTGTTAGATGAATTTACAAATACAAATGGTCGGCAACTAAAGAAACTGCTAGACAACACAAATTTAAAACTAGTTCTAGTACCAGGACCTACTAGACTAGGAACAGGTTGTTACGCTCCTTTTGCGTTTTGCTTACACCTACTACCTTTCCCTTTCCTTACTAGCGTATTCCGCAGGATCGTTACAGGGTACTACCAAGTAACACAACACACTACAGCATAACATAACATTTATTATAGTGAAAGGTGTTAAATATTAACAAGCAATTAGTTAAAAAACAATAATTTTAACAATGGCCTCCGTTACGTAGTAACTTAAAAATATTAAAATGAAACCACCAACTTGATAATGAACGCTATTAAATATTAACATGAAAATTCTAAAATGAAAACAAGAACCTTTCCTATATTTGGAATCAGTTAATTACAGAGAAAATACTAGCTGGAAATCTTGCGTACAGTCTGTGACAATATCCACTAACTAAACTACCGAGTTGCTCTCCGGTTTACTGATAAGGGGCCTCGTACAGAGCAATCCCCCTTTGTTAACTGTCCCTCTGGAGTTTTCCCACTCCTACAAAGTATTATTAACAAAACTGATACTCATCCCGATGTCGGCACTAGAAGATATAGGATGTACGGAGAACTTCCAGCCGGGAGTAGCCACGCCCTGGTCGACAGTGTACAACGGTGTCCTCAGCTTTCACCGCCATTCATCGAAGCCTCCTTGCACATAGGCGACGTCTCTAACCAGACTTAACTGGCTCAACCACCTCAGAAGTCCATACCGCTCCTTTGCCAAAGGGAACCACATGCACCAAGTCGTATTCCATGTAACTGGGAGAATGAAGTTTATGCGCCTATCTTGCATTCCCCACGACCAGTGGGTGCCGACTTGCACTGGTGCCCGGGTTCTACTTCCCCTTGTTGATGGCGGACGAACTCCTGGTCACATCTCACGGTAGACTCCAAAAAAACGCACACTAACTAAGCAGTAGAAACCTCTAGACCACAGGCTTTTTTCTCTGGCGTCATCTCAAGCTGTTCCATCTCTTGCCGACCACCCTCTCTTTTTGGCTCTTCCAACTGCTGTTCGTGCCCCCCACTAATTAATCCGTTACAAGGTAATCAACAGCCAAGTTCCCCTGATAAGATACTAACTTCAAAACTCACATACCCACAAATAGAAGACATAATAACCGACGCTCCACCAGATACAGATCATATACCAATAATAGTAACAATTAGAACAAATCCATGGAACACAGAAAACAATAGAACAATCACAGTAAATGACTTCGCAAACGCCGACTGGGAAAAATACAAAAATACAGCAGAACAACTTTCAAATAACCTTATTCCACAACCACCTACAACTTGGCACGAGATAGAACAATATGCAACCTCCATAACAGACATCGTCACTCAAGCCCGCATCGCAGCAATTCCACTTAAAACCATCAAAATAAACCCCTACAGTAGACCTCTTCCACCGAATATAATATTATTAATTAAGAAGAAAAGAAAAGCACACCGACGGTATATCAAAACACACCACCCGCAACATAAACGAATACTCAACAAGTTACAAGAAGACGTCAAAAAAGCAATAGAAGAACATAACTACGACAAATGGAACAACATGTTAGACAAAATCACACAAAATCACACAAGAGACCCAGCAAAATTCTGGAGACTTATCAGAAGTACAAAAAATAAAGTATCCCCAAACTACCCCATCAAACACAACGGACAAACAATCCACGACACCAAAGAGAAACTTGAGATATTTCGACAACATTATGACAACGTATTTCAAACACCTCAAGACCCGAAATTTGAAAAAACACATTACCAACGAATAAATAAACATGTACAACAACAGCAAGAACTATATACTCCACAATTCCCCACTACAGATTTGGACCCCACAAATGATGCAGAAAAACCAATTAGTGAACAGGACATAATAAATGCAATACCCAAGAACAAAAACACCGCCCCAGGACCAGACAATGTAACATATATGATGCTCCGCAAACTCCCATCTGCTACAATAGAACATCTTGCTAACATCTACAACATGATCATAAAACATGGATACCACCCCATTGAATGGAAAAAAGCAAATCTTCTACTACTTGAAAAACCTGGAAAAGATAAAACAGATGCCAAAAATTACAGACCTATATCATTAACCTCAACTTTCTCCAAAATTCTCGAAAAAATTATAGTAAACCGCATAACACAAATATGTAACACCAACAATCTGATACCATCAACACAAGCCGGTTATAGGAGTGACATTACGATTCAAGATCAACTTGTAAGAGTGATGTCACAACTACAGGATGCCTATAACCGAGGATTCACTACCGTCGCCACTTTTCTAGATATCCAGTCGGCGTTTGACAGATGCTGGATAAACGGTTTACTGTACAAATTAACGACAATGAACATACCGCAACGGTTAACAAGATGGATAGCAAGTTTTCTGACAGACCGAACAGCTAGAATAAAAATAAAAGGAGAAATATCAAACCCAATCTATATGAAAGCTGGAACACCACAAGGAAGTGTCATATCAGGACTATTGTATA
The DNA here is from genome assembly GCA_030765045.1 of Tenodera sinensis. NCBI lineage: Eukaryota > Metazoa > Arthropoda > Insecta > Mantodea > Mantidae > Tenodera > Tenodera sinensis. Next base: position 40,318,321 of record CM060963.1, read on the forward strand.
TCCTATACACCTCCGATACCCCACAGCCAATATACCCTTCAATTCAACTTGCCCAATATGCTGACGACACAGCTTACTGGAGCACTCACACACAGATATTAGCGGCAAAAAACAGACTCCAACAACAACTAAAAGTATTCCTAAAGTGGACGAGAAAATGGAGAATAACAATCAACGTACAGAAAACCCAAGCAATAACCTTTCGGAAAAAAATAAAAGAGAAACACAAATACGTAACTATAAAATTCAACAATGAAGACATAATGTGCCAAAAAAGCATTAAATATCTAGGCATCAAAATTCATCGCTCCCTCACAATAACACCACACTACCATGAAGTTTTAAAAAAAACCAGACCCATACTTGGAACAATAACATATCTCGCCAAACTCAATAAAAGAGGCCTCTCTCCAAAAATACTTCGTCACCTCTACATCGCCCTCATTCGTCCAAACTTAACATACGCCGCAGTAGCCACCATGCCTCTCATCACACCTGATTCAATGAAGAAAATACAATCTTTTGAAAGGAAATGTCTACGCACCGCATACAAACTTCTACCCAATTTTAAAAACAGCAACATCTATAATTATACCAGAACCATGCCTATTGATCAACACATAGCAAAACTCATGCTCAGATACATAGATAACGCCCATACCAGACCATACAGACGACGATTGATCAATACAGCCCAAAAAATGAAAACCATTCGAGCAAATCAAAATGAAAAAAATCCGCCATTACTCACTCTTATCCACATCTACGACAAACAACAAGAAGACCAACAACAACAACTACAAGACCTCCTACAATATCTATCAAACATATAAGAAATAAACATAAAAAAAACCATTAATATATCAAAAAAATGACATTAAACAATAAATAAAAACTAACAAGAGCCTGAAGCAGCAACAAAAAGAAAAAAAACTAAGCAAACAGCAAAATCAGCCTTCTTGGGTAGCGACGGCAGCAAGATGTGTGACCTGGGAAAAAAGAATCAAGCATCAACAAAATGAGAAAATGTACCACCCAAACTGATGGATCTCTGCCCCACCAAAAAAGAAAAAATAAAGCTAGGCTGAAGAGGGCACATTCCTTAAGCAGCCCGGGCGTGCTTGCACGCCCAAACTCCATAATTAATTAATTTAAAGCAGTGGTTAAGCCCTATAAGGGCAGGTACACGAATGACACACCTTGGGCTGTTCTCAGCCTGCCTGTCTAGTCTAGATAATTATTATGGATACTACAATTTAAGTACATGTTTAGTTAGTTATTTATTAGAAAAGTGTTGGCCTGGTGCCGGTACAATGGGCCCGGCTTACAGGCTATATTTAACATTTTTTTACATTTGGCTTTGTTTATATATACACTTTTTCGGTGTCTACAAAAAACCCATACGGTGACCATCTGTAGGTCACGAAGAATAGTTTTCTTTTGTCTTTTGTCTGTTTCGTCTTTGGGTTATATATACATATGTACATATTTACAAATTATATACAGACACATACACGCACGCATTCACCCACACACACACTCGTACACACATACACAAACATCTTCACTGGGCACACCAGAAATATGCGTCCCAGCGCACTACACTATTTACACTACGTACACTGTCCCGCGGTGGCAGCTCCTGAATATTTTCCGAGGCGAGGACCTCTGCCGGAACATGTATGTGGCTTAGGGACGAGGTTGCGTGGACGCGCATTAGTCGGCGAGCCAAGCCGCTTCTAGAACATTTTTATCCTAGTATGTTTGCGGTGCTTCGGCTCGCCTTTGCCGATGTTAGCGATCACGTCATTTTCGTGGTTCCTAATGCGCATCCATGCCGCCATTGCTCTTTTGTCTATCGCCTCCAGTATTGGACATTTAATACCACCACCCAAAGTTCAGCCTGAAGTGTAAAATAATAGCATACATGAAAAATGGTTGATAATAGGAATACTGTGCCATCTATCAACAGATAACGAAAGCAAATAGACTGGATGATTCTGGTTGGTTATTCAGACATGGCGGATAATGGAAGCAACTCTGTACTTCTAATGAGAGGTTATGTTTTCTAAACGAAAAGGTATAGGAACATGTGAAATAAAAACATTTTTAAACGGAGAATAAAGTATGGAGATGCCCATAACCTACTTTAGAAACGGAGAAAGAGCTCAGATGTAAATAGTAATATAAACACAATTTATTCCTACCTGACACTACTTCTAGCCGATTGATTCAAATTTCTGTACTTTGAACCTCGACTATAATATCCATCTCATAATTCATGGCCCATTTGACGGTTGCGAAAATCTGCACTAACAAGAGTGACTTTACCTGATGAAATTTTGATGTCATAGCCACAAAGAAATAAATATTGTAACAGTGGGCAACAATTAGGTATGCCCCTAATCTAGAGGCGCAATTACCGTGTGGCAATTAGCATGTAGGGATAATAGGCACAGCATGCCAGACATACATATGTACACAGGTATGTCTTCGGGGTGCCCCATTATACTGTGTGGGGCATACATACCACGTGCACTAATAGCTGACGATTATGATGATAATGTCCCACATTGTATACATCCACTATTGTCAGGCACTAAGCCATATTACATCCAACATCAGCAAAAATATTTTAAATGTTCTAAGTTTACTGCGAAATAGGTCAATGAAGCAATGCGTTTCCAATTTATGAATAGTGTAGTCCTTTAACCTGAATTCCATTGTTAGTCTTAAAATATTAGGATTTAGCTTTAGTGCTACCAACGGGGGCGAGTAATTTATGCCCATGTTCTGTAAGTTTTAAAATTATCTCTTTTAATATTTTGATTAAAGGTATGTAGTTAATAGTTATTGTCAATTAATGTTTCTATTGTTTCAAAGTTTTCATTGTTGGTGTTTTGGAGAAACAATGTAATATCAAGGTGGTCAGGAAAATGTGATTCATGTGATAAAGTAACAAATAAATACTTAAACTTCTTCCTTTTCTTTATCTGATTACCTTCCCCGTATGGAGGGCTTACACCCCCTAAGACTTACAAACTTGTGCCTAGGGTCAGACACCTGTAGGGGAGCAGATGAACTTACAGACCGGACAGAGTGAAGACCAGTTAACCAATGTTGAAATTACCTTTATAAACATGATAAAATTTTATACTCAATTTTAAAATAAATTTGTTTTAAAAATAACTCTGACTTTGGTTACCAGTGTTGGTGATAAAGTAACCCCCCGCTGTTGGTAGTATAAGGGTTGGCATTTGTAATGTGATTCATATAAAAAAATTAAAACACGAATATTTAAATATTATCTTTATAAAAGTGACAAGATATCATACCTAATTTGAAATAAATTTGTTTTAAAAATACACATACATTACATAGGACAAATATGTTTCGTATAAGGGAGAATGCTCAATCTAGATACCAACGGGTTAAAACAGCGGATAGTCTCACGTGAATTTTATTTAAAATTCTACGTTTCGGGAGAATTATAGGTCCTTCCTCAGATAGGACCGATGTTATTTGAAAGATTAAACCATTTTAATAAATAAGTATTCTACACAGGATAAGTCTGAATAATTTTATGGCACGATTCAGGAGTTATAACTGAGTATTCTCTGCTCGGGAATGTGTCTAGAAACGTATTCTCTAGAGTGGCTGCAAACGCACTGCTGTAAAAATAGCACCACTATTTCCATTCTTCCTGCGCTATCTTACTTTCCAAGTCCTTGTATATTGATCTGATTTAGGAATACCTCCATTTGACTAATATAAGAGACACAGCAAGAGTGCAATGCTTATAGCGAAATGTGCAATGAAATTTCATTTACTTTATCAAGAACCAGATTGACTTGGCTTTTGTAAGACTTTATGGTTTTTATTTACCGTTATAACTTAGCACACACTTGTAATATTTATTTCATACACAGGATGGCGCGCGGGAGCGAACAATTTTAATATGGCTCTAATGTAACCTGAACTATATTTTTATACACATTTACAAGTGTAACGGTCATCTGGAAGATAAACTTTGCCATTTATTATTATTTATCATAATAACAATCGCTTCTTGAAGCTATCGTCCTATAAATGACGTCCTCTGTGCACACATTCTTGCACTCGTGAACGCAAGTTTGACGTATCACTGGTGTAGCAAGCTCAGATTTTTTGTAGCCCAATAATTAAAGATTTCTTTACCTTGTTTGAACGATCTGAAGTTTGTACGGATGCGATTTGAATTTAAAATATTATTTGATGCTAATAAATTTAAATAAGTTGCAAGACCAATCTACAATCCACCACTTGCGGTGAAAAAATGAAATGATTTTGTTGTTTCACTACGCTGTCAATTGCCGGTATATGAGCGTCGCCGGTGTGCCGGAATTTTGTCCCACAGGAGTTTTTTAATATGTCAGTAATTCTACTGACATGGAGCTGCCGTTCTTAAGCACAATAAAAAGCCATCGGTGTTAGCCGGATAACCAACTGAGCCACCCAGATCGACTCTTTTTGGTTCTTGAAGAAGAGAATAGTTAACTGATGGTATAATGTTCTTGCAACTGCCCATACTTTAGAGCCTTGAATAGCTTATTCATCCATTAACTAAGAAAGGGAATAGCTACTTATAGGGCAGTTTTCTTGCAACCCAACATTAGTCCCACTTTCTGTTCCACTTGTGGACTTCATTTACAGCTTTATAAAGTTTATAGACTCCTGTTTTGTATCTCCCACTGCAATTATTGTATCACCAGCAAATATTGCCATAGTTGTTTCTTCTTCTTTTGGTATATCCCTAGCAAATAAAGGTTCAGAATGTTAAGGAATGGTTTAGAGAAAGTTGTACGAATGGAACATTTCAGATTACTGTATCTTATGACTGCGTTAGTATACGAACACCTTGTGATACGCACATAGCTGTTTACGTCAGTTCAACTCCACTCGAGTTTCTTGTCGCACCCTAAGCCGTAAATTTCCGATCTGACATGGCCCTCCATGTTTTGCTACGCCTCCCAAAGCAAATAACGACTACAGCTTATTAATAATATTGTAGGCAACGAAACGCCGTCAACACGGGCGACAAAGATTAATTAAAACATAGCAATGGCTTCCGCCCGCCCAGGTGAATTAGACAATGTAAATTAAACTGGGAGGGAGTTACTAATTATAAATTCTGTAAGTCTGTATCAGTTTGCACTAGAATCCTTTGTGCCCATATGTTCAAACAAAGCTTCCCGGCATTAATTAACAGCTGTAAACTGCTAATTGACTCTAGAGGGGAGTTAAATGTACTGTCAGTTATTAGCAACGTCAACCTAACATGATGAAAGAAGTTTAAACAACAGCGGCGTATTCGTTCTTAGGCTTGTCGTAACCTTTGAATTACTGAAGATATGCAACATTAACGCAACGCATCTGGGAAATTATAAAAACCAACAGCATTCTTCCGATTGCTTCGATTTTTACTTTCTCTGCTACGTACAGGAGGTATAGTATTCTATCCAAAATTTCGATGTCGAGACTTCATCGGAAATATATATTTTCAGGCCCTCTGAATCTAGAAAAAGGCATTTTTAGAAAAAGGTCCGCGTGTGTGTGTGTCTCTCTCTCTGTGAACTCAAAAACGAAAAATCTGTTAAAAGCAAAGTTGGTATTTAAGCTTAATATATTTCCACCCGAAAATACCCTTTACACGGAAAAGTTTTCGAAAACTTTGATTTTTTTCGAAAATGGCTCTAACGATTTTGATTAAAATGCCATATGTTTGAGATATTTGTATGTCAAATCAAATGTATATTTTGAATTTTCTGGCTATAGCCTATGTAGTCCTGTTTACTCTACATGACGCTTGCATAACTGGAAAATCCTTAACAGATAGACCAAATCTTACTATGGAAAAAATGTAGATGTTGCTGAAAGACACAATTTACGTCAAAGTAATTTTTTTTGTAGAGTGAACCATTTCGAATATGTTCCTTATTATTTGCGTGAGTTTTGCAGTAATTTTCTGAAATGGAAGGTCGTTCTTAATTTTTTTATGTTTGGCCGTGCAAAGAGAACGGACTTTGAAAGCTTTGAATGATTTGACTATTTCTAGAAATGTTTATCTCGAGTAACATGAAGATAGACAGAGTGCAGAAGGAGGAATTTGCACCTCCACCTGTAGAACCTATTGTGACGTCGGGGTCGGCGCACAACAAAGGACGGTTGGATCCAACTATTTCACACCATATACCAGGTCGGCGAGCAAACAAAGGCGCAAGGTGAAGCTTGGAAGAAAGGGAGGGTGAAGAAACAGAAAGGACTGAGTCAAGGCTACGAGAAGAAAACAGTTTTGAGTTGTCATACAGCGAAAGACTGTAGATTGTGTTAAAGTCGGTAGAAGAGAACTGTATTTTTGTGCAAAAGTTTAGCAGAAAGACAAAGCGATAGAAAATTAACTGGACTTCTGTCGTTTTGGTCACAATAATTTGTGTCTAACCCCTGGTCGGAACTGAGGAGAGAGGGCAGCAGAGGGCAGGGTCCCTAACAATTAATAGATACTAGTGTATACTATTTTCATAAACAGAGAACATACTTTTGTAGAGAAATTTCAAAAACCACTTATCCGATTTTGATAATTCCATTCACATAGCTTTCTCTACTAGCTTTTCTTTTGTATAACACATTCACATGCCCTGCTCCACCTGCCCCTTAAGATACAATTTTCTGTAAGTAAAATAGAAGACGGTTTTCACTACTCAGTTTTCTTTTACGAAAAACAAGCACATTTCTTTCTCCACTCACACTTCTACATACAATTCATATAATTTTCATATTTTGAAATAGAAATGCAAGCTATTGCACTCGCACGGTTTTCTCTACTCACTTTCTTTTATGTAGCACATCCACATGTATTTCTCTTCTTACACTTTCAATTCACATAGTTTTCTCTACTTGCCTTTCTTCCCATGGTGTTTGTGGTTCATCGATGCTTTTGTATACTGTCTTCCCGGTGTTTTAGTTTAGTTTATTTATATTTCTTATAGTACCCTAAGAGTTTTAATTAAAAGTTTGAGTGTGTTAATGTTTTGAAATATGTCTAAAGCAACGCAAGGCAAGTGCAACTTAAGTTCCAAAGTTTTATGGATAAATCATCAAACCACGGGCAAGACAGGGTATTTAAACTAGTTATCAAACCTTTTCTATATATGTTTATGTTGATTAACATGCAGTAGAAGAACGGGTAGAGAAAGACACGTGAATGTAACTCATTCTAACCCTGTAGACGTCAAGTCTTGCGAGGTATAAAATCCCAAAGAAACAAGTGCTAACAGCGTATCCTAGCAACGCCCCCCCTCAAGGTATAAAATGGTAATGGACTGCGTGCTTCACTTGTTCATAATCAGCTATTTTTGCACGTCAAGTAGGCTCCCCGATATTCGTGAATATAGTTTGCATTTGATTAGCGGAAAGTAGCTTTCTCCGTCACGGCCTGCTAGATCAATGGGTCTGCTAGCACAGATAACGTCAGTTCTTGTGAAAGTAGCTGACGCTGCTTCTGGTATTTACATATCAAGAACTAACGGCAAGGGTGAAGAGATAATCGAAGACAAAGAAAAAATGCAGATAGCAAAAACACTACAGGAATCGTAAAAAATGCAAAGGAAGAAATCAGGTGAATAAAAGAGAAGTGTGGGGTGGGAGGGGGGGAGGTAGAATATTAAATGATCAGGAAGGGTGAAGGAAGATAACAAGGGTAAAGAATAAAGGTAATCAAGTAGAAGAGGAAAAAGAAGGAAAGGCAATCTTGATAAGGGAAACTGGATTAAAGAAAACAAATGTATTCGTCTATCCTTTGTAATGCAGAGATATTTTAAATCGCAGCCTAAGTAGCAGGATGGTGGAATAGAGCCTGAAGGAACCTCCATACTACTATCACTAACTCAGGAGTATGTCTTTGTAGCTACTTGAATGTATTAAAAATGCTCTTTCTCGTAATATTTATTGTACCGGGAAGAAAACTATAAATGTCACCAATCCGCCACTGCAACACAATGCACGTCTGTGTGTTAGAGTGGCATAGTGGATTTTAATAGGTGCTTTCCTTTCGCTTTAATTTACTGGGCAGAGCACTGGAGCAAGTTAAGTCATGTGACTGTTTTGTTGTTCGTGCGCACGACCTTTATGTCAAATTGGACATAAAGTCGATTTGTGCTAATAACACAGTGAAAAACCACAATTTACGTATGTAAATGTGTCAGTTTGATACTCTTGTAAAAGCAAATTATCAGTTCTATCGTGTATCCTCTTATCAGCTATCCTTAATTATATATGTAAGACTGCAAATTTGAAATTTAAAATTTATACCATAGGTGTAATTCAAGACAAACACGTTATAGTTCAATAATTTAGAAATTATGGCAAAATGTAAGAGGTGGAATCAGGACTGAGATATTCAATGCCTTAGCCGGGATCTGAACCACGGATCTTCCGCTTATCGAGCGGCTGCTTTAACCACTAAGCTACCATGGCCAACTTGCCAGTACGATATTAAATTCCCCAGCTGATTCGTACTTTTTCCCGGTTAGACTACAAGGGAATGTCATTCATAATTCATTTTTATATAACAGCGGATGGCTTTCGGCCGCGAAAACAAAAGACAAATAATTTTGGTGGTAGAGGTGGCGCCTTTCGGCGCGAAAACACCGTAGCATTCAGTTCTCAATTGCTTTTAATCTCCATGAAGAACAGAAAAAGGCGTGGTATGCACTGATGATAAGAAACTAAAATTCATACGAGAAGTGGAACAAGAACAACACAAAACCAAAATTAAAATGGCTTCGCACTTAGCAATTACTTATACTACGCTAAGTACAATCATCAGTAACGAAATAAGGTGTATGCAAGAAAAGTTAAGGAAGCTCAATTAACTGATTTCTTTGAAAAACCACCAAGTTCAAAATAATGGACTGAATAAATCCGAAGACCCAATATAAGTTTTTCTCTCCAATTCCAGAGATAACTAATTACAACTCTAGACATTCTCACGGTTTTTCCCCCTTATTTACTTTCTCTACTGGTAAGTAGGGGAAGTATTGTATTCCACCCAAAACTTCGATGTCGAGATTTCACCGGAAATATATGTTTTGAGGCCCCCTGAATCCAAAAAAAAGCATTTTTAGAAAAAGGTCCGTGTGTGTGTCTGTCAGTCTGTCAGTCTGTGAACAGCATAGCTCTAAAACGAAAAGTCGGTTAAAAACCAAAGTTGGTATTTAAGTTTAATGTCGTTCAAGGATGCGACACGAACATTTTGAAGAAAATAGCCCCACTGTAAACTACCCTTTACATGGAAAATTTTTCGAAAATTTTGATTTTATTGAAAATGGCTGTAACGATTTTTATTAAAATGTCGTACGTTTGAGATATTTTTATGTCAAATGAAATGTTTATCTTGAATTTTCTGGCTATAGCCCCTGCAGTCGTATTTACTCTGGACGACTTTTGCATAACTGGTAAACCGTTAGAGATAGACCAAATTATACTATACAAAAAATGTAGATCTTGCTAAAATACACAATTTATGTCTCAATAAATTTTCTTGTAGGGTGAACCATTTCGGAGATATACCTTGTTATGTGTGTTAGTTTCGGAAAACTTGGAACTTTCGTGAAATGGATCATCGTTGTTCATTTTTTTATATGTTACGTGTACAAAGAGAACGGAATCTCAAAGCTTTAAAAGATTTGACTATCGCACAAAGCCTACTGTATTCTAATATTCCCCTTGTACCTACAAGGAAATAAGCAATAAGATAATTTGTACAAATGTTTATCTCAACTAACACGAAGAAGATATAGGAATAAGAGTTTGTTAGAATGGTTAGTACAAGAGTAGAGAAAGTCATGTGAGTGCAACACATCAGATTTTTTATGACGCCTTGTTCTCTAAAAGCTGTAAACATAGAACCTGTTTGAAACAAAGGCTTGTGGCATTGTTGCGCTGTTAGAGGGGTAGAGTTGATCAGAAAGCTGACTGATGGTTTGTGGCCTGTTTGGTTATATTGCTTTAAAGGGAGAGGTGCCCAAGAATAATGAGTGCTAAACCCAACTCGATGACTCGCCGACAAAATTAAACACTATCCATCACCAGGCATTACGTGAGAACATCGTCTACTGTTTTTTGTTTCACTGTCGTTCACCCTTCTTCTGTTCCAACACAAACCCTAGAGGGTGTTTTTAATAACGCTTTGTTTTCTTAATAATAGAGGCTAAATGTCTTCGGTTAACTTTCCTACGCCATTATGGCGGGGAACAATTAGATATGGATTTTTATGAAGGCTTTTTGCGTTCTTTATTCCACTCTATATGTTGCGATATAAGGATGTTAAATTATTTTTGCTGGATCGAGATTGGATTGAGAGATACTTAGGGATGATGAAATTGTGCTGTCTCCCAAAAAATATTTTGACGTTCCTATAACCAAAAAAACAGTTTTTTAAGAAACAGGTATCCCGTTTGAGAGTCCAAGAGTAGAACTTATGCCCAGTTTCAAAAATTTAAATTTTTAAGAATATCCTAAAACACAAAATTACACTATACATTCAAATGTTTGCATATTTTTGGTGTTCTCAAAATTAGTTATTAATGATATTTTTACCACATTTAAGGTACTTCCATGACAAATAGAATTTATATCTTGAAGCAGAGCGGTGGGGCTAAACTTTATATGCCTTATTTTTACGTTGTCTATGTTAACCAGACTTTGCGGTAAATACACGTTTTGAGCTACCCTTATCCCCTGCAAAAATAACTGAGTTTCTCCACCATGTAGGAAAGAAAGGAAGGCAGGGAGGGGAGGGAGTGAAGGAGGGGAAGAAGGTAGAGGGGTGGAAGGAAGGAGGGAGTTATTAAAGTTTGTCTAAAACTAATTTAGACCAATGGAGTAATAGTGAGCTGGTTCAATTTTATTCTCCTTTAGAAAATCAAGAAGACCTCAGATTGAAGAAAGTGAAGACGAAGTAGTTCAAGAAGTATTTAAAGACTCAGATGTAATGTAAAATAAAAGAAAGGTTATCATATTTTAATAATACTTCTTTATATTGTAATCAAGCGATATCTACTTTTTCGTATTAAAACCATTAGCAACTAAATTCATTAAATATTTTTTTTAAATTTCGCTGGTAATAGAACCTCATTTGGTGTTTACATACAATTTCAAATTTTTTTTTTATATCACACCCTTCTACATCCAATTTTCTTCAAATTTATTTCTGAAAAATTTAAAAAGCCCTATTCCAGAAATACTTTATATTCCAAAATTTCATGTTAAATGACTCATTAACGCATTGATCCAAAAAGTTAGGTGAATGGATTTTATTCAGTGGAAATATATGCAATTTACAAGTAAAAATCTGATTCCCAGTACTTCTGTGGAAGTTTACTATTTATAACTGTTATTTAAATACTTGATTACAAGCACATACATATTTGTGAAATATAATTTTATCGATTTTGAAACCGAAATTATGTCAATATATATATATTTTATAATAGAAAGAAACAAAGGAAATTCTAGTCAATAGTTAAGCGGAAGACGTAACAAAGCTGAATATGTTAAAGTCTCAAGAATGGAAGCCTAGGCAGATTTAAATGAGTGATAAGGTTACAATTGTTGTTTGTGTTCAGCCTTAGTGATTCAGCGGGCTGCTTCCTATCTTACCATGACGTGCTGTAAAGTTAGCCAATGGAAATCGCTTCCTTCGTGTTGCTCGCGCAAAAACAAATGCAACGCAACACACACGTCTTGAATCGAGTCGAG